>BSBN01001376.1:637500-1321250 GCA_027924645.1 Cunninghamia lanceolata
TGATTCCTCAGTAGAGGGACAGACACTCGCAGTCATAGCAGATCCGCTAGTACCATAGGCACCACCAGTACCACAGGCACCACCAGTATTTGACATAGGTCCTCAGATTCTACAAACATTGTAGGCCATGTTAGAGAGGTTACCGCCAGCTATTCTAGAGCCATGTGATGAGCCTTACATTGATTTACAAGAGGAGCCATGTAAGGAGCCGCGTGCTGAGTCACGTGTTGAGCCACGTGTGGAGCCCCGCATTGATCCGCGAGAGGTGCCACGTATGGAGCCTTTCATAGAGATCCCTGATACTACAATAGAGGAGGTAGGGTCAGCCTACCATGCATGGAGTAGGAGTCCTTCGAGGCTCTCGAGATGAGATGAGACCATGAGAGTAGAGCAGATATATATGGACTATATGAGTATGGGTTGGATGAGCTGGTTATAGAACTTAGAGACAGAGGAGACCCCATTAGAGATCTGCTTAGGCTCAATCCACCTACCTTGGCAAGAGCTATAGAGGGAGCTATGGCCAAGACTTGGCTTATCAGTTTAGATAGGTGCTTCACATTGTAACCTTATGGGAGCAACAGGAAAGCATGAGTGGCAGTACACCTTCTGAGAGATGCAGCAGCTACCTGGTGGCACACTAAGGAGTGCAAGCGCCGATTATCCTTAGATACACTCACATGGGACATATTAATAGAGCACTTTAATACGTGATATTTGTCAAATCATTACAGATAGCACTGGATAGATGAGTTCCATGATTTACAATAGAGAGGACTCACAGTTGGTCAGTATGAGAGCTGGTTCATTGAGCTTTCTCATTACGCAGAGTATCTCCATGACGAGAAACTCCTAGTGCACAAATTCATCAGAGGCTTGAATCATGGGATAGCAGGACTAGTACATATGGTAGACCCCCAAACTATGAGTGAGGCTATCGAAAAGGCTTACATTGCAGAGGAAATCCAAGGATGAGGGAAGAATTCATGCCCATAGTTTCAAGACCGTAATCACCAGTAGTAGCAGAACTTTCGTAGGCCACAATCCACACCATAGAGAGGAGGATTTAACTCCTCATCATTACCTCATAGGCCTCCATAGCAGCAGCAATAGCATTAGCAGAGGTCTAGACCTAGCAGAGGGTTCAGGGAGGACAAAATCGTGGTTGGCAGTAGCAGGGCCCACATAGAGATTAGAGACAGCAGGGATCATCTACGGGACTTGCGAGGTCTCAGTAGTCTGACAAAGGATCACAAGGGTCCACAGGACGAACTAGACAATAGCAGTTGGGTAGGACTCAGTCAGGACAGTTGCAAGCTAGGAGCCCATGTTATCTATGTGGTGGGGTAGGACATATGGCTAGAGAGTGTCCACAGGGATTTACAGCTGAGGGACAACCTTGTGTAGGAGGATCTAAGTAGACTGTAGGTGATGTGGGCAAGTCCCACCGCATGTTTGCAGTGGTTGACAACCACCAAGCCATCTTCCAAGCCTCATTTATTGAGACAATAGGTATGATTGGGGATTTCCCCATCTCTATTCTTTTTGACTCTAGAGCTACTAACTCTTTTCTATCTACATCGTTAGTAGAACGTTACAGGCTTGTGGCTTCTAGGTAGGACATTAGTTGGGAGGTTGAGTTGGCCTCTGGGGCCAGGATGTCAGTAGATACCTTGGTTAGAGATTGCGAGATCTCCTTGGGTTCCTTCACTACATCATGTGACCTTAGGGTTATGCCATTAGGATCGTATGGTGTAGTTTTGGGTATGGACTACCTTGCGGCTCATAGAGCCAAGCTAGATTATCGCCAGAGGATGATTAGCTACTTAGACAACCATGGCTCACTAGTTGAGATAGTGGGCATTTAGAAGCCAATGACAATTTGTATGATATCTGCTCAATAGCTTAAGCACTACATGCAGAAGGGTTGTCAGTTGTTCGCTATCACGGTCAGTGACAGATCAAAGGATGAGCTTGAGGCTTCTTTAGATGATCATATCTCCTCAATAGCTTAAGCACTACATGCAGAAGGATTGTCAGTTGTTCGCTATCACGGTCAGTGACAGATCAAAGGATGAGCCTGAGGCTTCTTTAGATGATCACCCTATCCTGAGAGATTTTTTTAATGTGTTTCTACTAGAGTTATTAGGTATGCCTCCATGTAGAGAGGTAGATTTCCACATCGATCTAGTGTTGGGTGTAGAGCGAGTGTCTCATGCACCCTATAGGATGACTACACATGAACTTACAGAGCTCAAATTGTAGTTATAGGAGTTACTTGAAAAGGGGCACATCCAACCTAGTATTTCACCATGGGGCACACCGGTTATCTTCGTGAAGAAGAAGGATGGATCTCTTCGATTATGCATGGACTATAGGCAATTAAACAAGGTGATAGTAAAGAACCATTATCCTCTACCTAGGATTGACGACCTCTTTGATCAAATGCAAGGAGCCAAAGTGTTCTTGAAAATTGATCTAAAATCTAGGTATCACTAATTAAGCATCATAGAGGTAGATATTTACAAAACTACTTTTCAAACTAGATATGGCCATTAAGAGTTCATAGTGGTACCCTTCGGTTTGACAAATGCCCCTACAATGTTCATGAGCCTCATGAACATGGTATTCCACACTTACTTGGATTGGTTCATGATCATCTTTCTTGATGATATTTTAATCTATTCATGGACCAAGGAGGAGCATATGGATCATCTACGTCAAGTTTTGCAGTGCTTACGGGAGTAGCAGCTTTATGGCAACCTGGCTAAGTGTACCTTCTTTAGGATAGAGGTGCAGTATTTGGGGCACATCTTATCAGGCAATTGCATCTTTGTAGATTCATCGAAGATCATAGCAATTCAGGACTGGCTAGCACCCACCAATGTGACTGAGGTCAGGAGCTTTATGGGATTAGCCAGTTATTACCATAGATTCATTAAGGGCTTTTCTAGAATAGCACATCCCATCACTTCCCTTTAGCAGAAAGGGAAAGGTTTCACTTGGACCGAGCAGTGTGAGAGGGCCTTTGGGGTCCTTAAGGAGCATCTCACTAGTGCTCCCATATTAGTGGTTCTAGATCCTGTAGAGGATTTTGTTGTTTGCACAGATGCATCACTAGAGGGTTTGGGAGTCGTGCTTATGCAGGGTGGTAGAGTGATTGCATACGAATCACATAAGCTCAAGACACATGAGCTAAACTACCCTACTCACGATTTAGAGCTCACAGTAGTTATTCATGCGCTTGTTCATTGGAGACACTTCCTTTTACGTTGACACTTTGAGCTCCATTCGGATCACCATAGCTTACAGTACATTTTTACATAGCCCAATTTGAACACCCGCCAGCAGTGTTGGATGGAGTTCTTATGTGAGTATGACTTTGATGTCCACTACATCAAAGGGAAGGAGAACATGGTTGCTGACACCTTGAGTCAAAGGTGCCACAAGATCCTGACCCGAACATTGAAGAGAGCATATCTTACATCATCTGCCTAAGGACAAGTGGTTTCTTGAGGTGCAGTAGGAAATCTAGAAACAGAGGGCCCTTAAGGGCAGATTCACAGGATATTCCCTTGAGATTGATGGTTTGCTTATACATCGGCAGCACATCTATGTACCCCATGCAGGTGATCTACGTGTAGTGATTCTTTCAGAGGCTCATAGAGCACCTTATGCAGCACACCCAGGATTGAAGAAGATGCATGCTAATTTGCGACAGTTATATCATTGGGCAGGGATGAGACGAGACATTGCAGAATATGTTGCTCATTGCCTTGAGTGTCAGAGGGTCAAGGCCGAGCATCAGCATCCAATAGGACTGTTGTACCATCACGAGATACTTGAGTGGAAATGGAACACCATTTCCATGGATTTTATTGTTGGTCTACCTATGTCATCACGTCACCATGATGCCATCATGGTGATAGTTGACAAGTTGACCAAGTTGGCGCATTTCTCACTTGTATGCATGACGTAATATGCACCATCTATGGCGAGGGTATTCTTAGAGAAGATTGTTAGACTTCATGGAGTACCTCACCACATCATTTCTGACAGAGACTCAATTTTCACTTCATCTTTTTGGAGAGCCTTATAGCAGGCGTTGGGCACTGAGCTCAACTTTAGTTTAACTTACCATCTTGAGACTGATGGATAGACAGAGAGAGTTAATCAGGTGTTGGAAGACATGCTTCATATGTATGTTATGGACCATTAGTCGAGATGGGAGGAGTATCTGTATCTGGTTGAGTTTGCCTACAATAATGGGCATCACAGCTTATTGGGTATGCCTCCTTTCTAGGCTTTATACGGTAGACCATGCAGGACACCTTTAAGTTGTGATCAGATAGAGGACATGGTTGCCATTAGTCTAGAGATAGTTCAGGATATGGAGCAGTAGGTCACACTGATTAGACAGATACTTTAGGAGGCACAGGATAGGTAGAAGAAGTATGCTAATGCTTAGAGAACTGATCGGAGCTTCTCACTGGGTGACAGGGTATTTTTGAGAGTGTGAATGCACAAGAGTCCAATCCATTATAGAAAGGGCTCTAAGCTCGTACCTTAGTTTGTAGGACCTTTTGAGATCTTGGAGTGGATAGGACCTATAGCCTATCATCTAGCCTTCCCACCTAGCCTGTCGAGTATCCATGATGTCTTTCATGTTTCAGTTTTATGTCGTTACATCTCTGACTTATCTCACGTATTGGATTGGAGTGCTCTTCAGGTAGAGGTAGACAGACAACTAGCTTTGGATCTAATTCCCATATTGGCTCATCAAACGCTGGGCCTTTAAGGTTATGAGCTAGACTAGGTTAAGGTCCAGTGGGACATGTATGATGAGATCACTACAACATGGGAGGATGCAGCGAGATTGAGGACTCTTTATCCTCACCTCTTTGACAACTTCCAGGAGGAAGTATAGTCTTAGGGAAGGAGGATGTGAGACCTACCTTTTTCATATCCATTCATGTGACTATTTACATTACTGTTGTTGATACTTTTATACTCGTGCGACTGTTGATCCTAGATTCCTGAACTATTAGGCTTTATTATGTTAAAGGAAAACTAATTGGGTGATGTTAGATAGATGCTTGTATTAAGAGAAAACAAATTGGGTGATGTTAGATAGATGTTTATATTATAGGAAAACTAATTGGGTGATGTTAGATAGATGTTTACATTACAGGAAAACTAATTGGGTGATGTTAGATAGATGCTCTATATTAAAGGAAAACTAATTGGGTGATGTTAGTTAGAAAATTGTAATGTGATTTCCTTTATGCTTAAGAGGACCTGTGATATCTTATGTGAGTGCAAGTTTTAATTTTCTTCGGCTATGTTATTGATATGTGGAATTAACTTTGCAACTGAGTGCACATGTATTTCTAACCAACCATAGATACTGGAGATCATCCCACGCTTGATGTTGTAATCCCTTGTGAAGCCAATCTAGTTCCACAAGGAACCAAGATCAACTCTGTGTATGATGTAATGTTGTAATGTTAATTTGCATGAGGTTAATTGGGTTAAGTCTACTCTCTTTTAATTTAAATTATGATTTTTGTTGTAAGAATTGTCTTTAAATTACATTTTTTTTTAATTTTAAATTTTGGAGACCTTTTTCATGTGATTTAACTTGACCCTGGGTACCCTTGGTTATACCCCATGAGTCTAGGGTCCCTTTTGACTTGGGTAACCCTTGGTAAACCTCCATATGGTCAACTTAACTTCACACTAAAGTTAAGTGATGAATTTGGAGGCATGGGAGGGATAGGATGAGTGGTACCAACACTCAAACCCATCCCTTTTCAATTCCCAAGGCTAGAGATGACTCCAAGATCCACCAATTGTGGAGGATTTGACTTCAAGTCTCTCTCATAATTGGTGAGAGTACCCATGGAGTTGTGTGGTCCTTCATGAGAGGGAACGAAGGGGACACATGTGTCACCTTTTCCCTCTTTAACTCCCCTTTTCTCTCCCATGTGTTGGAGATAGGACATGTGGTAAGGGGTGAGGGAGACTTTGGGGATGGGTGAGTGACATGTGTAAAAACCCATCCCTTTAGACACACTTGTAGTGGGAGGAAGAGTGAGGAGGTGACAAGTGTCACCTCCCCATTCCTCTAAGCTCATGGATTGGGCTTATTTTAATTCCACTTGGGATAAGGTGAGGGGTTGTTGAATTTTTGAGAATTTTAATTGTTTTGAAATTGTTTTGGGAGAAAAGATAGAGGGAGTTTGGTGGCTTAGGTTGGAGGGGATTTAGAGGAACTCTACATCAACTTCTTCCATATTAGGGCTTTTAAAGGTTGGTTTTCAAGGCTAAGGCCTTCCCCTTGTATTTCAATTTGTTTGCAGGATGAATGTGTGAGATGTATTTTTGCTTGTGTTGTATTTTTTTTATTGTGGGGAATATTTAGTAGGGTGTTGTAAGAGCCTCTCCCACTTGGGAGAAAATGCTCAACAAGTGTGGGGTAGGGGAGGAGTGATCCTCCTCGAGGTCATTACCTTGTTTTGGGATGTAGCCTTGAGGGCATTTTATGAGATTTTGAGTAATTTTGTTATATGGCTTGAGATCCAAAATATGAACTCCTTTTGAAATTTTGTTAACATGTTGGCTTGAGGCCATGAGAAAAATTGTGTTGAGATATTTTGGAGTGGCACTCTAGAGTTGAGTGTGTCCACTTTCCTACCCCTTTAAACTCACCTTGGTTGAGTTAGTGTGTTGTAAAATTCCATGGGTGTAATATTGTGTTTTTGAGATGTTTTGTTGTCTTGTTGTGAAGTGGATTTGTGTTTCCTAGGTGTATGGATGACCTCCCTAGCTCGGGGGTGACCCTCTTGCGGGTCTACGGTAGAGAGGAGAGTAAGATGTATGGTGTTTTTTTCCCTTGTGTGATATACAAATTTCATGGAGCTTAGTGTGAAGTTGAAGAATTTACTTGTCTTGGAAAATATTTTATTTTCCTTTACTCTGGAGGCTCTTGAGGAGAGCTTGGTCTTATTAAGAACTTCATCCTTGTTGGTTTTCAAAGAGGAGAACTCCTCTCTCTCTTGTTGTAAAATTGTGTCTTCTTAAGTTGTGAGAAAGCCTCTTTATTGTATTGATAGTTGAAAATTGTTGATTTAAATTTTACCATTTAAGTAAAGATGAAGGAAGGAAATTTGTTTTTAAAAGGATATTGCTTGTATATATTTTTTTTATACTTCTATTAACAAAGTTGAGACTTAGTTGTTATTGTGGCAAATAAGAAGTTATAAATTGTTATTTGAAAGAAATGAAATTAGGTTGTAGTTAAGCATTAGAGTTGTTCTTTTTGTTTTAATTGCAAAAACATTTAATTCTTTCCTTTTACAAAAAAAAAAATGTGTAAATATAAATCTTATAATGAATAGATTTTTAAATGAGTTCCTTGACTCTTAGAAGGATTGAGAAAAGAAAAATATTGTTATATAAAATCTTGTATATTTGTTTTAAAAATAGAAATCCTATGAGTGCTTAGAAAAAAACTTTTTTTTTGAAAATATATTTAATTCATATATATTTTGAGTAAACTGCATAAATGTAATTTTTACATGCTTTGAAAAATAATTGTTTACCTTAATTCTATCCAACAAATGGACTGCATGAAACATACTCATCATATATATATATATATCTTTGTGTGTGTGTGTGCATGTGTATATATATATTTTAATAAGGCTCTAACTATGAATTTGAATAAATTAAAATTCTGTGATATATATATATATATATATTGAATAAATTTTATTTAAAATAAACATTAATAAATACTAAATTTTGGAGGGACTGTATTTTTTTACAGTTGCTGGAATTTATATGAGGGACAGAATATAAAAAAAAAATTATACAAATTTTGGTGGGGGTTCGAACCCCCACCATTTATTTTATAAGGGTGTGGGGAGGGGGGCGGAGCCCCCACCCACACCCCATTATGTGGAGTGTGGGTGAGGGCTCTGTCCCCCTCCCCATACTCCCTGCTAACCATTAAAGCATGCAACTCCCCCTACACAGACTGCTCCCGACCCTCCGCTCAGAGCCTCCGTTCTCTCTCCACTCGCAACCCTTTGCGGACTCCCATTCCATGGCTTCCCTGCTACCTCTACCCATAGCACCACCACTCTATGGTCTCTCTCCCATGCGCTGCCACCGCCACCCTCCATGAAACCTGCCCACCATTCAATCACAAGCCAAATAAAAAAAAATGTTAGGGTTTTCAATGTGACTCAAATGAAAATATGAAACAAAACAATAATCCTATGTTATTTAAAGAAAACTTGAAATTGTAACACAATAAAATATTAATATATATATATATATATGTATATATATATTATTTATTAATAATTTTGTAAAGGGAAGCTATTTAAAAAATAATAATAATGGGGTTTCAATATTGACATATATATATATATATATTCTAATTATAGGAAAATGTGTTTTGGGGTTTAACAATTTTCACAAATGAAATACCAAGAAAACGAAAAGAAAAATATACATATATTTTATTAAAGAAAAATGTAGTGTTGTAAATACAAATAGCATGTGTGTGTGTGTGTGTGTGTGTGTGTGTGTGTGTGTGTGTGTGTGTGTGTGTGTGTGTGTGTGTGTGTGTGTGTGTGTGTGTGTTAGTGTATTTATAACTTCACATTTATTTTCTTAAGCCATCATATGCATTTCATATGTGGCTATTTTAACCCAACCTATAATTTGAGAAAACGTCCAATTGAGAAAAATGAGAGAAAAAGAGAAAGAAAGATAAAAGTGAAAACAAAGAGGAGAAAATGCACGACATTTCCAGAATAGGGCTAAGAGTACTAATTAAGATTTAATATTCCCTTAATCCTTATTGGAGCAATTTAATTAACAAAATTAATTCAAACGTTGAATTAAACCTAGAGCGGAAACCTAGTGGACTTCATCAAACGAAGTTAGTAAGTCCTGTTTACGTGATTTGATCTACCAAGAAATAAGGAATAACGTAAAGGATGCAGTGATAACTCTAATTGATAGAGAACATCAAAAAGAGAAAATTAAAATTAAATTTCAGAGAAACAAGAAGGAAAACAAATGATCCGGCTTTGTTGAAAAATATTTTAAATTTAGGAAACGTGAAAGAGAATAGATAAATATTAAATTTTAGAAAACGTGAAGGATAACAAATGATAGGACTTTGTTGAAAAATGTTCAATTAACTCAATCAACTATAATTCCAATATAATTAGGGAGATGTAGGAAATTTAATAAACCAAATCAGGAAACCTCGTGATCGAAGTTAGAGTTAGTACAATAAACCCTACTCACGCCCGTGAGGCATTATGCTACCAGATTTTCCCAAAATTTAGGGTTTAGTCAGTTAGTGAGTTTAACCCAGTTAGTGAGTTTAACACATGTGATGCGTGTCGTAACCACATGGGAAATGTGGGCATGACACAATAACATTTTGTCATCTACATACCTAGGCAACCTATATGGGTATCCATCAAACCTGCCAACTCATAGATAGGTAAACCTAGGATAATGGATGAAGTAACTTCCATATATTTTGATCATATTAGCAGCTTCTGGTGATATTTGGAGTGTAGTATTACCTTGAAGCTCTCTTACTGTTAGCATTGTGAAAGCATCATTTACCCTACGGTACTATTTTTAATTTTGTTCTAGCTGTAATGAGGGTAATAATCATAGATCTATGTCATGTTATCATATGTTCCTTTAGTAGCAAGTCCTGGCCATGTTTTCATGCATGCAATTGCATAAAATAAATAGGAAGACATGTAGAAATGTTCATTCAATTCAAAATTGACTAACTGATAATGCAGGTTGTCACTAATAATGCTGCCCCAATCAATAAACTGATCTCTTGCACATATAATATTTATGAAAAGAAACAACCATTTTTCAAAATCGGCTTCTTTTCCATCTCCCATCACTCTATGAAGGAGAATAATCATATTAGAAATGTCCTCTATGAAGTATGATCTGTGAAGGATTTTGGGTAACTGAGATTTTCCTCCTTTTGGTGTATGTAGCCAGTGTTTTGCTATAGTGTTGAGGCATTGATTTTTCTTTTCATTGAAATATTGATGTGCAAGCCTTTTGTCTATGTTCACAAACTGGTCCCTGATAGGCATTTTGAAGGTAATCCTAATTGAAACATTGTCCAATTTGGCAACTAGCTTGTCATCAATACTTTTGACTTCCCTAGTTTCTGGATTGTAGTGTTTCATACATTTCAAAACCAAATTTGTGCATTGAACTACTACTGGGATGCTGACTGCATGAGCTAATTCACTGTCAAACAATTTCTGAGCTATTGGTGATCTCTTTCCCTCTTCCATGGTTTTCCAAAAATCTGTCAAATTGATATTCCCCAAAGAAGTATCTAATATTTTTAGAAGCATGGATTCAAGAACCGAGAAGAACTCAAACCCCTAATATTTGTACTTCATGATTAAAATTTTGCACAAGACGTTTAAAATCTACCTGCTTCACAGTTTGACTGTTGCATGCAATGAGGTGCCCTAGGGGTTCTAGAGATATTGCAAATGCATTTTCATTAGATTCATAAGACCACTTTTCTTTTCTGTAATAGAAAATAGGACTTGTAGATGAATCCTTGATAGGATTTTCTTCTGCATCTATAATTATTTTTTTGATGGATAGTCACTCCTTGTTCACAGTTTTAGCATAGTCTGAGAGGAAGTGATCAAAGGTTGTATATCTGCCAGTCACATATGCTTGAAAGTACAACAAACTAATTTTTATATATATAGCATGCAGTCGTTGCATTCCATGACATGAAAAATCATTGAGGCACTCTGCCAAATTGCTGCGCATTGGCTTTACTTCCACAGTTTGCACCGACATCTACCAGGGCACTTTGAACTACAAAATCTAACAAGATCCCACTTCCATTATGTTTTGATGGAGATCCATAACCTATTTTACAGAGCTCTCACTTTGGCATGCAGTAGAACAGTTTCATATCGTTGTATTGTATGAAACTATGTTTCTTGTTGGTATGCATTTGAAATCACCTTCTTTGACATGTGATTTTGAAGACCACTTAGAACCGCTCCTAAATGTTGTGGTGTCCACATTTATTCTTTACATGTAATGGCTTGAATTTGAGGAACCATAACTTTGTAGATAATGGTCTCTTTGTTTGTTTTCCCATTGGTATGGTGTGTTGTCTTCAACCTGACAGATTCTTCCATTTCACACTTCGATCGCTAGTTGTAGCCCTTTCCATGATATGTACCCTTTTCCTTATGTTAAAGTCAGCGAGTTGTATGGAGAGTGGAAGAGTGGGCTTCAGTTAACCACCTTTTATGCACAATTTTTTGTAGATATCACATGTATCAACCCATGAAATACATGTTGAAATAACCGTATGAGATGTAGTTCGATGGTGTGAAGAATACCAATGCTGACGTGTTTTTGAATTATAATAGAATGTTTCCCATCGTATGCTAGATCACATGTAGAATAAAGAGAATGTTTAGGAATCATTTCTTTGATTGTAGGAGATGTTATTGGATGTGGAGGAGTGGGCTTCTATTTTGCTGCAAATAGAAGTGGAGTCTTATTCCTTTGAAAATTTGAAAAAACCATGACTTTTGGCTCGGTTAGCCAAATGTAAATGTAAACTCCCTTGAAGATTTCTCAAAATCCTTTTTTTGAAACAGGTTCGCCAAAAGTGAATGTAATCTTCTATTTGAAATTTCCAACCCAAAATACTTCCACTTTGTGAAAACTAAAAGTGACTTTTTATTCGCACTTAGCAAAAAGTGAAAGTGCATCCAACGTAGGTTTTCACTTAGCCAAAAGTGAAAGTAAACACCAACTTAGGAAAAATCAAAAGTAGAATCTTGCTTAGTGAAAAATGAAAGCAAACCCGCACTTAGTTAATTCTGAAAGTAGATGGGCTCCATTGTGCAAACTTTAACTTCTTCAATCATGCAAGTCTGAAAAATAATAAAATTTGTATAACTTTTGATTCAAGCATCGAATCTTTATGGAATTTCAGCTAATTGTTGATATAGTTGATACAAACCTGTTGGCGAAAGAATTTCTTTTAAAACTCCAATAGATTTTCTATTTTAATTGTTTCTGTAAACTATGTACGGAAAAATTAAACTTTTAAAATCTTGCAAACTGTGGAGCGCAAAGCTCTAAAATTTTTGCCACATTTGGTGAAATAGCCATGACAATACACCTACAAGAAGATTTCTCTCCATCTATTTTGGATCTTCAAATTTAATCATTTTTTTTGGTAAATTGTGGCAAACTTGAAAGGTGTATTGAGACTACGAGACATGATAATTAAACTAGCTTTGGAATAGCGCCACTAAACAGGGTCTGATTGGAAAGAAACAATATAAATAATGTGAAGCATGAATTCTCATTAATGACTTATCAACACGATTGACATAGGAGATACAACATTGGAAAACTATGACCAAAAGGAATACTTGGCAAGAGAATTTGATACATGATTAGGCTCAGGTTGTGATATCAAAAGTTTAAATTTTGGCTAGTGAAGCTAGGTCAACAAATTTATATGGTTGTACACAACTATCTACATTGCCAAAAAGTTTTGGAAGCCTCGCTTCTTTGGGGCTATTGATATTGAGCTGGTGTTATAGGCTCTCGAATCTACCTCAAAATTTTGGTCAGTTGAAGTGTTTGAAATATATGGACATAAATGAATGCAGTGTATTAAAGAGCCTCTCTAGTGATTTTGAATGTTTGAGTTCACTGATTGCAATTAAGGCTTTAGGATGTTCTCAACTGGAGGAAAATACAATGGACAAGTTAGTGAAGATAAAGGGATTGTTGACTATGGATATACATGGAAGTCCCATGTTGAAAAAGTAGTGGGAACAAGTGAAGGAGTAATATTCTTTAGCGGTAGTGTTGTGCGGATTATCGGTAATCATTGTAGCACACTTTCTTGTGTTTAACTTATGAGTTTTATTTCACTAGTTATGCTCATGCTTTCTATTAATTGGGGGTAATCATTGCATTGCAGATATTCTTGCTTGAAATGTACCCACATAAAGATGTAATGTGTAGGGCCCAGATACTCTTTCCCTATAAGGAAAATAAAGATTGTAAAAAAAATTGTGCAATTTATTAAGATCAATAAAAGTGAAGAATTCTAAATAAAATACTTTACTTCAAAATGTTTTTTAAATACCAATAATATTTTAGACTATTTGTTAAGAAACATAAAAAAATCTCAAAAATGTGATATCAATAATTTTTATATAGAAAATCAAGATTTACATTTTAATCTATATAATTTGAATTACTATAATACAAAAATAGAAATATGAGTATAAAAAAATTAAGCTCAGTTGAATAAAGTTATTATCTTTTCCAAATATTACAAAGACTCTAATAATCTTTGTCGAAAAAAACAAGTTGCATTAAAATTCTAAGCTTAATCCTCCCAAAAAATATGACTCTAGTCTACATCTTGATTCTTTTTAGCAAATATTTAAGAAAACACATAACTTGAACCCTAAATTTTGATTTGAACATAATCATATTAGAAATTTTTACATTAACTATCCCTTTTACCTTAATTTATTAACAAATAATATTTTAAAAATATCTAAACAAAAGAATTAAATTACTTACAATGAAAAAATAGTATTATTAAAAATTTACATATTATTTTGTTTGGCCAAGAAAAAACACCAGAATCCTAAGATAAATTTAAAAACAATTAAAATTTAAACTAAATAAATTAATAAAGATGAAGAATAGAATGTGAAAAGTGGAGAATAATGATTGTCTTTACATCTTGCAAATATATTAAATTTACCATTATAATTAAAAAAATATTTAAGATAATTTATAATATAAGGATTAAAAATATTTTAAATTTATATATTTACTATTACAACAAATAAAAATCATATTTCATAATAATCTATATTCTATCTTTGAAAAATATTCTAAATTAATATATATTTCTATTAAAATATTTAAAATTAAAAATGGTTTTAAAACTTATATTCTTTTATAAATTAATATATATTATAAATTACAATAATATATTATATTTTTTTATAGCAAATGCTTATGGGTTAGTAATAATTTAAAGTGTCATATATACGGTTACTTAAAAAGGTATAACAAATCATACTATATAATCTAACAAATTTTAAAATTGTAAAACTATAGTGGATTTTCCACTATAGGCATTTGAAAATGTTTCCAATATTTCTTTATTTTCTTCAAAAAAATGCTACAGGTTTCCAATCTCTTATATGTCTTATCTTTGTGTTTTCTTTCTTTTATATTCTTTTAGTTCTTTTCTCATGTGTTAGGATCTTTATTTTGACAGGTGGCATCCAAGTGATTGGTTGCACATTCATTATATTCCCATGTCATTCGATCAACCAAATTAAAACATCATCTAATGGTAGGTGGGGCTAGTGGCTCACAAAATATAAAAAGAATTGTCAGGATCATGCCATTGGTCCAACCTGGCATTGAATCAATTAGCATCATCATAAAAGGGAAGGACTTTCAAGGTGGGACCTGCATGACAACAACAACAAAAGGTTGTGGCTACATGGTATCATTGTGAGTGTTCATGATAGGAGATTTGGAAATAATCTTTCAACACTCATGTCAGCCCTCTAATTTGCCAAATCACCTCCCTCATCCAACGAGTCATGGAAACTAATGAAAAGGAAGACCCAACTTCATAGATAAAAGCAAATAGGAGGATCCTTGGTGATAGAAGAGATATTATAATATTGGCTGATGCTGATATTTAAATCAAGTAAATTAATCACCTTACCTACTAATGTTATTACCATCATTTCCCACTAATGGGAAACCCTCATGGTGCCTTAGATCTTTGAAGAAATCATTCACACAAGGGAATTAATTGAAATAGAATATCTCCAAATATTGTGTGCACCTTCATTGATTTCTCTTAAATGGTGAAAACCATTTCTTTAAAGGTGATATTTTTCCTTTCCTCCTCCTCTATTAAAAGGAGTGATTTGGTAATTAAAAGAGAGAGTTTTCATTTTAGCTAAGCCAAATATTGGCTTGATATGTGTTGGTAAATAGATTTGTCACTTAACTCTAAACATATATTTGCCCACAAAAGTGACAATTATACCAACAATTGAGTCAATTACAATCGTGATTATGTAGTTGCTCTCTGCATTTGAAAAGTAGTAGCTTCCTTTGTAAGATAAAACTAATTAAACTGGGTATGCTTTTAACCTGAAAGTAAGAAAGAATATTTTGCAAGACATAAACAAAACACTAAAACTAGATATTAAAAGATAAATTTCAAGGAGAAAATCATCAACTAATCTTTTTAAACATAGGAATGTAAGGCAACTAATGACAACAGAATGAATCTTTAAGAGACTACCAATGCATTTTGAATGAATCTTACTTTTCAAAATATAAAGATGATTTCTCTTTCTTAAGAACCATATGTGCTAGATTGTTACTATTGAATATCATGAAAAATTAGTTAGGGGGAAGTCTATATATATTCTTTTCTAGTTCTTTTGGGGATAGTTCGGGATGAGGGTAGTTAGGAAGGTGCCTTGTTAATGTTCATGTTTCTTTTGTCTGGGTCCCTTTGGTGTTCTTCTAGTTGGGAGGCATTGTGTTCCTTTAGTTTCTTTATTCTTTTGGTTATTTTATTGTGTTCTTTTGGTTGTTTAGTTTGGGGGCATTTGTTGTGGTGTACACAACACACCCCACTTTGTCATAAGTAAAGTTGGGACCCCCTTCTTTTTATTTCTCTTCCCCTTCTCCTTCTTGGTATAGTTTTCCTTTTGCATTCTTCTTGACCTTTATTTTTTTACTCTTTCCTTTAGGATTCATCAAAGTGTCAAAGTTTCCCCTTCCCAATACTTTAATGCATCTATGTAGAGTAGTTTTGATTTTTCAGACTTCTCCACTTTGGTATACCAAAATGAGAGGCCTTGATGTCCTGATCCCCACTTGTTTTGTTTTTGTGTAGTTCGTATCAAACTTTCAACCTTTATATTTTGGTGTGGTGGTGAAGACACCCCAACATCACCATGGCATCAAGACTGACTTAAGCCCTTCCCATCTTCCACTCTACATTAATTACTTGTATTTTCAATGTGTGTGTGAGGGGAGATATTTTAATGCTCTCTCTGCTTCTTTGTTTCTTGTTTTTTCTTTCTCCCAGAGCCTAGGTGATTTTGGTCTCTCTTTGAACCCTTGGTGTGAGATCATGATCATTGGTGTGTTTGAAGGGCATCTTCACTTGTGTGGATATTTTTAGTTGTGGCATTGAATCCTTTTCTTCGGCTTCCATTTGTCTGAGTTAGTTTCCTCATTCCTTTTTTACTATTTCCCTTCCATGTTAATGGTGTTTTGACATTTTTTATTCTAGGGTTTTTTTTTGTTCTTGTTGTTTTGTGACTTTTCACCCTTTATTTGGCTTCTTCTCATAAGTTTTTATGTATTCAGTAATTTTCAACATTTTTCATCTTGTTCTTGGGTTTCCTTTTTCTTCTTTTGATTCTATTTGTAATCCTTTATTTTGAATATTTTCGTGCCCTTTTTCTATTGTTGAGTTTTGATCTAATGTTTTGTATTTTCTAATTTTTTGAGTGTTTCAACATCCTTTGTCTCTTGATTCCCCCTTCAAATATGATTTCCTTTAAGTGTTCAAGACCTATGTCCTGTGTTTTCCTTCTTCTTTCAATGTGATAGTCTATTAATGTCCTCTCTAATCTCTGACTCTTGATGCTTCAATGTTCTAAGTTATTTTTCATAGTCACAAGGTTGAAGTGGGTCATTTTGGCATGCTTCATCCATCATCTTTGACTCTAGATCACTGACTTTACTTTTTTAGATCGAGGAGTCAGGCCCTTCTCCTAATGTCTCATTAAGCATGAGTTCAACATCCACTCCAATCTCTGATCCCTGATCACTTTACATTGGCATCCTCTTAGGATCTATTATGTTAGAAAATGTCCCCTTGGGGGCTTTTCCCTCTTAAGGTTTAGTTCCCGGGTCCTTAGAATGTATTTACAACATCTTGCATGATAATTTTGAATCCCGATGAGAAAACTCTAAAGTCTTATGGCAAATAGGACCTAGGGGGTGCTATTTTTATGATCCCTAAACAAAAAAGGGAGGGTGTACTTGGGTGCTAGCGTCCTAGTCTTGCCTTATTTTGGGTCTACCCAAAATTTTAATGTCAGTTTTATGACTGGTATTTGGGTCCTATGCCAACATATCAAGTTTGAACTATGTAATTCTTAGCAAGAATCTTTGTAGTTGCATATATAAGCATGTTTAGTGTTTCATTTGTAAACTAGAAGATGATTGTGAACTTTAGGCATACATATGATTTCAATATATTCATTGTTGCAAGAGCAGAACATTTTTATTGTGTTTGTGATTATAGATTTGACTTCATATTCTCATGTGATTGAAGAGCCTTCATTTATGTGAGGTCTACACTACAAGGTGATATCTATTGTGTTTTGATCATTTATCATTTGGATTTTTTCCTCTATCCCACCGAGATATGCACTCTTATCTAACAACGGTGTTTGAAAGACTTGAATGTCTCTCCAAGGCTTGATTGAGGCAAGCCTCTAAACACCACAACCCCCTCCCACACTCCTTTGTGATTGCAAGGTATAGGTACCAAGTTTCACAGAGTGTAGTTTCAGAAGGAGGTTGCAGACAACAAGGATTCAGGATCTAAAAGAAAGAAGACAAAGCTTAACATTTTAGGACATGGGTGCTAGTAGTAGTGTCCTCTAGAGTTGCAAACATAGAAACAAACTGAATAGTGGTAATCAACATCTAAAGAGCTTCTGATATGTTGAAGATTGTCTAGCATTATACTTGGGTGCTATTGTAAAGTGGTCATTCCATCACAAAAGTTACATGAAGTAAATAATCTGTTTAAATTACAACATGACAAATAATGAAAGTAAAATGATTTAATTAATCTGCTTAATTACTTCACAAGTAAAAGATAAAACTGATAAATATGAATCAATAAGTCATTAAATCTTACAAAAATCTCATGCTCAATCCAAGTGATAGCACTATAAAATAATATACAGAGTCCATTGGCTTCCATGCCATAATACATCCAAATACAAATTACAATAATCATGTACATCAAGTATAAATAAATCAAAACACTCTCCAGTTGCCACAAATCTGAATGGTTCTCTTGTGAGTTGAGAGACAGGAACATGGTTCAGATGCTTTTCCACCCAACCATGAAGCAATTACACTTCCCCAGATCCCTTCATGACATGTGGAAACCTAGCACTACACAAAATGTCTAGCTATCTGGAAACAACTGGCAAGAGGGAACACCTGATACAACCTGATGTCTAATGTGCAATTCTAAATAATGAAATGTAGATTATCTCACAATAGGATGTGACAGAGATATATATCTATCCATCAATAAAGTTTGCTATACATAATATTCATCTTTTTCAATGATAGCTCATTTAGATCTAAACCTTTAAAACAGAGTAACCAATCAATTCCCCAAAAGAGGAAAATCCATCGTAGATAATCCACATTTGGCATCCTAGCCCAAAAGTAACCCAAACACATTCCTAAATAAAAATCTACTTTCTTTCCTTGATAAATAAATAAATAAGTCAACAAATAAATAAATAAATCAAAATCACCTATAACCACCTCTAATCCCTTTTCCAAACATCAATAAAGAAAACACACTTTTTGAACAAGCAGTAATGAAGAACATCATAAATTATTTAAAAGTAATATAGATTTTGAAATCTGATTATATTCTCAATTCATATTTCCATGGTTTTCATACATTATAGAAAACTAATGATTTTACTTCATATCCAATACCGTTTCATGATTCAAGCAATAAAATCAATAATGACATATGCCAACTCCACTTCAATAATGAGTATCCATGCATACTTATTTCAAATATTATTACTATTTTTCCTCAAGAACAAGTAAATAAATAATTAAATAAAACAATCAATGTTCTCCTATAATTCATCATTTGATCATACAATTGCATCTATAAGGCTAGTAAATCGGTTTTAATTACCAAATCTTATTTTATTCATAATTCATAATGTAATAAGAATTCCAAGTTATTTATTAATCTTACTGTCATATCAATGACATGACCTATTTCATTCAATATATATATCACAATATGTATTATAATCTTTTAAGAACCTTCCTGTTAGAACTATGACAGGAAGTCAAGAAACAAGAAATAGTCTTCCTGTCACAACTGCGACAAGAACTGTAACAAAGTTACAATAGAATAATAGAGTTCATAATATACTTACTATCACTTAAATGGAAGTGATTTAGAATATATCTTTGAACATCAAATAAATAGATGAATATGTCTACAAGAATTTAATATTGTCTTCCAAGTTAAAGAGTTTATTTTCACATTGTTTGATCAATAAGAAGAGGAGTCGATTTCCAGAAAAAGATTGATTTTGAATAGTGAACAAGAAAGATAACAGTTCTCCATTTTATGTCTACCAAGGATTGATTTTATTAGAACTCATAAATTTGGTTATCTCTGGTTTCAACGGTTATGACAAGATCAATAAAAGAGGTGGGTCTACCAAGAATACAAGGAACAACAATTACAGTGAATAAGAACAACAAATACTATAGGAGAAAGGTCAACTACAAGAATACCATACTTATCAACTAAGTTTAAGAGTTATTTGCACATTGGTTTGATCATTTAAGAAGAAGTTGATTTCAATTAAAAGACTAGTTTTCTAATAGAAATTAAAAATGATATCAACTCTATTATTTATGTCTGCCAGAGAGATTTTTTTTATTGGTGACTAGGAAATTTGTTACATTTTAGCTCCAAGGTTAAATATAGTAGCTAGAAAGTGGAGTGATTCACTCAACATAAAATAAGGAAAAGTAAAGACAATGAATGAAAATAGCAGACCAATTTACTATGTTTAAACAACCATAACTAATCATTAAGTATTGCATACAAAAATAGGGAAAAATACCTAGATAAATTCACTTGCACAAAAGGGGTCAATTCTACCTTCCAAGTTGCTGCCCTACTATCTCCTATCACTTCTAGATCCAAATATATTGGTCTCTTAAAAATGGTTATCGATGCTCAGAAAAAAATGGTGATCCTTGTGTTTTTCTCATGCCAAATAAAAAATCATGTTTTTATTTTGCTAAAATGCTCACTAACTATTACAAATCTCTTCAAATCCCTTCTAGGTTTTGTTCTTCTCTCCCCCATATTTCTAGAATAGTTTATGGTTTTAAATTTTGTTGAGAAATAACAAAGTTATCATCATTTTACTATGACTATTCTTGACTGGTTTTCAAAAAATGTCCTTTTTTTAATTTATTAAATATCCTCCCTAATCTTGGCATCTAAAATTTAGGTTTTTCCATGCTTTTTAATAACTCATGGATACTAAAGTTTTGGATGAGATTGCATTTAAAAAGGATTTGAATTTCTATTTAAATTTGAATCAATAATTTAATTAGCTTTATGTCACTTGCATGAAAGTAATTAAATTATAATACTCTTTATTTTATTTTTTATTTATTTATTTTTAAAAAAAGAGGGTAAAAACTTTATTAAGTCAAGAGAAGAGTACAAAGAGAAAGAACAGACCCAACAAGGGAATCAAAACAAAACAAAATTAAGAAGTTCCCAAGAAGCACCTCATATCATCTATAATCAAATCTTCAAGAACAAGGGCCCAATCTTTAGGAAGAATATCCCAATCAACCACATTCCAAGTCCCCATTTGCTTAGAAGCCCACCTAGCCAAACTATCAACCACCTTATTCCACTCCCGAGGGATATAACAAAAAGCAATTGTCCAAATCAATGCTCAAAGCAACAATTTGCTTGACTACCACCACCAGTTACTAGTTCACCCCCTCAAACTACCTCCTATTCAGAAGGTTAATAATCACCTGAGAGTCAGATTCACAAACAATCCATCTCCACCCTAGAGCACAAGCCTGCTTTAATGCCAGGAGAATAGCTAAAGCCTCCATGAGGTTATTAGTATGTTGACCTCTATAGATAGAGAAGAAAAAAATCACCACTCCCGAACTATCTTTGCCAATGCCACCAACACTACCATGCCTAGGATTGCCTCTAAAGGAGTCATCAATATTAATTTTCAACTCTCCCAGAGTAGGAGGGCACTAGTGACCAGTACGACAAATCCTCTCCCTTCTGCGTCCATGACAAATAGTCCTCAAATTCCTTTTTCCCCCAGAGGAAGTCCTAAAGCAGCAACAACACCGAAATCACCAAGATCCATAGGAACAGACAAGTCGCACTTAGCAGTCAGAGTTTTCTAGAGAACCCCCCAAATTCTCAACTAGAGTTGGCCAACCAACATCTTCCTATCCAAAAAAAATCTATGGTTGCGTTCCAACCAAATATGCCAAATTATCAGACTAGGGCCAATAACCCAAGCAATCAGAAGAAAAGAAGTCTTAACTGAAGGAGATCTATGATTTTCCTAAAAATCCTGCAAAGAAGAAACATGTCTGCATGGCTTATGCCAAAGATTCCACCAAGAGTGCCAAATGACCTTCGTAAAGGAGCACTGAAAGAAAAGATGGGAAATACACTCTTCATGCTCAACACACATAACACACATAGAAGGACCCTGAAAACCCCACTTCCAAAGATTCTCCCAAGTAAGACATCTTCCTTGCACCACTAACCAAGAAAAGAAATTACACTTAGGCGATGCAAACGTATTCCAAACCTTCTTCCACCATGGGACTTCAGTACTCCCAAATAGCTGCTTATCAAGAACTTAGTAGCCTAAAGCAACAGAGTAAATACCCTTTGGATCAAAGCCCTAGGCCAATACATCACGTTCAGAGAGAGAACTGTAGGCACAACCTGACAAAAACACTGCTAACTCCTAACAATCCCCAATCACACTACTAGGAGGCTAGTCCCCCGAGTCCTTCCATCTAAAAAATTTAGCCTACCCAAGAGTCTGATGAGTTTTGAAATCAGTGACATGGCACCAAATAACGTCAGAAAAGTGCTGACACAAATTCTACAAATGAGGATGAGTAGTCAGAATGGGAGGATATCCATCCCAAGAGTCATGCCAGAAAAGAGCATCCTGACCATCATTGCAAATCTAAAACAACCCCTTCTTAACCAGCTTGGCACCCCTTTTCAGAGTGCCCCAAATCATAGAACCCTTCCCCTCCAAGATAAAGTGAGCCACATCAACACACTCAAGCTCACCAAGATATTTTGAGGTAAGGATTTTAGGCCACATTTGATGCTGTTGAGAACACCACCTCCAATATAGTTTAGCAGCTAAAGCTTGCCCATTCAAATCGGTCCTGCGCAATCCTAGTCCACCTTCCTGCTTCGGTCTACAAATGACATCCCACTTAACAAGACTCCACTTTCTATGAAGGATATTGCCTGACCAAAGGAATTGTCGAGACAATCTTTCAAAGTCTTTAATAAAACTGGAGGGTACAGAAAGGACAAAGCATTTGTATATAGGAAGAGCCTATACCATTGCCATTAGAAGGGTCACTCTACCAGCAGAAGAAAGCCACCTGTAAGTCCAATGGCTGACCAGGAGTTGGAACTTATCAATAATCCCCTACCAAAACACTTTAGGAAGTGAATGAACAGCAAGGGGGATGCCAAGATAAACTAAAGGAAGAGTGCCAATCTGAAAATGAAAAATACCAGCAATACTCCTCTGAATAATCTTAGGAGTGTTAAAGAAATATATAAAAGACTTCCCTTCATTGATATGTTGTCCTGATGCAGCCAAATAGCAATCCAGGGTGCTATGCCATCTGATAGCCTCCTCAACCTTGGCATGGCCCATCAGAGCAATATCATCCACAAACTACAAATGAGACTGGGAGGGAATATTAATTCCCCAATTCCACCCCTGGATCAGGTTGCATTCCATCCAAGATATTATAAATCTCCCCAAGCCTTTAGCAAGCAAAATAAACAAGTAGGGAGACAAAGGATCCCCTTTTCTGAGCCCCCTAGAAGCTCCGAACAACTCAGAAGGCTCACCATTAATTAGCACTGAAAAGGATGATGAAGTGACGTAACTCTTGACCCACTCAATCTAGTCACCAGCAAAACCAAAAGCTCCTAGAATCTTAAATAAAAAGGCCCATTTAACACGATCATACACTTTAGCCATGTCTAACTTAATAAACATGGATTTTTCTTTAGAGTACTCCATAGAATGAATGGTCTCAGCAGCAATAATGATGCCAACCAAAATCTGCCTTCCAACAACAAAGCCCCCTTGTTCCTCTAAAATAAGCCTGCATAACCAAGGTTTCAACTACTCTGCAATCAGCTTTGTAATTATTTTATACACCACATTACACAAAGAAATAGGCCTATAATTGTCTAAAGTATTAGCCCCATTCTTTTTTGGTATGAGGGCTAAAAAAGTTGCATTCATAGATTTTAGCAGTTGTTTATTCCTAAGAGACTCCTGGACAACTACCAAAAGATCCAACTTGATCACTTCCCAAAACTCTTGAAAGAATTCAACAGGAAACCCATCATGCCCTGGGGTTTTTCTTCTTTTCATCTATAACACAACATCTTCAAGCTCTGAGAGAGAAATAGGACTAAGCAATGCTTCATTTATTTCTCTAGTAACCAAAGGCGATATGGTACCAAGAATCAATGATTCATCTTCCTCCACAGGAGGGGAATCCTCAGAAAGCAAGGCAGAATAGAAACAAACAGACTAAGCAGAAATAGAAGCAGAAGAAGAAAAAATCTCTCCATTTTTTTCCAAAAGAGAAGAAATAACATTACCTTGCCTTCTATCCTTCACCAAATTGTGAAAAAAGGAAGTATTTCTATCTCCAGCCTGGATCCACTCAATTCTCAACTTTTGTTTCCAAAAAATATCTTCCCTTAACTCCCATTCTTCCACTTCCTTCACCACAATAGCTTCTAGCAAACCAAGCTCCACTGTGAAACCATGATCATTAATTTGCCTAATAATCAAATCCAACTGAATCTGAGCATTCTAATTCACATGGAAAACATTACAAAAGTGTTGTCTATTCCAGCGCTTCAACTTGTACTTCACAAACTAAAGCTATTTAGAGAAAGAATACATAGTAGTGCCATGCACCAGCTTTCCAAGACACCACCAATCAGGAAGCAAGTCATGGAGAGAGTCATCCCTGAGCCACATAAGTTGAAACTTAAAAGATTACTTTATACATTGTTAGGGTAACTTAGCCTCAAGCATGATCGGCCAATGATTAGAACCTTAGGCATCCAAAATCTCAGAGTTAGTCACCCACCTATCTCCTAGCCAGAAGCTGGATACCAGAAATCTATCCAGTCTTTCAAAAATAGTTGTTTCCCCACTTCTCCTATTACTCCAAGTGAAAATCCCATTATCAGGCTTGATATCAACCAGGTTCAAGAGTGCAATATTATCCTGCAAGAGCATCGAAGAAGGATCTAGGTGAGCATTGGCTCCCCTCTTCCTCACCATAGAGATGACGGCATTGAAATCCCCAGCTAGAATCCAAGGAAGATAAGGGTCCAAAGACCTCACATATCTCACATGATCCCACAACCAAACCTTACCCTGAGAGTCAGTCGGAGCATACATGTTTGAGAAGAGAACTCTCTCCCTAGACTCAAGATTAGTAGCCACACAAGAAATCAAACCTTTGCAAAAGAGCCACCAAATTGGTCTAACTCTACAGGGGTTCCATAAATAAGCCACCCCACCAGAGCTACCAGATGCCCCAACACATTGGCACTAACCTTGACCCCAAATCTTTAAAGCCACCCCCATCATACTATCAATAGATAACTTAGTTTCCTGAAGAAAAACCACATCAGGAGAATGAAAATGAATCAAATCATGAATAGCCTTTTGTCTAGGGATGCTATTCATACCCCACACATTCCAAGAAAGCACAATCATCATTAAGGCTGGGAGAAGTGAGCATCAATAGTCCTCATCGAACCCAACTCTACCAATGTCTCACCAATTAGCTTGACCTTTTTCTGATCCTTCTTCCTTCCCACCTTAAGAGGTTTCTCAGGAACCCCTTTCTTGGAAGTTTTTTGTTGTAAGCCTAAATTAGGTGAATGAAATTTATTTTTACCTTGGTCTGAAGTACTCCACACCTCAGAGAGAACACCACCATCATCAGTGGGCCCACTAGGAGCCTCCATCCCTAAACTAGTCACAACCAAAGTAGGTTTCAAAGTAGGCACATCAATATCCATTTGAGAGCCCTGCACACTAGGTTGAGCCAAACTTGGAGGTCCAACAGACTAAACCCAAGGCTCCTCCTTAGCAAAAGAATCCACTGATTTCTACAGAGTCTCTTAGAAACCATCCGCTTGAACCAAGTCTTCTAATGCCTCAAACTTGTTGACAATTTCCTCCTCTTGCCTATCCCTAAAGGATATCTTTTGGCCTTGATTATGATTTTGAGACTTAACTAGAATAAAACCTTCCTTATCAGCCCCCCCTCCCTACATGGGAGCTTTATCCTTGTCTTCTTTCAAATCAAGTTGAGAAGGAGCATTACCTGCACTAGTAGCACCAGAAGCTCGGGGGCACTTTTGCTAAAGATGACCATAATCATGGCAAAGACGACACTTGAAAGGTAACATCCCATAATCTAGCGGTTGAGTCCAGGAGCAAGACCTAATAGTCATATCAATAGAGTCTAGGAGCGGCTGGCTCAAATCAATTTCAACACAAACCCTTGCATAAGAAAATATACTCTTATTTAGAGTTTGCTGAGAAGGACCAATAGGTTTTCCCAGCAACAACCCAATCGATTGCAGTATATCACTTCTCTAGCATTCAAGGGGCAGTCAGGAAAGACGAACCCAAATAGGGATTCTAGAAGGCAACTCCTCCACCAAGCTAAAGCCAGCATGCATGCCATGGTTTGATGAAAAGATCTACCTGATTATAGAAGTACGGACCCCCTTCGAAGGCCTTGTTCCGATCAGAGACGCATGAAAAATCCACCATAAAGAAGTTATTTGCAGCTAGCAAAATATCAAAGTCTCCTTCTAGATTCCATGTCTTGCGAATCCAAGTATTGAGAAATGGGGGAGAAACCCTTAGCCCCATGAACTTACAAATCAAAACATGATTGCAGTAATAATTAATATCCTCAGCTACCGACTCTGATTGGATTACTAGCACCGGCCGCTCTTGGGCCCTCTCCAAGCATCCATTGACCTTTTGCGATTTAAGGGCACCATTTTGGACCACACCTGATCTAGAGACAGATGGAATGGGGGCGCCGACATCCATCCCAGCCATAGAAGAACTATTACCCGCCAAATCCAAGGGCACATGCAATGCCATTTTTACCAAAAAAGAGAGGGCCCTAACTGCCCCTCCACACCAAATGGGCACTCAAACACAAGGATAGCAGATTAAAGGAGGAAGGAAGACCCCTCTCCAAATGGACAACATACATCAACTAGAAGACACACTGTAAAAGGAGATTAAGGGTGTGAAAACCAATGAACCTTGCACCAGTCTTTGTCTCCAACGAAATCCCCGCAACTAGCATAAGACATAAAAAAGAATGCCAACAAAAAGAGAAACCAATCCCCAAGACTCCCCACAGACATGGAAAAATCCCTGCACTCTGAAAATCACTGATCAACAAGCTAGGGCTCGGATGCCCTAGCTTGTTTGCCCACACAAACCAACACCATCTATTCCTCCAAAATTAGACTGTCTAGACTCTATAATACTCTTTATTTTAGATTTCTAAATATAATACTAATATTATTGATATAATTTATCTATTTTTAATAAAACACAAATATTAAAACAACTCAAGAAGTAATTACAATATTAATAATACTATACATTTATCTAATTAATTAGAACAAAATAACTTAATAGCTTTCTATCATATGCAAGATAATAAATATTCTTTTAAATTCTTTTATTTAGGATTCTAAATATAAGAAATGTTATTTAATATAATTTATTTATTTTCAAATTACATAGTCATTTAAATTAAACAAGAAAGATTTAAATAATATTAAAATAATAATATATATACCTATTGTAATTTAAATATAATGGTTTAAATCTAATTTAGATATTGTCTTCCAAACATGCATATTTATACATAAAAAACAAATTGGAAATGTTTATTAATTATTTAAATAATATAACAATATATCAATTAAATAAAATACATCATTTTGAATGAATTATACTGCTTAGTATATAAAATGAAAAGACACTAATATTTATGACTGAATCAAGCATTCAAAAAGAACTTACTGTCGCAATTAAACACAATATTTTTCTAAGCATCTAAACATCAATCTCATTTATTATCCACACAATAATGCATATTAAACCATTCATAATAATGTAATATGATACCACGTGAGTGTGTGAGTACATAAGGGTTAACCATCCAAACAATTCTTGCCAAATGGCTAGAACACGTCTACCTCAACCATGCTCTAATATTCAACGAGTACCTGCATTCATTCACACTCAACTTGACGTCAATAGGTTAGTTCCCCAAAACATAGCCAAAGCAAAACATTATAATCATATCGATAATATTTAATATTAAATCAACTTTCTAATTTGTGTAAATATAACATCATGATAATTACCTTCACATATGTGGAATTTTCTCAAAGTAAAACAATCATAGTAAATGTTCACTAATCTAGAATAATTATATAGTCCACAAAATGAGATGTGATAGCTAGTGGTAGTGTCATCCACCTTTTTTGGGACAGAAATGGAAGATACAATGAAGATCAGTGTCAGGAGGAGATCCAAATTCCATGCAGGAAACAGTACCTTGGATAGGGGTGCTACTGCAAGTGTCCTTGACTGTTTCGTATTATAAACTTTGAAAAATAGTGAGTTAACAATCTCTATCCTTCACCTTAGTATGAAAGGATTTGTCGTAATTCATCAATTTGCTTATTGTTTTGCTTATTTAGGGTTTTATGAGCTTTTGAACATTAGATTGAGATATTGTTTGATAACATCTAAGCTTCTACATCATTCCAAGTGCCATCCCAACCTATTAAGTGAATGCTCTCACTTAGTGGAGATTTAACTCTATTAATATGCCCTTTAATGTTTGGTGAGAAGAGAGGATCTAAACCAAATCAACCACATTCACACCATCCCCCCTTTTTCATAACAAAATATTTTTGTGAACCCATGTTTTTTAGAAATTTTTTACCTTTCTATGTGTTGTGTGATACATTTGCATTCATTCACCTTATTGCATTTGAAAAATTACAAAAAATTAAAAAATTTGAAAAATTTGAAAAAATTGGCATCTTAGGCTTGCATTTTGGCATAATTTAAATTAAAATTGGCATTTAATATCATTTAATTCATGTTATTTTCATTATATTTGATTTAAATTACAAAAATTCATCATTTAGTATTCACTTGCATTACATTTTCATGCGTAATTTGTCAAAAAATGCTTGAAATTGTGCATTTTTCATAAAAACCTAATTTTGCATTAGCTAGGGTTTGTAGTTAAAATCTTGTTTCAGATTTTACTACCCTTTTACAACATTCATTTAGGTCTAATTTCTAATTTTAGTATGGGATCATAGTGTCTTTATTGAAAAAATTCATGTCTAGGATTTGAAAACCTTGCATTTTCACTAGATTTGGTCTTATCGTCTCTCTACAATTGCATTATAGGCATGTTATAAAGGGTTTTTATACATTATTTGACTGATATCAGGGCTATAATCTACTTCCCCTCATCAAATTATTTACAACACCCTTTCTATTAGGCATTTACATTGAAAACTAGTGAAAATTTGCATATTTTAGGTGTATTTTTACTAGGTTTTGACTTGTCATCACTCTAGATCTGCACTATATGCATGTTGTGAAGGATATTTTTGCATAATTGGGTTGTTATTAGGCTTATTATTTGTTTTCCCTCATCAATTTCCTTACAACACCTCTTATTTTAGTCATTCACATTGAAAAAATGTGAAAAAGTGAACATTTTAGGTGCATAAACAAGCATAATTTGTGTTGTTACTGAACTCTGCTTCTTCAAGTCTTCCTCCATGTTGTTACTAAAATTTGCTTCTTCAATTCTTCCTCCATGTTGTTACTGAACTCTGCCTCTTCAAGTCTTCCTCCATGTTACTGAACTCTGCTTCATGATATTGATAAAGATCTGCAATGTTGAAAATAGGTGATATACCCAAGGTCTCCAGTAATTCCACTTCATATGCATTTCTTGAATCAAACTTTCTGAGTATCTTACAGGGTCCAAACTTCTTCATCTTCAACTTGTTATATGTCCTAACTAGAAATGTTTCTTTTCTCAAGTACACCATTACTTCATCTCTCTTCAAATTCTTTGTCTTCTCTTCTCATCTGCCTTCTCTTTGTACTTACTATTCATGTCCTCCAAATGCTTCTTCACCTGATTATGCATTGTCTTTATATGATCTACAAATTCCTCTGCTTCTACACTCCTCTTTTCTTCCATGCTGATATCTCTCAATTTTGTAACTCCTCTAGGATTCATTACAGTAACAATCTCAAAAGGTGTCTTTCCAATACTTCTGTTTACTAAATTATTGTATGCAAACTCTTCTTGTGAAAGAATAAATCCCAACTTCTGGTTTTCTCTCCAACCAAACACCTCAACAAGTTTCCCAAACTCCTATTCACTACCTCTGTCTGTCTCTATCTATGGATGAAAAGTTGATCTAAACTTCAAATCTGTCTTCATCTTCTTCCAAAGTTTCCTCCAAAAGTATCCAACAAACTTTGTATCTCTATCTGAAACTATACTCCTAGGCAATCCATGCAATCATTTCCTAGTTTTCCAATCAACAATATGTAATTTAATAGGTCAGCTATATGCACTACATCAGTTGTTTTCCTACAAGGTATGAAATGAGCCATCTTTGAAAATATGTCAACCACTACAAATATTGAATCATGTCCTCTCTGTGTCTTAGGTAGTCCCATTACAAAATCCATGTTTATGTCTTCCCAAGGTCTCTCTGGCACTATCAAAGGTTTAAACAATCCAGTGTTCTGACTACTCCCTTTTGCAACTTGACAAACTTTACAACTCTGCACAAATCTCTGACTATCCTTATGTATCTAAGGCCAAAAGTAATATTCACTCACCAAAGCCACTATCTTGTGAATGCCAAAATGTCCTACCAGTCCACCATTATGCTTCTCCTTGATGAAATCATCTCTCATTGAACTCCTAGGTAGGCACAATTGACTTCCTTTGAACAACATGTCTTCTTGAATGAAATGATCCAAACACTTACTCCTATTTGTCACAATAGGTTCTTTACATGCTTTCGAAGGTTCTGCAAAATCAGTGTCTCCCTCATACATGTTCTTCAATTCATCAAAACCCAACACTTCAACTCTCATTTCTGTCAACAAGTTTCTTCTCCTACTCAATGCATCAACAACTTTGTTTTATTTTCCACTCCTATGCTTCAACACAAAAGTATAACTCTGCATGAACTATACCCATCTCATATGTCTCTAATTCAACTTACCTTGACTATTCAAATACTGCAAAGCTTGATGATTTGTATACAACACAAACTCCTTAGGCAACAAGTAATGTCTCCACTTCTTTAGGGCTTGAATTATGGCATAGAACTCTTGACCATAAACTGAATATCTTCTCCTTGCATCATTTAACTTCTCACTGAAATATGCTATTGGTCTACCTTCTTGACTTAACATTTCTCCAATTGCATTTCCACTTGCATCACAATCAACTTGAAATACCTTATTGAAATCCGGTAGTGCCAAAATAGGTTTCTCTATCACCTTCTGCTCCAATAACTCAAAACTTTTATCTATTCTAGATGTCCACTTGAAATCTTTTCTATCACCTCTCATTGTCTCTGTCATAGGGTTACAAACTAAGCTAAAATTTCTGATGAACTTCTAGTAGAAACTAGCCAAACCTTGAAATGATCTAACCTCTCCAATGCTCTCTAGTGTAGGCCATTCAACAATTACTTTCACTTTCTGAGGTTCCATCTTCAATCCTTCTATAGAAATCACAAATCCCAAGTATACCAATTCTTCCTTCATAAGACTACACTTCTTGATGTTTATCAGCAATTTCTCTTCTCTCAGTCTCTGCAAAACTTGTCTAATATTTCATAAGTGTTCCTCATTTGTCTTACTAAAAATTAGAATATCATCCAAGTATACAATCATAAACTTTCCCAAGAATTTCTTCAAGACTTCATCCATCAATCTCATGAAAGTACTCGGTGCATTTGTCAATCCAAAAGGCATCACTAACCACTCATACAATCCTTCATTTATCTTAAAAGTAGTCTTCCATTCATCACATTCTCTAATTCTTATCTGATGGTATCCACTCTTCAAGTCTATCTTTGTGAAATATCTTTCTCCACTCAAATAATCCATGATATCATCCATCCTGGGTAAAGGAAATCTATACTTGATTGTGATCTTGTTTATTGCTCTGAAATCAGTACACATTCTCCATTCTCCATATTTCTTAGGTGCAAGCACTGTAGGTACTACATAAGGACTCAAACTTTCTCTAATCAAGCCTTTCCTCAACAATTCTTTTATCTGTCTATTGAGTTCTTCATTCTCTATCGGTGTCATTCTATGTGCTTCTTTGTTAGGCAAACTTGCTCCAGGTATAAGGTCCATATGATGAACAATACTCCTTATAGGTGGTAATCCTTCAGGTACATTATCTGATATGATGTCTTCATACTCTGTCAGCAATTCTCTTATCTCCTCTGGTTGTGATTCTTCAATCTCTTTCTGTAATGCTTCAGGTTTCTTAGGAATCAAGGCATAACACATATTCTCATGTCTCAAACCATCCAGAAATTTTCTTCCATCCACCAAAAAGATTCTAGTATTTCCACATACTTCACTCTTAGGATCATCCTCCAAAGGAATCAAATTAATTCTCTTTCCATTAGCTTTTATAGTATATGTATTCTTTCTCCCATCATGTATATCTTTTATATGATACTGCCAAGGTCTACCCAATAAGATATGACAAACATCCATAGGCATAATATCACACAAGACTTCATCATGATATGATCTAATGTGAAATTTCACCAAACAATGTTCACTCACTAGTACCTTATGATCATCCTGAATCCATGCTATCTGATAGGTCTTAGGGTGTTTCAATCTTTCCAACTTCAGCTTAGTCACCATCCCATCTAAAACTAGATTATTTGAACTACCACTATCAATCACAACTTTACAACACTTACCTCTTGATTTGCATCTAGTTCTGAATAGACTTTTCCTCTGTGATGGTTCATCATTTGCCTCTATGTGAAATAGTGTTCTCCTCATCACTAATGATTCTCCTTTCTCCGGATTGCCAACTGAAGAAGGTGATCCAACAGGTTCTTCTTCAACATAGGCTACTCTTCCACTATTTTTTGTCTTCTTGTTTGTACTACCTTGATTACATTCAAATGCTCTATGTCCTTCACCTCTACACTTGAAACAAGTACCTCTGAATGTTTGCTTATGAAATCCCCTTCCTTCTCTTTTGTATTCTTCATTCTGGTATGCACTAGGGTTTCCTCTCCAGTAAAAATTTCTAAGCATTGTTATCTCTGTCATCCTTCTTTAGTAGGCTATCAAACTTGTTTTGATCCACAAATGATCTATCATATCTAGAAAATGATCTTCCTCTCTAAAATTTACCTCCTATGCCCCTCTGTCTCTGATCATGTTTCTTATTTATCTTTTCTTCAACTTTTAGTGCAAATTGTTATGCTTCCTCCAAAGATGTTATCCTTACCAAGCTTAGCTCTTCTTGAATGTTCAATCTCAATCCATTGATGTATCTAGCCACTTTCTCTTGCTTGCTTCACTATGTCCTACTCTTATGACCATTTTATGAAATTCTTTAGTGTACTCCTTCACAGATTTCTCCTTCTATCTTAGGTTTTGCAATCTTTTCAACAGCTACAACTCATATTCAGCATGTATGAATTGATTCTTCAACTTTGTCACCATCCAGTCCCACTTTGTAATCTTTTCTTTCCCTTTTCTATTTATTTCTAACTAGACTTCCTTCCACCATATAGCACCATGTCCTTTCAACTTTGTCTTTGCAAATTTCACCTTCTTTGGATCTTCAATTTCCTCATATTCAAAGTATTCTTCCATGTCATTTATCCAGTCAATCAATTCTTCAGGATTCAAATTACCAGTATAGTTCGGTACATCAACTCTAGGTCTCTTTCCAATCTTTGAAATAGCTTGAAACATCTTTACTTGATCTGATTCTTTTTCTTCATCACATCCTAGGGTTTCACTAGTTTGTTCAGTAGATTGAAATTCTTCTTCATCATCACTTTCAATATTAGGTCTTAGTGTCAATCCTCTTGGCCTATCTTCCTCAATAGCATCTAAATGAATTTGCATTGTTTTCATCATCTCCATCATCTCATCCATTCTACCAACCATTGTTCCAACAACAGCAACTCTCCTCGGCGGTATTCTTCCTAGGATCGAGTGTAAACTACCTTAGGTTTAGTGATTGGGCTACAAAGTGACAACTACCTCACAATCGGCAATTGGTTACAACACAAGTAACCTACCTTAGGTCAGCGATCTGACCATAGAAAGACCTTACGGAATTCCTTCTCCAACTTCACTCAATTCACTCCCAAAGATTCAAACTTTTGCTTTGATACCAGTTGATGTAGTCACGATAGGAGGGTTTAGAGAATGAACTATTTGGATTGTGCAGCAAGAGTAAACATAATAGAAACAACTCAAAGAAATGGAACAAATGTAGATTTAGTCATTCACTATATCAAAGAATTCAAACACACTCTGGCCAGCAACATGCGGGCTTATAATTAGGGCTCATAGGCCTGATTACATATATGTGCAAGATAAAGAGCTCTTTGAAGCTCCTTCACACAAATCTAAACTACCATCTATCACTATGTTATTAACTACTTTCCTAGAGATCTATTACATTAATATATATCATCTCTGGACCAATAGTTTCCTCCACGTCAACCAAGGAAGAAACCAAACTCCAATGAAGAGCTATAACGTATTCATAGATAGGTCAGTCCTAAGTGCATATAACACTTCCTCAAATGAATGGAACAATGTGTAGACCTCTAGGAAGGGTCGGCCATGAACCAAGGATCATTGAATGTTGTGTCATTAGGATCTGCAAGCCTTCTCCTTTAACTGATTATTAGGAACTGTTAGAATGCTCTGCTTTGAGAAAACATTCAATCTTTTGATAGTGATATCTTTCTGGTAACTGATCCAAATGCTTTGAATTCTTGATATGATGTAGATGAATGAATGTAGATGCTAAGTCCAAATCTGTAAGATGTGAGATGCCAAAACTGGACCACAAGCTGAAACTACTTCTAACTGAACTGCTTGAACTGAACTGAAAAGAAAAAAACTATAAACAAACTGAAATGCAAATGTTTTTGGTTGATGCAAGATTGCTCTTGAACTAGGGATGCTCTTGCATCAGTTTTTTAGTCTCTTCGAAAAGGTGATGGAATAAAAACTAGAAGGATGGTTGAATGTCAATAGGATTTCTATTTCAAAGAGACTTACATTATCGGTGTGACGCCATTTGGGGTCACACCAAAGTCCCAAACAAGCATAAGAATGAAGTAAATGAGATTGTAAAACACATCATCCCAAGAATAGAGTGACAAGACATAATGGTGGCTATCCAATGACCTCTATTCAAAAAAATTAAATATCCCTTTGATGATGTGAAAATACAAGTGAGACGCCATTATTGCACCAGAGCTAAGTTTATTGAATGCAAGTCTTGAGGTTATTGCTATAACATCCCTCCCTGCAACCCTTGAAGGGTAAGGGCCAAGAGAGGACAAGATTTTTTTTTTTGACACAAATAGATATGGTTTCCAATTTGATAGATCAACAACATTCATGGCCAAGTATGGCCAAATGCACAACCTATAGGAGAGGACTAAAGCACTCTCCAGAGAAACATTAATAAAACTACATTTATTTTAAACACCAACCCAAATGTTCCTATGACCCATTCTAGATAATAACATAACCCAAAAGTATCATAGTACAAGTGGATCTGATACTCACACTAGAACCTATAAGGCCAATAAGAAACATCTTATTTCTTCTCATTAACTTGCATGATTACATCTTCTCTCTTAAGAGAGTACAATTACATAAAAGAATATACAGTGCAATGGCATAGCTATGAGTATGATATACAAGTACAATAACAGAGCCTTGAATAAGATACAATGACTAATTAGGTACTACAACAGATAGGGTAATGTAGAGTGAGAACATCTCTAATCTACCACTCCAATACCCTGTTCTCCGGTCCCCAATGGAGGTCTCAATGCCTCCAAACCATGTGGACTCAAAAGATACCACTGCACCATGCTCGAAGATAGTCACAAGGCCTAAATTAAAACAATCCAATAAAAATAGGTGACACAGTGAGTGTCCCATCAGCATCCCCAAAGTATTTGGAATAGCCAAAGAGGGCAGGGGATGTGTCCTAAGGACACCACATCTAACTAAGTAGAAACACTATGTTTTAAATATTAAATATAAAATTGCAAATGCAATCTACAAGACAATTTTTTTTATGATAGTGTAATTTATTGAAAATAGCCCATTGTCAAAAAGGATAGTTTTGTAATAACTCTAGTGACCCCAATTTGGTCATGATTCACAAAGGAGTGCACGGACATAAGAAAAAACATGACAAATGGTATTGCAAGGCTACTCATAGCCTAAAATTACATATTGTCAACCATATTTAACATATCAAAGTAAAATATTAAAAAGGCTTACAAAAAGGAAAACTTAATCATTTCCTTCCATAGTAATTCCCTTAAATCCTTGTGTTGTGGGACAACTTTTCTTAATTAGAATTTATGTGAATAAATTTTGATACACAACACAGGTCGATGTAACTAAAGTATTTTAGTGCCATATCATTCATTAACTCAAAGATGAAGGTTTCCACACGGCTAGTGATTTAGTAGAAATATGGCCATAATGACCAAAACACAAAACCACTCAATTTTTTTTCTAAGAAGAGTTGAAATGAAAAATCACTTTAGAGTTGTCAACATATAATATAAATGGTTCCATGGGACTTAGATCTCATTCACACTCTATCATTGTGTCCCAGTTTTCTATATAAGGCTAACCTCATTATATTTTCTATAAGATCGAACCCCTATTTTACCTTAAAATTATAAATCAGAAACCTCATGATCTTGTTGGAAACAAGGCAGATAACTAAGAGGGGGGTGAATTAGTTATCTCAAAACTTTCTTACTTTTACTTCCTTTTCTTATCTTACCATTCAACGATGTATCAAAACATGAAAGCATAAGCAACCATAAGAACTGAAATGAAATCAACACACATAACACAAGGATTTTTACATGGAAACCCTGTTAAGGGAAAAACCACGGGGTGATTAACCCAAGATTGTATTCTCTGTTAAAAGAATAAAGAAGTACAAAATGGTGCTTGCCAATTAGGGCTCATTGCCCAAGCACACTGCTCACAAGAGGCTCACTGCCTACAGGAGACTCACTGTCTACAAAAGCTTACAGATGATAACAAGTGTTTGAACTAATGAACAACATCCACATATGCAGGAATTTAGTTTCGGTTAGGCACAGTACACTGATCTAGCACATTTCATCCTTCCTCTACTTAGTATCACTCTTCTGTCACATTCCAAGCTTGGATTATTGCCTTCGCACTACTCTATGCTTTTCTTCACACTTAATTCATCACACTATCACTTCCACACCTTCACAAGCTTGAATCCATCGGGTATATATATTCGCATCAAGGATTTTCAACAACTTACTAGTCAGCAACAAGAACACTTAGGATGTTTGCAAGTTACTATTCTGTTGGTTGAATCCATACTTGATTGATGATGCGCACCAAAAAATTAGGCATAGAAATCATTACCTATGTCAGCCAAAATCATATGACACCTCAAGTTACTTGATCAACACATTCTGTACATCCAAATTAAGGTCTGATACCCTATTGGCCAGTTCTTCCTCTATCTGCACTATCTAACTGGAGTCCAATACTCAGATGCTCATATCTTTCACATGCTTTATCATCAGAGGATAAATCTCTACAATACAGTAGTTCAAATACTCCTTATTACTCATCCAAATCTATAACATATTGGGTTTCACCATTAGAGAGTTCTGGACCCAACTGTCAGACCCTATCATATGCTCTGTTCTTGACTACCAGACCAAACTATCTTCAATCTAACTTTCGGTATGAGTAATTTATGTACTATGGATGTGTGGGATATACTTTGTTGCCATCAATGACAACACTTATGAACCCTAGCAGTGTCTCTTGCCAACAATCTCCCCCTTTGGCATTGATGGCAACACTTAGTGAAAAATGACTAAGTGTCACTGTAACTGCCCCTTTGCTTGTGCTCCATCTCTTCACACACTTACTGGTGCTCCCTTAATGTTGGATTCCTCATTTTTCACTGCTCCTAACTCCTCCTTTGACATCAATGGAAAAGGGTGGGATCCGCAAACCAAAAATGTGCAAAAATTATTATATAAGGCCGCATATGTACATACAATCCATAAGATAATCTTACATATACTTAAGTATATCTGCAAATGTGGTCTTCAACTGTACAATCTCTATGGCCCAACTTCTCTTCATTCTATCCAAAATGGAGATGTGTCCACTCAACAAAAATGCATATGCTTATGTTCTCTTCAAATCTATTGGATCACTGGTTTGAGTTGTACTTAGAGCATCTGTTAAGGCATCATGAATTATCTCTTACTTAGGGATGATTATTTCATTTATTTCATTTGTTATAACAACTACTTGGCATTCTTGACTTACCAGAGAGATAGTAAGAGGATCAAAATTCTGAGATAGATTTGTCAATTTTGCTTCTTGTTCTTTCATTTTCTTCTTAATGTCCTCTACAACTTTAGGCTAGGATAAACAAAATTTATATATGTCTCCACCATCCTTAAGAGAGTTTTCAATGCTCTTAATGCCAATGTTTAGGGTTTTTCTATCATTATTAATTAGCCCTTGTACCTCGCTGAATCTTTTTCCCAAGAACTCTTTCCAGACCTTAGTTTATGCAGATTTTTCTAAAGACTCAAAATGTGTATTGATAGAATTAACTAAGTTCTTCAAATTACTAGATGGAGAGGCAGATGAATCCTTCTGATATGTGGGCATGATCTTCTCTGGCACTCCAAATGCAATACTCAGTAGTTCATAGTCCTCCATATAAGATTTCAAGAGTTTTTCTTTAGCTTTGGCCTGAGCAAAAGATGCCATATTCATTATTTGAACCAGAGAGAGAGTCCAGATTTAGTGGCCCTTGAATCAACTCTAGTTCATCTAAGTCCACAACTTCCAAGTTGTCTAAGAAACCTTGCACTTCTTCTATAGTGTCTCTTGTAGTCTCAACTTCCTTTCATCTGGGGGCATCCAGATTGATTTGTTTATTGCCATCAACAATATTTGTCTCTTCTTTCTGCACTTCCTCTTCTAGAATAGAGGAGTCTAAGGCCTTAGATTGCTCTTCATGATTTTTCTTTAATCCCTCGACATCCATGTCAGAAGGCTCTTCATCAATTTTCTTTAATCCTTTAACATCCATGTCAGAAGGCTCTTCATTTGCTTCCTCTACAATGGGAAGATTGAACCTTTTCAAGGCACTCCAGAGAATTTCTTTTGTCTCACTAGCTATTTGATTAGTTTCTCCAAGCATAAGCTTATTCATTCTATACTTGTTCCATAATTCTTCTTTGGCATCCTTGAAAACCATGTCCATTAATTTTTGAGTGATAGTAGGACATAACCGTATCACTATCTATTCCTAGATCTCCAAGTCTTTTGCTTTTGCACTTTCTTTTCTTAACTCCAAAACTTCTTCTAAGCTCTTAGGAATCAAGGAAATTATTTCAATGAAAGCTTTGTTATAGATGTTTAGGTACCTTACTATTGCTTACTCAAGAATTCTCTTAATTACATCATTGTACTCATCATAGAATTCTGTTACCGGTTGCAAGTTTCCATCCACAGTAACTACTTTAATGATGCCTTCAATGGTGAGAGTGGGTTTCTCAACAAACTCTTATGTCTTCTGCTCCTCATCATTTCTTTCATTCTTGGAAGGTTTGTTCTTGGATTTCTTCAATTCTCTGACCTCCACATGTGATTCTATCTCTTCATCATCCTTAAGGCTCACATATGTTCTTGTGGCCTTAAACTTCTTTATCTTTTCTCCTTTAACAGATGGTTTGGCTTCTGGTTTAGCAGTTTTTGATCTTTGAAGAGTGGCAAGGGTAGAACTCCTAGTAGATCTTGTCCGAGTAGAGGATTCCATTGGAACACTTTTTTTCTTTGCTCCTTCCCTTTCCTTTTCAATTTTCTCTATTCTTTCTCTATTTGCATCTACTGCCTCCTTTGTTATGCCAAACCTTTTAGGAATTTCTTCAACCTCCCTCCTCACTTTTCTTTTTGACTCAGGCTTCCTTAATTCAACATGTATTTTTATGTTTAGCTCATCAGAGGTGCCAAACCTCTCTTCTTGAGTGTCCTTGGGTTGGCTTAGCAAGTGTTGAACATGTACCTTCAATATGTTTTCATTAACTTCATAACTCATGGGCATTACCCATATAGTTCTTGGCTCAACTGCCTCCATTAGGCATTGATCTATGTCAACCATGAAGCAAACTGTGTCTTTGTATTTATCAACTATTGATTTTGGTATTATTTCTCTTGCATGCATCATGCTCTGGAAATTCTTGAAGTAACCCCAAAGAGCTGTCTTTTAGGCTTGTGTATCACCAAGTCCATACAAATAATCTTTGATTTTAATTGCAACAGGTCTATCATTTGCCCAGGTCAGACCTTTTGATCCCATTAACTCATTCATGTAATAGAAGAATAGACACAACACCAAATTTCCATACTTGAAGGAATTTTTCTTATCTTTCTTAATCTTCTGTAGATTCTCTAGCAATTGATTCAATAGAAGCTTACACAAATCATAATCTACATTTTCTTTAATAACCATCTAATATGTAGTATAGATTGTTGTACCAGATACAGAATTTTCCCTACTTGAGTGGTAAATCTTGTAACCAATTATAATTGATGCAAACTTGACATATGGATCAGTAATATTATCTATAGTCATTGCCCTCTTGTCATATTTTGATTCGGTGGCTTCTGTTACCATTTGATTTTTCACAGATTTGAGTGCAGGCAACCCACCAGTTGAGTGCAATCTGGTTACAGCCTTGATGGCATCTTTGGTTATCTTAAATGGACTCATTAACCACATAAATTTATCATGCATCCTACTCAAGACATACCGGACCCATTCGTCCTCTACAAAAGTTAGGAAATGTATGCAATGTTCAAAGTGCTTGTCTTTTAGGGCCTTGAATTCTAGTTTGAGATCAAAATTCTCACCTCTTAGTTGTTTATGATATATTTACATCAATTCTAAGTCTCCAAAGTCTTCAATGTTTGCATGAATGTAAACCCTAATATCTTCTACACGTAGAACACCATACAGAATATGGGAAAACACACCCAAGGGATCAACTTCTATAGATTTGTGAGGATGTTTCTTGAATTTTAGTCTTGGCCTCTTAGTGACATTCACAACCATGGGAATAGCCATTCTAACAATGAAAGTCAGAGAAATTTTGTAGGGAAGAAATACCTTTTTACGCCTTAGGGTTTGTTGCAACTGTCAGAGAAAATTTCTACTTGATTTCGATCTTCAACTTTAACTTGAATATTCTGTAGGATCTCTTCTCAGATCTCTTCTCTCTTCTTCATGTATGCAAAGTGTTGTAAATAACGAATGAAGAACCTTTTATCCTTGCACAAAAACCTAATTTCCTTTTGCAATAAATGCACACTTTAAGTCATTCGGTTACCCTATTTTGAGTGAATTTCTCATGAATCACTGTGTGGATCTTCAAATCATTATCCAAGTGAGTTGACAACATAACTTTAGCCTTTAAAAACATGCCTCTAAATCCACAGACCATAAAATTGCATTTTTAGATCATACCAGATCTATTTGTGTAATTCTATTTTTACCGAATAGCTGTCGGAACCGGACCTACTCATAACTTCTTCAAATCTACACTCAGATTTCTCAACTATTAACTTAATGATTTTTAGATGAACCTCTAAAATCCCTTTAATCCATAACCTCTGATTCTTACTCAATGTGCCGAATTCAGGCACTTACTAACTGGCTGGGGAAATTTGACCTTTGCAGCTCCCCTTGAGCCAGAGCTCACTTTTTAATTTTTGGAAGGATTATCAGCACCGGATTCTGGTATGGACCCATCACCAATGTTCATCACACTCTTCTTTACCCAAGTCTTGCTCATCTCCTTCTGAATCTCATCCATGTTCACTTTACCTTTGCCTTTGTCTTGTTTTTGATCATGTTTCATCGAACCTTTTCCATCATGATTTCTGCTCCTACAAAATCTAGCTATATGATTAGATTTATTGCAATTGTAACACACAACATTTCCTTACCTATTTGATTGGTATCCTCTTGATTTGTACTGATTAGCCATATGCCCCATTCTATTGCATGAAAAGCATATACCATTGAAAGAATTGTTCATTTGCATATTTCTGCATTCATGAGATTTGTGACCATACCTTTTGCAATTAAAACATTAATCATAGAAGGATGGATTATTCTAATTCATTCTCCTCCTGTACTGAGTTTCTTTATGACCAAATTTGTTGTAGTTGAAGCAGCTTCCATTGAAAGATGGATATCTTTGAGCATTAGGTTGTCTTACTGGAGGTCTTCTAGGCCTGTTTCTTTGTCTTCCAAAGTTCTTTTGACCAGATCTAGTGCTTTCAGCTTTCTCATATCCTAAGCCATTCTTATCATTTACCCTATTTTGACTTTCAAGTAGTACTTCAAGTTGGGTTGAGCTTATCTTGAAGTTTTCTTTGTGTTCATTTGCAGTTTCAAGATCTTGTTTAAGAGAGTCAATTTGTCTCTCAAGTTGTTATTCATTGTATCTGGCTTCTCCAAGATCAGACTCAAGATGTCTAATTATTCTATCCATTTTGTAGCAATCTTCTATTTTCTCCTTAAGGGATTGATTTAAGTTTTCTTCAGTCTTTCTCTTCTCTTCAATTTCTTGGGTAAATTTTATAACTCCTGATTCCATTTCATTTCTTAGCATAACAACTTCTTTTGACAACTTTTCACATAGCTTTATTTTCTCATTTAGGTCCTCATCAGTATTATTGGCTTCATTATGATCCACTAACTTCTGAAGTAGTTTCTTTCTTTTTTTCATGGAATTACTGAGTTTTTCTTTCAGCTCATTGATGAAATCATCAACATCCTTAAGTCACTCTCTCAAATTATTGACTTTAGAATGGGATTGTTCAAGATCATCTAAGGTAGACTGTAGTTGTTCTTTCATACCATATGCATCCATTGAGATTCCCAGATCCTCATCAAGCTATTAGGCTTTTTCTAAGGAACTTAGCTCTGATACAAATTGTTGGAAACAAGGCAGATAACTGAGAGGGGGGGTGAATCAGTTATCTCAAAACTTTCTTACTTTTACTTCCTTTCCTTATCTTAACATTTAGTGATATATCAAAACATGAAAGCATAAGCAACCATAAGAACTAAAATGAAATCAACACACATAACACAAGGATTTTTACGTGGAAACCTTGTTAAGGGAAAAACCACGGGCTGATTAACCCAAGATTGTATTCTCTATTAAAAGAATAAAGAAATACAAAATGACACTTGCCAATTAGGGCTCACTGCCCGAACACACTGGTCACAAGAGGCTCACTGCCTACATGAGACTCACTGTCTACAAAATCTTACAGATGATAACAAGTGTTTGAACTGATGAACAACATCCATATATGCAAGAATTCAGTTCCAGTTAGGCACAGTACATTGATCTAGGACATTTCATCCTTCCTCTGCTTAGTATCACTCTTTTGTCACATTCTAAGCTTGGATTACTGCCTTTGCACTACTCTCTTCTTTTCTTCACACTTAATTCATCACACTATCACTTCCACACCTTCACAAGCTTGAATCCATTAGGTATATATATCTACATCAAGGATTTTCAACAACTTACTAGTCGGTAACAAGAACACTTAGGATATTTGCAAGTTACTATTCTAACGGCTAAATCCATACTTGATTTATGGTGCGTACCAAAAACTTAGGCACAAAAATCATTACCTATGTCGGCCAAAATCATATGACACCTCAAGTTACTTGATCAACACCTTCTGCACATCTAGATTGAGGTCTGATACCTTGTTGGCTAGTTCTTCCTCTGTCTACACTATCTAACTGGAGCTCGATACTCAGATGCTCATATCTTTCACATGCTTTGTCACCAGAGGCTAAATCTTTGGAATATAGTAATTTAGATACTCCTTATTACTCATCCAAATTTGTAACATACTGGGTTTCACCATCAGAGAGTTCCGGACCCAACTGTCGGACCCTATTATATGCTCTGTTCTTGACTACTGAACCAACCTATCTTCAATTTGACTTCCGGTATGAGTAATTTATGTACTACGGATGTGTGGGATATACTTTGTTCCCATCAATGACAACACTTATGAATCCTAGCAGTGTCTCTTGCCAACAGATCTATCTTTGAAAACCCTTTTATCTAACGAATTAAGAAAATGGTTCTACATATTTAAAATAATTTCAAGGAAAGAGGCAATGTAAATATCTTGCATTGTAATAAAATTTTGGCCTATGTTTTATACACAGCACTGGGGTTTCAATTTATTCTATGGTTAAGGAATTGTAGTAAATAGGTTTTAGTTTTTCTGATGGAAAAAAAAAGAACTAATATAAATACCTTTCAAGAAGAAACCAAACCTCCTACACGGTCATGGGTCAATTCCTCAGAGGGCGACTCTTTTGTTTTCTTTAGTCTTCTTCCAAGCTCCTTATAGAGAAAAAATCTAGAGAATTCAGTAGTACATGACCTCTCAAGGAACTCAACAAAATTCTACCTTAATGGGCCTTGAATTTTATTAGCAACAGCTTTGAATTTGGGATTCCTAACAAAATGGATCTGGTTATAATTTGTCTTGAATTCAACCAACAATGCCTTAAACTCAGACTAGTCAAGATTCTAATTATATTTTGTGTTAAAAAGCCTCTCCATCTTGTCAAAATTGGTGCTGTAAAATTGAGGAGTAAGCAAGGATTCCTTCATGGGTTCCTTGACACCCTTCATGGGTGTGTCTGTAATAACCTCTACAGCCATCACCCTCACAACACAATGAGGAGAAAAAGAAGCAGACGACATTCTTTCCTTGTTTATCATATTCTTGTTGCCTCTTCCTCACTCCACTGTGTTGTACCCTCCTCTCTCTCCACGTGCCTATTGATGAAATATTTGTTGATCTAGACTGAACCCATCCTCTCTTTTAATCTTCATTGCAACTGCAGTCTCCTCTATTTTACCTTTGTATACGATGCCATAGTCTCCATCCCCAACATTCAATTGCTTAGAGAAATCACCAATGGTAGATTTGATGTCGTTGAGAGAATATTTTTTGAAAAGAAGATTAGCTAAGGAGGAGGGTGAGGGTTCAATTCGTGTCTTCATCTTTGAGCAGTCTTGGAGATTTTTAATTGCATCATCCCTTTCTCGCTTGATCTCTGTGAGTGCTACTTCGATCTCTGGCAGTGTCATGATCTCTATAAGTGTTGCTTCCATGTCCTCCATTCTAGCGATCTCTGTAAGTGTTGCTTCCTTATCCTCCATGCTAGCCATTGTTACAGCTCAATATGACCTCCAATCTTTAAAATATTACGTGATCCCAACTAACCGAGAAGTTCCTTTTTTGTAGAAGACCCTTTGTTGTAGGAGAAGCATCTTCTTTTTGAAAAATCTCCAGATGTCTTATATTAGATGCCACATAACTTTGAATGCCCCATCATTCAAAGTATGACAGTGTAAGAATTGTATGTATGCAACCAAGATGGGTTTAGAAGAATTCTACACATCCCTATGCTATAAATAGCCTAGAAAGAAGAAATGACTGAGAAAGTGTGATTGAGACTCAAATAATATCCACCCAAAAGATATTTTCCTTTCCTTAACTACCTCCCCAACTCCCCTTTAAAAGCCATCGATGCGATTAACTATCTTCCTAGATATATCCCTTCTCTCAAACATTTTCACCCACCTCATTTTGAGAGCCATCAAATGGCAAACAGAGGGTTGTTACAATTGCAAGGAGTGATCGCAGGGCACAGTGGGATAGTAATTTAGAACTAGAATGATTGATCAAGTAATTCTAACTAGTTTTACTCTGATTCCATAATTAACAGAGTTTAGAATCCTTGCATAATAATAGAATATGGAAGAAACAATTCAAAACCCTAAAAGTAAAAGGCAAAAAATGGGAGATAGGTAGTTGAACCAAGACTTGTTAGATCAATTCCCAAGATCAAGACAAAAATCTAGAAGGAATGCTCAATTAAACCCGCATGCTAAAGAGTTAGATGACTTATACAAGAAGATAAGGGACATATGGACACTAGTCAGGGGGTATGATCTCTTTATTTACCATTATAGAAAGATGCATAGGCATAAGCCTATTTCAAATCCCTGGAGGCTAAATTATGGTAAATTGGTAGTCCCAAATGTGTTTGTAAATGTCCAATTGCTAAAGTTCCTTGCAGAAAAATACAACCTTAAGACTTGTTTGATTGAATTAGACAACTAGTCTGGTTTCTTTCCCATTACCAGAGATCACATCATAACAGTGTTCAATTAGAGTCATGCCTAGATAAGAAATTTAGAATCATGGACTTGTTGACTGAGTACCGTAATATGAGAAACAATTATAAGAGGTGGAAATTACCCTTGTATAGGCCCCATAATGAATATAACAAGCTCGGGGTATTTTTAGAAGTTGAAGATCCACCCTATTTGATTGAATTATTTGAAGATTATTTCAAAAGCACATATTACTCTATTTGTCAAATATTGGGTGTAGAAGCCTCTATGTTCATGGAAATTGCACCCATGGTCTTAATTGTAGATATACAGAGTCATGATGCATGATATTTTGATGGTTACACATACATCAGAGCTGATTATGAATGTTCCCCCTTACATGTTTGACTAAAAAGGAAAACAACTTAAAGAAGCACAAGCTAAACATGAAATCCCATTGGGTCACCTATGCCTCAGCCCACACCAGACATGAGTTTCTCTATAGGCACAAGCACTGCAGAAGGAGAGGAAGAATCTGAGGAGGGAGTGTAGAGCTATGACCCAACTATCTAGGGGTATGAACCTCTTAAAGATAGAGAAGTTGTCACCATGGAAGCACCAAATGACTTATCAGGAGACATAAGGCATCTAGCCAACAACAAATTTATCTCAGATGATAATTTCATTAAAACCCCTAAATTTAAAGCTTTTTTGTATGAATACAAGGGTAAGCAGGCTAGAGAAAAAATGAAAGATATCACTCCTGAAATATAGGATGAAGCAATACTGGAGCTTCAAAAGGAAATTAAGAAAGAATTGGAGATAATGACTGTAGAAAGCGGAAGGACCCTATTACAAGAAGCAAGAGTGATGTTGATTCTTAGATAGGATACAACCTCAACCATTGTATTTGACACTTTCAATACGAGTCAAGACAAAAGATTGCAACTTAGCATGGAAGCATTGAATGACATCAGAAGAGGATCAGGCTATGACCTTGACAAAAGAACATTGTTGATATGGGCATTGTATCCTCCCAATAAGAGACCTCATAAATTATTGACGATCCAAATAAAGCATTTGGTCATCTTTTGATACAAAGGATCAAGGACACTAATCCCATGGATACTACTGACTTAAATGTTAATGTTGCAAGGTTCATGAAGGCACAAATTGAGAAACTAATCAAAGATAATGATACATATAAGAAAGAAAATGCCATGTTAAGACAAGAGATTGCCACCCACAAAGATAAATTGCCTTCATCTAGCAGCTATTCACCATCGAGAATCTGACAAGAGGGTTATAGAAGCCAAAGCATATGCTAATTATTGGAAGCTTAAAGCTGAAAATTTTCAAAAGACAAGTGAATAGTTGGAAACTGAATTGAAAATAGTTAAATAGAATATGGATTCTAAATTGATTCAAAGAAGATTTGAAAAAATGATGGAAAATAGTGATAAAGTTTGGGATTTGCATAAGAGAACTCACCAAATGTATCAAGAACACAAAAGGTTGCAGCTTAGGATGTTGGAAACAAAAGAAAAATTGAATTCTAAACCCAATATTGAAGAACAAGTGTTTAAGGAATATGATGACCTAATCAGTGAACATGAGAGATTTAATGGTATACTAACAGAAGATTTGAATGACTTTGACCAACATCCTAACATGGCATTTCCAAATTTTGTCAATACTGATGGGAATTTGGGAGATAAGGACATTTAGAAAGGTGAATTAAATGGATTATTGCCGCCACTTCTTGAAAATATAAATAATGAGGAAAGGATGATAGGAAACACTTATATATGTTTGGGAAAGATATTCTCCCTAGAGTTAATTATGAATAATCTAATTTCCACAGATACTTGCACTGATCGAGATTATATCGATCATATTGGTAGGATAAATTTGTTCATATCTAGGGTAGTGTAAGGAAGCGGTTGTAATACATTTTTATCACACAAAAAGTAATGTAGACACATTAATCTATATCATGAAGAGGAGGATGATCTTGCCAAACCTATGGGTCACAGATCTCTCTACAGTGATTAATGGAGCCCAGAATTTGATCTCTGCATATGCTTCTATTTTCTTTCTATTTCCTAATTATGCATTAGTTACTTGAAGAGATGTAATTATGAATAGACACAATTTTAAGGGCCTGAAGCTTGTTTGCATCCTATAAAATAGGATACCAAGGCCATTTTGAAAATCATCTCATCTCATCTACTTACAAACATATATGTAATATAAAGCAGTACTTGAACAATCTATTTATATCTATCTATGTTTTCAAACCAGTATGCATTTTTGAATTAATATAAAGAATCAGAGTTATTTGGTGGATTAGAAATCTGATGTTCAATTGTTATGTTGATGTTAATGTTTATGAGTTGTATGATTGTCTCCAGAGTGGTTTCCCAAGTTGTTTGAATTAATATATCAAGGATATCATTAATTTTTCAGTACACATTTGCTGTCACTGTATGATATGTGTGATTGGTTTCTGTGGGAAGTTGATTTAAGTCTTGTTGAGTAGTCTATGTTATTGGTCTCTGCCCAGGGTTAAAATCCTTTAAACAAGTTATCTTGGTTTCCTTCTTGTTAGAATTAAAAATCCTTTCTCTTGATCATAGCAATTTGGGGAAATATCATTGGGATTTGATAAGAAGAATCCTGCATCTCAACATTCTTGTGCATCTATACAAGATACAAATTTACACAAGTGCCTAACAATTCAAGTTAAGTCAAATCTTAAGGTCCAAAAACCAATAACTCTTGATCTCTTTTGCCCAATAAATAAAGAACTAGTCCTATTCATCATCAATTTTCATACCTTACTCAACTTAGTCTTAGAAATACTTCCAAACCTTACACCTACTTCACACTCATTTTCCATTGTGACGGTCAGATCAAGTCTGCAATAGTAATTAAGGTATACCCACCTAGGTCTAGTTGAGCCTGAAGTGAAGGGGGTTTAAGCCATATCTATCCTATGTCGTTAGCCAAAAACATTAAGAGAGCTTGGAAACCTCTTAGAGTTAACAACCTACGTTTTTTGTGACCTAATAGAATTGGTGACTCTATCAGAGAAACACAATAGAAAACCTAGTAGGAGATCATAACATTAGAGTCAAAAAGTTAAAAGGCATAACTCTGCTAGTAAAAAAAAGCCCAAAAAATTAATTAGTCCTCTTAAGTGAGGTGGCGACTCTATACAAACTACAAATATTTTTATGTCTTGGAGTGTCATAATCCCTTAACATGGATGGTAGGAGATCCAAAACTGATGGTAAAAAACTGCAATCATCCCCACCTTTAAAAGCCCCTGTCAAGAAAACTAGGATATCAAGTCAATATCAACATACTAATAAGAAAAACACCCAAGAAAATACCTCAGAACAATCAATTATAACTCATAATAGATTCACTCCCTTACATGAGTCAAATGAATTCCAATCTATCATGATCGCATGATGGATTTGATGATATCCTAGACCAATACAAACTTGACCCTTAGAAATAGCTTGAATATGAAGCCTAGATCATGAGGGATACAAGATGTCATTACAACAGAGTGAAGAATCTCAACAAGAGTTCATGGATTAGGAAACCTTTGCACAAACTCATAATAGTCTACCAAAAGACACGAGGAATAAGGATGAAATGCAGCAGGATTTTCTCAAATTATAGGAGGAACTTGAGCTAGCCAAATTGAAAGAGGAAGAAGAACAGTTGAAACAAGCACTACAAGTGAAGAATAGAACTAAAGAAACTAGGTCAAAGTATGTACCCCCTCATAAGAAAGGAGGGTATGCTCTAACAACCACTCAACAAAGTCACATCAGAATGCTAGTAGTTTACAGGTGCCACATGGAAGCCATGTCTAGCAAAATGTTCCATCCCAAAATACAAAAACCATCCAATACTCATAATGTATCTCATCGTATAGTTAACCCTTATTCGCCCCCTGGCCATAGACATATTCCACCTCAAAATCAAAATATGAACCCACATCCTAATATACAACATCATCACTCCCATAATTAGTGTCAACCAAATCAGCATCCTCATAATCAATACCAGCCAAACCCATAATTACAAGGACATCTTAACATCAATAGATATAGATAGCTTGACTTGTCTAGATATCAAGTATGTCCTGACCCTATTGATAATGATCTAAGGAATGCTCTCCCAAAATTTGCTGGGAACAATGCCATCTCTGCAGAAGAGAACATTAGAAGTTTTGAGACAGTCATGGATAATTTTGAAGTGTAATATGAAGATGTTCAGATGAAATTATTCATGTTATCCCTCATTGAAGATGCTAGGGACTGGTGCAAGAATCTTCTTGATGCATCAATTTGTTCTTATGAAGATTTCAAGGGCCAATTTAAAGAACAGTATGGGAGCCAATTTGATCCAAATTTTGTTGTCCACGAATTGACAAGTATCCAAAGAACTATAATGAATCTGTGATGGATTTCAACCAGAGGTTTTCAAAGATCTATCATAAGATCCCATTAGAACTGAAGCCTCCAGATCATATGGCCCTGGCTTTGTACTCAAATACTTTTGAACCTAAAACTGGATATTAGCTCAGAAACAAAGCTCCTATGATGTTGGCAAAAGCTTAGAAGGTAGTGATCAGTGTTGAAAACAATAGGAGACTAGCTAGGAAGCTTGGGAAAAGGGATAATCCAAAACTCCTACCCAATGCTAACAACAGTCAAACAAAGCCAGTAAATTATTATAAAAATGAAAGGCATAGACATCATGACATTCCTTATAACACAAATTGGAAATATGGAAGGCCTTTGGACAATAGACAGCAGAATAATTTCAAAGAAACTCCTAACCCCCTAAAGAAACATGGGACACATGTAGCAAATATCACTCCATGGTGTACTACATGTAATCTTCCTCACTTACTAGAAACTATGTGGTAGCTAAATTATTGTAGGAAAATGAGATACCATATGATCAAAACAGAGATGAGCATACTATAAATATGGTTGGATTAAAACCTCACTCAATTGATGATGATTATTCATCTGATGAAGATGTTTTGAGTATGATGTGAATAATCAAAGATATAATATTAACATGGGTGAACAAGAAGTTTTTTCTGATCAAGAAGATAACTATGAGGAAATCACTCCTATACCACATGTTACCCCGCACTTCCAATTGAGAACACCCACTAAGGAAGAAAAGAAAGCCCTTAAAGTTGTCATTGTGGCTCAAGCCAGAAATAATTATAACTTGAGGAATAGGACTGTGAATGTAGACCAGGGAACACCTAGAGGTTTGTTCATCAATGAAATAGATCATAAGAAAGGGACCATGAATGATCATAAGAAAGAAGAAAACCAGAAATTACACCCAAGGAATCACCCAAAATTGAACAAAGTAAGGTCAAAGACAAGAATAAGAAAACTAAAGAAAATGGTCCCAAACTAGAATAGGTTACTGCTACTCCTTCATTTGATATATAACTTGAAAATGTTGTCCCAAATCAAAAAATTAGTGCCATTAATGGCGATGATGAGAATTGATGAATATAGGGATAGTGCCCTCAAGTTAATTTCTGGCATACCACATCAAGATAGAAACAAAGATAGAATGAATGAAAAGGTAAATAATCTTGGATAGGAGGTTGTGAACACCCCTAAAATCTATCTTGGTAATGCCATGATAAAGAACCCAGCCTAGGTAGACCCATTCTACATAACATTATTGATTAACAACAAGATAGTAAGAAATTGTATGATTGATTCTGCGGCAACAATAAATATTATGCCAATTGTTGTCATCAAAGAATTGGGTTTATGGGTCAATACAACATATGGAAAATGTTATGCCATGGATAATAGATCTATCCATGTTGTTGGAGTAATGAAGGATGTCAAACTAAAATTAGCTTCATGTCCTGAAGCAACCTATATAACTGATATTATTGTAACAGATACTCCACCTTATTATGGGATGCTATTATCCAAATAATGGACTACAGTAGTGGGAGGGAATGTCCAATTGGATCTATCATATGCAACCATACCAGTGAATGGTAAAGAGGTCAAAATATACAGAGAGCCAAGGTATGAGAACATTATAGAACGTATTGATCCAAGCCAAATGAATTGCTTCTGTGATGTAGACCTTGGGACATTCAGAATTGAGAAATCCCACCTAGGACTGGAAAATACTGATCAAATAAATAAAGAAGCCCAAATTGATAAACATGGTGTTTGGAGAATGTACTTTGATGGTGCTTGCAGCAAGAGTGGCAATATAGCAGGGGTGTTGTTCATCTCACCAACTGGTAAGACTTTTAAATATTCATTCTTGTTGGCATTTGAATGTACAAATAACATAGTAGAGTATGAGGTGTTGCTTATAGGCATAAACATTTCTATAAAACATAAGATAAAGCTTCTTGCTGTATATGGGGATTTAGAATTGATCATCTCTTAAGTCAGGAATAAGTATTCATCAAAACATAAGAGGCTGAAATAGTACAAGAATGTTGTCTGGGATGATATTGAACAATTTGATGTGTTCTCCAAAAATTGGATAGACATATCAAAAAATATAATGGTAGATTTCTCAACAAACATAGCTCTAAAAAGGGATGACATCACATTGGCAGGCATAACTGAAGTAGAATTCAAAGCAAGACCTGCAATCCCTGACAATATTTACAATTGACAAGTTTTTTAATGATGATGAGGACTTAATGAAATTCCTCTATTGTGTGGACTAGTATTAATCCTAACAAATTGATTTTAATGCATTTGTGGAAAAGGTTGATGGTAAGGAAACCCTCCTTAGACAAGAAGTGGTGCAATTGAAAACAAATAAGATACCCAAGGGTTTGGTAGCACTAGAAATAGTGTTCAATGCACATGACAGATTCACCATGAAAAAAGTTCAAGTAAAGCAAAATGATGTTGAGGAAATAAATCTAGGAATACAAATGAGTCCTAAGAATGTATATATTAGAAAAAGGCTAAATCACAAAATTAGAAGCATGCTCATTGCCCTATTTAGAAAATACAAACATGTGTTTGCCTGGTCTTATGATGACTTGAAAGCATACCGAGAAGACCTCTTTCAACATGAGATACCTCTAAAATTGGATGCTAAGCCATTCAGGCAAAAACAAAGGCCCATAAACCCTACACTAGCCCCCAAAATGCAAGAGGAACTTACAAAACTTAGGGAAGGTGGAATCATTAAACCAATCAGACATTCCTCTTGGGTTTCTAACCTAGTCCTAGTGAGAAAGAAAAATGGGGAAATAAGATTATGTGTGGATTTTAGAAAATTGAATGTGTCTTCACTTAAAGATTATTATCCTCTTCCTAACATGGAAGCAATGCTGCAAAGAGTAACTGGATGTGAGCTATTATCCATGATGGATTGCTTTTCAGGATACAATCAGGTAAAGTTAAAGAGTTAGAACAATTCAAGACTACCTTCACCACACCATGGGGGACATATGTGTATGTAAGAATGCCATTTGGTCTCACGAACACATGAGCAACATTTCAAAGAGCTATGGATGTAGCCTTTGTTGATCTGATAAATGTTATTATGGTAGTTTATCAAGATGACTTGACAACATATTCTAAGAAGGTTGAGGACCATTGTGGACATCTTGAAAAGATTTTCATCAGATCTTTAGAGTATGGCATCTCATTAAATCCAAAAAAATGTCACTTCAGTGTAACATAAGGTAAATTACTTGGCCACATAGTTTCAAAAAATGGAGTAAGAATTGACCCTGAGAGAGTAGAAGCTATTGACAAAATCCCAATTCTAAAGAATGTAAAAGCCATACAATTCTTCTTTGGTTAGATTAATTTTGTTAGGAGATTTATACCAAACTTTACAAAAATAGTTAAACCTATCTCCAAAATGTTGAAGAAAGGTGAAAAGGTGGACTAGGTAATAGAGGTTGTGGATGCATTTGGAGCTATTAAGAGAACCATCAAAGAAGCTCCAGTACTGAAATCCCCAGAATTTGACAAACCATTTCAAATATTTTCTTTTGCTTCATTTCACACTGTGGCTGCAGTAATGCTGCAAAAGAATAAAGAAGGTTTTGAACAACCTATCTCATTTTTTAGCAAGTCACTTCAATTGGCACAATTAAAATATGACATAATAGAGAAACAAGCTTATGCCCTAGTGAAAGTAGATAAAGAATTCATGCCTTATTTGGTAGGAGCTCAAGTAATAGCCTATGTGTCAAATGCTATAGTAAAAGATGTGTTTGTTCAAAATGAACTCACTGGATGAATATGCAGATGGATTAATAGAATCCAGGAAATCAATATTGACATACAAATAATCAAACTTGTTGGGGGACAGGGTCTAGCCAAATTAATGGCTGAGTCAAATCTGGAAGTAGCACAAATTTATAACATGAATGAAGAAAACAATTCTATTGTAAACATTGAACATACCTCTTGGTGTATTGACATAGTGTATTATTTAGAGAACATGAGGTCCCCTCTAGGCATGAGTGATAATCAAAAAAGGCATTAAAACTCCATGCCTTGAAATATGTTTTTATGGATGGAGACTTGTATTGGAAAAGCCGAGATGGTATCCTATTCTATGCTTGGATAAGGCACATGTAAGAAAATGCTGCAGGAAATGCATAAAGGTGTATGTGGAGGGCATTTCTTAGCCAAAATCATTGCCCATAAAATATTAAGATTTGGATATTATTGGCCTAAAGTTTTTAAAGATGCTCACAACTATGTAAGGAGATATGAAGCCTGCCAAAGATTCTCTGGTAAACTCAATTATCAAGGGGCCTTACCACTCAAACCAATGCAAGTGGAAGCATCATTTCACCAATGGGGACTTGATTTTATAGGAGAAATTGAAGAAAGGTCTAGTGGTGGACATAGGTGGATTTTGGTAGCCACTAATTACTTCACAAAATGGATAGAAGCTATTCCAACAAAACAAGCTACCAGTAAGGTTGTGATAAACTTTCTTTTGGAAAATATTATCACTAGATTTGGAGTACCAATGAAACTCATCACAGACAATGGCATGTGCTTTAGATTGATAGAATATAAGTCATTTTATGAGTCTTTTGGTATAAAAATCTCATATCCCTCATCATACCATCCCCAGGCCAATGGACAGGCAGAGTCCAGTAATAAAAGCATAATCAAAATAATAAAAGAATGTTGGAGAATAATAAGAAGGCTTGGGATTCAAAATTAAGACTAGCTCTTTAGGCAGATAGGATCACAGTAAAAAAGGCCATAGGAAAATCCCCATTTGAATTGGTGTATGGTGCATAGGCTAGACTACCCATGCATAACCTTATACCGGTATATAAGTTTTTTTTTCAAGAAGATTTGGATATCGCTGAGCCCATGGAAGAGAGATTGGAACAATTAGCTAAACTAGATGAAATCAGGACAGAGGCTCAGAAAGAAAATGAAAAATTGCAGTTACAAATTAAATATCTTTTTGATAAGAAAACTAAGGAAAGAAAATTCAAGGTGAATGATATGGTCCTCATATGGAATGCCAGAGGACAAGATAAGGGGAAGCATGGCAAGTTTGAAGCATTGTGAATGGGCCCATTTGTCATCACCAACAAGTGTGGTGAAGATTCTTATTATGTACAAAACATGAGTGTTGAAGAGCAGGATTTGCCAATGCATGGACAATTCTTGAAACATTTCTTCTCATAGAATAATGTTCCATGCACAGTACATTAAAGAAGAATAGGAAATTACCAGTACATGGACAATTCCTGAAAATCTTCTCTCATTAAGAGAAAATTTTTGATGCACAGTAGGCTAGGATTCCATTTCCCACACCCCACTACCATTGGTCTACAACCCAAAGAATCATTTTTTGGATTCTTGCAATTACTTCACAGCCATTCATCCCTAGATAGAGCCACTATTGGACCAAAATTTCAAAACTCTAAAAATCTGCCATAGCCCGCCATAAGTTCTAATAAGCCATCTCACTTAACTTGAAAAACACCACTATTTCATTATTAACCCTAAATTCCTCCACCTTCACCATGAAACATTATATTAAAAAATCACTATGCTTTTGATATCATAATGAATATCGGCAAGATGATACTATGTCAGGGAGACTCAATATCTAGTCTCTTCGATGGCGTGAAGACATAAAAGGACAAAATCTTGACTAAATAATATATAGTTTCAAAGTTGCATTAATCAAGGAATCAAGAGATTGAAGAGACAAGGGATATCTATGAGAGTCACTCAGCTATCTTATCAATACTCTAAACACATCGACCAAACAAGGCATATCGGTGTGACACCAAAATGTGTCACACCGATCGAATGAAAAATATCAAAAGTAATTTATAAAAGGAGTTCAGGATGTCAGGATGATATGGTTTAGAGTCCCACCAATAAAAGGAGTCTCATTGATAAAAGGACAATATAAAAGGTATCAATAGATTTTCAAAATGACTTTACTATATCGAAGAGAATGGTTTTTTAGTCTCTTCGAAAAGGAAATGGAATAAAAACTAGAAGGATGGATGAATATCAATGGGATTTCTATTTCAAAGAGACTTATGTTATTGATGTGATACCATTTGGGGTCCCACTGAAGTTCCAAACAAGCATAAGAATGAAGTAAATGATATCACAAAACACATCATCCTGAGAATAGAGTGGCAAGACATAATGGTGGCGATCCAATGACCTCTATTCAAAAAAATTAAATATCCCTCTGATGATGTGAAAATACAAGTGAGACACCATTAACTGCACAAGAGCTAAGTTTATTGAATGCAAGTCTTGAGGGTATTGCAAGGAGCAATCGCAGGGTGCAATAGGATAGTAATTCAAAACCAGAATGAGTGATCAAGTAAGTAATTCTGATTGGTTTTACTCTGCTTCCATAATTCATAGAGTTTAGAATCCTTGCATAATAAAAGAATATGGAAGAAACAATTCAAAACCCTAAAAGTAAAAGGAAAAAAATGGGAGATAGGCAGTTGAACCAAGACTTGTTACATCAATGCGCTAGGTTGAAACAAAAATCCAGAATGAATGCTCAATTAAACCCACATGCTAAAAAGTTAGATGACTTATACAAGAAAATAGGGAACATATGGACACCAGTCAGGGGATATGATATCTTTATTTACCATTACAGAAAGATGCACAGGCATAAGCCCGTTTAAAATCCCTAAAGGCTAAATTTGGGTAAACTGGTAGTCCCAAATGTGTTCATAAATGTCCAGTTGCTAAAGCTCCTTGAAAAAAAATACAACCCTAAGACTTGCTTGATTGAATTAGACAATGGGTCTAGTTTCTTTCCCATTACCAGAGATTACATCACAACAATGTTTCAATTAGACTCAAGCCTAGATAAAAAATTCAGAATCGGTTACTTGTTGACAAAGTACTATAATATGAGCAACAATTATAAGAGGTGGAAATTACCCCTGCATAGGCCCCATGATGAATATAACAAGCTCAAGGTATTTTTAGGAGTTGAAGATCCAACCTATTTGATTGAATTATTTGAAGATTATTTCAAAAGCACATATTACCTTGTTTGCCAAATATTGGCTGTAGAAGCCTCTATGTTCATGGAAATTGCACCCATTGTCTTAACTGTAGATATACATAGTCATGATGCATGATATTTTGATTGTGTTGAATATCTAGCAAATAACCTACAAAATGATCTAATATCTCTTAAGAATGGAGGAAATAAGTTCAGACATTATTCCCTATTTATGCATATGGTATTGTATGAAGGACAAAATATGTGCGTATGGGATGAAAATCTAAGGGTGAGAGATCTAGATAACCTAAGAGATATAAAACCTATGCAAATGTGGACTACTATTTGGGATAGTAGATGTGATAAGTCCCATTATTTATACTTTGAGGAGTTTTTTGTAGAACATGTGTACAAACTACTAGGTTGTCCCTGCAATTACAATTTATCATCAGAAATACAAAAATTGCTAAGGCCAAAGGATAAATATGAGGAGGGAAAGTTTAGTCATAATTGGGGTGACCGGTATGCTTTTAATGACTGCATCATGATAAGAGTATTTGGATATGAAGGACCACCCTTCTTTCTACCAAAAACATGGCCAAATAGGGTTGTATACTTAGAAATCATCAGGCAATTGGCTTGTTTAGATTTCATGCACCTTAAGAATCACAACAAACAATCATTTATGCCTAGAACCCTATGCTTTTGAGATTTCACAATTCTTTCTAACAAAGGTTATCAATTGATTGACAAGAAATTAGAACAATTCAGATTACCTCTTGGAAATGCTAGAGAGAATTTTGATCTGGAACATTTTAGAAATAGTATAAAGGCAAAACAAAAATTGAAGGGATATCATCATTTTCTATTCGTTGATGATGATTTAATCAGGAATTGTGATGAAAACATAGCGGTAGAAACTAGAAGTTTATACCATAAAGCAATGTTATCAGAGGCTTGGAGGGTAGCCAAAAACCCCACTTACACCAGAGCTTTTTCAAATGTTAATGATCCTATTGAAAGATTGGATCTCATGATTACACATGCATAAGAGCCAACATGAATGTTCCCCCTTATATGTTTGACAAAAAAGGAAAACAACTTAAAGAAGTACAAGATGAATATGAAATCCCCTTGGGTCACCTATCACCTCAACCCACACTAGACATAAGTTTCTATGTAGACACAAGCACTACAGAAGGAGAGGAAGAATCTAAGGAGGGAGTGCAGAGCTATGACCCAACTATCATGGGCTATGAACCTCCTAAAGATAGAGAAGTTGTCACCATGGAAGCACCAGATGACTTATCAAGGGACATAAGGCATCTAGCCAACAACAAATTTATCTCAAATGATAATTTCATTAAAACCCCCAAATTTAAAGCTTTTTTGTATGAATACAAGGGTAAGAAGGCTAGAGAAAAAATGAAAGATATCACTGCTAAAATATAGGATGAAGCAATACTAGAGCTTCGAAAGGAAATTGACAAAGAATAGGAGATAATGACTCCAGAAAGAGGAAGGACCCTATTACAAGAAGCAGGTGTGATGTTGATTCCTGGATGGGATATGGCTTCAACCATTGTATTTGACACTTTCAATAGGAGTCATGACAAAAATGTTGCAACTCAGCATGGAAGCATTGGATGACATCATAAGAGGATCAGGATATGACCCTAACAAAAGAATATTGTTGATATGGGCATTGTATCCTCCCAATAAGAAACCTCATATCATTGATGATCCAAAAAAAGCATTTGGTCATCTTTTAATACAAAGGATCGAGGATACTAATCCCATGGATACTGTTGACTTAAATGTTAATGTTGCAAGGTTCACAAAGGAACAAATTGAGAAACTGATCAAAGATAATGATACATATAAGAAAGAAAATGCCATGTTAAGACAAGATTGCCACCCACATAGATAAATTGCCTTCATCTAGTAGCTATTCACCATATCTAGAAGCTAACAAGAAGGTTATAGAAGCCAAAGGAGATGTTATTTATTGGAAGCTTAAAGCTAAAAATTTTCAAAAGAGAAGTGAGCAGTTGGAAATTGAATTGAAAATGGTTAAATACAATATGGCTTCTGAATTGATTCAAAGAAGATTTGAAAAATTATGGAAAATAGTGATAAAGTTTGGGATTTGCATAAGAGAACTCACCAGATGTATCAACAACACAAAAGGTTGTAGCTTAGGATGTTGGAAACAAAAGAAAAATTGAATGCTAAATCCAATGTTGAAGAACAAGTGTTCAGGGAATATGATGACTTGATCAGTGAACATGAGAGATTTAATGGTATACTAATAGAAGATTTAAATGACTTTGACCAACATCCTGACATGGCATTTCCAAAATTTTCAATACTGAAGGGAATTTGTGAGATAAGGATGTTTTGAAAGGTGAATTAATGGATTATTAATGTCACTTCTTGAAAATATAAATAATGAGGAAAGGGTGATAGGAAACACTTATATATGTTTGGGAAAGATATTCTCCTTGGAGTTAATTATGAATAATCTAATTTCCATAGATACTTGCACTGATCAAGATTATATCGATCATATTGGTAGGATAAATTTGTTCATATCCAAGGCAGTGTAAGGAAGTGGTTGCAATACATTTTTGTCACACAAAAAGCAATGTAGACACATCAATATGTATCATGGAGAGGAGGACGATCTTGCTAGACCTATGGGTCATGGATCTCTCTATGGTGATTAATGGACCCCAGAATTTGATCTCTGCATATGCTTCTATTTTCTTTCTATTTCCTAATTATGCATTAGTTACTTGAAGAGATGTAATTATGAATAGACACAATGTTTAGGGCCTGAATCTTATTTGCATCATATAAAATAGGATACCAAGGCTATTTTGAAAATCATCTCATCTCATCTACTTACAAACATATATGCAATATAAAGTAGTACTTGAACAATATATTTATATCTATCTATGATTTCAAACCAGTATGAATTTTTGAATTATTAAAAAGAATCAGAGTTATTTGGTGGATCAAAAAATTGATGTTCAATTATTATGTTGATGTTAATGTTTATGAGTTGTATGATTGTCTCCAAAGTGGTTTCCCAAGTTGTTTGAATTAATATATTAAGGATATCATTAATTTTTTAGTACACATTTGTTGTCACTATATGATTTGTGTGATTGGTTTATGTGGGAAGTTGATTTAAGTCCTATTGAGTAGTCTATGTTTATTGGTCTCTGCCTAGGGTTAAAATCCTTTAAACAAGTTATCTTAGTTGGTTTCCTTCCTATTAGAATTAAAAATCCTTTCTCTTGATCATAGCAATTTGGGGAAATATCATTGGGATCTGATAAGAAGAATCCTGCATCTCAACCTTCTTGCGTATCTATACAAGATACAGATTTATACAAGTTCCTAACAATTTGATTTAAGTCAAATCTTAAGGTCTAAAAACCAATAAATCTTGATCTCTTTTTCCCAATAGATAAAGCACTGGTCCTATTCATCATCAATTTTCATACCTTACTCAACTTAGTCTTAGAAATACTTCCAAACCTTATACCTACTTTACACTCATTTGGCATTGTGAAGGTCAAATCAAGTTTGCACTAATCATTAAGGTATACCCACCTAGGTCTAGCAGAGCCTGAAGTGAAGGGGGTTTAAGCAATATCTACCCTATTTCATTAGCCAAAAACATTAAGAGATCTTGGCAACCTCTTAGGGTTAACAACCTGTGTTTTTGTGACCTAACAGACCCTTGATGCTCTCGTAAGGTCAAGGATATTAGGAGACTAGCTCTGTTGTGACCCTTCTTCTATTTGTATCATCATTCTTTTGTCTTATCTCTCCTCTATTTTCATTGTTGTGTGTTTTGTATTATGGACATAGTGTTGCGGTTGGTGACTTGGGGACACCCTCCTATGTGATTGTCTCTAAGGCACTTGTTTCTCCTCTCTTGATTTATTGTTTACCTTCCTCTAGTGGTTCTATATAGCTAGAGGATGATTTAAAACATATAATACTGATACAAACCTAGTGTCCCTTTGACAAGAAATAAAAAATGGACCTAGTCCATACATGACGATGGGGTTGATATATATTATTTGACGCTTGGCTAGTAGAATCAATCCATGTGATACTCTGATGTTGTCTTATCGCACTTACAAAACATAACAATATTGTTGCTTTATTCACTTTTTTTTTTATCTTAGATATCACCTTCCTTGGATCTTTATATGAATGATTACATGCATTATTGTTTATCATGATTATATGGATGCTAAGACCTTTTCTTTTTGGAAATTATGTGTTTGTGGGAACATCTAGCAATCATAAAGTACATGTCACCTTTGGGTTGTTGCAAGTATGTGCCTAATCAGTGTTGTCATTGATGTCAACATATCTTTGTTGTTATTGGTGTCAACTGTATCTTATTTTGTTACTTGTTTAGAAGCCTTTCATGTTGAGGACATTATGAAAATTAACCCCTCCTAAAGAATTAGAAAGAAAATAGAGAATCATAGTAAAGACAGTGAGTTGCATAATGAAGAATAGTCTGGAAGATTGCTCCACATTTCTTGTAGATTGAAGATCTTGGTTTGCAGATTTGAAGTTATTTATAGGCATGTCTTAACATGCTAATTCCTGATTTTGAGCCTTCATTATAAAGAATTGAGTGAGTTTTATTCACCAGAGTGAAACCTACTTTTTGTAATTATTCACTAATGATAGAGAGAAAGTGCTTTTCTCCACATTCCTCCGCAATGAAGAATTTTGCTCTATGGTTCTAGAGAGAAGTCTGGGATGATGATAAGTGCCTACAATTGTACTGGTTCATGATTTGGTGGTCCACAAGCTATCTTTCTTTATGACAGTTGAAGACAGTGAAGTTCATGTGCTCCGATGTGAAGAATCTCATTGATAAAGATGTTAGAGTTTGTGCGATTGCTCCTATTGATTACAACATGCTTGTGGATGTCTCCTGATTGTGTTCCTATCTTTACATTGGTCCATATTAAGGAACTAAGATCATTTTTGAAGATTATCCCCAGATAACATGGCGTGTAGCCAGTCTTAGCCGACTTGGTTCATTCCAGTGATTATGGAGATCTATTGAAGATTATAGAAGCATGTTGTGGTGTGGAGTTTGAATCCCATCTAAGGTGTGGTGTGATCCACATACATCTTTACTACATTTCCTTAGCATATTTTTATATTAGGTCAAGACCTATTTTGTAAATGTTTGTAATGTTGACCTTGATGTACATTCCAAGGTTGATGAATGATATATATATACTTGTAATTGAGTCATGAAAAAGATGCAAAGTTAAGTGAATAAAGCAGAGTAGAGTAGAGGAAGAGTATTGTGCTTCAATAGAACTATATTCAGGCATGGAGTAGATGCCATTATCTCAGTTCAAAACCCTTGGCAGTGAGCCACCCTTGGTAGTGAGCCTCTTTGAGTAGTGAGCTCTAGGCAGTGAGCTTTTGATTTTTGATATTATGCATTACTTGAAAATCTTGTGGGTTAACCACCATCATGGTTTTTCCCTTCACAGGGTTTTCCACATAAAAATCTGGTGTCTATCGTGTATGATCTTGCAGTTGTGTTGGAATTTCTGATTCTGAGTTTTTCATGTTCTAAACATAATAACAGTAAATAAGTGGATAATGTTTAAGATACAAAAATTGTTTAAGTTTTGTGACAACTAATTCACCCCCCTCTCAGTTGTCTTATGCATTTCAACAATTGGTATTAAAGCTAGGTTCCTCAGAAGAAAGCTTGACTGCTCGAGGCTAATCTAGGATTTTGTATAAAAAGGAAAGTCTATGGTCTAATGGGATAAACTACTCCATCTGGAAGATTCGCATGAAAGCCTATCTCCTCTGCTTGGGTTATAGTGTTTGGAAAATAACTGAAGACAAGTATGAAATACTAGAGAATGGTTCACAAACTAAAGATGAGATCAAGCAATTCAAGTTGAACATAAAAGCCAAAGATGCCTTAGTAAGTTCCCTATCCGACATTGAAGTAACAAGGATCATGGAGCTGGAAACTACCTATGAAATCTAGGATAAGTTGAAGAATCTATATGAAGGAGATGAATTAGTGAAGAGCGCCAAGTTACAGAGTTTGAAGGAGAAACATGAAGGTTTGAAGATGAGCAAAGATGACAACATAACATCGTTTATGCAAAAGATTGATGAACTTGTGAGTAGCATTAAGAGAGTGGGAGGAAAAATTGAGGATGTTGAAGTTGTGTACAAAATTCTTAGATCATTGCCTAAATCATATAGCCATAAGGTGGCCGCAATTGAAGAAATAATGATAGTGACAAAGATTACAAAAGACTAGCTACTTGGAAAGTTGACAGCCTTTGAAATGAGAGAACTTGGTGATTCCCTTCCAAATACAGAGACTGCTTTCAAGGCTAGCACTTCAAAAAGAACCCCCAAATCTGACAAGTACAAGGTGGTAAGTTTGGTCATTATGCTTCTAGATTCCCCACAAGAGTTCCTAAGCCAAGACCTGATAGACCTAGGATTCCAAAGAAATGTTACTATGTTGAAGATCTTAATGATGATGAAGGAGTATCAGATGGTGAACCAGATAATGCTAATACTTCTAGTAATGAATGCTTGTTTATTACTATTAAAGAAGAACCTGTATCTACTAATCCTACTTGTTGTGTGAAGGAAGAAAAAATAATGGAAAGTGCATTAGATGTTCAGGTTATTGAAGATAAAGATGAATGGGTCATTGATAGTGGATTCTCTCATCACATGACCGGTGACAAAAGTAAGTTTGTAAGTCTAGAAAGATATGATGGAGGACTGGTTAGGTTTGGTGATGACACAGATGGTAAGATCTATGGAAAAGGATCCATTTCTTTTGATGGCAAGCATAATACTGAAGATGTTTTGTATGTAAAAGGGTTAAAGCACAATCTTTTGAGTGTTGGTTAGATGTGTAACAAAGGTTATGATTTGAGATTTAAGGACAACAAATGCAAGATCATGGAAATCTCCAGAACAGTGATTGCAACTGGTAAAAAGACTAAAGGCAATATCTATCATCTGAAAGGAATTGAAAACTATTGCTTGTTGGCTCAGATTGATGAAAGCTAGCTATGGCATAAAAGGATGTGTCACATCAATTTTGACAACATTGTGAAGATAAGTTCCACTCAGGCTGTAAGAGATTTGCACAAACTTGTAAATCTTGCTGATACATTATGCAAGGAGTGCCAATTCAAAAAATAGATGAGAATGAGCTTCAAGAGCAAGGACCAATATTTTGAAGGTCTACTAGAATTAGTGCATACAAATCTATGTGGGCTAACCAGAGTGAGAAGTCTACAAGGAGACATGTATTTCATGTTGTTAATTGATGATTATTCTAGAATGACTTGGGTTACCTTCTTAAAGGAAAAAGCAAAAGCCTTAGAAAACTTTAAAGTATTCAAGGCAATGGTTGAAAGTGAGATAGATCTCAAGATCAAGTTCTTGAGGTTTGATAGAGGTGGAGAGTTTACATCAAATGAGTTCAATTTCTTCTATGAGGAACAAGGGATAAATAGACAATTATTTGCACCTAGAACTCCACAACAAAATGGAGTAGTTGAAAGGAAGAACATGACAGTTTAAGAGGCTGGGAGAACAATGATGAAGGAGGCTGACCTACCAGAAATATATTGGAGAGGGGCACTTCACATTGATGTATAAATCCTAAACAGAGTTCAAGTCAAAGGTAACAGTTCCAAGACTCCTTATGAATTGTGGCATGGCAAAGTTCCCACTATGAAATACTTCAAAATTTTTGGCAGTAAGTGTTATATTAGAAGAGATGAGGATCTAGGTAAGTTTGATGCAAGATGTGATGAAGGCATCCTCCTTGGATATTCTACCAAGAGTGAAGCCTACTGGTGCTACAATAATAGGTTAAAGAAGATCATTGAAAGTGCAAATGTCAAAGTTGATGAAAGGAAAGAAAAGGCATCAAGCAGATATGGATCAGATGAACTAGATGTTCCAGTAAGCAAAGAAGTGGTGCAACATGAAGATAGTTCATATGAAGAAGAACAAGCTCTGGAAACTGTCACCAAGACACCAAGGTATGTAAAACTAAATCATTCTGAAGATCAAATCATAGGAGATAAGAGAAAAGGAATTCTAACCAAAAGAAGAGCTACAAAAGAACAAGTAAATTTCTATTCAATTTCCAAGATTGAACCTAAAACTATGAATGAAGCTTGCAATGATGAGAATTGGGTAAAGGCAATGAAAGAAGAACTGATGTAGATAGAAAAGAATCAGACTTGGGATCTTGTTCCCGGACCAACAGATAAAAATGTAATTGGCACCAAGTGGGTCTTCAGGAATAAAATGGATGAGAATGGTGAATTGGTGAGAAACAAAGCAAGGTTGGTATGCAAAGCATACTTACAAGTTGAAGGAATAGATTTTGAGGAAAGGTTTGCACCTGTGGCAAGGATTGAAGCAATAAGAATGTTTTTAGCTTTTGTAGCCTACAAGGATTTCATGGTATACCAAATGGATGTGAAGTCTGCATTCTTAAATGGAGAATTGGAGGAAGAAGTCTATATTGAACAACCAGAAGGATTTCAATCATCAGATCAAGGTGACATGGTGTGCAGATTGAAGAGAGCATTGTATGGATTGAAAAAAGCCCCCTAGGGCCTAGTATGCAAGATTGGATAAATATCTGATACAGTTGGGATTCAGTAAGGGTACTACCAACAATAATCTCTATTTCAAGGTCAATGATGAACAAATCCTAATTATTGCAGTCTTCGTTGATGACATTATCTTTCGAGGAAATGAAGGTGTGTGCATTATTTTTGCTGAGGAAATGCAAAAAGAATTTGAAATGTCCATGTTTGGTGAGATGAATTTCTTTCTAAGTCTGCAAATCAATCAATCAGATAAAGGTATCTTCATTTCTTAGTCTAAATATGTGAAAGATTTGTTAAAGAAGTTTGGGATGGAAGACTCTAAACTGGTAAGTACTCCCATGGTAATTGGTTGTAAGTTGAGAAAAAATGATGACTCACCTATGACAGAAAAGAAAAGGTACAGATCTATGATTAGAGGATTAGTTTATCTGACTCAAACTAGACCTGACATAATGCATGCAGTTTGTCTTGTGGCAAGATTTCAAGCAGAACCTAAAGAGTCACATGTGATGGTAGTCAAAATAATTCTGAGATATTTGAGAGGCACAATTGATTATGGTTTGTGGTACCCAAAAGATAATGACTTCACTCTTAGTGCATATACTGATGCAGATTGGGCCGGAGATGTGGATGATAGGAAAAGTACAAGCAGAGGTGCATTCTTCTTGGGAAAAAGGCTGGTATCCTAGTTAAGTAAGAAACAAGACTCAATATCTCTGTCTACTATAGAAGCAAAGCACATTGCAGCAACATGTAGTTGCACTCAAGTGTTATGGATGAAGTAGACATTGAAGGACATCAGAGTTGTGTAAGAAAGTCCAATTGCAATCTTCTGTGACAATACAAGTGCAGTAAAGATATCAAACAATCCAATAATGCATTTAAGGACAAAGCATATATCCATAAGATATCACTTCTTGAGAGAAAAAGTGACAGAGAATGAAGTCAGGTTGGAGTATGTATCTACAAAACATCAAATTGCAGACATTTTCACCAAGCCTCTGCCTAAGGATACTTTTGAGTATCTTAGATAAAAGTTAGGTGTCATCACCCCCTACTCTAAACTAAGATGCACAAGAGTGCATCAATCTGGTGGTGATTAGAGTCCTACCTCTAGATCCAGATTGATGATTGTAAGGGCTACTTCTCAGGGGGAGTAGTCAGATGAAGAGAGTTGGTTCAGAGCAGTAGAATGCAAGTATGTGTCCTTTTGCATTGATGTCAAATTGGGAGAAAAATCATGTGAAAACTTAGAAGAAAGGAATGCATATGTTTAAGAAGATAGGGGGAGAATCTTGTCTTGATGGTAGTTACAATTTTTTACGTCATATGTTGCCATCAATGAAAAAGGGGGAGATTGTTACAAGTATGTGTCTAATCAGTGTTGTCATTGATGTCAACATATCTTTGTTGTCATTGGTGTCAACTGTATGTTATTTGTTACTTGTTTAGAATCCTTGCATGTTGAGGACATTAAGAAAATTAACCCCTCTGGAAGAATCATAAAGGAAATAGTGAATCACAGTAAAGATAGTGAGTTGCATAATGAAGAACAATTTGGAAGATTGCTCTGCATTTCTTGTAGATTGAAGATCTTGGTCTGTGGATTGGAATTTATTTAGAGGCATTTCTTAAGATGCTAATTCCTGAGTTTGACCCTCTGAAATAAAGAATTGAGTGAGTTTTATTCACCAAAGTAAAACCTGCTTTTTCTGATTATTCGTTGATGATAGAGAGAAAGTGTTTTTCTCCGCATTCCTCCACATTGAAGCATTTTTCTCTACGGTTCTAGAGAGAAGTCTAGAATTATTATAAGTGCCTACAACTGCACTAGTTCATGATTTGGTGGTTCACAAGCTATCTTTCTTTATGATAGTTGAAGACAATGAAGTTCATGTGCTCTACTGTGAAGAATCTCATTGATAAAGTTGTTAGAGTTTGTGTGGTTGCTCCTAGTGATTACAATGTTCTTGTGGATGTCCCTTGATCATGTTCCTACCTTTACATTGGTCTATGTTAAGGAACTAAGATCATGTTTGAATATTATCCCCAAATAACGTAGCGTGTAACTAGTCTTAGCCAACTTGGTTCATTTGAGTGATTACAGAGATCTATTAAAGATTGTAGAAGCTTGTTGTGGCATGGAAGATCATGTTTGAATCCTAGCTAAGGCGTGGTGTGATCTGCATGTTGGAATTAGTTCAGACAATTGAGAGGGGGAGTGAATCAGTTGTCTGAAAAATTTAACCTTTTTCTTCTTTTAATCTACTTTATCAACTTTCAATCAGATTAATGATATAAACATTAAAACATGAATCAACAACACATGAGTAGAAACAAATTGAACACACATAACACTAGAATTTTTACGTGGAAACCCGGTTAAGGGAAAACCACAGTGGGGGTTAACTGACAAGATTTGTACCCTGTTAAAAGTACTTGAAAGAAATAAAAAGGCACTTGCCTTTGGGCACACTGCCTAGAGCTCACTGTTCAAAGAGGCTCACTGCTTATAGGAGGCTCACTACCTACAAGAATTTATGTTGAATACAGAAAGAATGAACTGAGAAATAACATCTTCTTTATGCCTAGTTCAATCCCATTGAAAGCTAACAAAACTTTTGCTCTGCCCCAAACATAGCTTCATCATCTCTTCATACATTACTACTCTTGTTCACCTGCTCCTCCTCTTCTCTACTTTGCCTTTGTACCTTTCTTAGGATTTTATCATTTTTGCACAAGGACTACTTTCCATAACTCATCCATAAGTATTTATACTCTTCATCAACCTTGGAATGAACATCAAGGTCAGAATTACAATCATCTAACTTAATGTGAATCATTATATTGTCAGCCAAACATAAATAGGATCCAAATCTTCCTCAAGAAATATGCCATGCTTCATATAACTCATCTTAGATCATCAACAACATGCTTGAATCATCCGGTCAGCCAAGACTGGGAAGAACAGCAACACCAAGGAATAAATCTTTCAACAACAAGCTCAAACCTCAACGCAGACCTCCAATACAGCAGGCACATGATCTAGAGACCACCACAACCATATGAATTCAACAATAATATCCACACTACTCCAAATCACCAGAATCACTTGCATCTTCATCCGGTACCTTAAGAATATTATCTACCATGACTTTCACACTAGAAAGATTGGTTGCAGACCTCCAAACCATGAACCATTTAAATTGAGGATACACACTGACTTCCTAAACATGCCTCTAGATCCGCAGATTAGAATATTCCAATGCAGATTAATCCAGACCAGATCTTTGTCACTTCTGAACAACTGTAAAACCTAGTTCTACTCAGATGTCCATATCTTCTTTAAATCTTCATGTAGACCTCTCACATATTTACTAGAGCTACTTTAGAGAATCCTCTACATAGCCATATGGTCTATAGACTCTTATCTTCATCCTACTAGAAATGCAGAGTAATCTTCTTCTCTGAATTGCACTGTCTTTATTGTCTTTTGCAAAGAGATGTGTAACTAACTTGTCTCTTTTGGAGAGGCTAATTTTCTCAATATCCTCAACATATAGGTCTTCTAAACAGGTACACTTGACATCAATGACAATAAGGATATGTTGACATCAATGACAACACCAATTAGGCACATATTTGAAACATCCTCTCCCTTTGTCATTGATGGCAACATATGATGTGAAAAACTAATTTCACCATCAAGATAAGAAATTCTCCCCCTTTTTCTTATCACTTCTTTAACCATTTTCTTTATTTTGTCCTCCTTTCATCAGTAAGTAGTTTTTCACATGACTTCTCTCCCTCTTTGACATCAATGGCAAAGGGCACATATTTGCAATCTCTTCTCCCCCTTTTTGTTTCAGATTGATCTACAAAATTTGCATGCTGACTACTCCCCCTGAGTAATACCTCCTTAACATCAATCTAGATTACAAGAAATGACTATGAATTCCATCGGACTGATGCACACTAGTGCATCTTAATTCTAAATAGGAGGGGTAATAACCCCAAACTTCCCTCTAAGATACTCAAAAGTATCCTTAGGAAGAGGCTTGGTGAATATATCTATAATCTGATCCTTTGAAGAAACAAACTCCATTTTGACTTCATTCTCACTTACTTTCTCTCTCAAGAAATGAAACTTGATGGATATGTGCTTAGTCTTTAAATGCAACACTGGATTCTTTGAGATGTTTATTGCACTTGAATTATCATAGAAGATTGTAATAGGTTCTTCAAACACAATTCTGATATCCTTCAACATTTGCTTCATCCACAAGACTTGAGTACAATTGCTTGCTACTGCTATATACTCTGCCTCTACAGTAGACAGAGATATTGCCTCCTGTTTTTGTTCAACCAAGAGACCAATCTCCTTCCCAAGAAGAATGCACCTCCACTAGTAATTTTCCTATCATCCACATCTCCTACCTAATCATCATCTATATATGCATGAAGAGTGAGTTTATTATCCTTTGGATACCATAAACCATAATCAAATGTTCCCTTTAGATATCTAAAAATTCTTTTGACTGCTACAACATGGGATTCCCTAAGATCAGCTTGAAATCTAGAAATAAGTCCAACTGTATTCATAATGTTAGGTTTGGTTTGAGTCAAATAAAGCAGTCCTCCAATCATTGTTCTATACCTTTTCTAATCTGCCTTAGGATAATCATCATCTTTACTCAACTTGCATCCAGTTACCATAGGAGTACTTACTGGTTTTGAGTCCTCCATCCCAAACTTTTTCAACAATTCTCACATACTTAGACTGAGATATGAAGATGCCTTTATCTGACTGAGTGATTTGTAGACCTCAGAAGAAATTCATCTCACAAAACATGGACATTTCAAATTCACTTTGCATCTGATCAGAAATTTTTTTACACATGCTTCCATTTCCACCAAAAATGATATCATCAACAAATACCTCAACAATTAATATGTGCTGATGATTAATCTTGAAATAAAGATTAATGTCAGTTGTACCTTTGCTAAATCCTATCTTTAGTAGATAATTACCCAATCTTACATACTAGGCTCTTGAGGTTTGTTTAGGTCCATACAAAGCTTTTCTCAATCTGCAAACTATATCTTCTTGATCAGACAAGTAGAATCCTTCTGGTTGCTCAATGTAGACTTCTTCTTCTAGCTCTCCATTTAGGAATGCTGACTTGACATCCATCTGGTAAACTTTGAAATCTTTAAAAGCAACAAATGCAAGAAATAATCTGACTACTTCTATTCTTGCCACCGGAGCAAAAATTTCTTCAAAATCAATTCCTTCCACTTGAGAATATCCTTTTCATACCAACCTTGCTTTGTTTCTTACAACTTCACCATCTTCATTTAGTTTATTCTAGAAGACCCATTTAGTTCCAATCACATTTTTATCCTTAGGTCTAGAAACAAGATCCCAAGTGTGATTCTTTTCAATTTGCATTAATTCTTCTTCCTTTGCTTTTACCAAGTTTTCATCATTACAGGCTTCACTTACCGATTTTGGTTCAATCTTTGAAATCAAACAAATCTCTTCTTGATCTTCAACAATTCTTCTCCTAGTTTGAGCACCTTTATTTCTATCTCCTATGATCTAATCTTTAGGATGATTCATCCTTACATACATGGGAGTTTTGGGATTTGCTTGAACTTCTATTTCTTGAGTTTGTTCCTCAACTTCTGCACTATTTTCTTGAGTCACTGCATTTTTTGGATCAATCTAGATCTAACTTTGGGCTTGAACTTGCCTTCCTTGACTTTGACTTTCATCTTGATCATCTGAGTCATATCTGCAAGACTTGGAATGTCCTTTGCTCTCATCAACTCTGAGATTAGCACTTTCAATAATCTTTTTCAATCTCTTGTTAAAGCACTGGTATGTCTTGCTTTGAGTAGAGTAACCCAAAAGTATTCCTTCATCACTTCTTACATCAAACTTGCCTAGATCCTCATCTCTTTTGATATAGCATTTACTACTAAAAAATCTAAAATGTCTCATGGTAGGAAGATGACCAAACCATAGTTCATAAGGTGTCTTACCAGAATTGCCTTTGATCTGCACCTGGTTAAGAGTGTAGACAACAATACTCACTTCTCTCCAATAGACTTGTGGAACATTTTCTTCCATCATCATGTTCATAGAAGCTTCTTGAATGGTCCGGTTCTTTCTTTCCACAACTCCATTCTGCTGAAGAGTCCTAGGAGCAGCTAACTATCTTTTTATTCCATGCTTTTCACAGAATGTATCAAACTCACCAAAGGTAAATTCTCCACCTTTGTTGGATCTCAGACACTTTATCTTTACACCAATCTCATTCTCCACCATAACCTTAAACACTTTAAATTTGTCAAGAGCTTCTAATTTTTCTTTTAAGAAAGTTACCCACATCATCTGGGAGTAATCATCAATCAACAACATAAAATATCTGTCTCCTTGCACACTCCTAATTCTGGCAAGACCACATAGATCAGTATGCACAAGTTCCAGCAGTCCACTTGAAGATTGTTCTATACTCTTGAATGAAGTTCTATTTTGTTTACCCAATTGACATTCTCTACACATTCTATCAGGTTTCACAAGTTTTGGAAGATCTCTCATAGCCTAAGTAGAACTTATCTTGACAATGTTATCAAAATTTACATGACACATTCTTTTATGCCATAACCAACTCTAATCAATCTGAGCAATCAAACAACTCTTACTAGAACTATTTAAATGAAAGATGTTACCTCTAGTCTGAGTACCAAATACAATTTCAGTTCCAAAGCTTTCCAAGATTCTATAGTTTCCATCCTTGAATTAGAGATCATAACCCTTGTCAACCAACTGTCCAACACTGAGAAGATTATGCTTTAGTCCTTCCACATATAGAACATCATTAGTGTTGTTCTTACCATCAAAAGAGATGGATCCTCTACCACGAATTCTGCCAGCTGAGTTGTCTCCAAATTTCACAATTCCACCTTCATATTTTTCAAAGGTTACAAACATACTTTTATCACCAGTCATATGATAAGAACATCCACTATCAATCACCCATTCATCCTTTTCAACAACTTGAGAAGCCAAGGCACTTTCCACATTTGCATAGCTAGAAGATTTAGTAGACACCAGATCTTCTTCTTTGATAGCAATGAACACCCAATCACCTTCAGTGGAACCTCCATGATTAGATTCATCATCTATGACTCCTTCTCCATCTTCTTGGACATAGTAACATTTATTCTAACCTTTATATCTATTAGGGTTTGTCTTTGAAACACTCTCCGGACATCTTGAGGCAAAATGACCAATCTTGTTAGAGGCAAAACATTTTAATGGTAATTTTCCTTCATACTTACTGGATCCTCTTGGCATTTGTTTGGCAATAAGAGATTCAAGTTCTCTAGTCTCAATTTCATCATCTTCGAGATCCTTCCTTGCCTTCACAAATATGTTTGATCTTCTTGAAGAACTTTCACCCGGATCATATCTTTGTTTTCCATATACATTGGCCTTAAATGCAGATTCAGACTTAAGAAGAGAATCACCAAACTCACTCATTTCAAATACTGAAAGATTACCAACTAACTAATCCCTTGTAACAGTTTCATTGTCCCAATCTCTTCAATGGTAGCAACTTTATGCTTGTATGCTGTAGGTAAGGATCTGAGCACTTTGGTAACAATCTCTAATTCTTCCAATACCCCACTAGCATTCCTAATACTGGTCACAAGTTCATTCACTTTCTACATGAAGGAAGTAATGTTTTCATGTTCACTCATCAACTTTTTGTATTTACCTTTCAGACTTTGTAGCTTGGCACATTTGACCTATTTGTCACCATCATATAGATTTTCCAACTATTTCCAGATTTCATGGGCAATTTTCAATTCTAGAACATTTGCCAATTCTGTATTAGTCAGGGCACTCAATAATGCTTCTTTAGCTTGAATATTGCATTCATCTTCCCTGAGTTCATCTAGAGTTGTTGGGCCATTCTTCAAAATCTTATACTCATTCTTAGTTATCAACCAAAGGGCATCACCCATACATTCCAAATGACATTGCATGCATACCTTCCAAAGGGAGTAATTTTTTCTATCAAATCTCAGACTTTCCTTCTTGTAAGTCAACATCTTGGATCTCCTCAAGTGGTCAAGCTTCTTTTAGTGGAACTGGCTTTGATACCAATTGTTGAAATTAATCTGGAAAACTGAGAGGGGGGTGAATCAGTTGTCCCACAAATTTAACCTTTTTCTTCTTTTAATCTACTTTATCAACTTTCAATCAGATCAATGATATAAACATTAAAGCATGAATCAACAAAACATGAGCATAAACAAATTGAACACACATAACACCATAATTTTTACATGGAAACCTAGTTAAGGGAAAACCATGGTGGGGGTTAACCCACAAGATTTGTACCTTGTTAAATGTACTTGAAAGAAATGAAAAGGCACTTACCTTAGGGCGCACTGTCCAGAGCTCACTGCTTAAAGAGGCTCAGTACCTATAGGAGGCTCACTACCTACAAGAATTTATGTTTAATATAGAAAGAATGAACTGAGAAATAGCATCTTCTTTATGCCTAGTTCAGTCCCATTGAAAGCTCACAAAACTTCTGCTCTACCCCAAACCCATCTTCACCATCTCTTCATACCTTAGTTCTCTTGTTCCTTTGCTCCTCCTTTTCTCTACTCTGCCTCTGTACCTTTCTTAGGATTTTATAATTTTCACACAAGGACTACTTTCCACAACTCATCCACGAGTATTTATACTCTTCATCAACATTGGAATGAATATCAAGGTTGACATTACAAACATCTAACTTAATGCGAATCATTATACTAGCAGACAAGCATAACTAGGATCCAAATCTTCCTTGAGCAATATGCCACACTTCATATAACTCATCTAAGATCATCTGTAACATGCTTGAATCATCTGATCGGCCAAGACTGGGAAGAACAGCAACACCAAGGAAGAAATCTTTCAACAACGAGCTCAAGCTTCAATGTAGACCTCCAACATAGCAGGCACATGATCCATAGACCACCACAAGCATATTGAATTCAAAAATAATATCCACACTACTCCAAATCATCAGAATCACTTGCATCTTCATCTAGTACCTTAAGCATACTGTTTGCGATGACTATCACACTAGAAAGATTGCTTGCAAACCTCCAAACCATGAACCATTTGAATTGAGGATACACACTAACTTCCCAAACATGCCTCTAGATCCACATATCAGAATATTCTAATGTAGATCAATCTGGACTAGATCTCTGTCACTCTTGTCACTTTTGAACAACTGCAAAACCTAGTTCTACTCAGATGGCCAATAGCTTCTTTAAATCTTCATACAGACCTCTCACATCTTTACTAGAGCTACTTTAGATAATCCTCTACACAGCCATATGGTCCACAGACTCTAATCTTCATCCTACTGGAAATGCCAAGTAATCTTATTCTTTAAACTGCACTATCTTTACTGTCTTTTGCAAAGAGATGTGTAACTGACTTGTCTCTTCCAGAGAGGCTAATTTTCTCAATATCCTCAACATACAGGTCTTCTAAATAGGTACAGTTGACATCAATGACAATAAGGATATGTTGACATCAATGACAACACTGATTATGCACATATTTGCAACATCACATACATCGTTACTACATTTCCTTAGCATATTTTTGTATTAGGTCAAGACCTATTTTGTAAATGTTTGTAATGCCAACCTTAGAGATTAGTCCAATAGTTGATGAATGTAATGTCAACCTTGATGTACATTCCAAGGTTGATGAATGATATATATACTTGTAATGAAGTCATGAAAAAGGTGTCCTTGTGAGAAAAAGATGCAAAGTTAAGTGAAGAAAGTAGAGCAGAGCAAAGGAAGAGTATTGCTCTTCAATGGAACTGAATTCAGGCATGGAGTAGATGCTATTATCTCAGTTCAAAACCCTTGGCAATGAACCACCCTTGACAGTGAGCCTCTTTGAGCAGTGAGGTCTAGGCAGTGAGATTTTGATTTTTGGTAATGTGCTTTACTTGAAAATCTTGTGGGTTAATCCCCACCATGGTTTTTCCCTTCACAGGGTTTTCCATGTAAAAATTTGGTGTCTAATGTGTATGATCTTGTAGTTGTGTTCGAATTTCTGATTCTAAGTTTTTCATGTTCTAATCATAATAATAGTAAATAAGTGGATAATGTTTAAGATATAGAAATTGTTTAAGTTTTGTGACAACTGATTCACCCCTGTTCTCAGTTGTCTTGTGCATTTCAAGATGGGGGGCATGGGCTTTGTGAGAGCTCATGTTTCCTTGTGTATTTTCCCTGTACCTTAATATGCTTGATATCGTTACATGATATCAACCACCTTAAGGTGGGCGTATATATAACGTAAGTTGTCTGATGATTTTGGTACTAATGAAGCATATTTGTAAGCTCTCTGCGAAGGTGGGATGTTGTATCTCTAAGAGAGTACACATATTTCTTTTATCTTGCAATCATTAATCCCTATGTTGAGGTGGGATATCACCCATATCCTTTTTATTTTAATCCCTTTGTGGAGGTGGGGATGGTGTATTTATCAAGGAGATTGCACATCCTATCATTTTCTAAGAGTCCTCCGAGCAAGCGGGGCAGTTCTGAGACTATCTTAACCCTTAAGCCTATCTTTGGAGATTGTTGTGGTGAAGCCCAATCATTGGTGTGTGCCTATAATGTGCCTAAGATAGTTGTGAACCTAGCAATAGGTTTCTTCCATCATTTCTTTGTTGTGTTTTCTTCATATCTTCCATGTGTGTGTGTATACCATGTTTGTTCCCAAGAATAGTTTCAAGACTGGTGGCGATGAGCTCCTCCTATGCTTTGGGATTTGTATGACATGTTTATTCTCAAGTGTAGTTTCAAGACTAGTGGTGATGAGCTCCTCCTACACTTTGAGATTTGTTTGGCATGTTTGTTGCCCCTTATGTAGTTTCAAGACTGGTGGCGATTAGCTCCTCCTACATTTCGGTTGTGTGTTTACTTTCCTTGTACTTGCATTTGCATTTCATGTATGAGAAAATAAAAAAAGAAATAATCATTGTATTCATTGTATTCACTATGTTTTGTGTGTATTCAATGTTGTCTTCTCTATGTTTTACATGACCATAACTATCTTCTCTATGTTTTACATGCCTGTTACTCTCTTCAATGTGTGTGACATGTCTCCACTATGCTTGTCATGTTTTCTGTGTTTGTTGACCTTACTTTAATGAATGTATTGGCCTTGCATTTATACATACATTAAAGTGGGGGCTAACTGTTATGTCAGAAAATGTCCCCTTGGGGGCTTTTCCCTCTTAAGTTTTAGCTTTTGGGTCCTTAGAATGCATTTAGAGCATCTTGCATGATAATTTTGAATCTTGACGAGAAAAACCTAAAGTGTTATGGAAAATAAGATCTAGGGGGTGCTATTTTGATGATCCCTAAACAAAAATGGGAGGGTGGACTTAGGTGCTAGCACCCTAGTCCTGCCCTATTTTGGGTTTGCTCTAAATTTTAATGTCAATTTTATGACTATTATTTGGGTCCTATGTTGACATCTCAAGTTTGAATTATGAAATTCTTAGTAGGAATCTTTGTAGTTGCATATATAAGCATGTTTAGTGTTTCATTTGTAAACTAGAAGATGATTGCAAACTTTAGGCATACTTATGATTTCAAGATATTCATTGTTGCAAGCGAAAAGCATTGTTATTGTGTTTATGATTGCAGATCTAACTTCATCTTCTCATGTGATTGAAGACCCTTCATTTATGTGAGATCTACACTACAAGGTGCTATCTATTGTGTTGTGATCATTTATCATTTGTATTTTTGTCTCTATCCTACTAAGATACGCACTCTTATCTAACAATGGTGTTCAAAAGACTTGAGTGTCTCTCTGGGGCTTGACCGAGGAAAGCCTCTAAACACCACAACCCCCTCACACACTCCTTTGTGATTCCAAGTTACAGGTACTAAGTTTCACATAGTGGAGTTATAGACAGAGGTTGTAGATAAAGAGAATTTAGGATCTGAAAGAAAGAAGATAGGGTTCAACATTCAGGACACGGGCACTAGTGGCAGCATTCTCTAGAGTTACAAACACATAAATAGACTCAACAATTGTAATCAACATCTAAAGAGCTTCTGACACCCCTGTTATGTCAGAAAATGTCCCCTTGGGGGATTTTCCCTCTTAATGTTTAGCTTATGGGTTTGTAGAATGCATTTAGAGCATCTTGCATGTTAATTTTGACTCCCAATGAGAAAACCCTAAAGTCTTATGGAAAATAGGACCTAGAGGGTGCTATTTTGATGATCCTTGAACAAAAATAGCAAGGTGGACTTGGGTGCTAGCACCCTAGTCTTGCCCTATTTTGGGTTTGCCCTAGATTTAAATGTCAATTTTATGACCATTATTTAGGTCCTATGCTGACATCTCAAGTTTGAATTATGAAATTCTTAGCAGGAATATTTGTAGTTGCATATATAAGCATGTTTATGTTTTAATTTAGAAACTAGAAGATGATTGTGAACTTTATGCACTTTTGTGATTTCAAGTTATTCATTGTGGCAGAGCAGAGCATTGTTATTATGTTTGTGATTGGAGATTTGACTTCATCTTCTCATGCGATTGAAGTACCTTCATTTATGTGAGATCTACACTTCAAGGTGATATCTATTGTGTTTTCAATCATTTATCATTTTAATTTTGCCTCTATCTCACTAGGATACGCACCCTTATCTGACAACAGTGTTCGGAAGACTTGAATGTCTCTCCAGGACTTGACCAAGGTAAGCCTCTAAACACCACAAGCCCCTCCCACACTCCTTTTTGATTGTAGGTTACAGGTACTGAGTTTCATGGAGTGGATTTATAGAAAGGAGGTTGTAGACAATAAGGTTTTAGGATCTAAAAGAAAGAAGACAAAGGTGAACATTTCAGGACAAGGGCACTAGTGCCAGTGTCCATCTTTTCTGGGGTAGAAATGAAAGATACAGTGTAGATCAGTGTCAAAAGGAGAATTAGATTCCATGACAAAAATTGTACCTTGGACTAGGGCTCTAGCGTCAGTGTCCCTGATAGTTCTGTATTCCAGATTTCAAAAAATAGTGAGTTAATAATCTTTGTCCTTCACCTTGGTCTGAAAAGATTTGTCATAATTCATTAATTTGCTTACTATTTTTCTTATTTAGGGTTTCAAAAGCATTTAATCATTAAATTGAGATATTTTTTGATACATCTAAACTTCTTCATCTTTCCAAGTGGTAGCCCAACTTGACAGGTGATTGCTCCCACTTAGTGGAGATTCAACTCGGTTGATATACCCTTGAATGTTGGGTGAGAAGGGAGGATTTGCCTTTGAAACCTAAACCAAAACATATCCCCTCTTTTTAACCCTAAACATTTTGGTGAACCTGTGTTTTTGAAATTTTTGCACCTTACTGAGTCTTGTGTGATAGTTTTGCATTTATTCATTTTATTGCATTTGAAAAATAACAAAAAAATTGAAAAATTTGAAAAAAATGGCATCTTAGGCTTGCATTTTAGCATAATTTGAATTAATTGGCATTTAATTTTATTAAATTTCTATATTTTCATTAGATCTAATTTAATTTATATAAATTTATTATTTAGTATTCACTTGCATTACATTTTCATGCTTAAATTGTTAAAAATTGTTTGAAATTGTGCATTTTTCATAAAAACCTAGTTTTGCATTAGCTAGGGTTTGTAGTCAAAATCTTGTTTTAGATTTTACTACCCTTTTCAAACACTCATTAGGAATGATTTCTAATTATAGTGCTTTATCATAGTGGTTTTCTTGCAAAATTTCATATCTAGGGTTTGAAAACCTTGCATTTTCACTAGATTTGGCCTTATCGTCTCTCTAGAATTGCATTACAAGCATGTTATGAGGGATTTTTATACATTAATTGACTGATATTAGGGTTATTATCTACTTCTTCTCCTCAAATTCCTTACAACACCCCTTCTATGAGGCTTTTACATTAAAAATTGGTGAAAATTTGCATATTTTAGGTGTATTTTCATTGGGTTTTGACACATCATCACTCTAGAGTTGCACTATCAGCATGTTGTGAAAGATATTGTTACATAATTGGGCTATTATTAGGCATATTATTTTCTATCACTCTTGAAAATTTTCACAACACGTCTTCTCCTAGTGATTTGCATTGAAAGAAGTTGAAAAATCAAGCATTTTGGGTCATTTCATACATACTTTGGCATTCATATACCATGGGTTCTCCTTGTCATTCATATTTGGAAGATTTATTTGAGTTTATTATGAATTATGATAACTTTCACAAATTCACTGATAAACATCCTCAAGTCTTGCATCAAATAGAATACATCTATGGTATTGACATGTCCGTTGTGATATCCTTTGAACAATAGCCTACTTTGAAAGCTTTCTCACTATCGTGGGTGTTTTCCCTTCAATCTTGGAAAATCTCACTAATTTCATTTCTAAAAATAGTCATGAGGAAGCAGTAGTGAAAACATCATTCCCTTTCTCCCTTCTTTTCATGACAACATAATGGACATTCTTTCTGAGACCTATGAGAATGATATAGCACTGAGTGATTCATCTAATAAAGAGACTTGTAGCAACATAACCCCACTTGGTGAGGATATTTTGGCACAAGAAGAAGACATCATTGTTGTTATATGGAGCCTAATTAGACTTAGAGGTTAAATTTACTCCACTTTTATCAGCATAGTTTCCCCCCAAAACTTTAACGGGCTCAAGGGGCAGTGGTATTGAGTTGCAAGGATTGTTGGTTGTAATCGGATTGATTTACTGGATCTAATAATATTGGAATCTCTGTTGGTGGATGTAGCCTAGGTTTGGGTGAACCATGTTAAAACTTGTCTCTTGTTATTATTATTTCTATGTATTTCCATTCCTCTATTTAATCTTTATTTGCATTTAATTGATATCTTCTACCGGCTAACCCTAACAAGTGGTATCAAAGAGGGTTGTGTTTGATATCATGTGCAAGGAGTGGGAATAATGGCAGACAAAGATAAATTGATAGTAGATAAATTCAATGGGTAGAACTATCAATTATGGAAGATGCAGATAGAGGATTATGTCTATCAGAAGGATTTATGGAGGCCATTGGAAGGAATAGCCAAGAAATTGACAACAATGACTAATGAGGATTGGAATCTTCTGGATAGAAAGGCACTGGAAACCATTCAGTTGTACCTAGCACCATTTGTGGCATTCAATATAATAGAAGTGACGACAACAAGTGAACTGATGAAAGCTTTGGCTAAATTGTATGAAAAACCCTCAGCCTCAAATAAGGTATTTCTCATGAAGCGTTTGTTTAATCTAAAAATGATTGAAGGTGGATCTATGATAGATCATTTAAATGAGTTTAATATGATTACCAGTCAGTTAACTTTTGTAAAAGTGAAATTTGATGAAGAGGTGAGGGCTCTCTTGGTTTTATGTTCTTTGCCAGAAAGTTGAAATAGCTTGGTAATGGCTGTAAGTAACTCTATCTTTGGTTCAAACACTTTGAAATTTAATGATATTGTTGGTGTTATCCTTAGTGAGGAAATGTGATGGAAAAGCTTAGGAGGGTCCACATTAGGTAGTGTTTTGAATGCAAAAAGAAGAGGTGGATAAAAGGAGAGAGGAAAAGGTTCTGGAGGTCATGGGAAGTCACGAGGAAAATCAAAGGACAAGATATCTCAATCCATAGGAAAAAATGATTGCTGGTACTGTGGGAAACTAGGTCATTTGAAGAAAGATTACTGGTCTTGGAAGAATAAAGGAGACAAACAAGAAGGAAATAAGGAGACAAATGTGGTAAGTAATAAATCTAAAGATGATGCTTTGATTATTTCCCTAGATAATGTTCATGATTCATGGGTTTCTTGATTATGTCCAATGGGATTTTGGGCTGGTTTATTTGGGAGATAATGAACTCTATTAGATTGTTTGAAAGGGAAGAATCATGATTAAGTTGCAGAATGGGAATCATTGGCTACTACAAGAGGTAAGGCATGTTCCAAGGATGAGAAAGAATTTAATTTTAGCTGGGCAGCTAGTTGATGAAGGTTGCATTGTTACATTTACTGATAAAACTTAGAAGGTTACAAGAGGTGCCTTAGTAGTAGAAAAAGGTGTGAAATTAGGCACCTTATATCTTTGTATAGGTCATACTATTCCTTCTACTTTAGTTGTTGCAGAGAAAAACCAAACAGGTTTAGGAACAGTTGCTACGGGTTCGCAGGAAAAGACTGAAACCATTGTTGCAAGTTCTAATACAACATCATGGCATAACAGACTTAGGCATATGAATGAAAAAAGTATGAAGGTACTTCATTCTAAGAAATTTTTACCCAGTCTGAACTGTATTAATATGGATTTCTGTGAAAGTTGTGTGTATGGAAAACAACAGAGAGTTAGTTTTCTCAATGATGGGAAGCAAAAGAAAGATGAAAAGTTGGAACTTTTGCATACAGATGTATGGGGACGAGCTCAAGTATCTTCTCTTGGTGGCTCTTGGTATTATGTTCCATTCATAGATGATGCAACTAGGAAGGTTTGGATTTATTTCCTCAGGAAGAAATATGATGTATTTGAAACATTTAATAAATGGAGAAGCTTGGTTGAGAATGAGATAGGTAAAAGATTAAAATTTCTTAGATCTAATAATGGTGGTGAGTATTACAACAAAGAATTTAAGGATTATTGTTCCTTTAATGGAATTCATAGGCAGAAAATAGTTCTAGGGACTCCACAAGAGGATGGAGTAGCTGAGCGCATTAATAGGACAATAATGGAGCATGCAAGGAGCATGAGATTGCATGCTAGGCTGTCTTTAAACATGTGGGCAGAGGCTGTCAACACTACTATATATTTAATTAATAGAGGTCATTCAGTTCCTTTGGGTTGTGGTATTCTAGAGGAAGCATGGATAGGTAAGAAGGTAAGTTATTCTTTTCTCAAAACTTTTGGATGTGAAGCATTTGCACATGTAGATTTTGAAAATAGAACCAAGCTAGATGTAAAATAAAAAAAATGTACCTTCATTGGATATAGCATTGATGAATTTAGTTATAGGCTTTCGGATTTTGAAAATTAGAAAATTGTGAGAAGCAGAGATGTTGTATTCAATGAGAAGGTGTTGTACAAAGATCAGTTGCAGCAGCATGAGAAGAACGAAAAGGATTATGTGGTGTTGGATGATACTCTAGATAATGATATTCCAGTGGTTCCTCATGCTCCGCAATAGCAACAAGAAATACCACAAACTCTAGTGAATGTTAGATGGTCAACAAGGCTAAGTAGACCTCCTGAAAGGTTTTCTCCCTCTTTGTATTCTATTTTGTTAACAGATGCTGATGAATCAGAAGGGTATGATGAAGCTATGCAGGTGGATACAAAGGTTCAGTGGGAGCTTGCAATAAAAGAAGAAATTGACTCCTTGATGAAAAATTAGACTTGGGAATTATGTAAGTTGCTTACAGGTAAAAAGGCTTTACCAAACAAATGGGTTTATAGGATGAAAGAGGAATATGGAGGTAAGAAAATATTTAAAGCCAGGTTAGTTGTAAAGGGACTTGTACATAAAAAGGGCATTGATTTTGATGAGATTTTTTATCTGGTTGTTAAGATGACTTCTATTCGTATAGTTTTAAGTATTGTGGCTGCTCAAGATTTGCACTTGGAACAGTTAGATGTGAAAATTGTCTTTCTCCATGGTGATTTGGAGGAGGAGATATATATGGAACAGCCCCAAGGATTTGAGGTCAATGATAAGGAGAAATTGGTGTGCAGATTGAAGAAGAGTTTGTATGGCCTGAAATAAGCACCTTGACAATGGTATTTGAAATTTGATAGTTTTATGCTTGAGCAAGGCTATAGCCAATGTAATTCTGACCATTGTGTTTATTTTAAGAGGTTGGATAATGATAGCTACATTATTTTATGTTTATATGTTGATGGCATGCTTGTAGCAGGGTCTAACATTGATCATATAAGAGAGTTAAAACAACAGTTAGCATAATCATTTGCTATGAAGGATTTGGGGGCAGCAAAACAAATCCTTGGTATGAAAATCTATAGAGATAGGAAGAACAAAAAATTAACTCTATATCAGGGTGATTATGTTGAAAAGGTGTTGTAGAGATTTCATATGGAGAATGCAAAAGCTGTCAGCTCACCTTTGCCTAGTCATTTAAAATTGACTAAGGAGATGTGTCCAAATACACAAGAGGAGGAAGACAAAATGTCCAAGGTACCATATTCCTTAGCTATAGGAAGTTTAATGTATGCCGTGGTATGCATGAGACCAGATATTTCACATGCTATAGGAGTCATAAGCAGGTATATGAGTTATACCAGATTGGAGCATTAGAATGCGGTAAAATAGATTCTCACATATTTGAGAGGTACATTCAATAAAAACTTATATTTTGGGGGCTCTAATACTAATTTAGCAAGTTATGTAGACTCAGATTTGGTAGGAGATATCGATACCAGCCAGAGTAATACAGGTTATGTCTTTACTATAGGTGGCACAGTGGTGAGCTAGATCTATAGTTTGCAAAAGGTGTTTTCTTTATCCACCACAGAAGTAGGGTATGTAGCTGTAAAAGAGGCAAGCAAGGAGATGATATGGCTGCAATCTTTCTTAGAAGAATTAGGTAAACAATAGGCTAATAGTTATTTGTTTACAAATAGCCAGAGTGCCATACATATTACAAAGAATTCTGCCTTGCATCCAAAGACCAAACACATACAGTTGAGGTATCATTTCATTCGATCGGTGTTGGATGATGGACAATTATGGCTAGAAAAGATACATATAGATAAAAATCCAGTGGATATGTTTACAAAGGTAGTAACAAGGGAGAAGCTAAGCTCCTCTTCAACTTCAGTTGGTCTTCAAGACTGAAAATAATAGAATCAAGATAGCAGAGTCCATGGTGCTTATTTCTAGTGGGAGCTACAGGGTCATTGATGTTATGATCAGTCTCCAAGTGGGAGATGATATGGTGTGGAGTCTGATCAGTATCCAATTGGGAGATTGTTGTTATATGGAGCCTAATTGGACTCGGAGGTTAAATTTACCCCACTTTTATCAGCATGGTTTCCCCCCAAAACTTTAATGGGGTCAAGGAGCAGTGCCCCTTGCAAGGGTTTGGGGGCAGTGCCCCCAAGATAGGGTCAAGGGGTAGTGCTCCTTGTGGGATCCAGGGGAAACACCCATGGCACGCTCCATGTCACGATACAGGGTGGGGTTGAGGGGCAACAGCTCTATGGGGGCTCGGGGGCAGCGCCCCTAAAACCTCCACCAATTTTTTATTATTTTATTAAGGTATCAAGAGTTGTTTTTCTATTGGCTGACATAAAACCCTATTTTTTGTAGCTGACATAAGGCTTGATGAAAGCGGCTAAGGGTTAGGGTTTTTGATGATGTATTGTAGCATTTTGCAGCGGTATTGAGTTGCAAGGATTACTGGTTGTAATCGATTTGATTTACTAGATAATAATATTGGACTCTCTGTTGGTGGATGTAGCCTAAGTTTGGGTGAACCACATTAAAACTTGTCTCTTTTTGTTATTATTTCTTTGTATTTCCATTCCTCTATTTAATCTTTATTTGCATTTAATTGATATCTTCTACCAGCTAACCCTAAGAATCATTGACACATTCCTTAACACTACTCTGCCATCCCTTCTTGCTCTCCCTAGCTAGGATGAAGCATTGGATGATGTAGATTCCCTTTGTGAACATTTGCTTCAACCTACTGAAACTAAAAATTTACCAACTAATGTTTAAGAATTTTTCAACTACATCTTAAACAAAGAAACAGATCATGTACCTTTACCTGAACCTTCACATACCTTGGAAAATAATGAAATTTTACATGAAGTTGAAGAACAAAAGTTATTCCTCACAACCAAGGTATTCCAACACCTTATATATGGACTGAAATGGGCACTTTTCAGGTTCCTCAACAACCTCAATCAACTGGAAAGGGAGTTATAAAAGCTCCTACATCAGCACATTTAATTGACACAGAAAATACGATATCCACTCTCTACCATCATTAATTAACACCTTTCCTACAAGGATGACCTCACAAACTCATGAAAATGTGGAAGAGAGAAGAAGAGATAAAGCTTTAACCATTAAAGTAAAGATCAAAATCCGTGATGATTGCTAGTTTGGTTGTCCCTACAGGTAAGTATTTCTAACCCTTTACCTCCATGTTGTGTTTCCCCTGTGATGTGTTGTGTTGTTTAGACCTCCTAGGATGACCCTTGATTCTCTTGTAAGGTCAAGGATACCAGGAGACTGCCTCTCTTGTGACCCTTCTTCTATTTGTATCATCATTCTTCTCTATTACTTCTCCTCTATTTTCATTGTTATGTGTTGTGTCTTCTGGACATAGCATTGCGGTTGGGGACTTGGTGACACCCTCCTATGTGACTGTCCCTAAGGCACTTGTTTCTCCTCTCTTGATTTATTGTTTACCTTCTTCTAGTGGTTCTATCTAGTTGGTGGATGACATAAAACATATTATACTGATACAGACCTAGTGTCCCTTCAGTAAGAAATCAAAAAATGGACCTAGTCCATACATGATGATGGGGTTGTTATATATTATCCAATGCTTGGCTAGTAGAATCACTCCATGTGATACTCTTGATGTTGTCTTATCGCACTTACAAAACATAACAATATTACTTCTTCGTGCACTTTGTCTATCTTGGATCTAGCCTTGCATTGTTGTTTATCATGATTTTATGGATGCTGTAGAGTCTAACTCTACGTTTTATTATTTCTTTTTGGTTGTGGCTCATCATTCCTCTACTTTCAATATTTTTGCTAGTTTCCATAGTTTCTAAGTATTCTATATGTTTCTTTATGCCTCGTCATGCTTTGTAGTCTCAGCATTTATGCTTCACAGTTCTTACTATATCAGATATGTTTCAAGTTGTTTCCTGAGCATGGAATGGACCACGTGTCACTATTAGAGGCCTTGGGAAAAAGTATCTTTTGATACATCAAGCCTGCGGGTGTTGCCGAGTGTCCTTTTATTGTTGTAGTGGACACTGCCATGTGTATTCCTTTTTGTTAAGTTTCAGGTACTGAGATACATATGATGGGCCTGAGGGATATTACGATATAGTGTTAGTTTGAGTGGAGCTTGCCTCGTGTTGTATGCATAGGCTAAGGCTTTTTCATTGTTGAAGCTGCCAGTGGTTGCCACGTATTTTCTTTTATGAAGTTTTAGTTGAGCCAAAGTATGACAAGTGTTGTCTCCACGGGGCTTCAAGGGACTCTGTTATTAAGCTTTAGAAATAGGCGGAGCATGCCACGTCTCTTTTGTTCCTACTAGTGGATGGTGCCGTGTGTCACTTTATTTCTGTTAAGTTTGAAAGGAAAAGAAGCATATGGTGGGTCCCATGAAATAATGCTATAGTTTCTAAATGATGTGGCAAGTGACAAGTATCATAGCCATGGTTGCTCAGGGCATAAAAGTAAAGAGGCTTTTAAGATTGCGGAGAGCACCAAGTGTCCTAGTTTTTGCTTCTTAGTTGTTGCCACATATCAAGTTTCAAGTGTGGCAGATGGCGACAGGTTGCAGTTTTCTGTGTGTCTCTTTAAATAGAAAGGAATCTAAGTATTTACCAGGTGATGCCATGTGTAGGAATAGAATAGCAGTTAATGTGCCACATATTTTTATCACTTGACTAATGAGTGTGCAGGGGAGGACAATTACAGATTCAAGAAGATTCTTAGTATTAGTTCAAGTCCCAGTTGAATTCTAGTTCTGTTGTTGCCGTTAAGATTCTACACAGTTAGAGGCGATCTTGAGTCAAATTTTGTGGCTATATATAGAGGAAGATGTTGTAACACAGAAAGATTATTGATTAATTATTCAAAACTTTTGACTATGGTCAGATTATATTTTGCATTAATTTTGTTGTTTCTGATAAGAAAGTTGATATACCTATGCATGTTTTTGTGCCCTTTTTATATTTTTTGAATTATTAATGAAAGAAGCTCTTTTCTGTGTGAGTAGTGATATTATCTATGTCTATGTGTCAATTTTCTAAGTTTGGCCTTTGATTCTAAATTCATTTATTATCTGTCTATATTGATCATGCAGTATTTGCTCTTTAATATAGTTGAATCTTGAGAATTTGATCACTGTGCTAGTTAAATAAATATATTTCATCCGGGCATATCGCCATAGAGTTAGAAGTTTTGCTTATTGTATCTGTAATCTTGTTTCTTCTTCCCTTTACTCAAAACCCCATTGAAATAGGAAGAGCCAACTTCTGTAAAATTTGGAGGTTGTTTCAAGTGTCAAGTCCCACATTCTTGGTGTTAGAACCTACACATTTTTATACATCAACAATTTTTGGCACGTTCGGTGGGACCTTTCTTGAATATTGATCAAGATCATATGAACCAGTGAGCATCAAGGAGTCAGAGCTGTATACCAACAACAAGAGCTCGGTCAGTTGACAATCTAGGGATTTTATTGCCACCATTAGTTGCTACTCTAAGAAGAAGAATAAATCAAGTTGCAATAACATCAGGAGCAAACATGGTAGAACCTATACCCCCAAGAAACTATGCAAATTGGAACAATAGCAGTCCCCTCATTCTTTCGACACCACCGAATACTTGGGATCTGATTCTACCTAACACTTTGAAAGCTTTACCCAAATTCAGTGGAGAAGATTCCAAGACACCAGGGGAACATCTCCAAGATGTATCAGATGTGTGTGTAGTACATGTTATTACTATATAAAATGTATCCATCAGGCTATTGGTGGCTTCTTTCAAAGGGAAGGCTCTAAATTGGTATAAATCTTTGACCCCAAATTCAATATCTACTTGGGACCAGCTTGGTGATGCCTTCTTGGCAAGATTCGGTGAAAAGGGTGACAAATCCTCCCTACTGTAGCAATTAATCACCATAAAGAGGGCACCACAAGAAGCTATAACAGACTTTAACACTAGGTTTCAAAAGACCTAGGACAAAATCCCTGCTATAGCTAGGCCACCATTAGGTATGGCTATTGTTTTCTACCTCAAAGCTTTCAATTCTAATATATCTATAATGATTCAGTCCCTAGGTGGATAGACCCTACCAAAAGCATATGAGTTGGTTGTAAGGGCTAAGAACAACCTGATAGATGCTAGAAAATTGCCTCCAAGGCCTCCCATGCCTATGTTCCCAGAAATTTCTATCCGCTTGCCACAGGAACCCCCTAATCCTACAATTGTACTTGTGTTCATGTATACCTTCCTAGCATCTCAACAACCCACTGTGTTGACACCCTCTTCCCCTCCATCTGAAATGGATGATGTGAAGAACATCCTTGGGACCTTTTCAAATGAGATTATTAACCTCAAAAGGCAACAAAATCCTTACCCAAAGCCTCCTTACCAGGGATTCCAAGGAAATAGACCCCCATATTAGCCAAACCAGTATCAAGGTTCTCAAAGACCAAACAATCCTCAACCTTCAAATTAGTTGGTCATGGTTCCCACAACTTTGCAAGCTGTCCCTCATAACCCAAATAGAGAAATGGTCCCTGGACAAAATAATCTAGCAAAAGATGCCAATGCTTGGTGTTTCCCTTGCAACAACACCCACATGCCCAAAGATTGCCCTAGGGGAAATCTACAACAAAAGATAGAAGAACATAGCAGGATGGAAGGTCTAGTTATGATGTCTAATGCTCCTCCATACTAGTCACCTGGAGTCCAGAATATAGTAATGGTAGCTCAAATGTAGGGAATGTCTATTCAGCAAGAAGAAAATATTACCCTAGAACATACTTTGTTTTCATGGATTGAAGATGAAGATTTAGTATTCTTGAATGAAGCATCTACTTCCAAGAAACCCTTAGTATAGTCTGATTACTATACCAAATCAAAGAGAAGGATGATGGAATATACTAAAGTTACCAACAATGAAGCTACTAGGGCTCTTCCTTTCCAAACTCACTATAATCTAGCTTCAAGGCAAGAAGTACCTCAACTAGTCCAGAATCAAGCAGCCTCTAACCAAGCACTAGAAAGAGCGAGGTATCTTTATTACCCAAAGGACCCATGAATGTGGTGGATCAGCTAAAGAAGACCCCTACACATGTATCTGTTAGGGTAAAATAGGATCAACAATGAATATGCAATAAACAACATCAAATACCCATAACTCAATAGAATAGTTGAAACTAAGAAGATTCACAAAATGAAGCAATGAATAAAACAATGCAAACCTTCCTTGAATCAAAGCTTCTATTGTTTCCTATCAAGATCATACTTGTTTGTATGAAGTAGGCCCTCAGAGAGTGCACTCCTTTGCTATTTTCAAGAATGTCGATAGTGAATGGTTGTGGTGATAAATGTGCAATGAAGATGAGCTTCAAAGCTTTGGGTGATCTCAAGCAAATTGTATTGAGGTGCCAAAGGGACGCTGGTGAATTTATGCAGAGTAATAATACAAATAACCTGGCTGAATAGAATGGGAGGATGAGGTTTCATTTATAGACTCAGAAGAATGAGGATCAATGGTTGAGAAATGTGCAACCAGTAGGAATATGACAAGTGTCCCACCTCTATCATGAAAGAGGGGATTTGACAAAATTGATTGGAGAGTTAACTCCATTGACTGATCAGTTAACAAACTTGATTGATCAGTTAAAAAATGGATTGAGGGATTGACTAAATTGATTGATTAGTTACCTGAATAGATTGAGGAGCTGAGAGAATTGATTGGTTGGTTAACAGTTTTGATTGAGAAGTTTTGGGTGACGGTCCTAATGCTATTTTCAAGAATGTCAATAGTGAATGGCTATGGTGATAAATGTGCAATGAAGATGAGCTTCAAAGCTTTGGGTGATCTCAAGCAAATTGTATTGGGGTGCCAAAGGTGCGCTGGTGAATTTCTGTAGAGTAACAATACAAATAACCTAGATGAATAGAATGGAGGGATGATGTTTCTTTTATAGATTCAGAAGAATGAGAATCAATGGCTGAGAAGAAGTATGATGATCAATGGTTGAGAATGGTTGAGGAATGTGCCACCAGTAGAAATATGACAAGTGTCTCACCTCCATCATGAAAGAGGGGATTTGACAACATTGATTGGAGAGTTAACTCCTTTAACTGATCAGTTAACAAACTTGATTAGTCAGTTAGAAGAATGGATTGAGGGATTGACTGAATTGATTGATCAGTTACCCAAATAGATTGAGGAGCTGAGAGAATTGATTGGTTAGTTAACAGTTTTGATTGAGAAGTTAACTAATTTTGATTTAGAGAAGAAATAGGACATGTGGGTGAGGGAATATTAGGTAATTAAATATTTAAAATATTTAATTACATATGCAACATGATGAGGTGGATTTTTGGAATTAGGACTTAGGATAGAGGAATTTATGATTAGTTAAATAATCTAGGATTATTTAATTATGTGAGACATTAGAAGAATTTAGGGAATTTAATTAAATAAATTAATTTTATTTAATTATGGGATAATGAACCAATCAAATAAATTTAGAATATTTATTTAATTGATAGAAAGAAATAAGAAGGGAATAAATATTAAGAATATTTATTTAGAATGAATCGTGTCATTTTTAGGCATATACATTATCAATCTGGGATATCCTGGTGATTCCTAAGAAAAAGACACTATTACAAGAAGCGTTGCAGAATCAAGTGGATCCTAAAACTGCTAGTACAAAGGAAAAAGTTACTAACAAAGGGAAGACTCAAAGCAAGGACACTCCACCTCTGCAAATAGCTGCTCTATTGAACGCTGTGCCAGAGGTAAGCAAATCTAAGCTAGATCCATTTTATCTAACTTTAATAGTGGGAAAGAAATTGTTGTACAACTCAATGATAGATTCTGTAGCTAGTACTTAGTCATGCCAAAATAGATATCAGATGCTTTAAAGATAAAATATGAGCCACTTGTTAAAGGAGTCATGTAATTAGATGGGAAGTCTATCCAAACCATAGGAAGGATTAAACAACTCCCATTACAATTGTATACCTGCTCAAACATAACTGTCAAACAGGATGTAGTGGTTATAGATATTCCCCTTGTCTTTGGTTTATGCCTATCTAGATATTTCATAGCTAAGATAGGGGGATACATGTCACTTGATTGGTCACATCTAATTTTGAGAACTAAGTATGGAACAAAAATGAAGGTACTATTTGAACCTTTATCCAAAGATCATATCACTGATGAACCAACCCCAAGAATTGAAGCATCCCATGCTGTGATGAATAAGGAGGAGAGAGTCTTTATTGAGGAATTAGGTGACTGGACTAAACATGATCAGCAAGAAGAAGAAAACAGTCAGTTGATGACCATGATTTAAAGTGACCCCTATGGAAATTATGAATCCACTAGTTTGGGCACTTATGTTATTTTTGAAGAAAGCCAAGAAATACCAAATGTTATGAGAAAAGAAGTATCTGAAAAAGAACCTAACAAAAGCTCAGAAATCTAGACATTGAATTTTGATGGGGCTAAGAGCAAAAATGGTGTTGGGGCAGGTATATGTCTCACTTCCCCCAATGGTGAGAAAGTTTTTAGAGCCATAGGCTTTCAATTTGTTTGCAAAAATAATGATGCTAAGTATGAGTCTTTGGTGCATGGAATTATGCTATCCAAGAAGAAAGGGATAAATAATTTGTTAGTCAAGGGAGATTTAGAACTAGCTATGAAACAAATTAGAGAAAAGGTTGTGGAAAAGAATGTAAGAATGAGATCTTATCACCACAGAATTTAGGATTGAATAGATGGTTTTGATGCTTTTAACATAGAAGTTGTCCCTAGAACCCAAAACACTGAAGCAGATAGAATGGCACAAATTGGGTCCCAATTTGACCCAGTAAGTGACCTTCTCGTTAATAGTGAGTCGGTAAAATTTATAGTGAGATTGGCAATCCTAGACAATGTTCATAACTGGAAAGTCTTTGATAATGATCTCCAAGTACTTTTGTTTCTACAACAATCAGGAGAGTTTGCTGACCAATTACAACCTAAGATTGAAGAAGCTTATGGTGATCAAATTATCCAACTAAAGTCTAATAAGCTCCCAAAAGGATTGATCACATTGGAAAATCTATTCGACCCAGAGATGTAAGCCTAGACAAGAGGAAATTTAAGGGAAGCAAAGATGATCATTCTGATATTCAAGTCAGTGAAGGAACAAAGCTAAGGGTAGGCAATGCTACTACCCAAGAGGAAAAGGATAAGTTGATTTCTTTGTGTAATAAGTATGATAGAGTAATTGCAAGGACCTACGATGACCTTCATGGTTATAATAGAGACATCAATCAACATACCATAGAACTGGCTGAGGGATCAAAACCAGTCTGTCAGAAACAAAGACCAATGAATCCTAAGATTGAGCCTTTCATGGTACACGAATTGCAAAAGCTTCTAGAATCCAAGATTATTTTTCCAATTAAACATTCAACTTGGGTGTCCAAATTAGTGCCCGTAAGAAAAAAAGAATGGGGACATAAGACTTTGTGTAGACTTTAGAGACCTGAATAAAGCATCATTGAAAGATCATTACCCCCTGCACTCTTTGGAGTAGATTTTACAAACTGTAGCTGGATCAGAGAGGTTTTCTTTGCTTGATGATTTCTCAGGGTACAATCAAATTTGGTTAGCTGATGAAGACCAACATAAGACATCATTCACTACAAAGTGGGGAACCTTCACATATGCCAAGATGCCATTCAGTCTCTCAAATGTTGGAGCTACTTTTCAGCATGCCATGGACATAGCATTTGGAGACCTTATAAAGAAGACAATTCTAATCTATTTGGATGACACTATATTTACCAAAGATGCCAAAGATCACTTTGAGCATCTAGAAGCTATTTTCCAAAAATGTTAGGAGTTTGGGATCTCCCTGAATCCTAAGAAGTGTATTTTTGTTGTGCCCCAAGGGAAACTTCTAGGACACATTATTTCAAAAGATGGAATTTCCTTTGATCTAGAGCAGGTCACAACCATACTAAATCTATCTTTTCCAATCAACAAGAAGGCAGTTCAATCCTTTTTGGGTAAGAGCAATTTTGTTAGTTGCTTTATATCTGATTTTGCAGGGCTAGTTAGACCCATTACTCTGCTGCTAAAGAAGGATTTAGTTTTTAAATGGACTACTAAAGGGAGAGAAGTTTTTTAAGAAGTCAAGAAAGCCATTTCCACTACACTAGTACTGAGAATCTAGATTTCTCTAAGCCCTTTATAATGTATGTATATGGGGGAGAACACAGTGCTGCAGCTATTCTGACCTAGAAAGATAACAAAGGAGGACATCTAATTGCATTCTTTTCTAGAACACTAAGGGAGTATGAATCAAGGTATAATTTTGTTGAAAAACAAGATTATGCTATGGTAAAAGCTCTTAATAAATTCAGACATTTAGTGACAGGGAATAAGATCCTAATATAAGTAGCCCACCCTAGTGTAAGGGAACATATCATGGAGGGTGAAATCATTGAAAAGAGAGCCAATTGGATAACTAAGATCTTAGAATATGATCTAGAGGTAAGACCTACCAAATTGGTTAGAGGAAAGGGACTCTACCAATATATTACCCAAGACATAGAGGAATCAATGCCTGAAGAAGAAGAAGTAGAAACATTATTGAAACTCCAAGAGATTGATCAAGATTTGTGGGTAAGTGATAGAATATAGTTCATGAGAACTAATATTTTCCCAAATGAACTCTCCCCTAACAAGAAAAGATACTATAGACAACAAGGAGTTCATTTTGTATTGGTTGATCATGTTTTGTTTAGAAAGAATATTGATGGAATACTATTAAGATGTGTAGAGAAAGATGAAGCCCGAAAGATACTACATGAGTTTCATCATGGCACCTCAGGGGGACGTTTTTGAGCAAGAACTACTACAATTAAAGTAACACAAGCTGGCTACTTCTGGCTAACACTATTTGTAGATTGCTATCGGGTGGTCAAAGAATGTCAGGCTTGTTAGTTTTATACTAGAAGAAGAAATGTAGCATTACCTCTAAGTCCCATAATACTAGAAGAACCCTTTGCTCAGTGGGGTCTAGATTTTATTGGCACAATCAATCTAGTGTCAAGTATGGGGTATAAGTGGATCCTTGCTGCAATTGATTACTTTACAAGGTGGAGTGAAGCAGTGCCACTCAAGGAAGCTACTGAAAAGGTAATCTTAGAGTTTCTAGAGGGGATAACTACTTGGTTTTTCCCTCCATGCACTATCATATCAGATGATGCTAAGGCATTTTTAGGAGCTAGACTATTAGAGTTTGCATTAAAAAATGGAATATATTTGAAGACTTCTTCTAAATACTATCCACAAGGCAATGGCTTGGCAGAATCTACCAATAAGAACCTAATTAGACTCAAAGAGAATGGGAGCTAAGCATCAGAGGAATTGACACAAATCTCTTAATTCAACACTATGGGCAAATAGAATCATACCAAAGCAGGTGACTAAGATGTCTCCATATGAGTTAATCTATGGAAAGCATGCAGTGATGCCACTAAGTATAGAAGTCCTTGCCTTATAGTTGTTGAAATAGTTAGAGATAGAAGAAAGTGGCTCAATGCAAGTCAAACTTGCCGAGTTACTAGAGATTCAAGAGAAGAGAGAAAAGGCACATGAGTCATTAATGAAGCATCAATAGATTGTAAAAAAGAGGTTTGACAAAAAGACTTCTAATCCAAATTTTGAAGTTGGGACTTTAGCGCTGAAATGGGATGAGAGAGCTACCAAACTACGCTGACACAGTAAGTTTGATTCATTATGGACAGGTCCTTTTAAGATCTACTCTTGTAAGTAACAAAATGCATTTGAATTAGAGACTATGGATGGAGAAACTGAAGAGATTCCTATAAATGGGATCTTCTTGAAGCATTTTACATAAGTCTTGAAACCCGCCATGTATCATAGTTAGTTAGGTGTCTTTAATGGCCTTTCCCACTTTTTCCTTGCTTTCCTACTTTTTCCCTTTTAAATAAGTGTTTTGAGAACACGTATCTGTAGCACAGAGGTCCCTTTCATTAGCAGTTACATTTATCAAGGCCATTCGGTGGTTCCTTAAACATCAAGAAAGTACCAAATCATATGATCACCATTTTAATACCGATCCGACACACTGTCCCATATGGATTTTCAAAGATACATTAACTGTCTCTTTTTACGTTAATGCCATTACTAGGACATGATGGGTCATTAATGCTTCATTATGCCTCATCAAAGCTAAGTTTTGAATTTTTGTTCCTTGCCTGCAATTCTAGCTAAGTTTGAGTTCATTTGTAGTTTCAGTTTCTTTCTTTCTATGTCAAAAGTTTCTAATGCTGCTAAAAGAGATACAGAAGTGTCAGAGCCACAGTCACCACAGGAAGGGCTAGGGCTCTTTGAGCAATCTAATCAATTAAAGGGCAACAAATCATATGCATCTACACCAGCGCAACCAAAAGCAACTTATCTAAGGACAAGGGTCCTAGAAATAGGGCTAAGTGTAGACTCTACACACGTAATAGGCTATGCAGATGCTATTTTTGACACGCGCATGCAAAAGAACTTGAAGAATCTTTGGGAAGGAGCTCATCAGAGATGCCTCATACGAGCTACAAAAGGGTAGTTGAAAACTTTTGGAATGAGGGTCTGGATGTCTCAATTGGCATAGTTTGTGGTTCTTGCCATTCACCCATATCCAGAATTGTTTGACATATGTGCAAAATTATTTCATTCTCTAACTGCCTCTATTCAATGCGACCCCTTCATGGTCTAGATAATCCCTAAAGCAATTCAGGATATGCTATCTTTGCATCATGATAGGATAGCCACATTCCCTATGATTCCCAAGTTGTAGGCAACATGGGGAAATCTCCATAGTAAGGTAAAGTTCTTAAACACTGAAATGCATCTAGGTGATGACAATACCTAGTTGCCTTCACTCCCCATGGGTCATGCTCAGTTCAATCCTAACGTTCAAGATACCCTCATCTTGCTGCCCTTTATCTTTGGCCAATATGATGATTCAATAGTTCATGATTGGAAAATTGCAGTAATTTTTAGACTCAAGACTATAGACAAGTCTCAGGAGTACCGTCTCAATTTTGCAGAACAAATCACTTAGCTTATGGTGGATTAGCTAGTGAACTTCTCTCAAGACCATGTTTTCAGGTATTCAGCATACCTATTTTACTTAATGTTGTATCAAAATCATGGTCTCTTTCAGTAGTATATGCCTTTATATATATATATGGCCTTGAGCCTAGTAGCAATAGAACAATCCTAGTGTCCGCATGGACCCATGTTCTATCAGACACCTCAGACCCCTATGAGTTTGTAGAGTGTTTTGTCACACTGGTTTTTAACAAAATAGTGTCTGAGCCTATAGAAAATAAGATGATAGAGAGCCTCATGGGTTTCTTATTAAATTTGAAAGTGCCCTATGATTACTTCTTTGGGGCCCATACAACCATTATAAGACTTCATGGCTTTGCTGGGGAGCCTATTCTACTCACAAAGGTTCTGACTCCTAGGGTTACATTTTTAGATGTGGTTGACAAATATCTATTATTGATAATAATTTTGGTCTTAAAAAGAAAAAGAAGAATATATATGATGTTCCTTGGACTAGGGAGAAGATAACAATTGAGAAGAGGGAAACTGAAAACCTTTTATTGCAGAAATTAGCAGCTTATGGTTTCCTAATAATTGAAGATAAATGGAAGTATGATCCAGCTAGTTTCTTAGCTTCTTGGATTATCACTAATAAAGTTTCTACAAAATTCATTCATGAGAAACACCCTTTTTGGGAGAAGAGAAGGTCGCCAAAGTAGGATGATCCTGTAGTCTATGTTGAATTGACAGATCTACCAGATGAATGCACCGGCTATGGGAAACGTTCTATAGGAAAATATAGGAATTTGACCCTAAGAAGTCAATGACTGTAGGCCTTAGAGCTACCTTAAAGAAGAAAGACTAGAATGTAGAGAAAATTGCTGCTCACTAGAAATACAAACAAGAAATATCTGAGTTCGCCCATACTTTTGGAGATGTTGAAACTAATGAAGAATGGGAAATAGTCCAGGATGAGTTTCATATGTCCTCAGTGTCTAGTCCTGATATGAGTAATATTCCAAGAATCTCAAGAGAATAAGAAGAAGGAACATCTAAGGAAGTTCAGGAACTTGAGGAAATAGAGCATGTAGCAGAAAAATTTCCTAGAGCTCCTTGGCCTCAATCTCTTAGCACCTTGTAGAAACAAAAAGAGATAGTATCGTCGTCTCGCAAGACTCAAACAACTTCGGCATCGGTGAGTCTTAGAGTGGCATCTTTTCAACAAATTGTAATTGATTCGGAAGAAGATGCACATGACATAGCCAAAGGCTTTTGAAAAGAAAACATAAATTGGTTTTAGGAGAGGAAGAAAAAGAGGAATTGGCACCACAGCAACAACAAGTTCCTATAACTTCATCGCTAGCTTAGGTTAGTGTTTCTTCTCTCTTTTCCTCTTCTTCGCTTTCTTCTCATATAGGGGTGGCTACCCAACTGACCCATTCTTCCCTACCTCCTACCACCTCTACTGCGCCACTTCAATCTTTTGCCCCATTTGCTAGTTCACTGGCCACATCATCATAGGCCATTTCCTTACCCCTATTTTCTCCATCAATGCCTAAGTGGGCTTTTCCCCAGTTTGACCTTATGGCCTATCCCAAGGTTGTCCATTTGCTGGTGGGCACATTGCCTCACCTCCTACTTTTCAAGCACAAGCAAACACAGAAAGGAAAGAAAGAGAGGCTCGGATGGAAAAGAAGCGAAAGAAAGAGAATAAGAGCCCTACTGTTGCACACATGAAATCCTTGTTTGATCCAGTTCAATAGTCTTTGACTATTACTCATTTAGCCCCAAATGTGATTAACCTTGTGGAGTAAATGTAGCCATAGGATTATACAATGAATGCAGTGGCCATGGATCTGTCTCATTTCAGACCATAGGACAAAGTAGAATTGATGAGTGAACTACCTCAGCAATTACCACTGATTACTTGAAGATGTCAAAAAGATTGCAAAAGATTGAGGCTGATTTGGCACAAGAGAAAGCTACTAATAGTAGCTTGACTTCAAAGATATAGGCCAAGGTGAAAGAAATTGATACTTTAAACAAAGATTTGTAGTCTACTATATCTTTACAGATTTATCAAGCAGCATAGGCTCAAGTTGCAGCCTTGAAAGTTGAGTTAGCACAAGAGAAAGCTACTATTACTATACTGAGACAAGAGAAGGCCACCGTGGAGAAGAAGTATCAAGACAAAATGCAAGAGGCATCACAATTGCAATAGGCCCTTTCAAAGGAACAAAATCTAAGTAGTGCAGCTCAAGCCCAATTTATGGTTGAACAACAAAAGACAAAGCAACTAACAATTGAGTTGGCACAAAGGCCACAAAATGCAAGGGTCTTGAATATGGCGAAAGAGATTTATGCATCTGCATGGGGAAGAATCTTTGAGGAGATTGTACAACTTAAGCCATCCCTCACCTTCCTACTAAACGCCCAGCAAATTTGTGAGAAAGTAGAGTCTTATGTAGAGGCAACATTGTCTATTGTTTTATTGAGAGTTTCAGACTCCCAACTCCTGTTATAGAAACTTTATGACACATATGATGAGATCCTATTTGCAGCTGGTGTACGTGATAGAATGGTGGCTGCCAAAAAGGTAAATGAAGCATTAAGTTGTAATTCTGCTACAATGAATTGTAAAGAAATTTTGGATATAGTTAAAGGAGTAAAAGATATGAAAAGGCACATTGAAGGATTGGTCCAATTGGGGCTACCCTCCCCCTTTCCTAATGATAGTACAATGCTAATAATTGATACTATAAAGGCTCTTCTTATTAGGCAAAATGATCAGACTATTTTTCAGGGTTTGAGTGATTCCTCCACTTTGAAAGAGGTAAGAGCAGTCCTAGTTCCAATGGCTCATATTGAATTTTAGGTACATGCTGTGGTGCAAATTTTGCAATCTTTTTCCCATAAGGACATCATTAATTTAGATTTGGCATTTCAAGATCTACAAAGTAAACATGAATTATTAGATTCAGAGTGGTCTGTATATCAGGCTGCATTGCAAAATTACAATTGGGATTCTTTTACAGTGGCGGTGTAATTTTGAAATTTTGTTGATTCTAGAGTTCTCTCTGGGAAGGCACATAGGTCCATGTAGTCACCAAGAATTCTAGAGTCTAACTCTACGTTTTATTGTTTCTTTCTGGTTGTGGCTCATTGTTCCTATAGTTTTTGTATTTTTACTAGTTTCCACAGTTTCTAAGTATTCTGTATGTTTCTTTATGCCTTGTCATGCTTCACAGTCTCAGTGTTTATGCTTCATAGTTCTTACTATATCATATATGTTTCAAATTGTTTTTTGAGTGTGGAATGCACCATGCGTCACTATTAGAGGCCTTGGCAAAAAGTCTCTTTTGATACAGCAAGCCTACAGGTGTTGCCAAGTGTCTTTTCATTGTTGTAGTGGACACTACCGCGTGTATTCCTTTTTGTTAAGTTTTGGGCACTGAGATACATATGGTGGGCCCGAGGGATATTATGATACAGTGTTCATTTTGTTGATAACTGAGAGGGGGGGTGAATCAATTATCATAATTACTTTAACTTTTTGTTCTTCTTTAACAACTAGTGCAACATTAAATCACATAAGCATGCATAACCATGAAAATAGAAATAAAGTCAATACACATAACACAATGATTTTAACATGGAAAACCCTGTTAAGGGAAAAACCACGGGGTGACTAACCCAAGATTGTATTCTCTGTTAAAAGAATAGAAGTACAAAATGGCACTTGCCAATTAAGGCTCACTGCCCAAGCACACTGCTCACAAGAGGCTCACTGCCTACAAGAGATTCACTATCTACAAGATATAAAGAAAGTAACCAAGTGATTGAATTGATGAGTAGCATCCACATATGTTGAGGTTCAGTTTTGGTTAGGCTCAATACACTGATCTTCTACACTTCATTCTTCCTCTTCTTAGTGTTGCTATTTTGTCACATTCTGGACCTGTATAGCTGCTTCCACACCGCTCTCTACTTTTCTTCACACAATACAATACACCACACTCACCTTCATATTGAAATTCATCTAGTCTATATATTCGCACTAAGGATTTCAACATCTTTCTAGTCAGCATCCGGAATACTCAATATTTTCCCAAACTCTGGTCTGTCGGCTGAATCCTTGCTTACTAAGTGATGTGTATCAAAGAGATACTTATAGAAGTGGTGCAGGGGCACCCCTTCAATAGAACCAACATACGCAAGAGGAAGAAGAAGAAGACTAACATTAGTTTAACATTTCATGTTATCTATAGCATTTTCCAATGTAACATCCAATGAAAGCATTTCCTGTTTGTAAATGTCATGTTAGCATTTCTTGTTTGTAAATGTAACTTCCAAACTTGACATTTCTTGACAGTTTGGATTAAGGGAAAGTTAATCAAGGTGTCTTAGCACTAAGAGTTTTGCTGTCTTATGCAAAACAGATGTCATTTGTAATAGATTAGGGGTTTCCACCTATAATTTTGGAAAATTCAAATCCCAGAAACAAAGGGGAATGTCAATCCCTCACATTGGGAAAGATAAAAAGGGAAAAACCTTTTATAGCGGGGACGGTGGTGGTTTTTGGTCTGGTCTCTGAACAGTTGAAAATGTAATTCTGAACATCAAGAAGGAATAGAAGTTTTGCAATTTATTTTCTTTCCAGATTCTGAATACTATGTAGATATGCAGTGTAGATACTCTGTGTAGAAATTCCTTCTATGTAGGGTCTGTATAGAATCTAGTTTTGTGTCTCTGTGGTCGAACTGAGTGGATAACTCCATTCCACTGGTAGATTTTTGGGAAATCAGTGGAATGGACTTGTAGATTTATTTCCCCATTCTTTTATTCGTTCTAGGTTTGGAAGGTTAGGAACTATAGAACCACTTCAAGCAATCTCTTGATGTCTCACATTGTTGCAATTGAAGATCCATTGGTATATATGCCAAGTGTATATTAATTAGATGCTTTGCTGTTGTATGGCGAGAAGACACCAGTTCTAAGTGTCTATTGTTTGCAATAGATAACCTGCAGGTGTATTCTACATTCAAGTCATCGGCGTGAGTTGTAGGGAAGTCTGGCCGAAAGGGGTTGGCGTAGGAGGTTCGGTGTGACATGAGACATTGACAGAGGGAATAAGGCCCACACCGATAGGTATGTGTCTTACTGACGGAGAAGTGTGGTCAATGTAATATACATTGGCATGAGTATAAGCATCAGACTGAGAAATTGTTCATGGGCCGATAGTAGGAGGTCACACCGATTAGGGTGATGTTGGTTGTGTGTCGCCGATGAAGGACATCGGTGTGAAACGCACCGTCGGGAGAAGTGTTAGAAGCTTTGCCGATAGAATGGGTCACGCCGATAGCAAGAGTGCATCAGCATAAACACTATCATTGGTGTGAGAGAGGAAAGGTCTGACCGACTAGGAGTCTTTGCTAGCACATCAGTGAGAGAGACGTCATCGGTGAAAGATGCAAGGTGTTTGGCATTGGTTCAATCGATATGCATTGGTCACTTTGTTGGAGTTTTGAACCTCGTCGTTGAACCTCACCGTTGAACCTTGCCATTGAACCAATGGTTCAACCTGATAGATAGAAGTCTCGCCGAAGGAGAAGCGGGCATTAGATGCTCATCAGAGTGAGAGTGACAAGGTCTGGCCGATGGAAGGCTCATCAGGGGAGAAATAAGTATCGGCAAAGGAGTTTCTAGTTCAACTGATAACTAGTGTCTTGCCGATATACACTATAAAGGCTATCTGGTGGGCTCCAAAGGGTCTTGACCCGGTTCATACGCTTCAACTGGGATATACTCTGCATCAAGTGGTATCAGAGCTAGAGAAAGCTCTGGGAAAGGTTAGTGTGTAAATTTCATTTCTGAAGGTATTTGTTCTGGTATCTAGTAGTAGAAGGAGAAAGAAAAATGTTGGAAGGAGAAGCCTCAGACACTCTTCCAGCAAAGATGACCCATGCTGAATTGACAGCCTTGGTGAAGAAGCAAATAGTAGAGAGTAGAGCTGATAGAGCTCAGAATCAGGCATTGAAGGAAGAACTAGAGAAGTTGAGGGAAAGAGTGGAGAAAGGGGAAGAAAACTCTGGTGAATGTGAAGATGGGGATGAAGAGGAGACCCCAGAGTAGGAAGAGCTAGTGGTTGTTGCAGACTAGAGACCCTTACTCAATGCCCTCAAGTCCATGGAAAGAAGGACCATGGATGTGAAAATAGACCTGCCAGTGTTTGCAGGAAAAATGGAACCTGATTCAATAATGGAGTGGATAGACTCCTTGAATAATTTCTTTGAGACAGAAGAGATACCAGAACACCAAAGAGTGAAGATGGCTCAGTCCAAGATGAAAGGAGCTGCACTGACTTGGTGGAATTTCATCCAAGATGACAAGGTGAAAGAGGAAAAGAATAGAGTTACAACATGGAAGAGAATGATGGCATTGGTAAAAGAGGCCTATGTTCCATTGGATTACAACATCCAATTACATAAGAGGAAACAAAATTTGAAGCAGAAGGAGCTAGATGTCAGCTCATACATAGAAGAATTCATGAAACTGTGTGTAAAAACAAAGGTAAGAGAAGATGAGGAAGAGAAGGTAGCAAGATACCTCAATGGATTGAGATTTAACATCCAGGAAGACCTAAATCTGCATAATCCAGATATAGTTCAAAAGTGCTATCAGTTAGCACTCAAAGTGGAAGAAAAAGTAAAGAGGAGGCATGAGCAGAACCATAGAGGTAGAGGAAGATAGCCGAGAGGAGGAAGAAGTCCTTTTAGAGGTAGAGGATTTGGATACCAGAGTGAATCCAACCAAGAGACCGGCAGAGGAGATAACAATCATAACCAAGGAGGAAGCTACAATCAAAAGGGAAACTTCAGGGGCAGAAGACCACCTTTCAGAGGAAGATCTTAGGGCAGAGGACTTATCAGGTGTTACAATTGCAATCAAGAAGGCCATATAGCTAGTAAATGTCCATCAAAGGCAACAAGTTCAATAGGAGAAAAGAGGATCAATCTGATCCAAGAATCTGATTATCAGTTTGTAGCAAGCTCAAGCACTAATCCAAGTGTGAATGCTCCTAGCAGTTATGGGTATCCTGAGAATGGAGAATCTTTGATGATTAGGAGAGCAATGACCACCATGAAAGTGCCTGGAAAAGAACCTCCACAAAGGAAGTCTCTCTTCAGAACTACTTGCAAGGCAGAAGGAAAGGTATGTAAAGTTCTGATTGACTCTGGATCTACTGAGAATTTTGTATCTATTGAGATGGTAGAAAAGCTTAAGCTTAGGAGACTACCACATCCTTGCCCATATAAAATTTCATGGCTCACCCAAGGTCAGCAAACAGTTGTGGAAGAACAGGCTTGGGTAGAATTTCAAATTGGCCCATACAAGGATAGGTTATTGTTTGACATTGCCAAGATGGATGCTTGCCATCTCCTATTTGGAAGACCATGGCAGTATGATTTAAAAGCATACCATGATGGAGTTAGGAACACCTATTCCATCACCAAGAATGGTAAGGTGATAGAATTAATACCATTAATGGAGAATGAGGTGGAGACAAAAGGAAAAGAGGTTAAAGTGATGATGGTAGAAGGAAGACAATTCATGAAAGAGATAAGAGAAGGAGCAGATACATATGCTCTAATTCCTTGCTTGAAGGTCAACAAGGAATAGCAGCAAGAAGTCAAGAGAGAAAAGGGACAAAAGTCCATAGACCCAGCTGTCCAAGAGCTATTGGATAAGTACAAAGGCATTATCTCTGATGGGATGCCAAGTTCCCTACCACCTATTAGGGACATTAGCCATTGTATAGATCTGATTCCAGGATCTACACTTCCAAACAAAGTAGCATATAAGCTCACTCTAGATCAGAATACAGAGGTAGCAAGACAAATTGAAGAGTTGTTGAAGACAGGCCTAATTGGCAAAAGTTTAAGCCCATGTGCAGTACTGGCTGTACTAGCACCAAAGAAGGAAGGCACTTGGAGACTTTGCACTGATTCAAGGGCTATCAACAAGATAACAATCAGGTACAGGTTTCCAATCCCTCGGATAGAAGATTTACTTGATTGTTTAGGAGGAGCTAAATACTTCACCAAAATAGATTTAAAGAGTGGTTATCATCAGATTAGGATTAGACCTGGTGATGAGTGGAAAACTGCATTCAAGACAAATGAGGGGTTATATGAGTGGAAGGTCATGCCTTTTGGTTTGTCCAACGCCCCTAGTACCTTTATGAGATTGATGAATGAGGTCTTGAGAGAATTCATAGGCAAATTTGTCATAGTGTATCTAGATGACATCCTGATTTTCAGCAATATGAGGGAAGAACACCTCATCCATATAGACTTGGTTCTCAAAAGGTTACATGAAGAGCAGCTAATGATAAATATAGCAAAGTGTCTGTTTATGCAGGAAGAGATCATCTACTTGGGATTTGTTATCTCACATAAAAAACTGAGAATGGATCTAGAAAAGGTAAGTGCCATACTGTCTTGGCAACCAACCAAAACCTTGAATAATGTTAGAAGTTTCCATGGATTAGCAACCTTTTATAGAAAGTTTATAAAGGGATTTAGTCATATATGTGCACCCATGCTTGACATCATAAAGGGAGGATAGAAGTGCAAGTTTACATGGACAAAGGAGGCAGATAATTCCTTTGAAACATTGAAGAAGAAGGTAGCAGAACAGCCAGTTCTTGCATTTCCTAATTTCAGCAAGATTTTTCAAGTAGAATGTGATGCAAGTCATATTGCAATTGGAGCAGTACTCAGCCAAGAAGGTAGGCCTATTGCATTCTTTAGTGAGAAATTAAATGATGCCAAGAAGAGATACCCATCCTATGATTTGGAGATGTATGCTCTAGTCCAGTCACTTAAGAAATGGAGGCATTACTTGATGCCCAAAGAATTCATAGTGTTCACAGATAATCAGGCCCTCAGTTTCTTAAACAGTCAAGAGAAGCTGAACCATAGACACATGAAGTGGGTGGAAACTTTGCAAGCTTTCACTTTCACACTCAAGCACAAGAAAGGGGTTAAGAACAAAGTAGCAGATGCTTTGAGCAGGAGAGTTCTGACCATCCATCAGATCCAACTGGAGAGTGTTGGGATTGATTCTTTGAAGACAATGTATACAGATGATGAAGACTTTGGAGAGATCTACAAGGTATGTTCTTCTTCTGGACACAAATATCATGTTGAGTTTTTTGAATTTCTAATCCAAGATGGATTACTTTTCAAAGGTGGACAACTATGTATTCCTAGATGTTCTATGAGACTAAATATTATTCAGGAAAAACATTGTGGGGCTATGTCAGGACATTTTGCTCTTGATAAAACTCTTGATCTTGTAAAAAGGCATTACTATTGGCCTAAGTTACAGTCAGATGTGAGAAAATTTGTGGAAGCATGTGTAATATGTCAAAAAGCCAAAGGACGATCCACAAATGCAGGTTTGTATCAGCCATTACCCATTCCTTCTAGGCCATGGGAGAGGATCAGCATGGATTTTGTACTAGGTTTGCCTAGGACAAGGAAAGGATATGATAGTGTTTTTGTGGTAGTAGACAGATTCAATAAAATGGCACATTTCTTGCCATGTAAAACCACTTGTGATGCTTCATATGTTGCTGATTTGTTTTTCAAAGAGATAGTGAGAATACATGGTTTACCATTGAACATAGTCTCAGACAGAGATGCAAAGTTTATTGGCCACTTCTGGAGAACTCTTTGGAAAAAGCTGGGAACCAATTTGTCCTTCTCATCAGCCTACCATCCTCAAACTGATGGGTAGACTGAAGTTGTTAACCATTCATTGGGTAATCTACTCAGGTGTTTAACTAGGCAGCATGGAGAGAAATGGGATAATATCCTCCCACAAGCAAAATTTTCTTATAATGACACCATCAATAGGAGTACAGGAAAGTCACCTTTCTAGATCGTGTATGGAATTCATCCAAGGGGTATTCTGGAGCTCAGAGATCTACCTATAGGAGAGCCTATTAGTGCAGATGGTGAAGCCTTTGCTTCAGCTATTAAAGAAGTACATGATTAGGTCAAGCACCAACTCCAACAGGCTACAACGAAGTATAAAACATATGCTGACAAGAGGAAAAGAGATTTACAGTTTGTAATTGGAGATTTGGTCTGGGTAAATCTAAAGAAGGAGAGGCTCCCCAAAGGTAAGTATACCAAGCTAATGTAGAGGAAGATTGGACCATGTCAAATTTTCAAGAAGTGTGGACAAAATGCATATGAGATCCAACTTCCTCCTGATCTTGGATTGTCCCCAATTTTCAATGTCTGTGATTTGACTCTATACAAGCCAAATGCAGATATAGAATAGGAACAATTGCACGCAGTAGATGATGACATTCTGAACCATGATCCACCAAAGTTGAAGCACATCTTAGACTCACGAGTGATCAAGAAGACAAAAAACAACGAATACTTGGAGTATTTGGTGGCCTGGCAAGGACAACCAGATTCAGAGGTAGTTTGGATGACTGCTAACCAGATTTCAACGCATGGTGTAGACCTCCAAACTTTGATCTCAAAGGGGCTTGAGATCTCTTCTCTTGGGGAATATGGTGCAGGGGTACCCCTTCAATAGGACCAACATACACAAGAGGAAGAAGAAGAAGACTAACATTAGTTTAACATTTCATGTTATCTATAGCATTTTCCAATGTAACATCCAATGAAAGCATTTCCTGTTTGTAAATGTAACTTCCAAACTTGACATTTTTTGACAGTTTGGATTAAGGGAAAGTTAATCAAGGTGTCTTATCACTAAGAGTTTTGCTGTCTTATGCAAAACAGATGTCATTTGTAATAGATTAGGGGTTTCCACCTATAATTTTGGAAAATTCAAATCCCAAAAACAGAGGGGAATGTCAGTCCCTCACATTGGGAAAGATAAAAAGGGAAAAACCTTTTGTAGCGGGGACGGTGGTGGTTTTTGGTCTGGTCTCTAAATAGTCAAAAATGTAATTCTGAGCATCAAGAAGGAATAGAAGTTTTGCAATTTATTTTCTTTCCAGATTCTGAATACTGTGTAGATATCCAGTGTAGATACTCTGTGTAGAAATTCCTTCTATGTAGGGTTTGTATAGAATCTAGTTTTGTGTCTCTGTGGTCAAACTGAGTGGATAACTCCATTCCACTAGCAGATTTTTGGGAAATCAGTGGAATGGACCTGTAGATTTATTTCCCCATTCTTTTATTTGTTCTAGGTTTGGAAGGTTAGGAACTACAAAACCACTTCAAGCAATCTCTCGGTGTCTCATGTTGTTGTAATTGAAGATCCATTGGTATATATGCCAAGTGTATATTGATTAGATGCTTTGCTATTGTATGGTGAGAAGACACCAATTCTGAGTGTCTGTTGTTTGTAATAGATAACCTGCGGGTGTATCCTGCATTCAAGTCATCGGTGTGAGCTGTAGGGAAGTCTGGCTGAAAGGGGTTGGCGTAGGAGGTTCGGCATGACATGAGACATCGACAGAAGGAATAAGGCCCATGCCGATAGGTATGTGTCTTACCGACGGAGAAGTGTGGTCGATGTAATATACATCGGCGTGAGTATAAGCATCGGATAGAGAAATTGTTCGTGGGCCGACAGTAGGAGGTCACACCGATCGGGGTGATGTTGGTTGTGTGTCGCCAATGAAGGACATTGGTGTGAAACACACCGTCGGGAGAAGTGTTAGAAGCTTCTCGACAGAATGGGTCATGCTGATAGCAAGAGTGCATCGGCATAAACACTATCATTGGTGTGAGAGAGGAAAGGTTTGACTGACCAGGAGTCTTTGCTAGCACATCGGTGAGAGAGACGTCATCGGCAGAATATGCAAGGTGTTCAGCATTGGTTCAATCGATATGCATTGGTCACTTTGTTGGAGTTTTGAACCTCACCGTTGAACCTTGCCGTTGAACCTCGCCATTGAACCAATGGTTCAACCCGACAGATAGAAGTCTTGCCGAAGGAGAAGCAGGCATTAGATGCTCATTGGAGTGAGAGTGATGACGTCTGGCCAATGGAAGGCTCATCAGGGGAGAAATAAGTATCGACAAAGGAGTTTCTAGTTCAACCGATAACTAGTGTCTTGCTGATATACACTATAAAGGCTATCTGGTGGGCTCCAAAGGGTCTTGACCCAGTTCATACACTTCAACTGGGCTGTACTCTGCATCAAGAAGTCATCAATCATGTCAGCCAATCATGAATGATCCCTCAAGAAACTTGATCAGCATCAATATCTCATTCAGAAAAAGGTTTGATGCTCTACTGGTCAGTTCTTCCTTAGTCTACTCTGCCAAATTGGAACCCAACACTTAGATGCTCATATCTTTTCACTCTTTCATCACCAAAGGCTCAATCTCTGGAATGTATCAGTCATGATACTCCTCTTGACTTCTCCAAGTCCAGACTTTGCTGAGATACTTCCTCTGAGAGATCTGAACCTGATTGTCGGACCTTGTTGCATGCTCTATTCTTGCTTATAGGACCAAAACACTCTTCAATCTGACTTTCGGTATAGACATACCATGTCCTACGGATGTGTGGAATGAACTTTGTTGCCATCAATCACTACACTCATGAAGCCACACAATGTCTCTTGCTAACAAGTTTGAGTGGAGCTCGCCATGTGTTGTATGTAAAGGCTAAGTCTTTTCATTGTTGAAGCTGTTGGTAGCCGCCACATATTTTCTTTTATAAAGTTTTAGTTGAGGTGAAGTGTGATAAGTGTCATCTTTGCGAGGCTTCAAGGAACTCTATTATTAAGCTTTAGAAACAGGTGGGGCATGCCATGTCTCTTTTGTTGCTACTGGTGGGTGGTGCCGCTTGTTTCTTTATTTTCGTTAAGTTTGAAAGAAAAAGAAGCATATGGTGGTCCCATAAAATAATCCCACAGTTTCTAAATGATGCGACAAGTGACAAGTGTCATGGTCATGGTTTCTCGAGGCATAAAAGTAAATAGGCTTTTAAGATCAACGGAGAGTGCCAAGTGTCCTAGTTTTTGCTTCTTGATTGTTGCAACGTATCAAGTTTCAAGTGTGGTAGATGGCGACAGGTGGCAGTTTTCTATGTCTCTTTAAATAGAAAGGAAGCTAAGTATTTACTGAGTGATTCTATGTGTAGCAATAAAATAGAAGTTAATGTGCCACATATTTTTATCCCTCGACCAATGAACATGCAGGGGAGGATGGTTATAGATACGAGAAGATTCTCAGTATTAGTTTGAGTCCTAGTTGAATTCCAGTTCTATTGTTGCCGTTAAGATTCTAGACAATTAGAGATGATCTTGAGTCAAATTTTGTGGCTATATATAGAGGAAGATGTTGTAACATAGAGAGATTACTGATTAATTATTCAAAAATTTCAACTGTGGTTAGATTATATTTTTCCTTAATTTTGCTATTTCTAATAAGAAAGCTAATATACCTATGCATATTTATGTGCCCTTTTATATTTGCTAAATTATTAATTGTTGTCTAACAGATTTGTCCTAGTCTAAAAATGTTTTGTTCTGACTTTATAACCCTTTCTTTCAAGAACAAATAAATTAAACAACAAATGGGTGAACTATTAGGAATAATTCTCCTCTGAATTAAGGTACAACTCCATTTTAAATCTTTAATCAATTCAAATTATTCTAATCATTCAGATCCACTTTTAACCAGAAAGCATTAAAGGCAAACTAACATCCATACATCATTATGCTATGAATGTAATATCTTTCTTCTTTATAACACATTCGGTGATAGAATACATAGATTCCATCTTCAATAATAATCAGATATATAAACATGTATATTGCTGAACCAATAAATGATAAAACACATATGATGAGTTATCTGATGAAAGAACAATTACCACATGAAAGAAGAGTGCACACATGAACCAAATTTCAAATAACTTAAACACACAGATTTAAGTCTACAGCAATCATTTCTCCTTCTCATTCACAATGAAAATGTTTTAGAAAAACATCACATATATTGTAAAACATAAACATTCAACTCCAAATTTCCCTGTATCTTCTTCTTAACTTTCTGTCTCTATCTATTTTAAAAACTAAAAACATATATATAGTTACCCTAATTAACTGTTCTTTTAAACCTAGAGTTAAAACCAAATCTGACCCACATGAGATTTTAGTTTTTTACAAACTCATTGAAATACAAAGTTTTTGAACATAATTGCAACTAAATAACTAAATAAAGAGATTATGTAAACAAGATCATGACTGGGGAAGTGGATTGGAATCTCTAGATTTTCTTTGTTTGGCTGAGGAGACATGTTGCGCCTTCCATTCCTGAAATGCGGTAACAAATTCTTGGATTTTTAAAAAGTTAGGAATGCCAATGTGTTTAACCCTTGCTTTCCAAACATCTTTCTCTTCAAAATTTTGCCACTTTCTCCACATGCTTGGAGAGTGCATTGACACAGAGGTGAAGAAGTGATTCTACCTTTGATATCTGAGAGAAATCTTCAGTTAATAGATTGTCATTTTCTTTAACAAAACTAATTTTCTCTCTTAAGGGTTAAACCATAGTATCGATATCCTTTTCCAGCTCCCCATCATCTTTTATATATTTCACATCGATGCATTCCAAATCATGCTATAAAGACTGAGTGAACTCAGTTATTTCTTTAATCATTTTTGTAAATTCAATTCATCCTTGACAAGTTACTGAATTTCTCCATTCGATGTTTCTCTTGCTTACATACAATATATTATCATTCAGACTTCTCATTTTATTTTCTGATAAAAACTTTCTTACCCCATACTTCTAAACTTCATCAATTTGATTTATCACATTCATCCATTTCCCCTCATCTTTTACCCATGAAGCATTCTGTGTTTTCAAATCTTTGATAGTAGCCATGGTTTCATCATATATACTTTTCAATTCATTAATGTATTTTGTACCTTTCTGGATGATATTATCCAACCAATCATCAAACACTTTGGTCACCATTTTGTTCCTGTCTATCTGATCTAGCATTTTCTGATTGACTGGAGATTTTGGGAAAAAAGACAGAGGTAGTTGAGAAATAGGTTGTGGATTTGGATTATGAATGGCTTCAATATACTCTGCCATTGATCGTAAAGTTTGTTTCAACTCCCTCTTATCTTTTTTATCCTTCCGAGAACAGCTGACTATCTTTTTGGTAGATGCTTCTAAATGGTGCACATCTGCGGCACGTGATGCAATCCCAAGGTCTATTCTCTCTATTGTGAAGTTATGAACTGTGGGATCTTGAACTTCTTCATCAATTGTCGGTCAGGCTATTTCTGCACTCCAATTCCCTATATTAGGGTCAATGTCCACCCTAGATGTGGTTTTCAGATTTTTGGATTTAGGGGTCTTTCCCAAGCACTTGCTAACCATGTCCTCCAATGGCAATGAAAATGAAACTATTTTTCTTTTATCACTAATTGAGCTTTCTAACCATTTTGGTGCAAGGGCTGAAACTTCTTTACTAGGATTCAGTTGTTCAGAAGGCACATTTGATATCATCATCAGATTGGCAGAATCAGAAGCAACCTCTGCTTGTTGGTTTGTACTGATCTCTTCTGCCATTGGTGAATCAAACTCTTTATCACCCGTTGCTTCCCCTGAATCTTCTTCCAAGTTTAAATCCACAATTATTCTTTCTGAGATCTCCTTCTTCTTTCTTTTAGTTGTTAATCTGGTGGTACGAGGAGGTAGAATAGTTGCAAGGGTTTTCTTGGACTTTTTGATAATAGAACCCTTTCCAATTTTTGGCTTGGGAGTACCTGCATTACAAATAGTAATAAGCTGATTAGAAGAGCTTATTGGAGATGGTGATTCACCAACTGGTGCACATCATTGGGAATCTTTATTTTGAACCTCCTTTAATCTACATTCCCTTAACCATTTATCAGTTTTGCTTATCACTGGGATATTTTTGACTTCAATCTGATCCTCTTCATCTCTTTTCCAATCAACTTCTGGAATAGGTAGTTGTTTTATTTATTCAAAATGAGGATTAATCACCTATTCTTCATCATCAATTATTTGAGAGATATTCATACTCAGATTGAGTGTACCTATTTGTCCCAAGGAGAACCTGCACCAAAGCTTTCTTCTAACTTTAAATTCATCTGGACAATCCTCCCAATAGTCTTCTATCTGGGGAATGTGTGAAAATCCCGTTCCAAAATCTAGATTGTCCATAGCAAAACCTTTGCTGTCAAACTAGGGTCTGGCATTATAGTACTGAAAATTAAACTTTTTCACATCCACCTCTAAATTTAAGACGTTAAAAATTAACTGGCATGAATAGTGTCCAAGTTCAATAGGAAAAGATATACCAGATTCTTTCTTCATTGGAAATTTCTTATCTACATAGGCTAACTACCTGCAAACTTCTATCAATATAAAATAGTCAAAAACATATCTGGGCAGCTTCACTAGTTTGCTATCAAAACCACCAACTCTGATATAAGTAAATTTGGAAAACTGAATGAAGAAACTACCATAAATACTGATTAGCTGCATGGCTTCATTAGACATTCTCTTATTAACATTGCCTGTCAATTCATAAGTCATCCTACCAGTAAAAACATCATTAACCCTTCCATAGTTTTCATAATAATTTTGCATTTGCAAATGTGTGTAATAATCATAAATTTTGCTATCTTCAACCAAGGATGCGTGAGGCAACCCTCTCCATTCTCTTGTAGATGCTAGGCAGTAAAAGTGATATGAAGACATAAAAATCCTGATTCCCTAAATAATTATTCAGACCCAGATGTAAACATTTGGCTATGATTTCTACCCAATCCAAATACTGTTCTCCTTGGAGGATCACCTGAATGAAGAAATACAGCCAGTACTCCCAATAAAATGCCTTGGAGTTACCCTTTAGCCTATGTAGCAACACTACAATATCCTTTACTTCTGGTATCATGTGTTCTCTTGTTAGTGGTTTGGGTAGTCTTGAACCTCCTTTTTGAAATTTTAGTAACCAATTTCTTGCAATTACGCTCTTGTAGTTTGCTTTCTTCAATGAAAAATGACCATAAAAGGAAGTAATATTAAGATCAGAATATGGCTCCTTGGGCAGAATCTTCATCACAGCCATTAGGGTTTATCTATTGAATGGTAGTAGCACATTGCCATCCACATTTCTGATACACCTATTTTGGGGGTCATATCTACTCATACATTCTAGAACTAATTCAGGGCATTGTACCACCATGGCAAAGGCTACAGCTTCGACTAAACCACTTTCCACTATTTTCTCCATTATGGGAGTTAACATAGGATTTTTAAGCCTCTCCTTAAAATCCTGTAGATCATATTGAGCTAAAGAGGTATCCTCAAATTCAGGAAGAGAACAAACAAGACTAGGATCATGTTCGTAACCAAGACAAGTAGATTTCATGGCTACAGATTGGAAGATTATAATGAAAAATGCTTTGAACTTCTTAAATAATACTAGAAACTCAAAATGATTCTCCTTTCTGTGATGCCCCGTCATGCAACCCTAGAGCATTAGACTAACAAGTACAAAATTTATAGATTTTTTTTTTGAAGCAAGTAAATGCATTAATCATCTACACTATTAACAACATTAAATAAAATGAATAGCTAACACCTCTAGGGAACATAGCTACATCAGAAAAAAAAACATAAAATTATAACAATACAAGTGATATACATTATAATACAACACCAGAGGATTTACATCATTCATTTACAGAGATGAATAATTACAAAGGTTCAAATACAAGATTACATGACTGATCACATCGGTTTACAATATACGACAAAATAAAACAATTATGCAGGTATACTACAACTCTGAAGATGTAGAACAAATCTAGAATTGGAAACACTTTTGCAATGTCCTTGAACCAGTACATCCAAGAAAACCAATGGATTAAGCTCTTCCACCCAACCATGTGGAACCCTGATGCCCCATCATGTAACCCTATAGCGTTAGACTATCAAGTGCAAAATTTATAGAAATATCACTATATCAAGCCTATTATTACTATTATATCATTCATTAATGTGTTACCAAACTACACATAGGCTTAACTAAACAAAACCCAACAATAACTCCACATACCACATGATGACCAACATTCTGAAGCAAGGATCAAAGGGTGACACCTCGACTCACGATCACAAAATGACCTAGGGAAATCCCCATGTTATCTCCACTCAGATCTACTAAGTTAGGTGGATTCGATACCTGGTACGTACAACATGCATCAAGACGATAGGTTGTATACAACATACGCATATATATCAAACACATAGAGTCAGGGAATTGCAGCATAGTAGGGTGCTCGAAATGAGTAATACTACACCATGCCTGCTCACAAGCATAACAATAAACACAAACATCTCTAATTAGACAACATTAAATCCATATAGCATAGTAACATTATTCTGCATGATCAATTATCAACTAACCATGTCACAAGATAAATTGTAATAACAATAATGTCATCATAACACATGTTAATAACCATATTAGTCAGTCATAGTCCATCAACAACATAATAAGCATAAACTATAAATCTAACCACTCAAATGTCTCAAAATTGTCTAAAAGCAATGGAAAACTATCAACTGACACAAGCCAAAATTGAGGGGAATTACATCTTCCCCCTCTAGGATCAGGCTTACTCCTGGAAGCCTGCAACAAGATAAAGATAGGGATCTCGCATCTCGACCTAGGCATCTTCATATACAAACATACCTTTGAGGGACAACTTCAAAACACAAACTACTTAAAAGAAAAATAATTTTAATCTACATAGTTTAAGCACTAGGTTACATAATGGGCTCAATATTAACTAGAGTACCCAGTGTTCAAACCTGGCTCTGATACCAAATGTGATGCCCCGTCATGCAACCCTATAGCGTTAGACTAACAAGTGCAAAATTTATAGAAATATCACTATATCAAGCCTATTATTACTATTATATCATTCATTAATGTGTTACCAAAATACACATAGGATTAACTAAACAAAACCCAACAATAACTCCACATACCACATGACGAACAACATCCTGAAGCAAGGATCAAAGGGTGACACCTCGACTCATAGTCACAAACTGACCTAGGGAAATCCCCATGTTATCTCCTTTCAATAGTATCTATTGGCTAAGGGCACGCTCAGACCTGCTAAGTCAGGTGGAGTCGTTGCCCGGTACCTGCAACCTACATCAAGATGATAGGTTGTATACAACATGCACATATATATCAAACACACAGAGTCAGGGAATTGTAGCATAGTAGGGTTCTCGAAATGAGTAATACTACACCATCCCTACTCACAACCATAACAATAAACACAAACATCTCTAATCAGACAACATTAAATCCATATAGCATAGTAACATTATTCTGCATGATTAATTATCAACTAACCATGTCACAACATAAACTGTAATAACAATAATGTCATCATAACACATGTCAATAACCATATTAGTCAGCCATAGTCTATCATGAACATAATAAGCATAAACCATAAATCTAACCACTCAAATGTCTCAAAATTGTCTAAAAGCAATGGAAAACTATCAACTGACACAAGCCAAAATTGAGGGGCATTACACTTTCCAACAAAGTAATGGAATCAGCTATAGGAAAAGTCAAACTCACCTTCGATGGATCAAAAATTACTATGAAACTGGGCAATAAAAATCTTATACCTCTAGCATTGCTCTCCTTTTGCATTACCCTGTGTGTTTACTATTAAAAATGGCCTGTCCTTTCTTGATAAAAGGCATGAAATCAGGTCGAATAATTACTAGATCAATTAACTTGTGTTGAACTTACTTGATAGGACGTAAATTCTAACAGGTGCATTAATTGTAAGTAGTTCTCGCAGACAACCTCAATGTGTAATGATTAATCATAACCTTTCAAAGTTAGAACTTTCCATTTCATAAAATGTTCTGGATATGTTTCCCTCTAAATGATTTACTTCTTTTAAAATCTCTCGCAATTTTTGACTTAAAGAAGACTTTGGGAAGATTGGGTCTAAGGTCATGGAATGTTGAACCTTTGAACCTTTGAACCTTTGAACTCCCGAAATGAGGTTCAACTTGAAGGTTCAAACATACAAATTGAGTTACACAAAGGGACCAACAGTTCACGACTTTTTGAGAAACATTGAACCTTGAACTCTTGAACCGTTGAACTCTTGAACCATTGCACTCTTGAACTTTGAAAAAGGTTCAAGTTTGAATGTTCAATTCTTCAGTAATTTCACACATAGGAAGACAAGCAGATAAATTTTAAAAATAAAGAGCTGACTTAAGAAATGAACATATGACCAATAAGGTAAGGTGGTGGGTTGACTTTTGCTTAGAGGTTCATGAAAAAATGAATAAGGGTGAGTTAGAAGGTAACATTGCCTCTGACTAGGGACTGCATTTTATGACAAAATGCAGAGAACTCAGAAACTCTGGTTACACACAAATTTAAACACAGTGATGGAAGAAAAAGAAACAAGGCAAACCAAAACTAGAAAAGGAAAATGACAACACATGACAACAAAGGAAAGACTATGTATAAAATAGGGGACACCTATTTTACAATTGATACAATTTAAGGTCCTGTCCATTATAGGACACAGGTAGAACAGATCCATCTGGATATTCTAGATTGAAAGAATTAGGGCCCAGTACCTGATGAATTTTGAAAGGTCCCTTCCAAAGTGAATCAAATTTGCCATGTTCTCCTTTAGGTTCTGTCCTCCTATCCCAAAGCAGCACTTCGTCTCCTTCCATGAATTTTCTAAGTCTTATTTTTTGATCAAAAATATTTTTAACCCTGGCTTGATGAGCAGTAATCTGATCAACCAATTCATTCCTTTACTCCTCAATCCTGGTCAAGTACATAACTCTTTTCTCTAAGGAATCTTGAAAATATTGATCTTCAATGACTTTTTGTAATTTGGCTGTAGATAATTCCAAAGGTAATGATAACTTAGCTCATATTCCATAAACTAGCTCAAAAGGTGCCATTCCTATTGCCCTTTTTGGGGTTACCTTGTCAGCCTAGAGTGCTTCATACAACCGTTTATGCCAATCTTTGGGATTCTCACTCACCAATTTTCTCATGATGGATATCAAATTTTTATTACTGGACTCAGCTTGTCTGTTCCCTTGAGGGTAGTAATTGGATGAGTGAGAGAGAGATATGCTATACTCATAGGAAAAAGAAGTAAGTTCAATTGAGGAAAAGCTGGTGGCGTTATTTGCTAAAAGTTTATGAGGGACACCAAAACGCACCAATATATTCTCTCTGAGAAAATTACACACTACTTCTGAAGTGGTTCTCTTCACAGGGATTGCTTCAACCCATTTTGTAAAATAGTCTATTTTTGTTAGAATGTGTGTATGTTCGGCACTTGAAGAAGGTGAGAGAGGCCCAATAAAGTCTAATCCCCATTGTTTGAAAGGTTCTTCAATAATGACAGGCCTCAGAGGCAATGCTGCAAGTTGTGGCCTTCCTGAAAATATTTTGCATTTTTCACAGTTAGCTACCCATCTGTATGCATCTTTGAACATACCTGGCCAATAATAACAATTTCTAAGGATTTTGAAGGCTGTGACCGAAGAAGAGAAGTGTCCACCGCAGGCTTCATTATGAAAAACTTCCAAAAGCTTTTGTTGTTGTTCCTTATATACACATCTCAGAAAGGTTCCATCTAGTCCCTTTTTGTATAAGACATCACCCCAAATGACATATTTTGCTTCTTTTAACCTTAGATTCCTTTTCTCCTTCAAGGATAAGTGACTAGGATAGTCTCCATAAGTAAGATAGTGTGCCACATTTAGGAACCATGGATCTTGTAAACTTACCAACAGGACAGTGGGAAGTTCTTCTTCTTCTTCCTTACTTTCAACAATCAATTTGCACAGACCTTGACCTCTAACTAATTTGGTTGACCTAACCTCCAAGTCATATTCTTGAATTTTAGCAACCCATGTTGCTCTATTGTTTATCCCAACATCCTATTGAGTAAGAATGCTTTTTATAGCTGAACTAGGCACAAATACAATTGAATGAGAATGTAGTATGTAATATCTAAATTGTTTGATAGCCTTTACCACAGCAAAAGCTTGCTTCTCAGTTAAAGAATATTTAAGTTCATTCTTCTTGAGAGGAACACTCATAAAGGATATTGGGGCTTCTACATTCAATTCATTCTTTTGTAGTAAGATACCAGACATGGTATGTTCTGAAGCATAACAATAAATAATAAAATCTTTTTGGAAATCATGGTTTACCAAAGTAGGTGTTTGTGCAATTGCTTCTTTAATATCTTCAAATGCTTTCTTAGCAGTCTCGTTCCATTTGAATGCCTATTTTTCACTCATCATCCCTACAATATGTTTTTTAATCTTAGCAAAATCAGGAATGAACCTTCTGAGGAAGTTAATCTAGCCAAAGAAAGATTTAACTCCAGTCCTATTAGAAGGAAGACTTAGCTATTGTATTGCTCTAACCCTTTCTAGATCAATCTTGATTCCATCCTTTGAAACTAAGTGTCCAAATAACTTACCCTCTATTACACAGAAAACTAACTTCTTAGGATTAAGAGATATCCCATGACTCCAACACCTTTACAAAATGATCTCTAGATCTTTCAGATGATCCTATCTTTTTCTAGAGAAAATAGTCAAATCATCAAAATAAATGACAATAATTCTATCTTTTAGATCTCTAAAGGATGAATCCATCACCTGTTGAAAATTTGCACCAACATTAATCAAACCAAAGGGCATATGGTTGTAAGCAAAAGTTCCCTAGGGTGTAGTGAAAGCAGTTTTATGTGGATCGGCTGCAACCACACTTATTTGATTATAACCTGAGAACCCATCTAACATGGACATCATCTCTAACCCAGAAACTGTTTGTAAAATGTGATCCATCATAGGTAAGGGATAATTATCTTTCAAACTAGCTTGGTTCAGATTCCTAAAATCAACACAGATTCTTATTTCTCCATTCTTTTTGTGTACTGGGACAATGTTTGCCACCCAAGTGAAGTGACGAATTAGATAAATAATCCTAGACTTTAACATTTTGTCGATCTCCTTAAAGATGGCCTCAGCAACCTTGGGTTATAGTTTCTCAACTTTTGCCTGAATGGAGTTGCATTTGTTTTTAAAGGAATATGATGCTGAAACTACCCACGCCTAAAATCTTTTAGGTCATCATAGCACCAAGCAAAGACATCCTTATACCTAATCAATAGAATAATCAATCTATTTTTCTCCTCTAGCAAGCAACACCTACCAATAGAAATCCATTTAGGATCAGTTTCACTCCCAATGTTTATTTTCTCATAATCCCCCAATTTGTCAGTATTCTAAACAAGTTTGCCTTTGGTATATTCATCTTGTCAAGTGAACAAATGTTCTAGAGAGACCAGTCCTCTAGGGATTTTGTTTCCTTTCAACTGAATTACATCATCCTCTGAATTGATCCCTAGATCAGGACTAAATTCTTTATATTCTGCTTTAGACCCTTCAAAATAAGTCCCTAGGAACATCTCAACATTCTCCAAGAACTTTCTGATCTACCTATCATTCTCAAAAACTTGCCAATTTTTAGCATTATCTGGGATATTAGGACGATAGACCAGTTCTATTCTATATGAATCCTTTTTGAAATCAGGGTGTGGGAGAAGAAGAGAAGCTAACACTGCTAGAGAATCCACTCGTGTATTCTAATCTCTGGGAATTGCCTCAATAGAAAAGACATCAAAGTATTCTATCTCATCCCAAACTCTATTCCTGTAATGTCTCAATCTTTCATTTTTAATTGAAAAAATGCCTCTCACCTATTTAACAATTAATTCAGCATCTCCTTTTGCTTTGAGTATCTTTATACCTTTTCCTTTGGCTTCATTTAATCCAAGCAATAGAGCTTCATACTCTGCAGTGTTATTAGTATTTTTAAATTCTAACTTGAAATAGTAAGGAAAATTTTTACCTTCAGGTGAGATCAAAACAACCCCTACTCCTGAACCAATGGTAGCACAACTACCATTGAATTCCATGGTCCATAGATCATTTGAATGAACAAAATTTGGCATGGGTTTTTCCTTCATGTCTTTAGAAGAGAGAAAATAGTTACCAAATTGACATTCTTCAAATAGAATTTGAGACTTAGGATCATCAGAAGGGTATACAGTAAACTTGCATTTAGGTTCGGGTTCTAGCTTAACTTTCTACTTTTCCACTAGACTTGTAGCTTTTAACCAATCCAATTTAATCTGCCCACCTAAATCTTTGCAAAAAGTCCTGCTCAACAACATCCCATAACTGGCAGGAATATCCACTACCAAGATAGTCAACTGTACTCTTTTATCACGATAGGCTGCAAGAGCAAATCGTGCATCTTTAATTTGTCCAAGAAAAGAAATATGTTTTCTATCCATGGAGTAACACCTACCAAATGTTTTTTTAAGAGATAGGCCTAGGGCTTTGGCTATAGAAGAAGGCATAATATTATTAGAAGCACCTGAGTCTATGATAGAATTACGGAGTTTATGGCCATTTATGAATAAAGAAACATAAAATGGGTTGGGCTTCATATCAGCCATATAAGAAGTATCATTAGATGAATTGAGGGCCATTTTAGGAGTATGCATGGGTGATTTAGGTGGAGAAGCAAATAATTGGGAAATGGGAGACTCAGCATTAACATTTAGTTGACTTTCAGGTTCAACTTGTGTAGGACCACCTTTGACATATTTAACCAATTTATCAAGTTCTTTGGGTTTTAACTTGAGGTATTCAGCAGGGGATATTTGAATCTTTGTAGACTTACAAAATTCTAAAATATCAAAAGAAGTTTCACGAACATATCCATGTAACAGTTTAATTTCTTGGGTCTTCAAATTAGCATCAGAGGCTCTAATTAGAGGTTCCTTACCTTTAACAGGCACTTCTTGAGTATTAGAAAATGTCAGATTCTTCTGGCTTTTGGTAAGCACAGCACATGAAGGATCTTCAAGAGTAACCAATATTTCACCTCCTCTTTTTGAATTTGATTCATATTCTAGGAAGTGTATTTCAGAGTCGCTAGGTTCCTCAAAGTTCCTTTCTTCTTCGGTAACCTCTCCCAATAGATCTTGAGTAGTGGCTATTTGAGCATATCTAAGCATCTCTGGGCAAGAGTTTCCATGATGATCAGTAGTCAAATGAAAGGAACACATATTTCCTCTTCTAGGGGGAGCTTCAATAGTTAACCTTGGTTGTGCTAATGTAAGTGGTAATGTCTTACTAGTATTTATCTGTTGGTTAAAATTCCTCCTATTGACATCTTGATATGGTTGTTGAAATGAAGTACTGGCCTTAGGCAATTGTCTTTTTAAGGCAATCATATCATTAACTAGTCTTTCAACCATAGGATCTGTAGAGAATGAGGGATGAGCATTAGGTATTTGGACTTCTTTCTTCCATTTTCCAGCCATAAGAAGATCATCTTCTAACCCAACTGCCAAGGTTTGTGCAATTGCTAAGTCGGCAACTTCACCTCTTCTAAGATGAAAACTAATATTAGGAGGCATAGAATTAATAAAGAAACATTTCTGATTCTTAGGAGTTGGCCTCTTAGCATTTCGGATTTTGTGCACAATTCTATTGAATTTGGCTATAAATTCCCTCATAGGCTTGTGAATTTCTTTCTTGAGCTGAGTCAATTGAGCAAGAAGGGAATGTTCATCTTTTGTGCTTTTGAATCTATTTTTGAATGCAGTTTTCATATCATTCCAATTTGTAATTGAAGAGTCAGACAAATGATAGAACCATTGTGCTGCAATATCAGTTAGAGTTTGCACAAAAAGCCTTATGGCTACATCTTGATGTTGCACACCTAACACACCACATGCTGCAGCAAAGGCACTCAGATGTTCATCTGGTGATTATCTTCCATCCCCATTAAATTTGGGTAAGTTTTCCCTTACATTTTTAGGTAGAGGATTCAGGTTAGCCCCTAAATTTAGAGGCCCTATAACTGCTCCCCAAGGTTGGGCCATCGGTAGAAAGCCTATAGCAGAGGGAATGATAGTACTAGAAAGAGTTAAGGCTTTGCAGTACATCTAGCTCTTCTAGTAGGAGTAGGAATATAAGGAAAATTTAGGCTTTGCAGCATTTGAAAAGTAGGATCTTCAACTCCCTCTCTCCTCAAAGACCTTGTGTATCTTCTAGAATCTAGTTTATGATTTTGTAATTGGATAGGTAGTTATTGGTTTCTAGCCTATTCTTGACCTCTTCGAACTTCAGAGGCTTGATTTCTTACTACATTTTCTGCTTGCCTCCTCCTTTATCTGAGTAACAACAATCTCAAATTATCAGCCAATTCTTCTTCCTTTTCTAATACTCGGCTTGCCCTTCTATAATCATCAATATTTCGACGAGTGCGCCATGCAAGAGTATTTAACTGACCAATTATATCTTCCTGCTCATCTTGAAAACCAATATTAGGTTGTAGAATAGGAATTATATTTTCATGAGGAAGCACCATCATTGCTTCATATTAAGGTGACTACTCTTTTAACAAATGACTTCGATCCCCAGTAGAGTCACCAAAAACTATTGGCTAATAGATTTGTCCTGGTCTAAAAATGTTTTGTTCTAACTCTATAACCCTTTCTTTCAAGAACAAATAAGTTAAACAACAAATGGGTGAAATATTAGGAATAATTCCCCTCTGAATTAAGGTACAGCTCCCTTTTAAATCTTCAATGAATTCAAATTACTTTAATCATTAGAATACACTTTTAACCAGAAAGCATTAAATGCAAACTAACATCCATACATCATCATGCTATGAATGCGATATCTTTCTTCTTTATAAAATCATTTGGTGATAGAATACACAGATTCCATCTTCAATAATAATCAGATATATAAACATGTATATTGCTAAACCAATAAATGATAAAACATATATGATGAGTTATCCAATGAAAGAACAATTACCACATGAAAGAAGAGTTTGCAAAGAAACCCGATTTCAGATAACTTAAACACACAGATTTAAGACTGCAGTAATCATTTCTCCTTCTCATTCACAGATGAAAATGTTTCAGACAAACATCACATATATTGTAAAACATAAAAGTTCTGCTCCAAAATTCCTCGTATCTTCTTCTTAACTTTCTGTCTCTATCTGTTTTAACAACTAAAAACATATATATAGTTACCCTAATTAACTGTTCTTTTAAACCCAAAGTTAAAACCAACTCTGACCCACACAGGATTTTAGTTTCTTACAAACTCATTGAAAGACAAAGTTTTTGAACATAATTCCAACTAAATAACTAAATAAAGAGATTATGTAAACAAGATCATGACTGGGGAAGCAGATTGGAATCTCTAGATTTGCTTTGTTCAGTTGAGGAGACATGTTGCACCTTCCATTCCTGAAATGTGGTAACAAGTTCCTAGATTTTCAAGTAGTTAGGAATGCCAATGTGTTTAACCCTTGCTTTCCAAACATCTTTCTCACTTCAAATTTTTGCCACTTTCTCCGCGTGCTTCAGGAGTGCATCGACACAGAGGTGAAGAAGTGATTCTACCTTTGATATCCAAGAGAAATCTTTAGTTAATAGGTTGTCATTTTCTTTAACAAAACTAATTTTCTCTCTGAAGGGTTGAACCACAGTATTGATATCCTTTTTTGGCTCCCCATCATCTTTTATATATTTCACATCAATGCATTCCAAATCATACTGTAAAGACTGAGTGAACTTAGTTATTTCTTTAATCATTTTTGTAAATTCAATTCATCCTTGACAAGATATTGAATTTTCCCATTCGATGTTTCTCTTGCTTACATACAGTATTTTATCGTTCAGACTTGTCATATTCTTTTCTGATAAAAACTTTGTTACCCCAAACTTCTAAACTTCATCAATTTGATTTATCACATTCATCCATTTCCCCTCATCTTTCACCCATGAAGCATTCTGTGTTTTCAAATCTTTGATAGTAGCCATGGTTTCATCATATATACTTTTCAATTCATTAATGTATTCTATACCTTTCTGGATGATATTATCCAACCAATCATCAAACACTTTGGTCACCATTTTGTTCCTGTGTATGTGATCTAGTATTTTCTGATTGACTGGAGATTTTGGGTCAAAAGACAGGGGTAGTTGAGAAACGAGTTGTGGATTTGGATTATGAATGGCTTCAATATACTCTGCCATTGATCGTAAAGTTTGTTTCAATCCCTCTTATCTTTTTCATCCTTCCAGGCACGACTGACTATCTTTTTGGTAGATGCCTCTAAATGGTGCACATCTGTGGCACATGATGCAGTCCCAAGGTCTATTCTCTCTATTGTGAAGTTCTAAACTGTGGGATCTTGAAATTCTACATCAGTTGTCGGCCGGGCTATTTTTGCACTCTAATTCCCTGTATTAGCGTCAATGTCCACCTTGGATGTGGTTTTCATCTTTTTGGATTTAGGGGTCTTTCCCAAGCACTTGCTAACCATGTCCTCTAGTGGTAATGAAAACGGAACTATTTTTCTTTTATCACTAATTGAGCTTTCTAACCATTTTGGTGCAAGGGTCAGAACTTCTTTACCAGGATTCAGTTGTTCAGAAGGCGCATTTGATATCATCATCAGATTGGTAGAATCGGAAGCAACCTCCGCTTGTTGGTTTGTACTGATCTCTTCTGCCATTGGTGAATCAAACTCTTTATCACCTGTTGTTTCCCCTGAATCTTCTTCAGAGTTTAAATACACAATTATTATTTCTGAGATCTCCTTCTTCTTCTTGCTTTTAGTTCTTAATCTAGTGGTACAAGGAGGTAGAATAGTTGCAAGGGTTTTCTTGGACTTATTTATAACAGAACCCTTTCCAATTTTTGGCTTGGGAGTACCTGCATCACAAATAGTCATAAGCCGATTAGAAGAGCTTATTGGAGATGGTGATTCACCAATTGGTGCACATCAATGGGAATCTTCATTTTGAACCTCCTTCAGTCTACATTCCCTTAACCATTTCTTAGTTCTCCTTATCACTGGGATAGTTTTAACTTCAATCCGATCCTCTTCATCTCTATTCCAATCAACTTCTGGAATAGGTAGCTGTCTTATTTGTTCAAAATGAGGATCAATCACCTATTCTTCATCATCAATTATTCCAGAGATATTCATACTTAGATTGAGTGTAACTATTTGTCCCAAGGAGAACCTGTACCAAAGCTTTCTTCTAACTTTAAATTCATCTGGACAATCCTCCCAATAGTCTTCTATGTGGGGAATGTGTGAAAATCCTGTTCCAAAATCCAGATTGTCCCTAGCAAAACCTTTGCTGTCAAAATGGGGTCTGGCATTATAGTACAAAAAATTGAACTTTTTCAAGTCCGCCTCTAAAATTAAGGCGTCATAAATTGACTAGGATGAATAGTGTCCAAGTTCAACGGGAAAAGATATACCAGATTCTTTCTTCATTGGAAATTTCTTATCTACATGGGTTAACTACCTGCAAACTTCTATCAATATAAAATAGTCAAAAACATATCTAGGCAACTTCACTGGTTTGCCATCAAAACCATCAACTCTGATATAAGTAAATTTGGAAAACTGAATGAAGAAACTACCATAAATACTGATTAGTTGCATGGCTTCATCAGACATTCTCTTATTAACATTGCCTGTCAATTCATAAGTCATCGTACCAGTAAAAACATCATTAACCCTTCCATAGTTTTCATAACAATTTTGCATTTGCAAATGTGGGTAATAATCACAAATTTTGTTGTCTTCAACCAAGGATGCGTGAGGCAACCCTCTCCATTCTCTTGTAGATGTTAGGTAGTAAAAGAGATATGAAGACATAAAAATCCTTATTCCCCAAATAATTACTCAGACCCAGATGCAAACATTCAGCTATGATTTCCACCTAATCCAAATATTTTTCTCCTTGGAAGATCACTTGAATGAAGAAATACATCCAGTCCTCCCAATAAAATGCCTGGGAGTTACCCTTTAGCCCATGTAGCAACACCATAATATCCTTTACTTCTGGTATCATGTGTTCTCTTGTTAGTGGTCTGGGTAGTCTTGAATCTCCTTTTTGGAATTTCAGTAACCAATTTCATGCAATTATGCTCCTGTAGTTTGCTTTCTTTAATGAAAAATGACCAGAAGAGGAAGTAATATTAAGATTTAAATATGGCTCCTTGGGCGGAATCTTCATCACAGCCATTAGGGTTTGTCTATTGATAGGTAGTAACACATTGCCATCTGCATTTCTGATACACCTATTTTGGGGGTCATATCTACTCATACATTCCAGAACTAATTCAGGGCATTGTACCGCCATGGGAAAGGCTGCAGCTTTGACCAAACCACTTTCCACTATTTTCTCCATTATGGGAGTTAACATAGGATTTCTAACCCTCTCCTTAAAATCCTCTAGGTCATATTGAGCTAAAGAGGTATCCCCAAATTTAGGAAGAGAACAAACAAGACTAAGACCGTGTTCGTACCCAAGACAAGCATATTTCATGGCTACAGATTGGAAGATTATAATGAAAAATGCTTTGAACTTCTTAAATAATACCAGAAACTCAAAATGATTCTCCTTTCCAACAAAGTAATGGAATCAGCTATAGGAAAAGTCAAACTCACCTTTGATGGATCAGAAATTATTGTGAAACTGGGCAATAAAAATCTTATACCTCCAGATTGCTCTCCTTTTGCATCACCCTATGTGTATACTATTAAAAATGGCCTATCCTTTCTCAATAAAAGGCATGAAATCAGGTTGAATAATTACTGGATCAATTAACTTGTGCTGAACTTGCTTGATAGGACATAAATTCTGACAGGTGCATTAATTGTAAGTAGTTCTCGCACACAACCTCAATGTGTAATGATTAATCATAACCTTTCAAAGTTAGAACTTTCCATTTCTTAAAATGTTCTGGATATGTTTCCCTCTAAATGATTTACTTCTTTTAAAATCTCCTACAATTTTTGACTTAAAGAAGACTTCAAGAAGAGTGGGTCTAATGTCATGGAACATTGAACCTTTGAACTCCTGAAATGAGGTTCAACTCAAAGGTTCAAAGATACAAATTGAGTTACACAAAGGGACCAACAGTTCATGACTTTTTGAGAAACATTGAACCTTTAACTCTTGAACCATTAAACTCTTAAACTTTGAAAAAGGTTCAAGTTTGAAGGTTCAATTCTCCAATAATTTCGCACATAGGAAGACAAGCAGATAAATTTTAAAAATAAAGAGCCAACTTAATAAATGAACATATGACCAATAAGGTAAGGTGGTGGGTCGACTTTTGCTTAGAGGTTCACCAAAAAATGAATAAGGGTGAATTAGAAGGTAAAATTAATGAAAGAATCTTTGTTCTATGCGAGTAGTGATATTATCTGTCTTTGTGTCAATTTGCTGAGTTTGGCCTTTAATTCTAAATTCATTTATTATCTGTCTATATTGATCATGCAGTATTTGTTGTTTAATATAGTTGAATCTTTAGAATTTGATCACTATGCTAGTTAAGGAAATATATTTCATCTAGGTGCATCACCATAGAGTTAGAAGTTTTTCTTATTGTATCTATAATCTTGTTTCTTCTTCCCTTTACCCAAAACCCCATTGAAATAGGAAGAGCCAGCTTCTGTAAAATCTGAAGTTTGTTTCAAGTGTCAAGTCCCACATTCTTGAAACTTCCCATGTTGGTGTTGGAACCTATGCAATTTTATACATCAACAAATGCTAAAACCTTTTTTTGAAGGAAATTGTGTGTTTGTGGGAACATTTGGTCATTGTAAAGTACATGTCACCTCTGGGGGGAATGGGCTTTGTGAGAGCTTGTGTTCCCTTGTGTGTTTTCTCTCTACCTTAATGTGCTTGATATCATTACATGATATCAACCACCTTATGGTGGGGGCATATATAAGGTAAGTTGTCTAATTTAGATGCTAACAAAGTGTGTTTGTAAAAATTGAAATCTATTGTAATCATTTAAACCCTCTATAGAGGCTAGATATCGTGAATATCCTTTTTATCTTAAGCCCTCTGCGGAGGTGAGGATGGTGTATTTCTTGAGGAGATTGCACATCCTATCATTTTCTAAAACTCTTCCAATGAGGCGGGGTGGATCTAAGACTATCCTAACCCTTAAGCATGTCTTCGATGATTGTTGTGGTGAAGCACAATCATCAGTGTGTGCCTGTAGCATGCTTGAGATGGCTATGAACCTAGAAATAGGTTTTTTCCATTGCTTGTCTATCATATTTTCTCCATGTCTTCCATGTGTGTGTATGGTGTGTTTGTTCCCAAGCATTGTTTCAATACTAGTGGTGATGAGCTCCTCCTATGCTCTAGGATTTGTATGGCATGTTTTTTCTCAAGTGTAGTCTTAAGACTATTGGCGATGAGATCTTCGTACACTTTGAGATTTATTTGGCATGTCTATTGCCCCTTATGCAGTTTCAAGACTGATGGCAATGAGCTCCTCCTACATTTGGGTTGTTTGTTTATTTTCCTTATACTTGCATTTACATTTCATATATATGAGAAAATAAAAAAAAAAATAATCACTACATTCACTATATTCGTTGTGTTTTCCGTGTCTTCAATGCTGTCTTCTCAATGTTTTACATGACTATAATTGTCTTCTCCATGTTTTGTGTGCCTATTATTGTCTTCAATGTGTTTGGCGTGTCTTCATCGTGGTTGGCATTTTTGTTGTGTTTGTTGACTATACTTTAATGCATGTATTGGCCTTGCATTTATACATACATTAAAGTGGGGGCCAAATATTATGTTAGAAAATGTGCCCTTGGGGCCTTTTCCCTCTTAATGTTTAGTTCCTAGGTTTGTAGAATACATTTAGAGCATCTTGCATGTTAATTTTGACTCCCAATGAGAAAACCCTAAAGTCTTATGGCAAATAGGACCTAGGGGCTATTATTTTGATGATCCTTGAATAAAAATAGCAGGGTGGACTTGGGCGCTAGCGCCCTAGTCTTGCCCTATTTTGCATCTATCCTAAATTTAAATGTTGGTTTTGTGACCGTTATTTAGGTCCTATGCTGACATCTCAAGTTTGAATTGCTAAATTCTTAGCAGGAATATTTTTAGTTGCATATATAAGCATGTTTAGGTTTTCATTTAGAAACTAGAAGATGATTGCAAACTTTATGCACTTTTGTGATTTCAAATTATTCATTGTCGCAGAGCAGAGCATTGTTATTGTGTTTGTGATTAGAGATTTGACTTCATCTTCTTATGGGATTGAAGTTCCTTCATTTATGTGAGATCTACACTTCAAGGTGATATCTATTGTGTTTTCAATCATTTACATTTGGATTTTGCCTCTATCCCATCAGAATACGCACTCTTATCTAACAACGGTGCTCGGAAGAGCTTGACTGAGGCAAGCCTCTAAACACCACAACCCCCTCCCACACTCCTTTATGATTGAAAGTTATAGGTACCAAGTTTCATGGAGTGGAGTTGCAGAAATGAGGTTGCAGACAATAAGGTTTCAGGATCTGAAAGAAAGAGGACAAAGGTGAACATTTTGTGACAAGGGTACTATTGCCAGTGTCCTCCATCTTTTTTGGGGAAAAAATGAAATATACAGTGCAGATCAGTTTCGAAAAGAGATTCATATTCCATAATGAAAATTATACCTTTGACCAGGGCACTAGTGCTAGTGTCCTCGACAGTTCCACATTCTGGATTTCAAAAAATAGTGAGTTAATAATCTATGTCCTTCACCTTGGTTTGAAAGGAATTACCGTAATTCATTAATTTCCTTACTATTTTGCTTATTTAGGGTTTCAAGAGCATTTAAGAATTAAATTAAGATAGTGTTTGATACATCTGAACTTTTGTATCTTTCCAAGTGGTAGCCCAACCTGATAGGTGATTGCTCCTGCTTAGTGGAGATTTAACTCAGTTGATATGCCCTTGAATGTTGGGTGAGAAGGGATGATTTTCCTTTGAAATCTAAACCAAAACATATCCCCCCTTTTTAACCCTAAACAACCCTAAAGATTGTCTGGCATCAGACTTGGGTGCTACTAGCAGTGTTCTCCACCTTTTTCAGGATAGAAATGGAAGATATAGTGAAGATCAGTGTCGGGAGGAGATCCAGATTGTGTACATAACACAATACCTTGGATAGGGGTGCTAGTGGAGGTGTCTCTAACTATTCCGTATTTTGAACTTTGAAAAATAATGAGTTAACAATCTTTGTCCTTCACCTTAGTCTAAAAGGATTTATCGTAATTCATCAATTTTCTTATTGTTTTTCTTATTTAGGGTTTTATGAGCATTTGAACATTAGATTGAGATATTGTTTGATAACATTTAATCTTTTGCATCGTTCCAAGTGGCAACCCAACCTGTTAGGTGAATGCTCTCTCTTAGTAGAGATTCAACTTAGTTGATATGCCCTTGAATGTTTGGTGAGAAGGGAGGATCTAAACCATGTCAACCACATTCACACCATCCCCCCTTTTCATAACAAAACAAGATCGGTAGAGCAGGATGGGGGTTTATTTTGGACACCTTTTGATCTTTGTCTTAGGATTTCCCTAACCCTAACTTGAGTACAATATGATTATTCATTTGAGTCATACTAAACTTCATGGACTTGCATAGCTCTGTGGTAATTGGTATGGGATTCTAATGTATGATTTTTGTTTTCTTATGTAGAAATACAAGGAAATATATTGACTCAAGAGATGGAACATGACTCAAAGGAGTATCATATGGCTTTTAGAATAATCTTGGTATATTTTCACATTGGAGATGCAGATCTAGGATAGGTTCAGAGAATGTTCCAAAGAGCTTATAAGAAGAAAGATGGAGATTTTTAAGATCAGCACACAATTGATCCAAGGATAGTTTTAATGGGTGTTTCCTCTAATGGTTCTTAGGCATTGTCCAAGAGGTTGGGGAACCACTTATAGCTAAGCTAACAAAAGAGAAAGAATAACTAGTGGAGGAAGGATTTTCAAATTTGGATTTGAAGGGATATTGATATGCCACCAAATGTATTCATTTTCCAACATAAGCCTCCCCAATATTTTTGATCTATACCATCAGAGAAGTAGTAACCAACCTCTCCCTTCTTCTACATAAGGACTATTTATATTTCCAAAGCGCTCCTTGGAGAAGATTTTGGGAACTCACCTAAATTCAATGCTGACCTATTTTGAGATTTGGTATAAGGATTATAAATTGGAAATAGGTCTAGCCCCTTTAGGCCTACATGGTTATGAACTTAATAGGACATCACCTCTATATAAAGAGGAGATCATTCTTGTATAGATAAGGATAGGTAGGGAGGAATATATAGAACATAACATAATAGTTCATAGAAATTTCGTGGCAAGGCTACAATTTTTTTTGGAAGGCATGTGAAGTGGCAAGTTTCAATACATTTGCAGTGTGAGAATTCTGCTATCATTTGTAATCCACCAATGTTTAGCTCCCATCAATAAAAGATATATATATATTCAATTTTCTCTATCTATCTTATCTTTGGTGGTAATGTGTTTGATATTTTATTTGTGCTTGGTATATTTTGATGAGATGAATGCTTACCTAATTGAGGAATAGTGTATGGTAGCTGCATATGTAATATGGTGGTCCATGCTTTTATTCTAATTTTTCAATCGAGCCCTTAGACTATTACATTCAAACTGTGAGTGATTGCATGGAATAATGGTCATAATGCTTCAAGTTATCTTGAATGTCATTTGATATATTGAGATAAGTGGGGGTCAACACAGAAGTTGTGCATTCCTCTCTCTCTCTCTCTCTTCCTAAAAACCTTTGCTTTTGATCTTTCTTATGTAATTATTGATAGCATAGGAATCACAAACTTGTTGTTATAAATAGGATTCATCTTACTTGTAATTTACCCTATTGCTGGTATGGCATTGTGAATATTTACTTCAAAGCAATCAGTGGTCAGAGAAGTTTGTTTTTATTTGAATGTATCTTTTTCAACCTTAACTGTCCATCCTCTAACACCAACCAGATGAAGTGATACCTTATCTATATGTGTTTGGTCTTTGAGTGCAAGGAAGAAATATTTGTAAGATGTATGAAACTCTAGCTATCTATAAACAGATAACTGTTAGCCTATTGTTTGCCCAATTCTTCCATGAAAAGTTGCAGCCATATCATCTCCTTGCTTGTCTCTGTTGCAGCTACATATTCTACCTTCGTGGTGGATAAAGCAACTACTTTTTGTAATCTTGAGATCCAACTCACTGCTATCCCACCTACAGTAAAGACATAACCTATAATACTCCACCTGGTATCAATATCCCTTGCCAAATCTATGTCCCCATAGCCTGCTAAATCAATATTAGAGCCCCCAAAACATAAATATTTATTGGATGTACCTCTCAAATATTTGACAATCCATTTGACTGCATTCGAATGCTCCAATCTAGGATTATTCATATACTTTCTTACAACTCCTACAACATGTGCAATATCCCGTCTTGTGCATACCATGGTGTACATTAAACTTCCTACAGCTGAAGCATATGGTACCTTGGACATTTTGTTTTCCTCCTCTTTTTTCTTTGGACACATCTCCTTAGTCAATTTCAAATGACTGGGCAAAGGTATGCTTACAACTTTTACATTCCCCGTATGGAATCTTTGCAACACCTTTTCAATATAATCAACCTAAGATAGAGTCAATTGTCTGTTCTTCCTATCTCTGCAAATTCTCATACCAAGGATTTGTTTCCTTACCCCCAAATCCTTCATAGCAAATGATTTTGCTAACTACTATTTTAACTCACTTATGTGATCCATGTTAGATTTCGCTACAAACATGTCATCAACATATACACATAAAATAATGTAGCTATCATTATCCAACCTCTTAAAATAAATATAATGGTTAGAATTACACCAGTTGTAGCCTTGCACATCCATAAAACTATCAAATTTCAAGTACCATTGTTGAGGTGCTTGTTTCAAGCCATATAAACTCTTCAATTTGCACACTAGTTTCTCCTTACCTTTGAGCTCAAATCCTTGGGGCTATTCCATATATATCTCCTCCTCCAAATCACCATGGAGAAAGGTGGTTTTCACATATAGCTGTTCCAAATGCAAATCTTCAGTAGCCACAATACTTAAAATAGTACTAATAGAAGTCATCTTAACAATTGGAGAAAAATCTCATCCAAATCAATGCCTTTTTTTCTATGCAAATCCTTTTACAACTAACCTGACTTTAAATCTATTCTTACCTCCATCTTCATCTTTCAGCCTATAAACCCATTTGTTTGGTAAAGCCTTTTTACATGTAGACATCTTGCATAATTCCCACTTGTCTAATTTTTCAGCAAGGAGTCCATTTATTCTTCCATTGCATGCTCCCACTGAACCTTTGTATCCACTTTCATAACTTCATCATACCCTTCTAGTTCACCAACATCTATTAACAAAATAGATTACAAAGAGGGAGAAAACATGTCGGGAGGTCTACTTCTCCTTGTTGACCATCTAACATTCACTGGAGTTTGTTGTATTTCCTGTTGCTATTGTAAAGCATGAGGAACCATTAGAAGATCACTATCTGAAGTATCATCTAGCACCACACAATCTTTTTCTTTCTTCTCATGCTACTACAACTGATCTTTGTACAACACCTTCTCATTGAATACAACATCCATGCTTCTCACAATTTTTATATTTTCAACATCACAAAGCCTATAACTAAATTCATCAATGTCATATCCAACAAAGATATAGTATTATGATTTTGCATCCAACTTGGTTCTATTTTCATAATCAACATGTGCAAATGCTTCACATTTGAAGGTTTTAAGAAAAGAATAATTCACCTTCTTACCTGTCCATCCTTCCTCTAGAATACCACAACCCAAAGGAACTGAAGGACCTCTATTAATTAAATATATAATGGTATTGATAGCCTCTACCCACATGTTTAAAGGCAGCCCAACATGCAATCTCATGCTCCTTGCACACTCCATTATTGTCCTATTCATGCGTTCAACCAGTCCATTCTCATGTGGAGTCCCTAGAACAATTTTATGCCTATTAATTCCATTAGAGGAATAATAATCCTCAAATTCTTTGTTGCAATACTCACCACCATTATCAGATCTAAGACATTTTAATCTTTCATCCATCTCATTCTCAACCAAGCTGCTCCATTTATTAAATATTTTAAATACATCAGATTTTTACCTAAGGAAATAAATCCAAACCTTCCTAGTTACATCATCTATGAATGTAACATAATATCAAGAGCCACTGAGAGAATATAACTGGGTTGGTTCCCATACATCCATGTGCACAAGCTCTAACTTTTCATCTTTATTTTGCTTCCCATCCTTGTGAAAACTAACTCTCTTTTGTTTTCCATACAAACAACTTTCACATAAATCAATATTAATACATTTCAAACCTGATAAAACTTTCTTAGAATGAAGTACCTTCATACCTTTTTCACTCATATGTCCAAGTCTATTATGCAATAGTGTTTTCTAAGAACTTGTAGCAACTATTTAAATCTCTATGTGCGAGCCTGCAGCAACCATTCCTAAACCTATTTGATTTTTCTTTGTAACAACTAAAGTAGAAGGAACAGTATGACCTATACAAAGATATAAGGTTCCTACATTCACACCTTTTTCTACTATTAAGGCACCTCTTGAAACCTTCTAATTTTTATCACTAAAAGTAACTATGCAACCTTCATCACCTAGCTACCCTTCTAAAATTAAATTCCTACTCAATCTTGGAACATGCATTACCTCTCGTAGTAGCCAATGATTCCCATTTTGCAACTTAATATTAATTCTTCCCTTTCCAACAATCTGACAGGGTTCGTTATCTCCCAAATAAACCAGCTCAAAATCCCCTTGGACATAATCAAGAAAATAACTTCTATGGGGTGTAGCATGAAATGAGGCCTTTGAATCTAAAACTCATGAATTGTCCACATTATTTAGAGAAAGAATCAAAGCATCATCTCCAGATTTATTACTTACCACATTTGCCTCCTTATTGCCTTTTTGTTTGTCTCCTTCATTATTCTTTCGAGACCAGAAATCTTTCTTCAGATGACCTAGTTTCCCATAATACCAACAATCATTATTTCCTCTAGATTGGGACCTCTTGTCATTTGATTTTCCTTGTGACTTCCCATGACCTTTAGAACCTTTTCCTCTCTCATTTCATCTGCCCCTACTTTTTGCAGTCAAAACACTACCTGATATGGATCCACTTAAGATTTTCCTACGAATTTCCTCACTTAGAATAACACCAACAACATCATAATATTTCAGCATATTTGAACTAGAAACATAGTTACTAACTGCCATTACCAAACTATTCCAGCTTTCAGGAAAAGAACATAATATTAAGAGGGCTCTAACTTCTTCATCAAAATTTACATTAACAAAAGTCAATTGACTAGTAACTGTATTAAACCATTTTAAATGATCACTAACTGATCCACCTTCTACCATTTTCATATTTAATAAATGCTTCATAAGAAATACCTTATTGAAAGAGGAAGACTTTTCATATAACTTTTCCAATGTATGCATTGACTCCTTTGTTTTTGTTTTTGAAATATTGAATGCCACCGATTGTGTCAGGCACAAACGAATACTTCCCAATGCCTTTCTATCCAAAAGTTTTCAATCCTCATCAGTCATTGTTGTAAGTTTCTTGTATTTCCCTTGCAATGCCCTTTATAGATCATTCTGATAGAGATAATCATCCATCTACATCTTCCATTACTTATAGTTCTACCCATTGAATTTATCTACCTTTAATTTACCCTCGTCTGCAATTAATCCCACTTAACCGTGAGACTCCCACTCAACTGTAAGACCTTCTTGTAGACGATAATCAAATACAACCTGCTCTGATACCACTTGTTAGGAATAGCAGGTAGAAAATATCAACTAAATGCAAATAAAGATTAAATAGAGGAATGAAAAATACATAGAAATAAAACAATGAGAGACAATTTTAACGTGGTTCACCAATACTCAGGCTACATCCACCAACAGAGAGTCCAATATTATTATCTAGCAAATAGAACTAGTTATAATCAACAATCTCACACAACCCAAATCCACTGCAATGTGCTATAGATACAATATCAATGGAAACCCTAACCCTTATCTTTTTTTATCAAGACTTATGTCAGTTACAAAAAAAGATTTTTTATGGCAGCCAATAGAAAAAGAATTGTTGATACCTTTATAAAATAATAGGCAATTTTTGCTTCAGGGGTGGTGTCCCCAGCAACCCTCGCTGGGGGCACTACCCCTAGATCCCAACCTGCACTCCCCCATTAAATACTTTAGGGGGTGTTGGTTCCCCAAATTTTTGAACATTGAACCCTAAAGGTATGCCATGTCTTATGCTTAGATTCAAAGAGAGATTTGGCCAACGAACGGGAAAATGATCCTGCACTTCAGGCTCTATGAACTTAAGTGGGTCTCCCTATATGGTACTAAATATGGATATGAAAATAGGTTTTATTTCAGCACCTAATAGATAAACTTCATGCTAATAACAAGGGTTCATATATATACAAAATGGAAGGCACTATCCTTGTTGTCATTAAAACTCAAGTATGAAGTATGTAAATAACATAGGAATAAATATTGCTGAAATCAAATCATGGTTTTATATTTGGAATGTCTTTCTAAGTTTGAAGGAAAACCATTCAAAATAAACTACTGCCTATCTAGGGCTACAGAGTCACAATATTTATACACATCTTTCATCACATTCTAAACATGTCTTGATGATCACTCATCCATTAACACCTTATGTTAATGAGATCAACTAATAACTAACAGTGCAACTTATACTTAATAATCCAACCTATAACAAAATATTCTCATTATTTTCATTGAAAGAATTTGTATTGCTCCTTGAGCAAACACTAACCCTAAAAGTAATCCAAGTGGAGCAAATGTGCATAGAAAGGCTTACAACCCTTGATTATATTATTGAAAGAAATACTTCATTACAAATTGGAGACAAGAGACACTGAGAGCATGCACTATCATATATTCATTTATTTTGCAATCAAGAATATAAAGTACAACTACAAGAATATTTACAAAGCATTTTCCTCTATTTTCCTACACAAAAATAAATGCCTATCCCTTACATCTTCAAAATCCCAGGACCCTTTACAATGAAAACAATTTCACAATTAATAAAAAAGAGAAAATAATAGAGAAGCCTTAGAAATCAATCCATGGTGACACATGGCACACCTCTACACCCTTGATTCTGCAACCGATTTGCTTCTAGAAGATGCTCCTCATTCCTCATTTTCCCTCTTCAATATGCCCAGTTCCATACTTTTGCAACTGAAATTGATTTGGCCCAAATTTGTTTTGCATTCCCATGCAAATTGTTCACTTGGGTGTAAAAACCCATTAACTGCCTCCTTTTTCACTAGCAAGTGAAAATTTTCACTTCTGGGTGGGAACCCACAAATTGGTAAAATAAAAACAAATGCATTTACCCTGCATTTTAACCCTTGCAACCAAACATTTTCCCCACAATTAACTTATGAATTTTCAGGAAATAATTTTCAATTTCTTGAGCACATTTTACCTCTATGTAAAATAATCTGAGAGGCATCATTTCACTTGCCAGTAAAAATTTCTAACCCCAAGCAAATTTCCCTCTCACTAGCATTGAAGAATAATTTTTACCAAGCATAATACCTAGCAACATTCAAAATAAAAATTGCAAAGGCATCATTTGATTGTTGTCTTGTTTGGGCATTTTTAGAGGTCTCTGGGCATTTCAAAACATCCATAGGGTGTTTGGAATAGTTGCAGGCCATTTTTTGGCATGGAATGACACTTTTAGAAGAGCTAGAGGCATTCAAAAATTTCTCTAGGCATTTTAAAACTTGCAGCCACATGTTTTCTATTGCTGGAAGCTTAAAATGTTTAGAACATAGCCAAAATTGCCCTCTGGTTATGAGAAATGCCCCAGGCATTATTTTAGACATGAGAAAACTCATTTTTAGCTTGCAAAAAGTCCCAAAACCTGCATCAAATCTAAAAAACGTGATACCAAACATCCTTTGCACTGCTTTACAATCTCCTTGCATACTCTATTCACTGCAGCACTTCGAGATGGATGAAAAAGAAAATATATTATAGGTTTGAAACTTTATAAAGTTTAGCAAAGATATTAAAATGCTTATGCACTTCCACTCATTCATTTTCTGATTATTTTATTATGTTTATGTAGTGGCAAAAATATAATAAAATGCCAATTAAAACTTTAAATAAAGGTTTTCTCTTTTAATTTCACACTTCAAAACAAATAAAAACATTTAAAATGTCTTTTAAAGGCCTCCCGCTATTCCACATATCTGTCATATGTTTATTTTATTCTGTGTGCAGAATCGCAGAAAATAATTTAAGTGCTTAAATAAAACTTAAAAAAGAAACTTAAACTTTTTACTTTAACCTTTCACCTTGGCACGAAACATTTAAATGTTTTCACCTCACTTTTTACCCTATCAATAATTTAAAACATAATAAAATGTTTTAAATGAAATTGCATATCAAAACATTAGAAGATAGGGGAAATTTTAATTTCACTTGCCGGCCAAATGGGGAAAATTCACTGCGCACAAACCAGAACACCTGGAGCCACGAAAACTTGCGAGCGAGCATAATCAATTATTTTAAACATGGGTTTGTCGACGCATCTCGCCCAACTCACCAAATTTATGTACTTCCTTTGTAAACTAGCCTTGCCAAAGCATGTTGTGGGAAAATGTGAAGCTTAAATTAATATATTAAATGAGCCCAGAATGTGACGAAATCGAAATTGGAGATACTTGAGATCATATCAGGACCAGTGATACCCTCTATGTTTTGTATTTTGCAAATTTTTTGAGATGCCAAATCTAGCTTGGGAGCAATAAGGAGATAATTAAATAGCCCATCAAAACTCATCCTAGAAGCGCAAAATTGAACAGGTGCACTACCATATGTACCAAGAAACATTGTACCACATGGATTTGCAAGATGACTACTGATTTGTAAAATTTGAATCGGTGAAGATGGCTCTTGGGGTAGATTGAGAAGTATGCTGACCTAACCACTGTTGACACATTGAAAGGACATGCACTCAAAATTTGTAAAATTTTTGAAGGTACCATCAGTGGCTCTAGTTGGGGATGCATGTACACTGTGGGCATGGTGAGATTCCAGATCTCTGGGATGTAGACCAAGTACCTACTCCATTGGGCGGCTCTAAAAACTTACTCAACCTACAACTTGCATAGCTCCAACACATAATTTTTAAACATTATTTGATGGCCCTAGGCCACCAAATGAAAAGAAGAACCAATGTTTGCCTCTATCAAACACCAGCTTGTTGAAGGATCTAATTTCCCTGAACCCACATTTACCTTTGCCACACCACTCCAACAAGTATAGCTCTCTTCTTACAAGCATAAATATGTGATTACCACTTAGCAAGTGAATACTTGCTCCACATTTTACCCTATTGTTGCATGGAAACCACATAAAATAGGCCACCATATTGTCATGTAGAAATTTTTTCATTTTTGTAGTAGGTGGTGGAAAATCTTGAAACCTTAAGTCAACACCATATGAAAACATGGAACATTCATAATTGTTGACCTCCTCAAATGAATCAAGGAAAAAATAAAATGCCTCCAATTCACATGGAAAAGAAAAATATGCCCCTTCATTATGTTGACTTGGAGAGGGAAACTTGTCCTCTAACATGTCAAACTTAAAACCTTGAAGTTCAGGCACATAAGAAACATGAGTAGCTAGAGAATCATGAACCTAGGTAACTTGTTGCTACTCATCATCATTACAAGATGTATGTTAGATTCAAGTGAAGTGCTCAAATTTAGGAACATTGGGATTCAGATTGTGAGAAACTAGATCTTCATCAAAAAGGAACACATCATACTCAACTTCACTTAAAATAGGGACCATAGATTACTAACATATCTTGGGTTCATTTATGCTGATGCAAAGCTCATCAACATTTCCATGGTCCATATCATGAAAGATTTTATGTGAAGAGCCATACTCCTTAGATTGTCTCTCTATTTCAATCTCTTGGTAATCCTTGTTTTTAGATCTATCCTTTCCATACAATTATCTGAAAATCTTGTATCATCAACACAATTTGAACTGGGATGATCATTCAAAGGATTTCCAACATCATCATAGATTTTCATAACATCACCATGCATTTGTGAGCCTTCAAAAATGTTATCATCATCATCCCATAATTGCACAAATGCACACATTTCTGGTTCAGTGACATAATCTGATTCAATTTTAATATCATCACTCATATCCATGTACACAGCTTCATAAGAAGGTTCAGACAAGTCTGGAAATATCCCATCCTAAATATTAGCATTTGAACTCCTTAGAACTTGATCACTTCTACAATGAACTTCATATTTGACCTTGGTCTCCATCATAACAACATGAAGCTCTATTTTTTTTCATTTTTGACTTCATCCTCTAATTGTTCCACATACATGTCTAAGATTTCTACCATATTAACATAATCTGAGATAGCACAATTAGAAGGCTCTTCAAGTTCCATAATAGTATTAACCAACAATGGCGATATTCTATCATTTGCATATTTTTCATAATGCAAATCTGAAAATCTTGTATCATCAACACAATTTGAATTGGGATGATCATTCAAAGGATTTCCAACATCATCATAGATTTTCATAACATCACCATGCATTTGTGAGCCTTCAAAGATGTTATCATCATCATCCCATAATTGCACAAATGCACACATTTCTGGTTCAGTGACATAATCTGATTCAATTTTAATATCATCACTCATATCCATGTACACAGCTTCATAAGAATGTTCAGACAAGTTTGGAAATATCCCATCCTAAATATTAGCATTTGAACTCCTTAGAACTTGATCACTTTTGCAATGAACTTCTTATTTGACCTTGGTCTCCATCATATCAACATGAAGCTCTATTTTTTTTCATTTTTCACTTCATCCTCTAACTGTTCCACATACATGTCTAAGATTTCTACCATATTAACATAATCTAAGATAGCACAGTCAGAAGGCTCTTCAAGTTCCATAATAGTATTAACCAACAGTGGCGATATTCTATCATTTGCATATTTTTCATAATGCATAACCTAGTCATCTGAGAGTGAAATCATGCTATCAACATCTTGCATGCTAATGTTATCTTCATCTAGAGTAAAACTTTCCAACTCTACTTCATATAAGCCAATGTAACCAGCAGAATAACAATCAGCATGATCAACTTCATGAGTTGAATATATATGAACATGCCTAATGATATTATGATAATTAGTGACAAAGCTCTCAACACTAGTATGATTGTGATCAAGATTATATGGTTCTTATACATTCAATGATGAATATATTATCTCATTATTGAACATATCATTAGAATCATTTATATCACAGGGCTCCAACTAAACTTCTTCTGTGATCTTATCACTGGGGTAGATAGTAGTTCCATTACCTAATGTAGCATGAGATGTAACTTCATTTTGAAACATGTTCTTTTCACTTGGATATATTGCATCATTGTTTGATTCATACCCAGCCATAGGACTAATGTGATCAACACTATGAAGTTTTTCATTCTTATCATCATGAATCTTAGCATTCTCTACAATGTCTATCCAATCAAGAACCCAAGGAAAATTATTTGGCTTCAACCTCTGAGGTAATGAACTCAAATCTGACCCATACACTTCACAAAACAAATCAATGCATATAGATTCTTGAGGCTTGAAACCAATAGGGATTTCGATATAGGTGTCCAAGATTCTAGAAAATAATGAATATCCCGATTCTCACTCATGTCTCCTTATGTCAAAGAGAGCTTGAACAAAGACTGTAGGATCACTAATGCATGTAACTTGTTGACAATTTGTATGGAGCTCTATGTGATCAATGTTATGGACTAATGCATGAGATGGGACATCAAGGATATAATTACTTTGATAGTCATTTTTAATTTTTGATTTACACTTCACATTAGCATTGGGTTCTTTAGGATAGAAAACACTTGTAGAAAAATATAGTCCTTGGGCATTCCATGCTTCCAATTGTTTTCAATGTCCATGGCGATCTCATAAGCCTGATGCAAAGTTTTAGGATCATTGTTTCTCGACCGATAACTCATCTTCCTATCAAAAGCTCCCAGGTAAACAACCAAACTCATTAAATCATTTGGCCTATAATCTTAGGAATATCCCTCAATGTTTTTGCAAATCTCATGTTAAATGCTAGGATTAGCTCATCCTCTTCTTTCTAAATGTTCATAAGTTTTTGTATCACTAAACTTGTATTGACCCTCTCACCAAACCACTCCATGAAAACTACCTTGAGCTCATCCCAAGAATTGATATAACACATTGGCAAATATGAAAACCAATCTCTAGAATCTTCTCTCAGAGATTGAACAAAGAACTTCATGACAACATCTTCATGACCTATCTCATAATCTCCCATTAGATCCATGAATTTTTGCAAATGTCTACATGCTGATTCTGAGCTTTGCCCTTTGAATTCTGGCAAGTGTTCTCTAACTTCATTAGGAACAGAGTTTGGGAAACCTTGAATACCACCAAAATTTATGGCTCTAATCTTCCAATAGAGAAATTTCTCTGATGATATGGCTATGTTTCAAGCATGACATTAAATCTTGTAGAGGGAGAACCAAAACATTGATACATATTTGCAAATGAGTTAATCCCCTCTACAACTATCTACATCTTGATACTCCTTTTAGAATATCCTACTTTCTCATTTCCCTTTTCTACTAGTACCTTAGAGTACTGGATAATGGACAATATTTACTATAACCTTTGCTACAAACCTTCATACAAAAGTGTTGCAATAGAAAAATACCTGAGAACTGTTGCAACAAATTGTTCTGATGATATGAAATATTATGTAGAGTCACCACCTCTTTGAAAGAGGAAAAGATCTTTAAGTAGCAGAAAGCTTCTTCCAAGATCTAGGTATTTTTGAGTTCACTCCACCAGTAGAGCACCAGACTTCAAGAATACACTAGAAACGTTGCAACAATTTCCTTCTTCAAGTATGTAGGCCCTTGGATCATCAGACCCAAAACTTTAGATCAAGAAACTCATTGACTCTTTTCAAATGGATAATATTGGAGGTTCCCCACTAGAGTCTCCAATCTATTGGTTCCCCAAAATTTTGAACATTGAACACTAAAGGTATGCCATGTCTTATTCGTAGATTCAAAGAGAGATTTGGCCAATGAACAGGAGAATGATCTCACAATTTTCTCCCCTGCACTTTAGGCTCTGTAAACCTAGGTGGGTCTCCCTATATGGTACTAAATATGGATATGAAAATAGGTTTTATTGCAGCACCTAGTAGATAAAATTCATACTAATAACAAGGGTTCATATATATGCAAAATAGAAGGCACTATCCTTGTCATTAAAACCCAAGTATGAAGTATTCAAATAACTTAGGAATAAATATTACAAAAAGTAAATCATGGTTTTATATTTGGAATGTGTTTTTGGGTTTGAAGGAAAACAAATCAAAATAAACTAGTGCCTATCTAGGGCTACAGAGTCACAATGCTTGTACACATCTTTTATCACATTCTAATCATGTCTTGATGATCACTTAGCCATTAACACCTTATGTTAATGAGATCATCTAATAACTAACAGTGCAACTTATACTTAATAATCCAACCTATAACAAAATATCTCATTATTTTCATTGAAAGAATTTATATTGCTCCTTGAGAAAACACTAACCCTGAAAATAATCCAAGTGCAACAAATGTGCATGGAAAGGCTTGCAACCCTTGATTGTATTACTAAAAGAAATACTTCATTGCATATTGGAGACAAGAGACACTGAGAGCATGCACTAGCATGTATTCATTTATGTTGCAATCAAGAATATAAAATGCAACTACAGGATTATTTACAAAGTATTTTCCTCTATTTCCCTGCACAAAACTAAAAGCCTATCCCTTACAGCTTCTTCAAAATCCTAGGACCCTTTAGAATGAAAACAATTTCACACTTAATAGAAAAGAGAAAATAGTAGAGAAGCTTGAGAAATCAGTCCATGGAGACACATGGCACACCTTTGCATCCTTGATTCTGCAACTGATTTGCTTCTAGAAGATGCTCCTCATTCCTAATTTTCCCTCTTTAATCTACCCACTTCTCTTTGCAACTAAAATTGATTTATCCCAAATCTATTTTGCATTCTCCTACAAATTGTTCACTTGGGTGTAAAAACCCACTAACTACCTCCTTTTTCACTGGCAAGTGAAAATTTTCACTTTTGGGTGGAAACCCACAAATTGGTAAAATGAAAACAAGCATTTACCCTGCATTTTAACCCTTGTAACCAAACATTTTCCCCACAATTAACTTATTCATTCTTAGGAAATAATTTTCAATTTCTTGGGCACATTTTACATGTATGTAAAGTAATCTGAGAGGCTTCATTTCAGTTGCCAGTAAAAATTTCTAACCCCAAGCAAATTTCCCTCTCACTAACATTGAAGAATAATCTTTACCAAGGATAATACCCACCAATATTCAAAATAAAAACTGCAAAGGAATCATTTGATTGTTGTCCCATTTTTTGCAAATACTAGGCATTTCTAGAGGTCTTTGGGCATTTCAAAACATCCATAGGGTGTTTGGAATTTAGTTGCAGGCCATTTTTTGGCATGGAATGACACATTTAGAAGAGCTGGAGGCATGCAAAAATTTCTCTAGGTGTTTTAAAACTTGCAGCCACATTTTTGCTATTGCTGGAAGTTTAAAATGTTCAGAACATGGCTGAAATTGCCCTCTAGTTATGAGAAATGCCCTAGGCATTAGTTTGGACATGAGAAAACTCATTTTTAGCTTGCAAAAAGTCCCACTTGCATCAAATCTAAAAAATGTGATACCAAACATCCTTTGCACTACTTTGTAATATCCTTGCATACTCTGCTCACTACAGCACTCTGAAATGGCTGAAAAAGCAAATATCTTATAGGCTTGAAACTTTATAAAGTCTGGCAAAGACAATAAAATACTTCCACACTTCCACTCATTCATTTTTTGATTATTTTATTATGTCTGCGGAGTGGCAGAAATACAATAAAATGCCAATTAAAACTTTAAATAAAGATTCACTTTTTTAATTTCACACTTCAAAACAAATAAAAACATTTAAAATATTCTTTAAAGGCCTCCCATTGTTCGGCATATCTGTCATATGTTTATTTTAACTTTTCACTTTAACCTTTCACCGTGTGATGAAACATTTAAATGTTTTCACCTCACTTTTTACCCTGTCAAGCATTTAAAACACAATAACATGTTTTAAATGAAATTGCATACAAAAACATTAGAAGATAGGGGAAATTTTCATTTCACCTACCAGCCAAATGGGGAAAATTCATTGTACGCAAATTGGAACAACTGGAGCAGTGGAAACTTGTGATCGGGCATAATCAATTATTTTAAACATGGGTTTGTCAACGGATCTCACCCAGCTCACCAAATTTATGTACTTCCTTTGTAAACCAGTTGTACTAGGGCATGTTGCGGGAAAATGTGAAGCTTAAAATAATATATCAAATGAGCCCAAAATGTGACGAAATCAGAATTGGAGACACTTGAGATCATATTAGGACTAGTGATACCCTCTAAGTTTTGTATTTTGCAAATTTTTTGGGATGCCAAATCTAGCCTAGGGGCAATGTTGTAATATGGAGCCTAATCAGACTTGGAGGTTAAATTTACCCCACTTTTATCGGTGTGGTTTGCCCTCAAATTCCTACGGGGTCAAGGGGCAGCGCCCCTTACAGGGGTTTGGGGGCAGGGCCCCTTGCAGGGGTTTGGGGGACAATGCCCTCAAGACGGGATCAAGGGGCAGTGCCCCTTGCGGGGTCTAGGGGCAACGCCCCTAGCGCACTCCCTGTCACGATACAAGGTGGGGTTGAGGGGCCCCTGAAACCTCACATGGTTTTTTTATTATTTTAATAAGGCGTCGAGAGTTATTTTTCATTGGTAGACATAAAAAAACCCTATTTTGTAACTGACAAAAGTCATGATAAAATTGTCTAAGGGTTAGGGTTTCTTATGATGTATTGTAGCATTTTGCAGTGGTATTGAGTTGCAAGGATTGCTGGTTGTAATCAGTTTGATTTAATAGATAATAATATTAGACTCTCTATTGGTGGATGTAGCCCGACTTTGGGTGAACCATGTTAAAACTTATCTCTCGCTATTATTATTTCTATGTATTTTCATTCCTCTATTTAATCTTTATTTGCATATAATTGATATCTTTTGCCAGCTAACCCTAACAGGCAATAAGGAAACAATTAAATAGCCCATCAAAACTCATCTTGGAAGCGTGAAACTGAACAGGTGCACTACCATATGTACCAAGAAACATTGTACCACATGGATTTGCAAGATGAATATTGAGTTGCAAAATTTTAATTGGTGAAGATGGCCCCTGGAGTAGATTGAGTAGTATGCTGACCTAACCTGTCGACACATTGAAAGGACATATGCACTCAAAATCTGTAAAATTTTTGAAGGTGCCATCAGGGGGAAACTGCACTGACAAAAGTGGGGAAAATTTAACCTCTAGGTCTGATTAGGCTCCATATAACAACATCGACATGCAAGATAAACCACCTTAAGTAGGGGGCATATATAATGGTATCTATCTGATTATGTTTTGACACTAACAAAGTGTGTTTGAAAGCCCTCACCATGAGGTGGGATGGCATATCTCTTGAGCTAGTACACATCCTTTTAAAGCAAGCAAAAAAGCCCTCATTGCATGGTAGGATGACATAACTCTTGAGCTAGTGCATATCCTTTTATACAAATCCCTCATTGCAAGGCGAGATGGTGTATCTCTTGAGATATTGAACATCCTTTTATACAAAGTCCTCATCGTGAGGTGGGGTTGGATCTTGATCTATTCACCCTTAAACATTTCTTTGGTAGTTGTGGTTGCATAGCTCAACTGTCAGCTGTGTTTGGCATGTTTTAGCTAGTGGAGTAGTGATGAGCTCCTCTGTATTGCTCATGCTTTCCGTGTATAAGATGTATAGTGTTTATATGGCATACTATGTGGCACTCATGTATTCCATGTGTATTCTATGTGTTGTACATTTCTTATTTACCTATCTTGCATGTTTGTGGTGTGGTCTAAAGTTGTGAGGTGATGAGTCCCTCCCAATGTTGTATGTGTTTTACATGTCTTCACATGTGTGTTTTGTTTACTTTAGTTAGTATTTCGTATATATAGATATGTAATTGCTTAATCATGTCTTCTTTATGTATTGTGTGATTGCATTCATGTCTTCTCCATGTATTGCATGCTTTCACTTTCTTCTCTATGTATTGTTTTCTTCCTTACTATATTCATTGTGTCTTACATGATTGTTAAATGTTTGCTTATGTTTGTCTAAGCTTGGGGATAGCAATAGTCTTCAAACTTAGAGTGTGTTTGATGTGTCTGAGGTGCCTTGACCTTACATTAATGCATGTATGGATTGCAAGGTCATACATACATTAAAGTGGGGGCTAAATGTTATGGAGTAAAAAGAGGCCACATGCCTTTTTACCTCCTAGTTTAGCTCCTAGGTCCTATTTGCTTCATTATACTTAATTTTACATTATAATTGATCATCCTGAAGGAAACTTCCTGACACCCAATACATTTTGGGACCATTGAGGCCTCCTTTAGCTTAACCTCAACCTAATTTAGCCCCCTGGACTTGGACGCCAACCACCCAAGTCTCTCCTAATTGGTCAGGGCTAACTTTTGGTATGTTAGCTTGGGCCCTTCCAAAGTGTTTCTCTTTGTTGGGTTTTGTTATTTAAATTTGTAAATGTTAGTGGGAAAGCATATATAAGTGAGTTTATGAATTCATTTTACATCTAGATGGATAACACAAACTTATAATATTGGAGAAAAGAGCTTTCAAGGCATTCATTATGTTATTGTTGCAGATTTGTGTTTGTATTTGTGTATCTATTGTAGATATGGCTTCATCATCGATCTTCTTGTGAGTTGAAGAGATTTCATCCTTGCAAAGGCTTCACCTCCAAGGTGACATCATTTCTATTTGAATAATTTGAACCATTTCACCATTTGGATTATCTTTAGCCTTTGCCCTGCAAGGGCATGCTCTCTCATTAACAATGGTGTTGGGAAAGCTTGAATGCTAACTCAGGGCTTGATTGAGGCAAGCTCCTAAACACCACAACCTCCAAACCCCTCTCTTGTTGTCTTGTGTGCAAGTTACAGGTACATATTTCAGGAAAGTGGAACTACAGGGAAGCAATGCAAGAAATAGAGTTTCAGGATCTGGAAGCAATTTTGGAATATTCCTCTAACAGGACTTGGGCGGTTGCCGCCCTAGTCTACAAGGCCTCAAGCTTTTGGATATGAGTTTTGGGCATCATCTTCAGCATTTCATCAGTTTTGACCTCTAGCAAAATCCAACATCTAGACTTGAGCAGTTGTCAAATTTGTCCTCTGACACCTCTGCTCTTAGGAGCTAGGTTTTGACATCTTACTAATCCTCTTTGTACTTTTGGTTTCCATATTTCTATTTTTGATCATCTGTTTCAAGATGATTATCTTCTAACTAGGGTTTCCTTCATACTTAGCCTAGGGTTTTATCATGCCCACATGTCATGTCCACATGCGTCAAGTGGACATGACACGAGATATCAAAAATTTTCCCTTACTTCCCTAGAAAACCCCTCGCACGCATAAGCGTGATCGGGGCATATGCTAAGGTGTAAACAGTCAGTTGTCAGCGGGGTATAACACATGCACATACCCAAATGCAGAACTTACTTTGTTTGCTGACGTTTACTGGTTTACGCTCGGGTATAATTTCAGCTCTTAAATTAATTTGTCTCTCTTTTCCTCTATAGGACATTTTCTCAATCTATAGGTTTAGTTTGGTTAGCCACATATGAAATGCATATGATGGCTTAATTTAGTAAACATAAGGGTATATAATTCTGTTATTATTATTATTATTTTGTTTACTTGGTATTTTTTAATTGTTGTAAATGGTTTAACTCTGAATCACAATTTTTTTTCTACATTTAGAATATATATATATATATATATACCCTTATTAATTTAATTGTTGTTGTATAATATTGTCAAAAATGGAACCCCTACTTTATTTTGTTCTATAAGGCTTCCTTTTTACATAATTAGCAATAAATAATACATATATATATATATTATAAAAATGAAATTACTAATTTATTAGCAAACAATATTATATATATATATAATGATTCATTTGTTTTAATATTATATGTTATATTTCTCTTTATATAACAATGAGTATTGATAAAGTTCATATTTCAATTCTTGAACTACACAAACCCTAACTCTTTTGTTGTGTTTTGGTTGGGGCTACAGGGAGGAGAGGGCGACGGCGGCGGTAATGGAGGCCCAATGGTGGAGATGGGGCTGCGGAGATGGGCAGAGGGTGGAGTGTCTGGTGGCCGCAGAGGGCTACGAGCGAAGGACGGGTATAGGGTATTGGCCGCAAGGAGAGGTGAGGGTAGATCGCAGGGACGGAGACTGTGCGGGGAGCTGGGCGCAGGGGTTTGAAGTAAGGTCAGGGTGTGGGGAGGGGTGAAGCCCCACCCACATCTCACTACATAGGGTGTGGGTGGGGCTCCGCCCCTCCCCACACCTGCTATGAAAGCGATGGTGATGGGGGGTTCGAACCCCCCACCACCACTCTGTAATTTTTTTTAAAACACAGAAAGCTACGAAAATTGCATTTTTTTATTTATTTCACAATTCTAATTCGTTTAATATTTATAATTTATTTAAATATATATATATTTCACAATTTCTCTCAGAAGTCCAATTCATAGTTTCGTTAATAGCACCAATAACTGTAAATAAAAAAATATAGAAAAATTATATATATATATATATTCTATCAAATATTTTATTATATTTTTTTATAAAAGGCAGAATAATGAATTATTCTATATTGCATTTATAAACAATATAATTTCTATTGCAACTCTAAAATTAAACTTCATACAAAATAGTGTTAAACAATAGAAATTTAAAATCTATTTTTCCTTTAATTTAAAGTCAATTTCCAATAGAAATGATACAATTTAAAATATAGTAAACATTTGATTTAAAGGGAAGGAATTAATTTTATTTGCATTTATTTATAACAAATAAAATGTATGACTATTATCAATTTTTTTATTTCTTTTCCCAAATGACAATTTCCAACTTTCATATAAGTCATTAAAATTATCATTTACACAAGTCCTATAATGAGAAAATTTTTAACAAACTTATTTACAACAACAACTAGTTTCACAACTTTTCAAATAGGAGAAGAAGGAAATAGGCAATTCTAATATCCTTTTAAAAACAAATATCTCTTCTTATTTATTTCATACATGATAACAAAATGTAACAAATACTACAATTAAAACTATAATTACAATGGAGAGGATTTCCTCTTATTTCAAAATACCAAAATTCCAACAATAGAAGAAGAAATCTCTCCTCTTGGAAATCAACAAGGATGAAGCTATTTAAAAGACCAAGCTCTCCTTAAGAGTAAAGGAAAATAAAATAATTTCCCAAACAAGAAAACTCTTCAACTCCACTTTAAGCTCCATGGAAACCTACATAACACACAAGGGAAGAAACACCACTCAACTTGCTCTCCTCCCTATCTTAGACCCGCAAGAGGGTCACCCTTGAGCTAGGGAGATCATCCACACACCTAGGGGATCCAATACCACTTCACAACAAGGTAAAACAACACTCCAAAACATGCATACACCCACTCAACCAAGGTGAGTTTAAAGAGTGGTAGGAGAGTGGACACACTCAACTCTAGAGTACCACCCTTCACAATAATTCAACACAATTTTCCTCATGGCCTTAAGCCAAACAATATAATCAAATTTCAAGGAATATCATATTTGGCTCTCAAGCTATATAACCAATTTTATCAAAGTCACACAAATGGCCTCAACGCTTTCAACTTCTCAAAATAGAAATGAACTCGAGGAGGATCACTCCTCCCCTACCCCACACTTGATGAGCATTTCTCTCAAGTGGAAGAAGCTCTGTCAACACCCAATAAATTTCCCCACAAAAAAAAAATTACAACACAAGCAAACATATGCATTTTAAACATTCATCATGCAACAAACAAATCATACAAGGAAAAGAGCCTTGGATACCAACATTAACAAGCCCTTTAATGGAAGTAGTTGATGAAGAGTTCCACTCTAGTCTCCTCTCCTAATCTCCCTTCACAAACCAATCTTTCCACACTCTCATTACTCTCTTCCAAACACCATTTTTCTTCACACTCCAAATTCTCTCCTCAAAAAAATGCCCTCCTCTTCACACTCAAAATTCCCCCCTTTCTTGCCCTATCCCAAATGGGATTAAAAAAATAACCCCACTCATGAGCCCCTTCCCCAAAGTCTTCCCTCATTTTTCTCCCTATCCAAAGTGGGATTTAAAAAATAACTCCACTCATGAGCTCCTCCCCCAAAGTCTTCCTTACCTATACCTCAAGTCTTTTTCCAACACATGGGAGGAAAGAAAAAAAAATTAAAAGAGGGAAAGGGTGACACATGTCTTCCCCTCCTTCCCTCTCATAAAGGACCACACCACTTCATGGGGAATCTCACCAAAAGTGAGGGAACAAGAAGATAAGCCCCTCCATTATTGGTGGATCATAGAGTCATTTCAAACTTTGGGAATGGAGAAAGGATGGGCTTGAGTGTTGATCCCACTCATCCTATCCTTTCCATACCTCCAAATTCGTCACTTAACTTCACTGTGAAGTTAAGGTGACCATACAGAGGTTAACCAAGGGTTACCCTAGTCAAAAGGGACCCTAGACCCATGGGGTATCACCTAGGGTCAATTTTAACCTAGTTAGAACACCCAGGGTCAAGTTAAAGCACAAGCAAAGGGTCTCAAAAATTTTAAATTCAAAACAAACAATTCTTACAACACATATCATAATTCAATTTTATAAGAGGGTAGATCTAACCCATTCAACCTTATGCAAGACAATATTACAACATTACAACATTGCATAAAACACGGAGTTGATCTTGGCTCCTTGTGGAATTAGATCAGCTTCACAAGGGATTGCAACATAAGGTGTGGAATAATCTCCTATATCTGTGGTTTTGTTAGAAATACTTGCACACTCAATTTCAAAGTTAATTCCACATATAAATATCATAGCCAAAGCAAATTTAATACATGCATTCCTAATACATACCACAGTATAAACATAATGAAATCACATTATAATTTTTTTCTTTCTAATATCACCCAATTAGTTTTCCCAGTATTGTAAACATTAATCAAACATCACCCAATTAGTTTTCCCATAAAATAAACATCTATCTAACATCACACAATTAATTTTCCTTTAACATAATAAGGTTTAATAGTTTAATAAATCTGGGATCAACAGTCCCACAAATATAAAAGTATCAGCAACAATAAGGTAAATAGTCACATGAATGGAAATAAAAAATGTAGGCCTCACATCCTCCCCCCTAAGATTGTACTTCCTCTTGGAAGTCATCAAAGAGGTGATGATAAAGAGTCCTCAGTCTCACTGCATCCTCCCATGTCACAGTGGTCTCGTCATACATGTCCCACTGGACCCTAATTGGTCTAGCTCTCGGCCTCGAAGGCCCAGCATCCGATGAGCCAATATGCGAATTGGCTCCAAAGCCAGCTATCCGTCTACCTCTACATGAAAAGCACTCCAATCCAATATGTGAGATAAGTCAGATATGTAACGATGTAAAACTGAAACATGAAAGACATCGTGGATACATGACAGGCTAGGTGGCAAGGCTAGACAATAGGCTACAGGTCCTATCTTTTCCAAAATCTCAAAAGGTCCTACAAATCAGGGTGCGAGCTTGGAGCCCTTTCTATAACAGATTGGACTCTTGTGCAGTCGCACTCTCAAAAATACCCTGTCACTCAGTGAGAAGCTCCAATCGCTTCTCTTAGCATCGGTGTACTTCTTTCTATCCTATGCCTCTTGAAGTCTCTGTCTAATCAGTGTGACCTACTACTCCATATCCTGAACTATTTCAAGACCAATGGCAACTTTGTCCTCTAACCGATCCCAACTCAAAGGTGTCCTGCATGGCCTGCCGTATAAAGCTTGGAAAGGAGGCATACCCAACAAGTTGTGATGTCTATTATTGTAGGCGAACTCAACCAGATACAGATACTCCTTCCATCTAGACTGATGGTCCATAACATACATACGAAGCATGTCCTCTAACACCTGATTAACTCTCTCTGTCTATCCGTCGATCTCAGGATGGTAAGCTGAATTGAAGTTGAGCTATGTGCCCAACGCTTGATGTAAGGCTCTCCAAAATGATGAAGTGAATATAGAGTCTTTGTCAAAAATGAAGCGGTGAGGTACTCCATGAAGTCTAACAATCTGATCTAAAAACACTCTCACCATAGATGGTGCATTGTATGTCGTGCATATAGGTGAGAAATGCACCACCTTGGTCAACTTGTCAACTATCACCATAATGGCATCATGGCGACATGATGACATAGGTAGACCAATGATAAAGTCTATGGAAATGGTGTCCCATTTCCACTCAGGTATCTTGTGAGGGTACAACAGTCCTGCTGGATGCTGATGCTCGACCTTGACTCTCTAGCACTCAAGGCAATGAGCAACATACTCTGCAATGTCGCGTCTCATCGCAGCCCAATGATATAACTGTTGCAAATCAGCATGCATCTTCTTCACTCCTAGATGTGCTGCATAGGGTGTTCTATGATCCTCGGAAAGAATCACTATACGTAGATCACCCGTACGGGGTACATAAATGTGCTACCGATGTCTAAGAAAACCATCTGACTCAAGAGAGTATCCTACGAATTTTCCCTTAAGGACCCTCTGATTCTGGATTTCTTCTTGCACCTCAAGAAACCACTCGTCCTCAGGTAGATGCTGTAGAATACACTCTCTCGAATCCACCTTCAATGTTAGGGTCAGGATCTCATGGTGCCTTCGACTCAAAGCATCAGCAACTACGTTCTCCTTCCCTTTGATGTAGTGGACATCAAAGTCATACTCACATATGAACTCCATCCAACGCTGTTGGCGGGCATTCAAATTTGGCTATGTAAAAATGTACTATAAGCTATGATGATCCGAATGGAGCTCAAAGCGTCAACCTAAGAGGAAATGTCTCCAACGAATAAGAGCATAAATAACTACTGCGAGCTCTAAATCGTGAGTAGGGTAGTTTAGTTCATGTGTTTTGAGCTTACATAATTCATATGCAATCACTCTACCACCCTGCATAAGCATGGCTCCCAATCCCTCTAATGATGTATCAGTGTAAATAACAAAATCTTCTACCGGATCTAGACTAGCTAAAATGGGAGCGCTAGTAAGACACTCCTTAAGGATCCCAAAGGCCTTCTCACACTGCTCGGTCCAAGTGAAGCCTTTCCCTTTCCATTGAAGGGAAGTGATGGGATGTGCTATCCTCGAAAAGCCCTTGACAAACCTATGGTAATAACTAGCTAATCCCATAAAGCTCCTGACTTCTGTCACACTGGTGGGTGCTAGCTAGTCCTAAATTTCTCTGATCTTCAATGGATCTACGGAGATGCCATCGCCTGATAAGATGTACCCCAAGTAATGCACCTCTGTCCTAATGAAGGCACACTTTGCCAGGTTGCAATAAAGCTAATGCTCTCGTAGGCACTGCAATACCTAACGCAAATGATCTACATGTTCCTCCTCAGTCTGTGAATAGATCAGAATATCATCTAGAAATATGATCACGAACCGATCTAGGTAAGTGCAGAATACGCCATTCATGAGACTCATGAACACTGTAGGGGTGTTCGTCAAACCAAAGGGTACCACTATAAACTCATAATGGCCAAATCTGGTTCAAAAAGTAGTCTTATGAATGTCTGCCTCTGTGATGCACAATTGGTGATACCTAGATTTTAAATCAATTTTTGAGAACACTCTGGCTCCTTGCATCTGATCAAAGAGGTCATCAATCCTAGGCAGAGGATAACGGTTCTTCACCGTCACCTTGTTCAACTGCCTATAATCCATGCATATTAGAAGGGATCCATCCTTCTTTTTTACAAAGATAACCGGTGCGCCCCATGGTGAAACACTAGGTTAGATGTGTCCCTTCTCTAGTAACTCCTCTAACTGTAATTTAATTTCTGTAAGCTCATGTGTAGTCACTCTGTAGGGTGCATGAGACACTGGTTTTGCACCGGGTACTAAGTCAATGTGGAAATCAACCTCTCTGTGTGGAGGCATACCTAGTAACTCTGGCAGAAATACATCGGCAAAGTCTCTCAAGATAGGGTGATCATCTAAGGTAGCCTCAGGCTCATCCTCTGATCTATCACTGACCATAATAGCAAACATCTGACAACCTTTCTGCATGCAGCGCTTAAGCTGCTATGCGGATATCATACGAATAGCCGTGGGCTTCTGAATGCCCACTATCTCGACCGGTGTGCCATGATCGTTTAACTAGCTAATCATCCTTTAGCGACAATCTAGCTTGGCTCTATGAGCCACAAGCCAGTCCATACCTAGAACTACACTATAGGTTCCTAATGGCATAACCCTCAGGTCACAAGATGTAGCGAAGGATCCCAAGGTAATCTCACAATCTCTAACCATGGTATCTACTGACATGCTGGCCCCAGAGGCCAACTCAACCTCCCACCTAATGTCCTACCTAGAAGCCACTAGCCTGCAACATTCCACTAACAATGTAGACATAAAAGAGTCAGTAGCTCCGAAGTCAAAAAGAATAGAGATGGGGAAATCCCCAATCATACCTGCCGTCTCAATGACTGAAGCCTAGAAATTGGCCTGGCGGTTGTCAACTGCTGCAAACATGCAGTGGGACCTGCCCACATCACCTACAGTCTGTTCAGATCCTCCTAGATGGGGCTGTCCCCCTGCTGTAAATCCCTGTCGACACTCTCTAGCCAAATGCCCTGCCCCACTACATACATAACACAGGCCCCTGGCATGCAACTGTCTTGACTATGTCTTGCCCAACTGTTGCTATCCAGTCTATCCAGTGGACCCCTGTAAACCTCTGTAAGATTGCTGAGACCTCGCGGGTCCCACAGATGATCCCTGTTGTCTCTAATCTCTATGCGGGCCCTGCTGCTGCTAACCACGGTTATGTCCTCCCTAAAACCTATGCTGGGGTTTAGATCTCTGCTGATGCTGCTGCTGCTACTGTGGAGGCCTAGGAGGTAATGATGAGGAATTAAACCCTCCTCTCTGTGGTGTGAATAGCGGTCTTCAGAAATTCTGTTGTTGCTGGTGATTACGGTCCTGATATTGTGGGTGTGAACTTTGCCCTCGTCCCTAAATTTCCTCTGTAATAAGGTCCTTTTTGATAGCCTCGCTCATAGTCTAGGGATCTGCCATACGTACTGGTCTTGCTATCCCGTGATTCAGGCCTCTAATGAATTTGTGCACTAGGATTTTCTCGTCATGGAGGTATTCTGTGTAATGAGAAAGCTCAATGAACTAGCTCTCATACTGAGCAACCATGAGTCCTCTCTGCTATAAATCATGGAACTCATCTATCCGACACTATCTATAATGCTCTAACAAATACTGCACATTAAAGCGCTCTATGAAAATGTCCCAAGTGAGTGTATCTACGGATAGTCAGCGCTTGCACTCTTCAGTGCACCACCAGGTCATTGCTGCATCTCTCAGAAGATGTACTACCACTCATTCTTTTATGTTTCTCCCGTAAGGTTGCAATGCAAAACACCTATCTAGACTAATAAGCCAAGCCTCAGCCACAACTCCCTCTGTAGCTCCTGCGAAGGTAGGTGGGTTAAGCCTAAGCAGGTCTCGGACGGGGTCTCCTCTATCTCTAAGTCCTATCATTGGCTCATCCAATCCATACTTATACGGTCCATGCTACATCTTTTCTACTCTCATAGTCTCATCTCATCTTGAGGGTCTCAGAGGACTCCTTCTCCATGCATGGTAGGCTGACCCTACCTCCTCTACTGTAGTGTTAGGAATCTCAACGAAAGGCTCCATGCGTGGCACCTCTAGCAGATCTACACGGGGTTCCACATATGGCTCAGCATGTGACTTAGCATGTGGCTCATTACATGGCTCCTCTCGCAGATCTACGCGAGGCTCATCACGTGGCTCTGGAATAGCTGGTGGTAGCTGTTCTAACAAAGATTGCAGTGTCTGAAGAATCTGTGGACCTATGTCAAATACTGGTGGTGCCTGTGGTACGAGTGGTGCCTGTGGCCCTAGTGGATCTGCTATGAATGTGAGTCCCTGTCCCTCAGCTGAGGAATCACTATGCACCTCAGCGGATGCCATGTTGCGCGTTCGCGCTCGTCAAACACGTTGGGGCAGAATAAATAACGTGTCCAACATATGCCTAGTGTTTAAAAACTTTGCTCTGATACCAAATGTCATGCCCACATTTCCCATGTAGAAAGAACACACATCACGTGTGTCATGTCCATATGCGTCATGTGGTCATGACACAAAATATAATTTTTTTTCCCTTATTTCCCTAGAAAACCCCGTCGCATGCGTAAACGTGCTCGGGGCATATGCTAAGGTGTAAACAGTCAGTTGTCAGCAAGGTATAACACGTGCGCATACCTAAACGTAGAACTTACCAACTTTGTTTGGTTACGTTTACTGGTTTATACTCGGGTATAATTTTAGTGTTTAAATTAATTTGTCTCTCTTTTTCTCTATAGGACATTTTCTCAATCTATAGGTTTAGTTTGGTTAGCCACATATGAAATGCATATGATGGCTTAATTTAGTAAACATAAGGGTATATAATTCCGTTATCATTATTTTTTTGTTTACTTAGTATTTTTTAATTGTTGTAAATGGTTTAACTCTAAATCACAATTTTTTTTCTACATTTAGAATATATATATATATATATATATATATATATACCCTTATTAATTTAATTGTTGTTGTATAATATTATAAAAAATGGAACCCCTACTTTATTTTGTTCTATAAGGCTTCCTTTTACATAATTAGCAATAATAATACACATATATATTTATTATAAAAATGAAATTACCAATTTATTAGCAAACAATATATATATATATATATATATATATATATAATATTCATTTGTTTTAATATTATATGTTATATTTCTCTTTATAGAACAATGAGTATTGATAAAGTTCATATTTCAATTCTTGAACTACACAAACCCTAACTCTTTTCTTGTGTTTTGGTTGGGGCTGCAGGGAGGAGAGGGCGACGGCGGTGGCGATGGAGGCCCAGTGGTGGAGATGGGGCCATGAAGATGGGCAGAGGGTGGAGTGTCTAGTGGCCACAGAGGGCCACAAGCGGAGGACAGGTAGAGGGTGTTGGCCGCAAGGAGCAGCGATGGCAGATCGTGGGGATGGAGGCTGCGTGGGGAGTTGGGCGCAGGGGTTTGAAGTAAGGCAAGTATGTGGGGAGGGGCAGAGCCCCACCCACATCCCACTACATGGGGTGTGGGTGGGGCTCTGCCCCTCCCCACACCCACTATGAAAGCGACGGTGGTGGGGGGTTCGAACCACCCCACCACCACTCTGTAATTTTTCTTTTTAAAACATAGAAAGCTGCGAAAGTTGCATTTTTATTTATTTCACAATTCTAATTCATTTAATATTTATAATATATATAAATATAAATATATCTATATATATCACAATTTCTCTCAGAAGTTCAATTCACAGTTTCGTTAATAGCACCAATAACTGTAAATTAAAAAAAATACAGAATATATATATATATTTTCTATCAATTATTTTATTATATTGCATTTATAAACAATGTAATTTCTATTACAACTCTAAAATTAAACTTCATACAAAATAGTGTTAAACAATAGAAATTTAAAATCTATTTTTCCTTTAATTTAATGTCAATTTCCAATACAAATGATACAATTTAAAATATAGTAAACATTTGATTTAAAGGGAAGGAATTAATTTTATTTGCATTTATTTATAACAAATAAAATGTATGACTATTATCTTTTTTTTAATTTCTTTTTCCAAATGACAATTTCCAACTTTCATATAAGTCATTAAATTATCATTTACACAAGTCCTAATGAGAAATTTTTTAATAAACTTGTTTACGACAACAACTAGTTTCACAACTTTTCAAATAGGAGAAGAAGGAAATAGGCAATTCTAATATCCTTTTAAAAACAAATTTCTCTTCTTATTTATTTCATACATCATAACAAAATGTAACAAATACTACGACTAGCAGTTGCACTAAATTTGTGCGCAACAGAGTAGCCGATAGGGTCAGACAGATGAAATTTACAAATTTAAAGGTGCCTAAAAAACCAAACTAAAATGTTTGAAGTCATAATCTATTTATTAGACAAAAGCACTACTGACTTGAAGTACTGAATGTCCATCAATATATTAAAGCAACAAGTGTTAGCTATCAAATTCAGGTAACATGGAAAAATGCATTGTTAAGACATAAGCACATCTACTCATTCATACTTTGTTAAAATTTAATTATCATGTGATTAGAACTTTCCAACTAACCTACAAAACTTCTTCCCATGAAGTGTATTCACATGCACCTAAGATTTGTCTAGCTTCCTGTTCTATCATGGCTTTACTAGTTTTGAGTACAACATCCTACATTGCTTCTTGAGCAACACCTATCTTTGAGGCATCTAAAAGTTTTCCATACTTAAGAATTCTACATGCATGCAACAGATAACTATGTACACTAATCAAATCCTAAGGGAAACAAACAACACAAGTGGTTCTATGAGGAACCCTAGTAATGATTCCACTGCCTTTGAACATTTATGGAATTCAGAACATTTTGAATTTTTAGTATGCAAATAAATATGTAAAAGATTTCTAATACATCAAAATGCAGTTGTTTATCCATTACCTGAAGTGCAATTGTTGATCCATTACCTGAAGCCCAAATTAATATAGATTACATTTTGCAAGGAACTAGATATAAAAGAAGCCATAATGATAAAATATCCTAGGGTGAGAGGGTGGGAAAAGAGATAAACTACTATACAACCCAAACCCTAATCAAAATACATAATCATATATCGATAAAACCCTAGGAAATCTAATTATATAATAAAATCATATAGTAGTACCATATCTAAAATGTATGAAAATCAATGAACATGTAGCTCTAATGTAAACCCTGGCTGGTGTAAATATGGATGAATTTACCAAAATGTAAAGGAAAATAAAATTTTCCTAAGTTGAATCTAGGCTAATCCAATCAAATGCATACAAATAAGCACAAACTAACCTAAATTAAAAAATGATGATATTATGCACTAATGTATTATGAATTAATAAATGCTAAAGTATGGAAAGAAAATCTGATAAACAAAGTTACTTAGCTCTATGTTCGAGGAAGATTAATAAGTTTTCTATTGATGCATTGAATTTGAGATGTCTCAAGTTTGGAAATGGTAATATGACATTCTATAGCTTGCCTTGAGATCTAGCCAATTAGTTTGCACTATGTGGGCTCAAGTTTGTGGATCAGCGATAAATTTGTACCCTAGAAATGTCTTGCACCCACAAAAATGATTTGGTAGCCTTTATGCTTTTACTTTTGGAATCACTTGATTCATCTCTACATTCTCTAACTTTTTTGTTATATGAGACTAGTGGTATTTAAAAATACCTTTGAAGAAATGTTGTTATGTCACAAGGGAATATGTTTGCATAGGTCAACCCTTGGAAATGTGTGTAAAAGATCGAAGAAAACAAATCTCAACCATGTAGATACTCCTAGGATAAATGTGCAAATCTAGATATATTTTAGAGCACCAAACTACAATGTTTCCTTCATTAAATATGAATGATAATACTTAGAATGGTTAGAGTTGAAAGGATGACAAATGGATATAATCGAATGCCTTCAAATATAAGAACATATCAACAAATCATGTAAACTCATGTTAAGTTAGCCTTAGGCAAGAAAGGAATCAATAGGAGTTCGCCAAAATCAATTTTGAATTTTAAAATTTTGAGGGTCAAGTTCATGGACATAGGGTTAATCTCGTACCCATAGAAATGACCCAAGTAATGGGCTCAGATTATGGTAGGCAATATATGCATAGGGATACATGCATGAATAGGGATAATTACTAAATGATTGGGGAATCTATTAGAATGTGCATGTATGGATAAGGCAAGAGATAAATGTGTAGGAATGTGTGTCATGAGACAAGTAAATAGAATAGGGGGAAGAGACCCAACTTTATATAGAATTACACCATATAAATGTATGAAGTCACTCTATCAAAATAAACAAAAACTAAATAAAAAATATTAGTACACAAATTTCACCATTACAATAATATATAATACTATTTCACTAAAAAATATGCCACACAATTACAAAAATTAAAGACAAATACTAAGCACATTGTGAGCCTTTTCTAAATAACTCCCATTGAATTGCATCTTGCATCCCAAGGTACAATTTGATAAAGAATTCATATAGATTGCAATATGAGTGGAATGTCGATCATACTTCAAGTGACAATGAAATATCCTATAATATAGGATATTAAATATTATATTATAATATCCAACATACTAAATGGTTTTCGAACATTACTCTTGGTCCTTGGCCATGACCTAAGTTGACCCCACATCTGATTAATTCATGTGTGGCAGGTCACAAGTGCATGACTAAATTTACTCCCAATCTACACGTCAATGGCGACTTACCTTTCTCTGAAGTGCGCATCAAACTTATTTCAAAAAATTTGGTTCAAGCCAGTGTTAATTTGATTAGCCTATGCAGTCCACATTCTCAAAAATCAAGGTTGTATCTATTAGTTCCTATGACCTAGAATTTCAATTTATTTAAAAGCTCAAATGATGAACATAGCACAAACAAATTTGTCAAAAATATTAGAAATAGGCATTATGTAAAAATAGTGCAGCCCAATCGTTTGATTAAAAAAATTCATCAGCTTTCCCAAAAATATGAACAACTGACAGTTAAAAAACTGTTTCAGCTTACTAGTGAATGGAATTGCTGTAAAAATAGAAATCAATTGCTATAAAAATAAAAATCTATATATGAAGCAGTAAAATGATGAACCTATCATGGCAAATTGGCAATACCCCAAGGTCAAAATCCTAAAAAACGTATTCACATGTAAAATTTAGTAATATATCAATTCCTGTTTGCTTCTGGCGTAAATTATCTTTATAGTTATATTGAGACTATGTGTTCAGAGAGCCATGCGTTGAGCCAACAGTGGCAAGCTTGGCCATCCTGACTTGTCTGAACCACCTTATAAAAACTCTAGGAGAATTTCAAATCTTCGTTAGTAAACATAAATTTAACTTCTACCAAATTCGTCCCCCATGAAAACAAGATCTATAACCCTAAAAATATCTATAACCCTGGTTAGGGTTTTATCAAACTCTCCAATCCAATATCAGCCATAATGTGGTTAGCAATCCTCATGATGCCAATAAACCAAGTTCGATTATAATGGAATGCAACAGATCTGAAGCACCTTACCTCCATGCTAAAGATGAATGGACTTTTCACTGCTCTTCTTTAGTGCAATGCAGTGGACTTCGCTGAAAAGATTTACTTGTTTGTTTTCAATGACAGCTGCAGATTCAAGCCTGCCGGCCCCAAACTCAATACAGTCGATCCAGCCGGCGATTAATGAGGCCAGCAATTAGAAGTAAAATTGATTTCCCGGCATTGGAAGATAGCAGTCACTTTCTAGCGCTAGAAGATAGTAGGCACGGAAAAAATAAAAAATAGAATGGCAAAATGATTTCCCAGCGTCCGATAGTTTTCTAGCATCTGATTTTTTTGGGAGCTAAAAGCTCCCACTAATAGCCTATCGGCCAATTAAAACTATAATTACAATGGAGAGGATTTCCTCTTAACTCAAAATACCAAAATTACAATAATAGAAGAAGAAATCTCTCCTCTTGGAAATCAACAAGGATGAAGCTATTTAAAAGACCAAGCTCTCCTTAAGAGTAAAGGAAAATAAACTAATTTTCCAAACAAGAAAACTCTTCAACTCCACTTTAAGCTCCATGAAAACCTGCGTAACACACAAGAGAAGAAACATCACTCAACTTGCTCTCCTCCCTACTGTAGACCCGCAAGAGGGTCATCCTTGAGCTAGGGAGATCATCCACACACCTAAGGGATCCAATACCACTTCACAACAAGGTAAAACAACACTCCAAAACATGCATACACCCATGGAAATTTACACAACACAAAAACTCAACCAAGGTGAGTTTAAAGAGGGGTAGGAGAGTGGACACACTCAACTCTAGAGTACCACCCTTCACAATAATTCAACACAATTTTCCTCATGGCCTCAAGCCAAACAAGATAATCAAATTTTAAGGAATATATCATATTTGGCTCTCAAGCCATATAACCAATTTTCTCAAAGTCACACAAATGCCTTCAAGGCTTTCAACTTCTCAAAACAGAAATGAACTTGAGGAGGATCACTCCTCCCCTACCCCACACTTGATGAGTATTTCTCCCAAGTGGAAGAAGCTCTGTCAACACCCAATAAATTTCCCCACAAAAACAAAAATTACAACACAAGCAAACATATGCATTTCAAACATTCATTATGCAACAAACAGATCGTACAAAGAAAAGAGCCTGCATACCAACCTTAACAAGCCCTTTAATGGAAGTAGTTGATGAAGAGTTCCACTCATCTCCTCTCCTAATCTCCCTTCACATACCAATCTTTCCACACTCTCATTACTCTCTTCCAAACACCATTTTTCTTCACACTCCAAATTCTCTCCTCAAAAAAATGCCCTCCTCTTCACACTCAAAATTCCCCCCTTTTTTTCCCTATCCCAAATGGGATTAAAAAAATAACCCCACTCATGAGCCCCTTCTCCAAAGTCTTCCCTCCTTTTTTTCCCTATCCCAAGTGGGATTTAAAAAATAACTCCACTCGTGAACTCCTCCCCCAAAGTCTTCCTTACCCATACCTCAAGTCTTTTTCCAACACATGGGAGGAAAGAAAAAAAAAATTAAAAGAGGGAAAGGGTGACACATGTCTTCCTCTCCTTCCCTCTCATGAAGGACCACACCACTTCATGGGGACTCTCACCAAAAGTGAGGGAACAAGAAGACAAGCCCCTCCATTATTAGTGGATCATGGAGTTATTTCAAGCCTTGGGAATGGAGAAAGGATGGGCTTGAGTGTTGATCCCACTCATCCTATCCTTCCCATACCTCCATATTCGTCACTTAACTTCACTGTGAAGTTAAGGTGACCATACAGAGGTTAACCAAGGGTTACCCTAGTCAAAAGGGACCCTAGACCCATGGGGTATCACCCATGGTCAATTTTAACCTAGTTAGGACACCCAGGGTCAAGTTAAAGCACAAGCAAAGGGTCTCAAATTTTTAAAATTCAAAAATGAAATTCAAAACAAACAATTCTTACAACACATATCATAATTCAATTTTACAAGAGGGTAGACCTAACCCATTCAATCTCATGCAAGACAACATTACAACATTACAACATTGCACCAAACATAGAGTTGATCTTGGTTCCTCGTGGAACTAGGTCAGCTTCACAAGGGATTACAATATAAGGTGTGGAATAATCTCCTATATCTGTGGTTTTGTTAGAAATACCTGCACACTCAATTTCAAAGTTAATTCCACATATAAATATCATAGCCAAAGAAAATTTAATACATGCATTCCTAATACATACCACAATATAAACATAATGAAATCACATTATAATTTTTTTCTTTCTAATATCACCCAATTAGTTTTTCCAGTATTGTAAACATTAATTAGACATCACCCAATTAGTTTTCCCATAAAATAAACATCTATCTAACATCACACAATTAATTTTCCTTTAACATAATAAGGTTTAATAGTTTGATAAATCTAGGATCAACAGTCCCACAAATATAAAAGTATCAGCAACAGTAAGGTAAATAGTCACATGAATGGAAATGAAAAATGTAGGCCTCACAGGTTTGATAAAAGATTGGTTGAATCTTGTCTTTCCTTGACAAACAAGAGCACAAAGATCAGTATCTAAGCCCTCTTCCATCTTGTACTGGCTTGACTCAATCTTTGTCTGGGGAAAATATATGTATAAAATGGGAGTGGATGGTACTTTCCTTAGATGTGTAAACAAAGAACAATGAAAGAAACTATTGGAAACTTTCATAATGAGGCTTGTGTGAGACATTTTTTTTCATCAGTAACAATCTTCAAAATCCTACAACAATGCTTTTATTGGCTAGGTATGTTCAAAGATGCCTATGACTGGGTCTCCAAATGTTAGAAGTGATTGAAATTCACTAATATACCTAATTTAGCAACATTACCTTTGAGACCTATGGTCATTCATGAGCCTTTCCAATAGTGGGGACTAGACTATATAGGGCCTATTAACTTAAATTCCACAGTTGGTCATACACACATCTTGACTGCTACAAATTATTTTACTAAGTGGGTAGAGGCCATTCTAGTGAAACATCCTACTTCTGAAGTTGTATGTAATTTTGTCAAAGAGAACATACTGGTCAAGTTCGGTATTCCCAAAAAGATTGATGTTAACAATGCTTCTAGCTTTTCCTCCTCTAAATTTTCTTTGTTTTGTTAATGATTATGGCATCAGTCTTGCCCACTCTTCTAATTATTACCCACAAGGCAACATGCAAGCTAAATCAAGTAACAAAAATTTGATTTCTATTGTTAAAAAGCTAGTAGATAGAAGTTAAATGGGATGGCACAAAAGTCTCTATGAAGCATTATGGGTAGATAGGATTATCCCCAAAAGAAACATTGGTATGTCTCCATTTGAATCGGTGTATGGAGTCTAATGTGCATTACCTATTCCCTTATCATTGTCTGCTTTGAATTTGCAAAGATCTATTGAGGATGAACAATTCCAATCTTCTTTGGAAAAGAGAATCATGTATGTGACAAAGATAGAATAACAGAGGGATGAAGTGGTTGATCAGATAACTAAACATTAAGAAAAGGTAAAGAGAATTTTTGACAGAAAACTAGGTAGAGAAAGTGTACGGTTGGAGACATTGTTCTTATTTGGGATAGAAAGAGAGAGCCTAAAGGAGCACATAAGAAGTTAGACTCTTTATGGAGAGGAACATTTACAGTCAAGAAGATAATTGGGGAGAATACATTTCTGTTGGCATATCTAGATGGAACTCCTATACCTCTTGCCTATAATGGGCAAGATTTAAAATTATACAACTGGTGATGTTGTCCTATTCCCCCTTTGTATATAGTCTTTGTTTTGTTTTCCCTATGTGTTTGTCTTTGTTGTTCTCTGTGTTACTCTTTTTCCCATGGAATAGGTCTTTATGTCATTTTTCCTAGATTCTCTACATCCTTCTAGTCCTTGTCCCCAATCAAAGTCTACTGTTACCATGTTTTCAAAAAAATTCCATTTTTCATGTCAATGTTATGTTTCCTTCCTTAGTCTTTTATTGCTCACCCCTTTTAATAAGTTCACATCCTTTTGCTAAGAGTTGTTCCTCTGAAATCGATGATTTCTAACTTTTCAAAACCTCCATTAGCGAGTTTGAAGTTTCCAAACCTTACTAATTGGTTGATGCTTCCATGAGTCATGAGTTAAGTCTTCTTCATCAGACTTGTGTTTCATTTTCAAAGCTAAATCATTACTGATTGATAAATTGCAAGTTTTCTAAACTTCTAACCTCCAACTCATTCAACTTAGTGGTTCTTATATTTTGAAAATCACTGATTCCTCACTTCAACATCTAATTCGTGTATCTAAAGAAAATCTTCTAATCATTGCTATGGGTAAATGCACAAAGATGAGTCCACTTAAGGTGGAAATTTTGGACTTAGAAAAAACCTGAAATCGGGTAAACTAAAACGAGATCCCTCTTTTTATGAAACAAGATCCCGTTTTGCATTGAGATCTTGAGCCAAAAGCGGGATCTTGTTTTCTAGAAATGGGATCCCATTTCATAAAAGGTTCAAATATTAATATTTTATGAAACAAGATCCCATTTTAAAATGGGATCCTGTTTTGAAGGAATGAGATCTCATTTCTAGAACGGGATCTCGTTTCATAAAATTTGAATTCCTGACCCAATTTTTGCTATGAGCTTTTGGTAAAAAAAAAGGCTTGGGAACCCAACCCTTGGCTTTGGACCTAGTTTGACATACAAGTTGAAGGTCCTGTCAATGTCACAACAAAATAGTGACTTTGGGCATATGTCTAAAGGCCTTTTTTACAGAAATTTTTGATGAAATTAAAAGGTCCATTATAGATGAGATAGTGTCGATTACAAATATGTAATTTTTTTTACAATTGGATTATTTTTTCTATTTTTCAATTAATTTCTGATGAAACAAGTCCATAAACTTAAATTATCAGGGTTTTTTAGTATTTTAATAAATTTTTATTAAAATAGCTTTTGTAAAAAAAATTGTATGAAAACGTACTTCAGACAATTCTTTTCAATTTAAATTTTTTTTTTTTTAAAATAATAAATTTAGGTCATCTTATGCATGACGTACATGACAATTTTTTAAAACACCAAAAATGCCCAATAAAAAATTAACAAAAAAAATATTCAATAAACAATTACAAAAAAAAATGGAAAACATGCTTTAGTGAGTTACAAATCTTTTCCCAAAAGGATTTAGAAAAATATGATTATTTAGGTCAAAATATGGATGACGTAAATGTGCATGGTATAGTAAAAAAAAGTGACTTTTAAACAGTGGTTTTTAGAAACGCATATTAAAAATTAATTTTTATCATTTGGGTATTAAAAAAATTACATATTTGGAAACTAGACTCCAAGTACTACATTTCATATTTATTTTTTTCAAGATTCCACCTTTAAGTGCTTTAGAATTTAAGGTCAAATGTGACAAATTCTAAAAATCAACGAAAACACTTCCACATTTTGGCCAAAAAGTGGACTCAACTTCTTGTACACACCCCTATGTATGGAAAAAGTGACACCTATCTATTCATCTTAAATGTGAATTATCTTTAAAAGCTCAATCGTACATTTTTCATTGGAAACTTAAAGCAGCTCATTAAAGAAATATATTGTCATACATGTCATCACATTCAATGGGATTTATTAGAGTACTTCTATAAGAGTTTCTACCCTTGCAGACATTTCATTCCATATTGATGTTGGTGTGCTATTTCAGATAGTTTTGGCGCGTTGTCTTTTACTAGCATAGTGCATGGGCTCTTCTAACCAGGTTAGCTGATTACAATTCTTTCTCACCTGCTTTCTTTTGATGTGAATTTGAAGTTTCATAGTCGATAAAGCAAAAAGAGCATTCATTTTTCATTAGTTAGAGTTGCTTGTCTTCCCTAAATGTTCTTGGAGTCTACTTGGTACCCTTCGTAATCATGGAAGTTTACATTTACTGGTTACTTAAGCTGGTGAGAATGAATTACAAATATTAGGGTTTTCTAATAGCATCTATTATTGAAAATGGATTCGCTAAGGTAAGAGACATTGAGTTGGGGCATAAAGATTTGAAACAATTTTGGAATATAATGGAACAAAACCCCAAGCCGCCATTGGCTAAGAAAACCTTGACAAGTGAGTTAGCTTGTGCCTGGAGTTTTCTGCTAGTTGTATCTTGCCCTAACCTAGTTCTTACCTATGTGAAGAATGATCACCTAGAGTCTTAAAAAATAAAAGCCTATGATGGCTTTGTGGTAGCAAAAATTGATGTAGAAACCATCTCTTGTGCTCATAGATTGTCTGAGAGAGAAGAATTTATGGAAATGTCTATTAATATGGGCTAGAATTATTTTCTAAACATGAAAGATTGTTGTTTAACCTTCATTACAAAGAACTGGATTAAAATTGAGAAAAAAGGGGAAATCTCAAGTACCCTCTAATTTGAAAAGAGCACATTTTAAGGAGGAAATATCAAATATGATCACATTAACGCACTGCGTGGTTGGTAATGAAAAATTAGATTCATTTGAGAAATGAATGTGTCAGTTCATTCTGGTTGTGTGTAGTGAGTCTCAGTATGTTAACTGGGCCAAATTGATAAGTGACCACCTAAATGACCAATTGGCAAATTTACACCAAAAGGATTCCTTCTATATGTGTTCATATTCATTTTAGGTGTTGTCCAATAAAGAGGTTGTCTAGGTACGGTTGAGAACTCAAGGTTCTTTAACACTAGACACACCTGTGTATGAGTATTTTACCCAATTGCAAAAGGATGTTGGTCCTAAGAATTACCATCCTGTGAATGATGCTTTTCTGATGTTTACTGTTAGAAGAATTAAAGGCAACCTAGAAGTAAGAATGTCCCCTGAAGTTGTGGAATTGGTTATGAGGTATGGAAGCTTTTACATCCAATTTGACAGATTTACTTATCTCAGAATTGGTTGGTATGAACATGCCCTGTTGAAATTGCATGGGTATGACTGTGACTTTTTCATTCTTTTATAATTTTTTTGCTAAATGGCATCTGTGATTAATAAATACCATGGTATGAAGAAAAAGGGTTACACTTTCCCTATGTCTATCATTTTTTACATGTAGAACAAATGATAATGCCAAAAAATTAGAGCAGATTCTTTTTGAATAATATTTTCATCCTCTTTCAGTCAAATCATTCTTTGACAGTGAGAACTTTGTGAAGAAGAATTTGTATGGAGGAAATCTATATGAGCATTAGCCTCATCTTGAAGATTATTGGGAGGATCGTGTAGATGAAAGGGAAGTACAGAGGAGAGACTGGATGAGATTGACTCTGGACTAAATTCATACCTTCAATTTGCCATTGCATATTCCAAATGGAGTTGATAATTCAGATATTATTGATGAAAAGTTTCATGTCATTGCTTCCAAGCCTTTGCCATGGATTCAATGGTTTGAGAAGGAGATTACTAATATTAAGACTTGGTCCTCTTTTGTCTTGGATAAGAATAAGACGTAGCTCCAAGGAAAATGTTGTGAATGTACTGTGTCCTATTCTGTACAGAAGGAACCTATGACAAAGAAACAAGGGACTTCCCACACCTCTGAAAAATCAAAGGGCTTCAACTAGTGTGGAGATAACCTGACCTAGGGTTGGTTCACAACAAGGTAGAGATGGGGAGGATCCTGAAGAGAGTAGAAAATTAAAAAGTGTATGTGAAGAAGATGGTGAACTAGCATCCAGAGGTTCAAGAGTAGAAAAGAAACTTGATGCTCTGCAGTAACTCCAAGAAAATCATATGACCACTCCTATGTCTCCCATGTTAGGTAATGACTCCTTGATTTTCAACAAATTGGCGAAGATAGTGCTTTTCACACTTTATTTGAAATTCCATTTCCCCTATTTTGAATGAGATTCTTGTACATAATGCTAAGAGCTAACCAGACAATGCTATTCTAGATGCTAGTAATTAGTGTAGTGTTGACATCTCCTTGTTGGCTCAAGAAGGTAGTTGAAAAGAAAAGAAGATACACTCCCATGGTCGATATGAATGTAGATATTGTAGGCAAATTTCTACAAATGACACCTTAACCTAAAAAGGCTAAGAGGATGTCATGGATGGTCATGGATTCTTCTTTAGGGCATCAGATCCTAAAAATTGTTGACCTAATTGGAGACAAGAATGAGCATGATGTTACAGAAGTAGATTTTAATATGAGTAAAGTTGATATGGATCCTCCCACTGTAGAGGGAGATATTTATCATGCCAAATTTTTTGTGGGAATGTTAGCTAAAAGAGTTAGAGAAAAGAAGCAGGAAAATGTAAGATTACAGATTCAGGTGAATGCTTTAACTTCTTTTATTCAATCTATTGTAAATTCTACTTCCCAACCCTCTGGTATAGATTCAAGTGTTACTATTGATGGAGTAGACGTAGGTATATTACAACAAAGCAAAAGGTATCCAACTTTGGCCAAAGCTACTGATCAATGGATTAAAAAAGTTACTATTGATAGTTTGTTGTACATTGAAGATGCTATGAATTTATATGCTCTCATTTCAAATAAAAGAAAAGAGTTGATCGTAGAACTACATACCTTCAAAAAGGATGAGAGTGTTTTACTTATGGTGTCCAAGGAAGTACAAGAAATCATAAAAATTGATACTAATATTCTGATGATCGAGAAAGTTTTAAATGATCCTAAAGAAAATGATTGTCTCTTGGTTAGATGTTGTTGAGTGGAAATTGTCTATATTAGGGAATTTTATTGGTGAAATAAGAAGAATTCTGAATGAATACCATATTGACCTGGTAGATATCAAGAAAAACTGTACAATTCTAGAGAAGGATATTCTCGATGAAGGTGGAGAAAATTTACTTGACGTGAAAGAAGTAAATCAATTCTTCAAGAAGATGCTCAATGAAGAAATTGTTGGTGCTAATACTGTAAATGGCACTTCATTGGGAAAACTTGGTCATATAGCGATTTATCTCAAAACATTCAGAACTGAGATTGATGATGTCAATAAGAGACTGGTGGATGCAAAGAGAACTATGAGTATGTGGAGGCTTTGAGTGCACATCACTCTAAGTCCAAGTGGCAATATCTTAACTCCCATAATTTCTAGATTTAGGAGTTATAAAACAAAGATGACGTCATTGGTGGATTCAACAGATGCCAAAGAATAGAACAAAAGGGGCGAAGTGACTCAGGAGAATGATTGAGATGTTGCCACGTGATGGCATTTCTTTTTTATGCTATTTCTTTAAGTGCTCTAAAAAACTTGTTATTTAAAGAAGACTTTATTATTATTATTTATGTTTTAATCGGTTGTCCTCAAGAAGCCATTATATTGTTTAAAGATAGTTATTTTAAGACAAGGCTATATATATATATATATATATATATATATATATGGAGCTTTTCGATGCTATGAGGATCATTTTGGCAAACTTTATATTGTTAATTGGTCATTTTTCTATTCTATTTTCCTTTCTAGTTATTTCAATATACAAACAAAATTTGGGAAGTTACATATACATATTGTGAACTTTATGTTACATTGGATGGATGTTGCATTATTCTTAAATGTTGAATGTTATCAACTTTTTGAATTATAGTTTTATATTGGAAAAATTGGGAATCTCTATTTAAGCTCATTGATGTGGATTGTTTCTCTTTTGATAAATAATTGCAATGGTGATTGTATTCTAAAAAATATTAGATTGTGAATGTTGCTACATGAAGTATTTGTGCTTCTCTATTCTATGGTTATTCTTTGAGATTGAATGCCTTCATTTATTTCTAGTTAAAAGGACCACCTTTTCTACTTTTTGGTTAAAACCACACTCGGTTTTAATTAATTCTAAATCTTTTGAAGGTAGCTACTCCTTGTAAAATAACACAAAGAGTTGTTGCAAATACCATTACAATAAAACTCAATTGTTAGTTCATTTGCCATTATGCGGGCATGAGAAAATAGACTTGAGTGACAAATCTACAAACTAACAAGCTTAAAAAATGCACTAGCAGTATTTAGCAATGGGACACCACCTTAACACAACTAAATTTGATCTATAAGAACATCCTCCTTGGTAACTAGTGTCGCATGTCTTGAGAACAAGACATGTTTTCAGAAATAGGGGATGATGTTGGCACGATATAGGGCAACTAGTAGAATCTCCCATAGGTCATCATAAATGAAGTGTGGAGGATAAGGTCAATAGGGCTAATAGTATTAAGGGTGTTTTGTAAGGGACACATCCCTATTATAATATATTTTATACAGACATGTAATAGAGTAAATATAATGTAAGTCGATATTAGAAGTATGATATAAAGAGTAGAGTCTTAGACCTAGCTTTTGTCTCTAATAATGAATATGAATATATAAGGAGATATAAGGATTATAACTTAAGGATTATGTGTCTATTGATGTGTATAACTTATTAGATATGATTAGATCTACATCTTGATGATGCTTCTTACTATTGTTCCCTATTATTCTATCACTATCACATCTAGGGTATAAAACTAACTTTAGAAACTTAACTCATGCACAAATCTCTAGTGTCCTACTATTTCTTGCCAACACCCACCTATGTCTTTGTTTCTATCTATATCCCTCAATCTCCTCCTTTCACCTCCAATCTCTCTCCCCTCTATCTCAGCCTCTCTATCTATGTCTCTCTATCTCTCCTCCCCTCTCTCTCCCTTATCTATCTCTCTCTATCACTCCCTCTCTCTATATATGTTTCTTAATCTCCTTGTCTTTATCTCTCTGAATCTCTCCCTCTCTCTATCTATATTTCTCCATCTCCCCTCTATCTATATATCTACTCTTGCTATTTATCTCCTCTCTATCTCTCCTTCTCTCACCCTTTATCTCTCCCTCTCTATCTCTTTCACTCTCTATGTCTATCTCTCTATCTCCCTCTTTCTCTCTCTATATTCTTCGTCTCTCCCTCTCTCCATATCTCCCTAAATCTCCCCCTTTTATCTCCCTATCTCTCCCTAACTCTCCCCCCTCTATCTTTAGACCTATCCCTCTCTACCTCTATCTCTCCATTTCCCTCTCCACCTCTCTATCTATTGATTTTTTTTAATTCTTGGTTGACTATATAACAAAATGTAATTACATAATTTTTGTACATTTATAAATAATAATAATAATATAAGTCAAACTTTCTAATTAAAAAAATGATTTACAATTTAGTGAAAATAATAATATCAATTGAGTGTGTTTATTTTTAGGCTTTGTGATGTGTGCTAGAAGGTATTCAATTCTTTTGTCTACTTGATGATTAAATGAATTAGGATGTCTTTAAAATACAACCCTGTAGCATGCAATTTAATTGGTTCAGACTTCATTTTAGATCACAACAATCACTTGAAGGAAATATAGCTAGGGATACTTTTTAATTTTATTTTTAGAATTAAGATGTCATCTCTATGAATGCAAAAGTGATTTATTTCACTCCCATGATTGCGGATAAGATCCAAGATAGAAAATAGATAAACCAAGAAGCAAGCCTAAATCCCAAGGAAGTGTATAGATAGAAACAATACTAAGATCATATTCTTTACTAACTTCTATGTAAAAATCATCATCTTTACACACTAGTTATTGCATAAAAACAAACAAATCAAGGTGAATAAAAAATGTCATCACAATTTCACTATTACAAAAAGATATCCATTGCGAATTTATATTTATTCTCATAAAAATAAACTAATAAAAATCTCTATCACACTACAGTCCTTTGGTAGGACATGTGCAACATGATTTAATTATTCAGAATGTCTTGGAATTGACCTATCTTAAATAAATAAATATTACATTTGGAAAACCCATATAAAAAGGAAAAGATAAGTTACAATTTACTCCATTTTACTAAAATAATATGTAATGTCAAAATTGAAAGACTAATTATATTTCAATTCTAGAACTCAAATCTAATGCTATTCTTCAAGTCTTCCCTAAAAATAAATGCTTGTCTTTCACAATTTTTTTAGACTAATTATTTATCTCTAGGATCAAATACACAAAAAATAATAGAAGAGAATTACATTGAAAATGACACAAATAAACATATATAAATATTATTATGTGGGACTTCAATATCGATGACATTACAATGAACTTTTAATAACTTATAAAGTAATTATGGAAAATAACTACCAAACTAACCCATAAACCAATTACACAAGAAAGTTCCCAAAACTTAAAAAACATTAATACTAACACTAAGTCACTAAAGGTTATTACAAAATGTAAACCTTAATTTTCCAACACCTCCCTTAAGGTTTACATTACAAAAAAAATAGAAAACTAAAGAATGAAAAAACTACATGGACTAACTACAACAACCCATCTAGAAATCTATAGAAGCATCTACACCAAATCTCCTTACTCATATGTCTAGGTTTCAATGTTCTAGTTAACCACCAAATCTCCTTAGAACACCCCAAACTACTCATGTTTAGGAAAATGTCCTAGCTGACTACCAAATCTCCTTAGAACACTCTAAACTACTTTTGTCAAAGAAATTTTCCTACCTAACCCCCAAATCTCTTTAGAAGACCCCAAATTGGTCTAAACAAATGCATCCTAATTGCCCAACAATATCTATGTATCAAGACATACTCAACTATTCACAAGTACACTACCCCTCTTGTGAATTGAGACATACTCAACTATCAATAAGAAGGAAACACCAACCAACTACAAATCAAGATTTACTCAACTATTCATAGTAACACTCCTCTCTTTGTGGATCAAAACATACTCAACTATCCATAGATACAAATCACCAAGTCTATGGATTGAGACATACTCAACTATCCACAAACCATTAAACTATCAAGCCCTCCTTACTCCATGAAGGGACACATAAAATAAATTTGTGCTTCTTAAATAATATACCATCTTAGAGCAAGAATCTATCTTGAGATGATAATACTCATCCAACCTCCTCTTTAACCCCTCCTAGATCTTAACTTTGAATGTGTTATATAAAACACTTAGATCTTTAAAAGCATAAGCATAAGGTGATAGAAGAAAAAAATCATTTTGCCTTGTGTCAGATTCAACCAAAAAGACACCTTATTACAGCAATCTCACAAGCCACAAATAATATTTCAAAAAGAAAAAATAACACTCCCAATAGATTCAAAATGACCACACATCTCACAAACCTTCATTACTTCTCTCTTTCCAACTATACAAATATACACTTGAACTTTGTGTGAGCACTTGTAAATATGAATCCTTTTGCAACATCCTATAAATAATCAAATTAAGGGAAAATCTCATGCCATTTTTCCAAATTTTCAGTGCCTCAACTTATACTTGCCACAATACAAGAATATTTCAACTCCCAAACTTTATTGTGCAACAATATTAACATTTCCTAGGATTTTTAGTAGCACCAAACAACCAATGAATAGCCTCTATGAGAACTCCAATGCACAATAGAAAACAAACTTCAATATGGGTAGGAAGTATTATATTGTAAGGCCTTTTTCAAAATATAGCCAATGCACTTTTTTAACAAAGCAATAGGTAGAAATAACTTAGTAAAATTTTAATGCCTTCTTTAATTGGTTGTAGCACCCTTTTTATTAGGTTGGATACCTCATAGTAAGAAATATGAGCAAAGACAAAAAATCAAACACCGTGTATGCTACATATAAAAGCCATAGAGCACATGGATAAGCTTGTTGGGCAACAATGGTTGCTAAGAATGTGATAAAAATTTGGATTGCACAACTCTTATAGATTTAAACTTAAAATATTTAATTCTATTTTGAATTCTAGTACCTATCCTACACACGGACTACCAGCATATAAAAAATAAATATAAAAATAGAAAACTGTTATAAAGGAAAAGACTTCTCATGCCTTTATCACATTATAACAATGATTTTTTAAAGAGATTATATTGATTCTTGAATAGATGGTTGGCCCTTGTTTCATATGCTCTTTTCTCTCTACAAGAAACCCTCCTTTATCACTCATCATACATAGTTAACAAGTGAAAATCAAACCTTAATCTACCATGTTGTTTGTTGTTGATGCATTTGTTTGACATAGTTAAACACCCTCCTCATTCATGACCCATAGCCAAAATATAAATATATTCTCATCTATTGTCCATGGTCACCCACTCTAATACCAATGTTAGGTCATAACACAAATAAACATATAGAAAGATTTTTATGCAAGACTTCAATATGGATCACATTGCAATGAATTTGTATAGGCTTATAAAGCCATTCTACTAAATAACTACCAAACTAACCCTCAAAGCAACTACATATGAGAAAGTTCTCAAAACTAAGTCACTAAAGTGATTTTATTACGAAATATAAACCTTAATTTTCCAACATCATTATTAGGCCATGAACAATAGTAAAAATGAAGAAGACTATAACTATTTTTTTGTCAATTAATTGTAGAAAGATGTTCTTGAACCTTTCTTTACAACTTACCTGTACCAAAAGAAAAGAATGAATTCTTATCTTATATTTTTTAGAACTTAAATATACCAAAAGAATGTATTCACATCATTTTTTTTTTAGAGCTTATGTACACCAAAAGAACATATTCCCATCATATTTTTTTTAATGAACTCCTTTATAACTTAAGCGTACCAAAAGAAAAAGAATGAATTCCTGAAAAACAATGAATTCCTTCATAGCTTGCACGTACCAAAAGAAAAAAGAATGAATTCCTTTATAGCTTGCACCGACCAAAAGAAAAAAGAATGAATTCCTTGACAGCTTGCACGTACCAAAAGAAAAGAATTGAGTTCCCAACTTAGTCTCTTTACAGCTTGCCAATACCAAAAGAAAAGAATGAATTCCCATCTTATTTTCTTTTCGACTGTACCCATTTTCATATTCTAAATCACTAGTCATTATAAAAGGCTGTCAATCTCAGGAAGACACTCATTGGTATACATTCTGAGCAAGTCATATCTTGATAAATTTCTTTTACCCGCTTCTCTCTTTCACAAGCTCAGTAAGAGAATGATGGCTAACACTTCCTGCAGCTATTCATGTTTTTATTCCCAAGAAGATTGTAAAGTAGCTTCTCTTCCACAAGAAGAGGCACGGAAACTCCTGTGTAAGTTCGCTTTAGGCAGTGGCCAGGCAAGTTTTGATCCCACAATAGATATTGATGGCCTCCTCCAAATATGCCAAGGAATTCCATTGGTTCTAAGAATGGCTGGAGCTAGATTACGTGAACATGCTCAGAGCGTGGCAGCTTGTAGGGAAACAGTTGAATATCTCAAGTCATGGCTGTTACAAGGAGAGGAGGGCGATTTAAGCGAACGTATGGTGGACTTCGTATATAATCGCCTGGATGCCTCGTGTAAAGAGGCATTTCTAGATATAGTTTTTCTTTTGTAATTGGACGCGGCTCAAAGTGGCCTGCAGTGTGGGAGAGATAGAGCTTCAAGAGCTTGAAAGGGCTGCACTTGTAAATATCACAGATAAACGCAGAGTCACTGTTCACGATATAGTGAAAGCACGAGGGAGAAAGCTGCCGTCAGATGGGGAGAGAATCACCGACGAACAATCACTCACCGATCTTCTCCAAGATGTAGAGGTATTACCACAATTCCAAATTTTGTAGCGATTTTACATATAACCAGTTTTAAAAAATCAATCAGTGCTCTATATTTGAATGCAAATTTGAGCCACAAATATTTTTTTTGCAGAGGATTAAGCGAACGAAGGGAATTGTTCTTCGTGGAACATTCAAGCTTGAAGCACGTCATCTCAACTTAATGAGCAAATGTTTAAGAGTGTTGATAGCATCGGAAGAATCAAGAATAGTAAACGGAGAATGCAAAGGAGTCTTCGAAAATTTAAGGTTCCTAAGCCTCTGCAATGATAATTACTCGCACATTGATGTGCGTAAACATCCGAGATTAGCAGTATTCATTATGAAGTTCTACGATGACTCCAAAAATTATAAGGCAAACTCTACAAACTCTGCCTAATTTTTATTTTATTTTTTAGAAAATTTCATTCTACTTCATTTATTTATACTTTAACCAGGACATCGGTAATTCGAAACAGTGTAATTGTTTTGCAGTTCTCAGGTGTCGCAGCTTCGTTGAAGTATTTGCTTGTACGACGTGGTACATTAGTCAATTTTAACGCCCTCCTTTCTCAACTTCAGTCTTTGCGTTGTCTAAAATTGCTGAGCTGTAAAGGATTTGATAGCCTGCCTGAAACCATTGTGAACCTGCCTGCTCTTGAAAAGTTGGATCTATGTGGTTGTGATACTCTGGTGAGCCTTCCAAACAGCTTTGGCCAACTTACTTCTTTAAGCCATTTGACTTTGTCTGGTTGTACACGGCTATCTGCGTTGCCACCAAGTTTCGGAAACCTCCCTTCTTTGGAGCTGTTGAATTTGAGCGTTTGTACAGAGCTCCCGAATCTGCCTCAAAATTTTGGTCAGCTGAAGTGTTTGAAGTATGTGAACGTACATCGATGCAGCGTATTACAGAGCCTCTCTGGTGATTTTGAGTGTTTGAGTTCACTGATTGCAATTAAGGCTTCAGAATGTGATCAGCTGGAGGAAAATACGATGGACAAGTTGGCGAAGATGAAGGGATTGATGATTGCGGATATAAAAGGAAGCCCCATGTTGGAAAAGCGGTGGGAACAGGTGAAGGAGCATTATTCTTTAGCGGTAGTGTTGCGCGGAGGACGGGTAATCGCTTTAACACACTTTCTTGTGTTTAACTAAGAATATATTTCACCGGTTATGCTTATCCTTGTTCTTAATTGGGGGTATTCGTTGCATTGCAGGTAGAAAACTGGTTCTCCTATGCAGATGTAATGTCTAGAGCATTTTTTCACAGTGAGTCAAAATTCGTGCATGTTGATGAGAATGGGCAATTTGGAGAGTCGCCCTCTCCGGCAGGTGGAGAATATCTGTGGCTCTTGTTAACGGTATGCGATCTGGCATCACCATCAAATAGCAGTTGTTTGGAAGCAGTGAAGAAGAAATTGGAGGGTAGTGAGATGATATACGTGGATATGGGAGGATCATGGGAGGAAAGCGAAAGACGTGTGAAGGAAATCCTCCCCCATTTACCGAGGGGCAGCATTGCTTGGATTGCTCCTGACAATAGGGCCCATGTACTGTTTGCCTATTCTCTTTTCAAGAGTGTTTCGATTCGTGATTATAAGGCTGCTTATTTCTTCAGCTCATCAACATCTGTGGATGAAGAGGGAAGGAGGATGATTCATGACTGGGAGGGCATAGTAGCAGCTGATTTTGAAGGAATTGAGTACCGACACATTTGTGACCAATTATTCTCCCCTATTTTAGAAGCCCAGGCATTCCTCGCGAAGGATATACCCACCTGGTTGTCACAAGCCTATGGGTGGGAAACTGCGCGGGAATCGCTGCAGCTCATGAATCGCCCTCTCTGCGGAGTTATGTGACTGTTATCTAATCAAAGTCGCCGTTCAGATGTTAAGACCCATTTTATTATATCATGATATAGATTATATATATATTTATCTTTAATTCTCTATAACTTTTCACAGTTTATTCAAAATCTCTTTCATTCATACAATCTTCATACAGTTGCCAAATTTAGGCCTTAGTAGGATAAAACTAATATATATTATTTTAATTTATAATACATATTATTTTGTAGAAATTTATAATTTTCAAAATATTTTTTATAAAAGTATATATTAATTTAGAATATTTAAAAAAAATAGAATATAAGATTATTATTGAATAATTGATTTTTCTAGGGTTTTTAGTTCTTGAATATAAGATTATTTTATGGCTTTTAATTTTTATTAAATTAATTTGAGAAATTTATCTTAATAGTAAATTTAATTTATCTATTTGTATTGAAATTTTAAAATTTATTGAAAGAATTATTTTAGAGTATTATAAATTTACATTTAGAAAGAATCAAGAAGGATTACATTATAATTTATAAGTAATGTAGTAAATTTTTTATTTATTTTTTATTCTATTTTAAAGAAATATTTATAAAAAAATATTTATTTTTCATTGCAAGTGAAATCATCCAATTCTATTTCTTTTGTTTAAGTAGTTTCAAAAATATCTTGATAATAAACAAAGGTAAGAGTGACACTTTTCAAAACTTAATGTCAAAATTTCTCATAATGAAAATGAAAATTTAGCGTTGGAGTGATTTTTTTTTAATCTTTGCTAGAAGCATATAGATGAAAGGACTCGTAATTTCAAGGGATTAAAATTAAAATGTTATGTCACATCCCTCCCAGACACGCCTTCTACCCGGTCATGGATAAGTGCCCCGATTGACTCCCCAATGATGAGGTATTGAAGAGTAGATGATATAGGTTCGATAATTCCCTGAAGGCCTAATTGACATCATCTTTTCCTATCATTGGTGAGACTGAGACCCCATCTCAAAAGGACATCATGCTTGGTGAGACCCCATCTCAAAATTGACATACAATAATAATTTAAATTTTAATAGAATTTTTTTTCAAAAAAATAGTAGAACTTCTAAATAAGAAAAAGAAGAAATATTCATTTGCTCACAGCAGGGCCTAAATTTGATGGCGTCATGACTACTCACGCATTTTTGCATAAAATACAATTAAAATTTTAGAAAGATTGTATCATATGAAAGGAGAGATTTTGGATAGACTATCACATTTTATATAGAATTGTGATGATATATATTTGGATTATATATAATTTTACCATCATAAACCTTTGAATAGATGTTGACCCTCAAATTTAGTCTCAAATAAGAAAAAAAATAAAAAAGGACTTCTACAAAGGTAATAAAAAAAAGAATTCTAATTTTAGAAATCCTAAAAAGCATAATAGAAGAATCAAACATGGACAACTATCTCAAATTCAAAAACACAAAAAAGACTCACTCAATCAATAGTTCTTCAAACCATATGTTACGGTTAGAGCAGACAACTCGAATTAAAGATCGAAAGGGATAGATACTTCTCCCAAAGTGAATTGCATTAAAAAAAATCTATTAGAAGAATGAATATTTTGGACTATATTTTAGGCACAAATAGGTTTCCTCCAGGGAAACAAAAACTATAAAGAAATATTCAGAAAATGCTATTTATCCAAAATAAACAGGAAATGGACAGAATAAAATCCCATTTGAAAGCACTTTTTTTTTAATCAAATAGGTTAATCCTTAGCTTGCTTTGAACCAAATTCAAAAATGGTGCAAAGATAATTACGGGTAGAATGCGCTGGTCCAAAATCTGCCAAGAGGGTTTTTTCAAGTTGAATGTGATTCTCAAGAAGAGGAAGACAAAATTTCAGGGAAGGTCATTGGTTTATGAATGGAGTTGTTCTCTATTTAAAAAATTGGGAGCAGAACTTCGACCTTAGTAATCATAAATTTTTTGATACTCTATTGTGGATTAGATTATACAATCTCCTTTCTAAATATTGGTGCCCACCCATGTTGAAGGAAATTGGAAACTATATTGATACCTTCATTTTGGCAAATGAAAATATGAATGGAAAAGAATTCGGTTTATATGCTCGAATTTGTGTTTATCCTAATTTGGTAGATAGGATTCCCATTTCTGTTAAAATTCTATCTGGAGGAGTACGGAATAAAAAAAAGGAAAATCGAAGAACCTTCAAAGAAAACCCCCAAAAAGAAGAATTTTTTTTTAGAAGAAATAGAGCGATATAGAGGTAAATTAAAATTGTAAAATCTCTTCATTAACTAGGGAACCTTTCTTGAAGCTTAAGGATCAAGCCCCTCGAGATTGAGATAAGCTTCAATTTGAGGGTGAAATCTAGGAAGATAATAGAACCTGTGATTCCCCAAATAAAGATGAGTGCAAATCCCTAGAGGAAAGAAACGTTTTTTTTGTAGCATTAGAAATATTTGGTATCATCAATGAGTTCTAGAATTCCTCTACAGAAAGGGAGATAATAGGGGATCTCCAATGAGATAAAGTCTCAGAAGAAGTTGTGAAACCAAATAATTAAGGGAAAAATGAATTCCTTGAAAGGACTAAAAGGAGGAAAAACAAAAACGTGAGAATTTGGAGATTATCTCTTTGGAAGAAAGATGGATTCGCCAAATAATTTCTAAAATGACAAACTAGATTGTGGAGAGAAAAAAAGAGAAGAAAGAAAATCAATCAAAGAATTACTTGTTAAAAAAGGGGAAGTAGAAGGACAAATAAAAATTAATATGATGACAAGATCTAGGAAGGGAATGCACCTTCCCAGCAAGCAATGAAGATCACATCATCAAATGTTAGGGGCCTAAACATCCTAACAAAAGGTTCTTAGTCAAGCATCAAATGGATGTATCTGATTTTTCTATATTTTTAGAGCCAAAAAAAATTAAATAGTAAACAAGCATAATCGTGTCACATAAATTGAGAAAGTGGCAAGGACAGTTTGTAGAATCCATTGGAGCTTTTGGTGGTATGGCTACCTTTTAGATACCTTCAACAAACAAGTTATAAATCATCAATCAAGATCAAAGCTAGCTATTATGAAAATTAAAGGTATTTTTAATAATTTTCATTTTTTATTAATTAATTTATATGGTCCATGCATATTCAAACAAAATAGAAGAATTTGGGAATATATATCGAACTTTATCTCCTCCAATAAACAAGACTTTGTGATCATTGGAGGTAATTTTAATGTTGTTGTGAATGATGAAATTAAGAGAGGTGGTGAGAAATAAAAGTGTCTCAACTTGATTTTATTGAATTCATAACAAGAGCAATGATGGATTTAATTAAATAAAATAGGCTTTGCATTTGGCACAATTGGAGACTGGGTTTCAATATCATAGCACAAAGATTAGACATATTTATGTGAAGTGGTGATTGGTCTTCAAACCCCCTCTCTTGTGAATGCATCATTCTCTAGTCTTAGGGTTAGACCACTTTCCTATACAATTATACCTTGAAAAGAACAAAAACTAGAAAGGTGTCATTTTAAACTTGAAAACATCTAGATGAGAGATCCAAAATTTGTTTCCAATATATAAAAATGGTGGTTTGAAGCTTAGATATAGAAAGGATAATTTTTTTAAGCCTATTCAAAAAATTAAGATATGTTAAATAATGCCTTAAGAAATGTAATCAAAGATCATTTTAATCTTTAAGAACATGTTTGAAGAAAATGAATCTTTAGAATAGAAGCTGAAAATTTTAAGGGAAGAGTTCATTCAAAAGAGAATAGATTAGGTGAGTTATAGAAAAGCGAAAGAGTTAAGGGAATAATATAAAAAAAAAATGTCAAGAGGAGAGATTTTTTTGGAGACAAAAATATAGTAAATTATGGTTAAAAGATGGAGATAGAAACTTTTTTTTTTTCTACAACTCTACAAAATCTTGAAGAATTCAAAAAAACACAAGCATTAAATTAGAAGAGGGGGATCTCATAATGGAAAAATAAAAATGAAGGAAGAAGCAGTATGGTACTTTAATAAGTTGTTAAATAATTTGGATGTGTCTAATTTGAATCATAAAAAGCATATTTAAAAAAAAACATTCACAATAAATTCTAGTTAGCCCTTTCTCAAAGGAAGAAATTAGAATAGTTTCCTCTCAGTTTTATCTAGATAAACTCCCTGGTCTAGATGGTTTACTAGCTAGATTTTTTCACACTCCATTTTTGGACTATGCTTTCGAACGAGTTTAATTACTTTAACTTGGTTAAGTATTTTATGTGCTTATAAGTACTAGTCACCATGTATTTCAGAGGATGATATTTCAACCAAATGCTTCCATGTTTTGTTATTTTTTAGTGATCATATAATCATTAGTACATATATTTACTTTATAGTTACATTTTTATAAGAATACTAATCCTGATATTGGAAAACCAATGATTTATATGGTAAATTGATATCATGATAATTAATATATATGTCTTGGTTATGATGAAATTGGTTGATTTTGTGATTAATTTATATCAAAATTATTTCTATATTAATATTATTGATTTGGTGAATGATCTTGGACTAACTATTATTTTGGTGGACATGAGGTGAATGCTTGAAAAGTCTCTTCCCCTCTTGTTTGAAGAGGGATAGTATCATTTAGGAGAGGGTGATAGATCAAAGTGGGTAGTAGATTGTACCATGACACTAAGAACCTACTCACACACTCCACTATGCTGCAAGTGGTAACTAGTGATGTGTTCTGGGATATTTATTGAGTCACTGACATAACATCTAGTTTAAAAGTCACATTGCATTTGTTGATGTCATATTTGCTTAGTCAATTGTATTTGCCAATGTCACATATGCGTTAGATAATATAGTCCAATGTCTCATTCATATTCATTGGCATCAAGTGATTTTAACCTCAAGTTATCCTTAGGTAGATACATGTTTAGGAATTACTTGGCATTAAATAAAGTTTTGCATACAATAATTTTTTTAGTATTAAGGGACTTAGTTTTGTGGGAATTAAGTGTTCTTTTCTTGAATTAGAAAAATATAGAGAAGCTCATTCTTTTACCCCTCTTTAAATATATTGAATTTATAGAAATTTATGAGGGAGATTTTTTTTGGTGTGGAGAAGAAAAGTAGAGTTTGTTGGCTTAAATGGTTGACCCTTTGCCCCATTTCACTAGAGAAAAATTACTCTTCCCCAACAAATTAGGGAGTGGAAGAGATGGTGTGTTTTCTCAACCCTGATGCTAGCAATGAAGGAGCAATGTTTGGGTTGAATGGCTGCCCAAATTTTGGGAGGGAATTTAGAAAGATATCAAAAATGATAAGAAGAAAAAGAAGGGGAAGGAGTTGAGAGTTGAGGTGTTCAAAATTTGAACTCATACATAGTATGCCTTGTTCATTTGGTTTACTTTTATACCTTCAATGTGCATAATCGATCTGTTTCAAATTCTAAGACTTTTGATTTTTGTACGCATTTCTTTTGAGTAAAATATTTTAATATTTATTTTAGTCACATATGTTTAAATTCTCAAATAGAAAATTCCTTACATTAGGGTATATTAATTTTACCCTACTTGTGCACACTTTGATATTCTCTCTTGAATTTGTTAAACTATTTTTACATGGCCTAGTTTTGGGAGAAACTAGTAGTATTTAATGGGTACTATATATAACTATATATATAAAATTATTTGTGTGTAGATTAAACTATTATTTGTTCTATTGCATAGAAGCCGATACTATACTGAGGCCAATGCAAGTGCTATTTTTTGTGTTATAGGGAAATCATGACTTGACTCCATACACATGTATACATACATACTGTAGTTAGGGAAAATTAGATTTAGTTTCAAAAACAACAAACTAAACTAAACCCTAACAAGCACCATAAAGCACAAATTAGCATGAAAATGAAAATAGAAATGCAAAGCAAACCGATCTTCAAGCTAGGATTGATTTATCTCCATGGTTCTTCTTGATCTCGCATAAGAATGCTAGATGTCGAAGGATTGTTGATTTCTCACCATTACATCATAACAGAGCTCAAGCATTGCATGAAAATGACTTGTGTGAGTGAGTGAGTTGATGAGAGAATCAGTGAGGGTTTGAAATTGAAATAAGAATTTCAATTTATAGAAGGAGAGGGAATCAAATGAATGGTTAGGATTGAAAGCCAATTGTGTGATGTGGATGGCTAGGATTAAAAGACAATTTTAGTGCTTATGACACACATTAAATGGGTATGACAGGAGGCCAAAATTAGGAGAATAGTGGGAGTAAGTGGGATTTTTAATTTATTTTGGAGAGAAAGTGCTTATGAAGCACAATGAATGGAGATTAAAATAGGGATGTGAGTGGGAATAAGTAATTTAAATAATAAAATTATTTAACTCATGAGAGACAAGTGGAATTTAAATAAATATTTAATTTATTTAAATTGGATGATGGAGGAAAATGAGATTAAATAAATAAGATTTATTTAATTTGATGAAAGAGAAGGATAAATGGATGAGAGGAATTATTTAAATAAATATAATTTATTTAACTAATGAGAGTGATGGAAGGGGTCATGAAGGGGACCTAGAAGAAAATATGTCGAAATGTAATGTCGTAAGATATAGTCAAATTTAGGTGTCTACATTTTGCCCCTCTTTGAGATGATGTTCAAGATGATGAGATTTATGTCGAGTAACATCATTTCAAAGAAGTTAAAGTATGGATAGAAGATGAAAGGATAGTCCATGATGATGTCCCCTCAAGAGGATAGGTGGGTTGGATAAACATGGGTAGGCTCTCAAAATGAAAAGGGATTGGTCAAAGAGAAAGATAATTGAATAGATAGAAGAAAAGGAAGGATGTGTTATGCTGCAATGAAGGTGAGAAACCATGATGTTTGATATAACACTAGACATTATACACCAAGGTATAAGGACCAAGGTGACAATGTGTCTCGTGCCCCAGTGTAATACAACCTTGTTTGGATACAAGATATGAATATTAGCTGGGAATGATTCATATTTGATATAAATGCAAGATAAAATGATAACACACACAAGAAAACAAGCAAGCATGCACAAATGATACAAAAACAAACAAGGTATTGCCCCTATCAAGATGTAAACCAATGATTGATTGATTTGATTGATGATGATAATGATAATGTTTGGTTTCAAGAAATGATACATGCCCTATAAGATGCCTAGTCTGGATTTAATAATGCAATATCATGTATAAGACAATTGATATGATTGACACTAGTGTTGTTGGCCATGTGAATCAACACCAGGATTTGATAGATGATTGACTGATTTAGTGTTGTCGCTGTGGGGAATGATATATCCCTAGATCAACACAACGATACAGGAACAATATATCCCATTGATTATGATGATGATTGATTGATTGATTGATTTGGTTGACAGCAAGATTGGAACAAAATCAAGGATGTGATTGGATAATTTGGTTAGATCACTTGAGACAGTGTTGGCATTGTGGGGAACAATATATCCCTGGAGCAACACAAGGATGCAAGAATGATATATCCCGTTGATTATGATGATGATTGATTGATTGACAGATTATGTGCTCATGCGATACCCCTTATATTGGGGAGACAGGTTGCTCCTTTAGCACTAGGATCAAGGAGCACAGTGCAGACCTCAGACTTGAGCAAATCCATAAATCCACCCTAGCTGAACACTCTTCCTTAACCAAACACCACATTTGTTTAGAGGACACCCAAATTCTTGTTAGGGAAGACAACTTCTTCAAGAGGAAACTTAAAGAGGCCATAGAGATTTGCAACCACCCATCCAATCTCAACCGTGATGATGGATGGGGTTTAAGTTCCACTTGGAATCCTTTGTTCTCTCTCATTCAAAATTGTTCCAACCCCTCTTGATCACCTTCCTCCTTCCTTTGTCCCTTCTTCGGTTCCCCTTCTCTCCCTTCTTCGCTTCTTCCCCCCTTCCTCTAGCTTCATTCTTCCCCGCACTCCTTTCCTCTTCCACCCCCAGTTTTCTTCTAGGCTTCTTCTTGTTTGATCCTCATTCGTCCTCCTCCCTTTCCTTCCTTCCATCTGACCTTGGTCTTCCCCTTGTCAGCATTTCCTTCCTTCTATCCCCATTCTAGTCATTTGCCATGAGTTGTTTGTCACTTGATCCTGGTCTTGCCCTAGTAGCTTAGTTTTTGCCTACCTCGTCCTTGGTTTTGTTTTTGTTCTAGGTAGTCTTTAATTTGTGGTGTGCTTGTTTTTTAGGTTTACATGTTTTGGTTTCCATTTGTTTGGGGTTTGTTTCCTTTTCGGTTCCTCACGCTTGTTCCCCCCTTTTCGGTCTTTTATCATTCTTTCTTCTTTTTGGCTTGCCTTTCACATCCTTTTCTTTTCGCTCGTTCTCTTTTTTCTTCTCTCCTTCCCGTGGTCTTAGGTTCATTATGTCCTTTCCTTGGTGTTCTTTTGTTCTAACACTCACACTCACACACACACACACACACATACGTTCTCTTTTGTCTTTTAGTTGTACATTTATTGGCTTGGGTTTTTTCTTATAATTGTGTTAGATTTTTTGAATTCGTTTGGTTTTTTACTCCTTGTTCTTTCTTTTCTTTTTATACCTCATTCATTTATTTATTCTCTTAGTCTTGTTTATTCTCTTCTAGTGTTTTTTTCATTTGTTTATATCTTGTTTTTGTTCTCCCCCTTTTTATTTTTAGTCTTTTTCATTTATTTCCTTTCATCTTTCTTCTTGTTTTCCTCTGTCTTCTTTTGGTTTTTATATTCACTTTTTATTTATTTAAATTCCACCTTCTTTTTTTCTTTATTTTTTGTGTGTGTTGCATGTTACTTTTATGTTCAGTGATTTTTTAATTGTTTCATCCTTTACTCTCTCAATTTCTACACTAACCCTTTCCTCTATTTAGTCTACTCTGTCTGTAATTTACATACTTTCTCACTTCTCTTGTTCGTACTCCTGATGATGGATCATGGAGTATGATCCGAAACATTGAGGAAAAAACAAGCACATAGTTAAATCTAGAAATATTAATCTATAATCATTATGGACTGTGGAAATGTGATGTCTTTCAGGATACTACTTGCTGAGTCCCTACTTGGATTACTCCATATACTAAGACAAGGCGGATAGCTAGAGATATTGGTGACACTGGCTCCCCCACCATGGCATGGGCACACCAAATCTCTTACCTCGAAGATCTAGAGATCTTATGAACCAAGGGATTTTCTATCTCTACCATGAATAGTGCGTGTAGGGCAGCTTCGAAGGTTTGACCTCCTACACCACCAAGCAAAAAAGGTTTTTAGCCTCTACAACAAGTGGTTTCTACTCAGTGTTTCAAGATAACCTAGTGTCTATAGATGTAGCAGTTCGCTCATTTAAGAGGTCTGCCAGCCCTCAGAAAGGGTTTTCATGCATCTCATGGATACTAAGGGAGACTGCTGTTAGTATAGAATAGCAGCACCAAGTGATTGATGACTTTAGTCACAACCACAATTATTCATATAGCAGACTGAAATGAAAGTACCGCCTGGGTTGTTTCATCTCACAAATTGGGAGGCATGCACTCTAAGGGATTAAAAACATAAAAGAGATGGGTTTGACTTCTGATCACCAAGTTTGCACAAGGTGAGAGCATACACCTACCATCCTTACAAGCACAACAAATAGTGATTAATTAACCCCTAGTTAATCTATGTCCAAACAGACATTTGAAAAAGATATTTAATCGATGAAAGCCCTACAAAACCACCATTGGTAGTTTGAATTTCCAGTCTTCAACAAACGAGATAGCTGCAATCAAATTGTTAGCACAAAACCAAATCCCTAAAAAAAAATTTGAAAATTATGTTAAAATGCAACCATAAAAAGATTAGCTCATTAGAAGATTGCAATTTTAGATACATTTTTTTTCAGATAGTGACATAGATTTGATCATTTTGAAACATTTTTGATTTGAAATGTAAAAACTCATAAAAGAGACCCCTGCTAATTTTCTGAGACCATTCCAAAAATGTAATAAGTCAGAAATATTCCCTAATTTTTGCCCAAAAATGTGGATTTATAAAAACCCTATAGTTGACAAAGATTTGATCATTTCACACCTCATATGACCTCAAAATTAAATTAGTAAAGAACAAACCCCCATTAAAATTTCAAGAGCTTTCTAGAAATGTAAAAATTTCTAGCAAATTCACTGATTTGCATATAGAAATGCAGATTTATAAAAAAAAACTAAAATCATTATAACTCATGCAAAAATAATGATAAACACGTGATTTTTCTGTTGTAGGTTCATGAGATGATCCATAGACTTTTGTTAAAATCATGTAGCAAAATTCACAGCAATTTGAAAGATATGATAAAATCTTTAAAACTTGGGGTTTTTTTTTTCAAAAATGGCATAAACCTGCAACAAAAAGTTAAGAAAACTTGTAAAAAGCAAGCTAGATCAAGGCAAGTGAGTTAATAATAGATAACCAAGCTAGTTCATGTTGAGTTCACCATTTTGTAGTTAGGAAAAATTAGATTTAGTATCAAAAATAACAAACTAAACTAAACCCTAACAAGCACCATAAAGCACAAACTAGCATGAAAATGAAAACAGAAATGCAAAGCAAATTGATCTTCAAGCTAGGTTTGATTTATCTCCATGGCTCTTCTCGATCTCACATAAGAATGCTGGATGTCGAAGGATTGTTGATTGCTCATCGTTGCAGCATAACAGAGCTCAATCATTGCATGAAAATGACTTGTGTGAGTGAGTGAGTAAGTCAATGAGAGAATCAGTGAGAGAATTAGTGAGAGAATCAATGAGGGTTTGAAATTGAAATAAGAGTTTCAATTTATAGAAGGAGAGGGAATCAAATGAATGGCTAGAATTGAAAGCCAATTGTGTGAAGTGGATGGCTAGGATTAAAAGGCAATTTTAGTACTTATGACACACATTAAATGGGTATGACAAGAGGCCAAAATTAGGAGAATAGTGGGAGCAAGTGAGATTTTTAATTTATTTTGGAGAGGAAGTGCTTATGACACACAATGAATGAGGATAAAAATAGGGATGTGAGTGGGAATAAGTAAATTAAATAATAAAATTATTTAAATCATGAGAGACAAGTGGCATTTAAATAAATATTTAATTTATTTAAATTGGATGATGGAAGAAAATGAGATTAATTAAATAAGATTTATTTAATTTGATGCAAATGAAGGACAAATGGAATTAAGTAAATAAGATTTATTAATTTGATGAAAGAGAAGGATAAATGGATGAGAGGAATTAGTTAAATAAATATAATTTATTTAACTAATTAGAGTGATGGAAGGGGTTATGAAGGGGACCTAGAAGAAAATATGTCAAAATGTAATGTCATAAGATATAGTCAAGTTTAGGTGTCTACACATACTTATATGCATGCATAGATATGTGTGTGTATGTACATATTTTGACAATTGTGTTAAAAATACGATTGAAAATTATTTTCTATTTGTCAATATTGTCTGTATTCTTAAACAATAATCTTTACCACTATTTTATTTAGTATTTAATCAATAACTATCGATATAGTTTTAGAGTATCCTATTTTGTGAGTGGTGAAAGGTTTTGGAATATATTTTATATTGTGAATATAGAAATATTTTTTGGTATTCATGAACAAAAAAGTGAAATCTTCTTCAACCTTCTAGCCTAAATATTGTATGCCACTATTATTTTATAATACTTGTTTCCATCTAATATTCTAGATATTTTTAGAATAAGCCACATATAAGGGTGAACCTATACCATCATTGCATTCATTTGTGAATAAGAACAATGTTGTCATGACATAGAAATAGACTTTCATATTAAATAGAGGTTTGTATTACTAATTGAGATTTAGGAAACCTTTATTCTATCTTGTTTAACTTGATTGAAATCAATATACTTATTTTCTCAAGAAAAAACTAATATTCTTTGTGATCAATCATGCATGAAATGATTTTGTCTAAATACTCAGATTATGAAAGAACCTTGTTTGGGAGCAATAGACAGTATATAGATCATATAGTTGAATATTTATCATTGAACCCATGTACTTCAATATTACTATTGAGAGTTTAAGGCTTTGAGAGGAACAAGGGTTTCACAAAAACCTTCCATGTTCATGGAGTGTTGGATTCCTTTCTCTTCCCTTGTTTCATTCCATTGCTTGTGTGTCTTAGAGTATTGAAAGTGCCAGTCAGTTGTATTGACCAGGTTATAGGATTGTTTGTGTATTGTTGTCTTGTGGTTTAATTTTGTGTGAACAGTTTTAAATTTGAAATGTAAAGGTAAGTGTTGTGATATTATTATTGATAGTGGAAGCATTGACAATCTTGTTTTAGAGGAGATAGTTAACAAGTTGAAGTTGACAAGAAGAAAGCATCCACATCCATATTAGATCACATGGTTGCAGAAGGACCATAGAGCTTTGGTCAATGAGCAGTGTTTAGTCAAGTTCAAGATTGGGGACTACCATGATGAGGTGATGTGTGACATCATACCAATGGATGCATGTCATATGTTAATGGGAAGGTCATGGTAGTATGATAGGTGCACTGTCCATGATGGCCATGCAAACACATATACCCTAACAAAGGATGGAGTTCATCATAAGTTGAAGCACTTGAAGGAGGTGTAAGAAAAGGTATGTAGTACTGCCTGAATTTGCTTGGTAGATGGTAAAAAAATATTGGAAGGTATGAAGCATGAGCATCATTGCTTTTCACTGATCCTTAAGATTAGTCAAGAGAAATGTGAAGATGTACCAACAAAAGTCTTAGATCTGTTGTAAGAATTTTAGGACATTGTCTCTGATAATGTACCAGAAGGTTTACCACCAATGAAGAAGATAAGTCATAAAATGGATTTGATAGTAGGAGCTAGTTTTCCAAATAAGGCAGCCCATAAAATGACTCTTACAGAGAATGAAGAGCTAAACAAACAAGTTCACAAGTTGTTAAGGAAGGGACTGATAAGAGAGAGCCTAAGTCCATGTGTGGTACCTATAGTACTAGCACCAAAGAAAGATGGTGAGTGGAGAATGTGTACAGATTCCTGAGCCATCAAAAAGATCACAATCAAGTACAAATTTCTATTTCCTAGAATGGATGACATAATGGATTTGTTTAAGTGAAGCCAAATACTTCATGAAAATTGACCTGAAGAGTAGGTATCACCAGATTCAAATCAGAGAAGGAGATGAATGGAAGATAGCCTTGAAGACAAAGGAAGGTTTGTAAGAGTGGTTAGTCATGCTATTTGGGCTAACCAATGCACCGAGCACATTCATGTAGCTCATGAATGAGGTATTGAAAGATTTTTTAGGAAGTTTTGTTATTGTTTATTTAGATGACATTTTGATTTTTAGTAAGACTTGGGATGAGCATCTGATGCATATCATAAGAGTTTTAGAGAAGCAAGGGAGGAGAAGTTGTTGATTATTCTAAAGAAATGTAGTTTTTCAAAGGAGGAGTTGGTATATCTGGGATTTGTTGTCTCAAAGGAAGGTCTTAAGATGGACCTAGAAAAACTAAGGGCTATCATTGAATGGCCCACACTAGGGAGTGTTTTTATAGAAAGTTTATCAGGAATTTTAGTAGCATTTGTACACCCCTAACTGAGACAATGAGAGAGGATAGAAAAGAATTTAAATGGACTATAGGAGTAGCCAAGAGCTTTGATATATTAAAACAGAAAGTCATAGAGCAACCTGTTTTGGCACTTCCAGATTTCAATAAGGTATTTTAGGTAGATTATAATGCTAGTGGAAGTGCTATAGGAGTTGTTTTGAGTCAAGAAGGTAAGCCCATTGCCTATTTCAGTGAGAAACTTAATGATGCGAAGAAAAAGTATTCTATTTATGATCAAGAGTTTTATGCAATGGTTCAATCTTTAAAGAAATGGAGACATTATTTGTTACCAAAAGAATTTTTTTTATATACTAATCATCAGGCTTTGTAATATCTTAATAGTCAAGGTAAGTTGAACCAAAGGCACTTAAAATGGGTTGAGTTTTTCTAGAGTTATACTTTTGTTTTGAAGCATAGGAGTGGGAATTCCAATAGAGTTGTAGGTGCCTTAAGCAGAAGGCAAAATTTGTTGACAAAAATGAAGATAGAGGTTGTTGGGTTTGATGTGCTCAAAAGTTTGTATCTTGAAGATCTAGATTTTGGAGAGGCTTAGAAAGCTTGTTTGGAACCTATTACTTTGGACAGGAGAAAATGGTTGGATTTCAAAATTCAAGATGACATGTTGTTTAGGGGAAGCCAATTGTGCATTCCAAGGAGTTCCATGAGTGAAAACCTGATTAAAGAGAAGCATAGTGGGGGATTTGATGGAAACTTTGGTCAAAATAAGACCATTGCTATTATTAGTGAAAATTATTATTGGCCACAGTTATAGCAGGATGTGAAGAAATTTATGTAGAGTTGTAGAGTGTGTCAGATAGCAAAAGGAACAAGTTAGAATATAGGGTTATATCAACCATTACCTATACTAGAGAGGCCATGGGATAATATTAGTATAGATTTTGTTCTTGGTTTAACAAGGACATAGAGAGGACATGATTCCATTTTTGTGCTGGTGGATAGATTCTAGAAGATGGTACATTTTATTCCTTGTAAGAAGACTAATGATGCTGTTCATATTGAAGAGTTATTTTTTAGGGAGGTGGTGAGACTACATGGTCTACCGAAGAGCATAGTCTTAGATCAAGATACCAAGTTTGTTGGGTATTTCTAGAGGACATTGTGGAAGAAGTTGAAGATGGATTTGAAGTAAATAGTTCTACACACCATCCACAGACCGATAGACAGACGGAAGTGGTGAATAGGAGTTTAGGTAACCTACTATGATGCTTAATAACAGATAAGCCCAAGGGATGGGATTTGATTTTACTACAATTAGAATTTGCTTAAAACAATTCTGTCAATAGGAGCATGGGTAAATTCACCATTCCAAATTATATATGGGAGTAGTCCAAGAAATGCTTCAAAGTTAAGGAAGCTAGACAAGGGAGAAAAGACAAGTGCCAAAGCCAAAGACTTTGCATAACACCTGAAGAATTTACATGAAGAGGTGAGAAAACACATTAATAAGATGAATATTTAGTACAAGGCTAAGGCAGATCAGAACATGAGATATAAGAAATTTCAGGTATGAGATGAAGTCATGGTTCACTTGAGAAAAGAGAGGTTTCCAGTTGGAACATATAATAAGCTGAAAATGAAGAAATTTGAACCATGTAGGATTCTAAAGAAGCATGATTCAGGAAATGCATATGAGGTAGAGCTACCAAGTGGGATCAACATTTCTCCTATGTTCAACATTGCTGATATAACAGAATATCATGAAGGTGGAACAAAGGATGGACCAACAGAAGAACAATGGAGTATTCCGACATCTACTTCAGAGGAGGAGATAGAAGAGATCTTGAATAGTCATGTGGGAAGGAGTACTCAAAATAAGAAATATGAAGAATATCTGGTGAAGTGGAATGGAAGGCCTGTTGAATATTCTTCCTGGTTATCTAAGGCAGAAGTGGACCATTTGGGGTTTCCTCAAACACTTGAGATGTTACAAGGTCACTTCTCAAAATTACCCTGGGTGCTTGATGCAGGAGCATCCAGTGGTGTAAGAGCTATCTTACATCACCCAAGAAAAGATGATGATTCAAAATCATTGATGTTGTTTTTATTTGTTTTCAAAATTAGTATTTCTGGTTCCATAATTGCTTGAATAATGATGTAGAACTTTTACTTTTTTCAAACTGTTATTTTTGGAAAGTTTGCATTTGGGCACGGATTGAAGCAAAAATTTACAGGAAGCTTTGTAAATAAAAAATAAGACCTTTGGTAAAGAAATCATGCAAATCATTTGTGAGCGAAAAGATATTAAAGTTTTTGTTTTCTAAAAAATGCCTGAAAATTATTCAAATTCAGGTTTGAGGCACTAAATGGCCCTGTACAGGCCTAAAAATGGGAAAAACTTGTAGATCTAGTTTTTAGCGCATATAACACTTTGCAATCTTTCTAGTGCTTCAAATGATTCGTCAGTCGGACACCCAAATCAAAAGTTATGGCTCCTGGAAGTTGACCTATTTTTGGAGGGAGATGCAAAATTTGAAATTTGGCTAGAGGCCACAAAAAAAGATATTAATAACCATTGTTGGGAACTCTTAGCTGTATTAGAGATAAGGGGGAAAGTTTAGAGTCAAGAAAAGGCAGGAAAATAGAAACCTTAGCTGATTTGGGGTTACAAAAGGCAAAAGATTCCAAAGTTTTGAGATATGAAGTTGTCATGTGTTGCAGCCCATGGAGGATTCATCCTCTGATTGTATTTGAGCTTCTGTAATGTAATGAGTTGTCCAAATCAATAAAATAATATTCTATTTTATGTGTGCAATCTCTGTTGTTGTGTTTTATGATTTACCCCCTTCATCAATAGGTTGACCTAATTACATGTCATATAAAATGATCCATAAATCTATACACATGAGTCCTATAGGTCTTGGGGTTAAAATTATTGGTCAACACACAAGTAACACATTTAAATCACATGAGTTGACTTCTATCTAGTCGCATATACATAACAAAATACAAAATCTTTAAGTAATCTCAATGGCTATTCCATACATTCAAATTAATACTTGGAAATAGATGTATTATTTAGTACCCTATGAGCAAATGTGATAGGCCATAGGTATACATAGTGAGTCCATCATGCTAGTCACCAATTATGAACCCACACATGAAATATTGTTTAGCCAAAGACTTAGAATAAACTAGTGTTGAACCCCAACTATTAGTTTACTAGGTCATGTTGTCATTTAGTTTTGAATAACCATGTCAAATAGACCAATATATAGGATAGTGGATTGATTACATGATCCTCAAGGACTAATTGTCCAACCAATAGAATTGACTACACATCCTCAAGTCTAATGAACCAATTTATCATAGACAAATGGAACAATATGCATATTTAGACTCTTGCAAAACACATACAACATGCAAAGTACATGTATTTTAAGCCATTTCAAAACTCAATATTTCATGGCCATAAGATTTTAATGTGTTTATGCATATAATTTTATCTATGTATTTTAAAACCAACACACAATTCAACTAATAAAAATATAATATCTTTTCGCCACTATTTCCATTCGTGATTATGAAGCTACTCATATCTTTAGCATATCAACATCTGTGGATGAGAGGGGAGGAGGATGATTCATCACTTGGAGTGCATATTCACACCTAATTTTGAAGAAATTGAGTACCGACACATTTTTGACCAATTATTATCCCCTATTTTAGAAGCCCAAGCATTCCTCGAGAACGATATACCCACTTGGTTGTCACAAGCTTATGCATGGGAATTGCTGCAGGTCATGAATTAGTGAACGATAGGCATGAATTGGCAAATGATATGCCCTCTCTGTGTAGTTCTGTGACTTACCTAATCAAAGTCGCCATTCAAATGTTAAGACCCATTTTATATACAGATTAGATATATATATTTATCTATAATTCTATATAATTTTTCATAGTTTATTAGTTCCTGCCAAGGCAAGAATACTATTGCATTTGTGTGATGCAATTAATTCAATTCAGTTAACCAATGAGAATTAAGTATTAAATTTATTTGGCAAAATTCCTAAAGTTAAAACTTAATTTTTTTATTTAATGATTTAATAAATGCAATTTATCTGTTGTGATCTTGGTCAATTGGGTGAACAGTAATGGTGAAAAATGGAATTTTTTATTTTTAATTATATTACAATTCAGTTGACCAATGAACATTGAGTATTAAACTCATTTGGCAAGATCACTATAGTATTAAACTCATTTAGCATTTTAAACATTCAATGTTCAAGTACCAAGTTAGCACGTTGGCAAGTTGGCACAGTGACAGGCGTGTGGCAGTATTAGGTTTGCAATAAAAAATCTGACAGTTTAAAATCAAAAATTCTGATAGTCCACTTGGAGGCCACTAGAAATGTCTGACAAAGGGAAAAAAGTTCTACATATACTTTTATTCATCTCACCTCAAGCCTCGCAAGTTGCAATTAGAACACATACTTGCTTTCGCAGTTGTACCTTACAAATCATGCTATCAATGCAACCTATTAACCACATTGCAAAGGGTTGCGAGAATTTCGAATGTCAATGGAACTGCAGAAATTTTCAATGTTGAAGGATATTATCATGATGGAAGGCGAACCCCTATAATATCGATTTTACCTATGTGAAGACCTCGCACATCAAAGGCTTTGCCTGAGTTATCCATCTATGATCAACTTCCACCCTAAGAAGCTTCATGTACCATTATTATATTCCTCCATCCTTTGTATGGAATTACATATCTCTGAGACCACTTTTCTATCAGTCCATCGTGCATTGTTTCTGTAGGCACCCTTCATAAATATGCGGTGATACAAAGCTTTGAATCTCACTAAATTGCGGTAGAAGAGACATAGGATTTCTTTGTTAGCATCTTATAATATCCTATCTTTTGAGGCATCATGTTCACTAGTTTGCACACCATATCCATATCGCCACTTTGTACATATGTATCTAGACCTCAGATAAAAATTCTCTAGCACTAACAATGCATGCAAACATGGCCATCTCTAAGTTCTTAAGATATCGTAGAGTTACACCCTTGCCTAGAAAAAAACTCAAATGGCAGAGTGCCAAAAAAAGTATTGCAGAGATATGAAGCATAACCGGATGTTGTGGAGACTATGGGGGTCATGGGATAGAAGAGAAAAGAAATGGCATCAGATGTAACATCTCGCTACGTAACCCTGAAGGGTAAGAGCCAAAAGGGGACAAGATAATTTTTTTTGCATAAGTAGACAACATACACATATTCAGTTGCCAATATGATAGATCGAAAGCATTCATTTTAAACACCAAAACAAATGTTCCTTATCCCATCTGATAAAAACATGAATCCATAAGCATAAAATACAGGTGGATCCGATACTCACACCAGAATCCATAAAGCAATAAAGGAACATCACATTTCTTCTCATTAATTACAATGATTACAACTTCTCTCCTAAGAGAGTTCAATTACATAACTGCATATACAATTACAATGATATATTCCAAAATATAATACAATTATAATAACATAGTCCTGAGTATGATACAAGGACTGAATGGTTACAATAGATGAATGAAGTAATGAAAAGAGAGATCATCTCCAACTGGTGCTCCAAACCCTGTTCGTCGGTCCCCAATGGTAGTGGCAACGCCTCCCAACCATGTGGACTCCTACGAGACCACCCCACCATGCTCGGAGATAGTCACAAGGCCCAAATAGATGAACAACAACAAGAGGATACAAGATGGCCAACACTCACATCAGACACAGAGTAGACATGAAGAACAGTGCATCCAATCAAAGTCATAATATAGGTGTACTCATCTAAGTCATAAGTCAGGTACTACTCATGATAGCTAAGGTGCTAGATACTAGAGTGTAATCATATGGAGTGTCATCATGTGTGCTTGAAGGGATGGCACACACAAGACCAAGTACCTCTCATACAGACAAGGAGACTCAATTGTGCCTGAATCCATGCCCCGCAGACGGATGACTCAACGTCCCGCAGATGGACAGGCCTTCTTGTTGTACCGTTAGCCTTTACAAGCACTCAAGGACATGCACGGGGTTTAATTTTCTTATTAGTTATTTTACCCCAATGTTGTAGTTTTAGTTATCACTTATTAATGTAACTCTGCTACTAGTTCCCCTGGAAGCCACTTGCGGGCCCCAAGCCTGTAGAGAGCCACTCCAAATGACCACTCTAATGCCTAGACCTTGTTCATCTCGTTTGATTAAACAAGGCATCCAAAAAGACTAAAATCACTAAGTTATAAATTTAAAATAGTAAAGGTGAAAATTTTGATCTACAAGACCCTAACTCTCGTGGACATTGTAATTTGTTGAAAATGGCCTTATGCTAGTTAGATCAGTTTATAAACACTCCCAAGACCCCCAATTTAATTAATCTTCACAAAGGAATGCATGGATATCATAAGAGAAGTACGGCAAATGGTGACGCAAGTCAACTCACAGCCTAAATTTTACATCTTGTCATCCATTTTTAACATAACAAAAGAAAAGTAAAAAGACTTACAAAAATGGTAATCTTAATTTCCCTCCTACAGTAGTTCCCTTAGATCTTTGAGTTGCTGATTTTTCCTAATAAGAGTTTAGGTGACCAATTTTATTGCACAAACACATGTAGATGTTTCTAAGGTATTTTAGTGCCATTTCATTCTTTAACTCAAAGATGGTGGTTTCCACAAGGCTGAGATTTAGCAAAAATGACCAAAACAAAAGCCAGTAATTTTTTTATTTTTATTATTATTATTATTTTTTGAAGAGTTGTCATGAAAATCTCCTCAAAGAAGTCATTGTACGGCAAGGGTTTCGTGGGACTTAGATCTCTTCAATCACTATCCTTGTGTCCCCTATTTTTTAGTATGGCTGCCGCTTATATTTCCCAAAAATGAAGCCTACGGTTTACCCAAAACATAAAAATCAAAACACCTTTGTTTTTATTACAAATTATAAATCAGAAACCAGGTAATCTTGCTTTGAAGACCCCTTTGACTAAAGAAGTAGGAAAATAGTTCTACATAAGAGAAATAATTTCAGGAAAGAGGCAATGTAAATATCTTGCATTGAAATATCCTTGGCATAATTTTTTTTTTTAAAGGTAGAAATGGGTTTCGGTTTTTCTGTGCTAATGAGATAATAGCGAACATATTTTAGATTTTGCAAAAGGCAATAATGGAGTTTCGTTTATTTTTCTGTGCCAAAGAAATAATAGCAAACATATTTTAGATTTTTCAAAAGGTAGTAATGGAGTTTTGGTTCTTCTGTGTTAATGAAATTGCAGCTAACAGACTTTAGTTTGTGTGCTGGAAGAATAGAAAGAGGTAAATACCTCTAAAACAATTACACTCCCCTTCAGCTGATCGCTCTCCACTTCAACGCACCTTTGATCTTTCAATTTGATACGCTTCCCTGAGTTATCCACTCTGCCCTCCCTCAGTTCTTCTTTTGTCTTTCCTTGCTCTGTTCTCTGAAAACCCCCAAAAAAATCTTTTTTTCCTCCTATTTTTTTTGTTTCATAGCCTATTTACCATTCAGTGTTTTCCCAGTAGAAGAAGAGCCTCCTTCTACATGCCACCTCCTCAATCTCCCACCAAACAATTTGCTCCACCTCTCCTAGATATTTTTCTAGCATCGACTAAACTCTCCATCTGCAATTACATTCTCACTTAACTTCTCCAAGGGCCGTCAACCAAGGCATGGGGAAGAGATTCAAAAAAAATATCCTAAAAAAAATATGAGTTAGCTGACTTAGCCCTCTAGATATTTTCTTGTCGCAATAACTCCTTCCACCAACTCGCCACAACCAACAGAGCAAGGAGGGCTGTTACATCAGATATATTTAGTCAGGGTGAAAGCTTGGCATCTAAAGAAATACAAATTCCCAGCTATGATGCACCACTTTTCTTTGGAGCACTTTATCCAATGGTGTACACGCCTTGTATATGTTTTGCATACTCAGCATATATTGTCATGACAATTTTGCAAGTGAAGAGATTGCGGAACTATTGGGTTTCTTCGGACGTTTTGCAGAGATTACAGAGGATGCCTGACATATCCAGTCGAACACAATATCCCCACCACATCTTTGGTTTATTATCTAAAGTATGGCGCACATGATGAAGAGTTCATCTATGGAAACCTTTCAGATAATGATCATAAGCCGATTACCCTTTCCTCTTAAAATGGTGACATATAAGTTCTTCCACGTCTGAGCCCTTAATTATCCTTGTCTTCTGCCGATCTCTGACTCTTCACCTGATCACATGGTCCTATTGACATATCAATGCATTATAGCCTTTCCTTATACCCTCATATGTTCATAATATACCAAACTATGATCCCATTAGCAATCAACGACAGAGGATGTGCCTTTTGCGGGAAATTTTTGTTCACCAGGATAATGTGGAGAATGATATGCTAACTGGAGTTTGCAGGGAAAATAGCATTCAACGGATATATCTGGTTGTGTCTAAAAGTTTTGCAAGAATGTGCTTGTGGGAAAATGGTCGATGATGGGATAGGCAGGAAAAATATTCTTAACTGTGTAAGGAAATGAAGACCAACAGACACATTACTTTTCCCGCCAATTGCTTGTCCTTTCACATTCCTCTTGTGATGTATAACGAAGCATTATATATGTGCTTGATATCTCATTGTAAAATACAATTCGATTATCAATACAATTCCTCTGCTCAGTGTGGATGTAGCCAAGTTTGGTGAACCACGATAAATCTAGTGTCTCATTTTCTATTTGCTTTCTAATTACATCTGTGCGCTGTTTTTATTTTTCTTTCTACAATTGAGTTCTACTTTCAGTCCTAACAATTGGTATTAGAGCTGTACGGTGACGGTATAGCTGATTGCGAAAATCGGTGTTGGATTTTCGAGCCATGGAGGAACCGAAGATTGAGAAGTTCTTCGGTCAGAATTTTGGACTGTGGAAAGTACACATGGAGTCTTTGCTGATAAAACAAGACCTCTCACTCGCGCTTGAAGGATCAACAAAGAAGCCAAGCTCAATGACGGATGAAGAATGGGACAAGATGGATAAGAAGGCAAGAGCTACGATTTTCCTCTTGCTGTCCAGCAATGTGTTGTTTAATGTTTCAGTGGAGAAGACTTCGAAGGAGCTGTGGGATAAACTTTGTAAGATGTATGAGATGGCTTCAACATCTAATAAAGTTTTTATCATGAAAAAGCTTTATAACTTGAAAATGAAAGAAGGCAGAATTATGTCTAACCATTTGAATGAGTTTAATACCTTACTTACCCAACTGACTTCGGTGGAGATAAAGCTGGAAGATGAAATTAAAGCAATCTTGCTGCTATGCTCATTGCCCAACAGCTGGGAAGGTGTCGTGATGGCCATAAGTACTTTAGCTTCAGCCAAAACAAAATTGGTGTTTGATGACGTAGCAGCTACACTCCTTAGTGAAGATATGCGTAGAAAGAACCAAGAAATATCTTCCGGTGAAGCCTTAACCACTGTTAGTAGAGGAAGGCCTCATAATAGAGGCAAAGACAATAATAGAAGAAGATCAAAATCAGCGAAGAGGTCAAAATTCAGAGGTAGAGTTGGTGACTGTTGGTTCTGCGGTAAGCCCGGTCACACCAAGAAAAATTGTTATTCCTATAAGAAGGCACAAGAGAAGGTTAAAGACAGCAAGGTCAATGCTGTTTATGACAAGGGTGATAATATTTTGGTTTTGTCCGTAAGTGAAACCACTTCAGATTCATGGGTTCTAGATTCAGGCACATCCTTTCATGCCACCTCTTGCACGGATGCCTTCTCTAATTATCAAGGAGGACAGTTCGGGAAGGTTTACTTGGGGGATAACAATTCATTGGACATCATTGGTAGAGGTGATGTTCTCCTACAATCTAAAAATGGAAGCAAATGGCTTTTGCAAGATGTTAGGCATGTCCCAAAATTAAAAAAGAATCTAATTTCTATAACCCAATTGTTCTCACAAGGCTGCAATACTACCTTCTATCCAGATTCATGGAAGGTTACTAAAGGTGTCATGTAGATTGCTAAAGGAAATAGAGAGGGCAGTTTATATGTTTTTGAGAATGACTCTCAAGTGGGAGCTGCTATGACAGTGACGGACAGTGAAACTGAGCTGTGGCATCAACGGCTTGGACATATGAGTAGAAAAGGTCTTGAAGTCATGATCAAAAGAGAACAACTACCGGGGTTGAAATCCGTGGATTTGGATTTTTGCCAACATTGTCTCTACAGCAAGCATAAGCGGATCAGCTTCATAAAGATGGGTCATGAGAAGAACACCTCACCTTTGGAGCTGGTTTATTCAGATGTTTTTGGGCCAACTGAGGTAACTTCTCTTGGAGGTGCTAATTATTTTTTAACTTTCCTTGATGATTGCACTAGGAAAGTTTAGATTTTTATGCTTAATAAAAAATCTGAAGTGTTCAGCAAGTTCAAAATTTTTAAAGCTCTAGTTGAAAATCAGAGTGGGCATAATATCAAGTGTTTGCAAACTGATAATGGCGGCGAATTCTGTTCACTAGAGTTTGATAGTTTTTGTGCTAACAATGGTATTCGAAGAATCAAAGTTGTTCCTTATACACCACAAGAAAATGGGGCTGCGGAGAGGCTAAATAGAATGATTTTAGAAAAAGCACGGTGTATGCTTTCCAATGCTGGACTGGGAAAAGAATTCTGGGCAGAAGCTTGCAACATAGCTATTTACCTCATTAATCGAGCTCCCTCATCTCGGTTAAATCTTGACATTCCCGAGGAAAGGTGGATGGGCAAGCGTATTTCTTATAGTCATCTACGGGTGTTCGGATGTGAAGCGTTTGCTCTTATTCCTCCTGAGAAAAGATCCAAATTGGATCCCAGATCGCAGAAGTGCATCTTTGTTGGGTATGGCGAGGATCAGTATGGATTCAGGTTATGGGATCCCGTCGCCAAAAAGGTCACTCGCAGTAGGGATGTCGTCTTCAACGAAAAAGTTTTCCTAGGTTTGCACAAAGAAAATAAATCTTCAAATGATTATATAATAGTTGATTTATTTGATAATGGCAATAATGTTGTCAAATCACATAGAAATATTAGCCATGTATCAACTGTTAGTATGCCGACTTCATATGTGCCTGTCCAACATCAAATTGTTTGTTCTCTGCCTTCATATATTGGCGTCCCAGCACATAGTCAAACACCCCAGCACATAGTCCAAACGCAGCCTAGTCAAGCGCTGCCAGCTAATACTACGCTGCCCCCAAATGAGATTTCGCTGCCTTCATTTCAAACGCAGCACTTGCTTCATGAACCACAGCCTCCACTTAACAATACACAGCAGTCAATATTTTCAACGCAGCCTTCACTAAATCATACGCTGCCTCCAAATGACTGTTCGCTGCCCCTCACAAATCCAACGCAACCTTCCACTGTGACATCACTGCCCCCATACACAAGTGCGCTGCCTTTTACTCCTACGCAGCCTTCTCTAAACCAAACGCAGCCAAGTCAATCTTGTTCGCTACCTTCATGTGAAACACAGCCTCTAGTAAATACTATGCAGCCTCATATGGCCCATACGCTGCCTCCAGTACATTCTCAATTTTTGTTGCCTCAGCCGATTGGTGTGCAGGAGTAGAACATTGAAGAAATAGTACAAGGAAATATACAAATGCAAGGGACTGTGCAACAAGGAAGTGTTCAGAGGCAGAGTCATGAAGACATTGTTCAGAACAAGTCTAATTTGCAAAATGACATAGCAAATATTCAAAACCAGTTACACAGAATGAATCTAGATGATTCAAATTTGCAAGAGGAGGTTTCTCAATTAAGGAGGTCTACCTGGGAGAGGAGACGTCCTTCTAAATTCTTAGATTATGAATTGTTGTATTCAGAGGAGGCACATCCAGAATCATTGATTTCTGATCAACCTGAACCAGCTACCTATAAACAGGCTTGCAAGGCAGTTGATTCTTCGAAGTGGCAAGAGGCAATGCAAGATGAAATGACTTCTTTGCAGGCTAATAACACTTGGGATTTAGTGCCACTTCCGCCTAATCGAAGACCCTTGAAGAACCGTTGGGTATACAAGTTGAAAGAGGAAGATGGAGGCAACAAGCGCTATAGTGCTAGACTGATTGTCAAGGGGTATGAGATCAATAGAAAGGCATAGATTTTAATGAGATTTTCTCACCAGTTGTGAGAATGACCACAATCCGGGCAGTTTTGGGTTTGGCTGCAGTTTGGGATTTTGAACTTGATCAGTTGGATGTCAAGACAACCTTTTTACATGGTGATGTTGATGAAGAACTATACATGGAATAGCCGGAAGGATTTAAAAAACAAGGACTGGAACATCTTTATTGCAGATTGAAGAGTAGCTTGTATGGGCTCAAGCAAGCCTCGCGCCAATGGTATCTCAAGTTTGATCGCTTTATGATTGAGCATAACTTCTTGAGGTGTGAATCAGATCCTTGTGTCTATTATAAGCGACTTCCTAAAGGTGAGTTTGTCATTCTCTTGCTCTATGTTGATGACATGTTGGTAGCCGGCACAAGTATGAAAATTGTTTCTGAATTAAAGTCTCAATTAGCTAAGAGATTTGCTATGAAAGACTTAGGCCCTGCTAAGAAGATTCTTGGAATGACCATCACTAGGGATAGACAAAAGAAGGAGATCATGTTGTCACAAAAAGCATACATTGACAAGGTTGTAGACAGATTTGGTATGGCTGATGCAAAGGTTGTTTCTACCCCTCTTGCTGCCCATTTTCGTTTATCTTCTGATTTGTGTCCAAAAACACAAGAGGATAAAGAGTTTATGCAAGGTGTTCCTTATATATCAGCTGTTGGTAGCATTATGTATGCTATGATCTCCACTCGTCCCGATATTGCTCATGCAGTGGGAGTTGTGAGCAGGTTCATGAGCAATCCCGGTAAGCCTCATTGGGAAGCTGTCAAATGGATATTAAGGTATCTTAAAGGTACTTCTGATTATGCTTTGTGTTTTGGTGGCAATAAGGCACAGCTGCAAGGTTTCACTGATTCTGATCTTGCCAGAGATTTAGATAAGCGGAGATCTACTACTGGCTATGTTTTTATGTTTGCTGGAGCTGCCATTAGTTGGGTCTCAAGGCTGCAACATTCTGTTGCTCTTTCTTCTGTCGAAGCTGAGTACATGGCTCTTTCTGAAGGTGCTAGGGAGATGATTTGGTTACAGCAGTTGTTTGGTGATTTGAAATGTCAACAAAGTGACTATGTTTTGTTTTGTGATAGTCGCAGCGCCATTTTTATGGCTCATAATCATTCATCTCAGCGCCGTTCTAAGCATATTGACATACATGCTCATTTCATTTGTCATGTAGTTGAAGAGGGCAAGTTACAAGTTGCAAAAATTGACACAAAGGTCAATCCGGCAGACATTTTCACCAAGGTTGTTCCCAAAGAGAAGTTCGAATATGCCAAGACTTCTCTTGGTCTAGTTAAGAAGAAGTAATTAGAAGTTTAGAGCAGGGGAATGATTGGCAAGTTGCAGCATCCGTTGACCTTCAAGTGGGAGATTGTAAGGAAATGAAGACCAACGGACACATTACTTTTCCCACCAATTGCCTGTCCTTTCACATTCCTCTTGTGATGTATAACGAAGCATTATATATATGCTTGATATCTCATTGTAAAATACAATTCGATTATCAATACAATTCCTCTGCTCAGTGTGGATGTAGCCAAGTTTGGTGAACCACGATAAATCTGGTGTCTCATTTTCTGTTTGCTTTCTAATTACGTCTGTGCGCTGTTTTTATTTTTCTTTCTACAATTGAGTTCTACTTTCAGTCCTAACAAACTGGATATCATCCTATATAGGATAAAACCTCTGTTTTTATCTTTCAACTGACGACTATTGCGGGAAAAACAAGGGGCAGTGGATATGCGTGAAAATGAGGTCGTGATGGATAAATCAGTGACCATCCAGAAAGTCCGTAATATCCGTTGATGGGTTGACGTTCCGCTTCAGTTTGCACTTAACAATCATGGGATCATTTACTTTCTTGAGGCCTTTTATTTAACATTCCACTAGCATATCTATGTCCCAGTACTTCGCATATTGCTCGATTGCTTGAGAACCTTGTCTATGCTTAGCAAAAGATGCGGTTTTAACCATCTTCAATTTCCTGATTTTTTATTTACTGCATACATGTTGATAAACTTACTTTGCTGTCCAAACACAAAACCGCTCGGGAAAGATGAAAGAGTGAACCCATTCTGTGCAAAAGTATGCTATTGATAATGTGAGCCTACAACAACTGGAAACATGTCAAATACTGTATGCGCTTCTGCTATGCTGCCACACTTTGCATATTTCTGCCGTGGCATGTTAGTTCATAGACTCTTATATGCGGACACCACAGTGTTTGAGAGGATACTGCACTGATTGGATGTTTCAAATCGCCGGTTGCTGCAAATGCTTCGAATAGCAAGGTTTAATTCCAGAAATGTAAGTTGTAACATATGATATTCACCTTAGAAGCCTCGTTGATCAATGAACTAGGCATTTCCCTCACGCCTAAAGGTTTCCCAAACTCATTCATTTCTACTGGCACACTGATGGGTGCAATATCACTGCAATCGAAACATTTTGTAGGTTCAATGAAAGTTTGAGGGGAATCGACGTGTCACTGGGGATTGCGGAGAATAAGAATGTTACTGGGAACCACACGAAGGACAAACCCCCTCAATATCATTCTATGCATGCACCAAGTTCAACATCCCTTTGAGGTTCTTTGTCAAGTAATGCACGAAACTCGTATATGCTTCCACACTCCGCAAATCTGGTGATCTCGTCCAAGTTTCTTACTTTCAAAACTTTTTCGGGGGCAATGTGTTTGGCATAGCTTACCTTCCTTAAGATGCTTTGTTCATCAGTCACAAAACGCCACACCACGACTTGTCTATGCTGCTACATGTATATGTTTACTGCGGCCTCTTGAAAGAGAGTTTGCTGGCCACATTATATATATTAAATATAGTATGAAAAGTATTAATTATTAATTAATATTTTTTAATAACTATTGGATAATAGTTTAAATATATTAAATATTGTGCAGTCATAATAGATATTATTAGATAATGGTGTAATGATTTGTATTAGTTTAAAGATTTAGTAACAAAAGCATATAGTTTAACGAATTTAAAATTTTGACAATCAATTTTGTTAAAATAGATTACATGTTTGTTTACATATTTAATTTATACAATTATGTTAATAAAATTAAATGGTTTATGAATTAAATTTTTTTGACAAAGTTCATTTTTAACACTAAAACCTTGAAAATTAAATTTAATTCCTTACCCTCACCGTTGAACCCTTCATCATAAACCTAAACTCTAAACCCTAAACACTATAAAATAAACACTAATCTCTATACCCTAAACACTAATCGTTAATCTAAATACTTTTGCTACTAAATCTTTAAAATTATTAAGTGACAGGGTAAGTAATTCGTTAATCTAAATGCTTTTGCCACTAAATCTTTATACTTATTATCAATTACAATGTCATTCATTTTATTCAACATTACAATGGCAGGAACCTATGCAATACGTCTCTTGTTCAAAATCTCTTTCATTGATACAATTTCATATAGCTACAAAATTTAGACCTTAGTAGAAGGAAACTAATATATTATTGTAATTTATAATATATTTTGTAGAAATTTATAATTTTGAAAATATTTTTTATAAAAGTATTATATTAATTTAGAATATTTTTAAAAATAGAATATAAGACTTTTTTAGAAATAAGGTCTTATATCAATGAATAATCCTATATACAATATAATCATATATACAATCTCTCCGCTATTGCATATAGGGTTATTATTTAATAATTGATTTTTTTTAAGAAGGGCTTTTAGTTTTTGAATATAAGATTAATTTAATGGTTTTAATTTTTAATAAATTATTTTGAGAAATTTGTCTTAATAGTAAATTTAGTTCATCTATTTGTATTGAAATTTTAAAATTTATTGAAAGTATTATTTTCGAGTATTATAAATTTACAATTAGAGAGAATCAAGAAGGATTACATTGTAACCTATAAGTAATCTAATTAATTTTTTATTTTATTTTTGGATTCTATTTTTAAGAAAAATTGTATACATCTTAAAATATTTATTTTCATTGCAAGTGATCTCATCCAATTCTATTTCTTTTCTTCAAGTATTTTAAAAAAAGGTTTTTATAATAAACAAAGGTAAGACTAATACTTTTCAAGATTTAATGTTAGAATTTATGATATGATTACTATTGAAATCAAAATTTAATGTTCGAGTGACTTGTTTCTGTTAAGCTGTGTAGCTTCGATCAGATAACGTATCCATTATGATCGAATGACACATTACCAAAGCATAAACACCAACTGCATTTTAATACGGTGATTAGTAATTGTTAATATCTATGATTCATTGCTAAAGAAAGGGTGACAAAGCCACACCTGTGATAGGCATGACTCCTTGAGGAGTCACGTCTATCACAGATGTGACTCCTATCGTAAATCATATATATATATCAACGTATTTGCCTTGCAATACCATGGACAGACACAGAAATCGGAAGTGTATGAGAAGTGGAAATTGCATCTGCACAACAAAAGAAAGTAATAAATTAAGTCTGCAATACAAATATCCAACATTCAGAAGTTATCTAAGTTAGAGATCATTAAGTTCAATTTGAATTTACATGGTATCAGAGCCAAGTTAAGCAGAATCCAGGCAGAAAATCAAACTTGAGAAATTCAGATTTAATACATCTCTTTCTCAAATGGCAGTAGCAATCCGATTCGAAGATAGATTGGAAGGAGGAAATAACTTCTCATCATGGAAATTCAGAATTATGATGATACTAAAAGAAAATAAAGTTGATTCATTTGTGAGAGAAAACAAAACGGAACCAGAAAATGATCCTGATAAAATGACATGGAATGAAGGAAATGACAAAGCCATGAAAATCATAGTTGATGGAGTTAGAGATCATATCGTGCCGATTCTGACAAAACATGAGACTGCATATCATATGTTTAAGTCACTTGAAAACAATTATGAAATTAATAACTCTAGTAAAACCTTAGTCCTAAAGAGAGAAATAAATCATATAAGTATGAACAATGGAGAATCTATCAATGCATACTTTATGAGACTATTTGCACTAAGGGATCAACTATCAACACTTGGGTACAAAAATTGAAAGCAAGGAACTAACACTTATTGCCCTAGATGGTCTCCCAAATTCTTGGGAGAAATTTGTTCAAGGCATTAGTGCAAGGTCTAAATTTCCAAAATTTGACTGCCTAAGATCAGACTATCTTCAAGAAGAATCTAGACAGACAAAGAAAGGGTCAAAACAGAAAAACATAGATGAAGATCTTCATGTTCTAAATACAAACTCTCACAAGAAAGAGAAGAAGAAACACTTCAAGAAGAGGAAAAATCATCACGGGAAAGGTTCATTCAAGAAAGACATTTCTCGCATCCAATGCTTTAGATGCGACCAATATGGACACTATGCAGTTAGATGTCCTAACAGAACCAAGCAACAAGCATCTTATGCCAAAATAAAGGAGCATGAATCTGAGAAATATGTATTCTACTCTGCACTTTCAAACCAAGTAACAAATAAATCCAACACCTGGGTTATAGATAGTGGTTCATCAAGACACATCACAGGGTTCAGGGAACTACTAGGCACCATGGTAGAAGAGACTGATGAAGAAGTAACAATTGGAGATAACTCTATACATCCATTCAAGGGTGTTGACACATGCACCCTCAAATTAAAGACTGGCATCTCCATCCAACTTACTGGAGTATTGTTTGTCCAACTTATCTACACTTGAAGATAATGGATATAGGGTGACCTTTATGGATAGCAAAGTATTGGCATGGCCAAAGAATTCTACTATTAAGAAAGCCAAAACCATAGGTCATAGACAAGGCTACTTGTACGAGTTATGTACAGAACCAAATCTAGCCCTAATTCATGAAACTACAGACTCTAATGAAATATGGCATAGAAGACTAGGACACCTAAATTTTCATGCCCTATCTTCCATGGAAAGACTAGTTACAGGGTTACCCAAACTCAAACAATGTAAATCAGGGGTATGCAAGGGGTGTGCCTTAGGGAAAAATACAAAGGGGTCCTTTCAAAATAGTTCTAGCAAAACAAATAACTTATTAGAACTAGTCCACTCAAATTTATGTGGACCCACGTCTGTACCCTCCTTAGGTGGGTTTCTATACTATGTAATCTTTGTTGATGACTTCTCCAGAAAGACATGGATCTATTTTCTTAAATGTAAAGAATCACAAGAAATCCTTAAAAGATTTAAGGAATTCAAATCCATTACTGAAAACTCTTCCCAGAGAAAAATCAAAACCTTAAGAACAGATAATGGGAGTGAATACACTTCAGATATTTTTAAAGACTTTTGTAAAAACACTGGGATTAAGAGGGAGTTCACTATACCTTATAATCCTCAACAAAATGGAGTTGCAGAAAGAAAAAATAGAACCATTGTAGAAGCTACTAGGGCTATGTTACTTGATCAGAATATAGACACTTCACTTTGGGCAGAAGCATCTAGTACTGTTGTCTATATACAGAACAGATGTCCTCACTCTCATATTGATGACAAAACTCCTGAAGAAGCCTTCACTGGCACAAAACCAAACATTAGTCATTTAAGGATATTTGGTTGTCCTATTTACATTCATGTGCCCAAAGAGAAAAGAACTAAGCTAGAACCTTCTAGGAGAAAAGGCATCTTTGTAGGCTATAGTGAAACATCAAAAGCTTATATAATATACATACCTGGTCAAAGACAGATTGAACTAAGCAGAGATGTGATTTTTGAGGAAGACAGCCTTCAAAAGAGCCAGAAATTATATTAAGTCAGAAATTCAAACTTCCAACTCAAGCATAGAAGAGGTTCCTACACCTGAGTTTCAAAGGGAGTATCATGAAGAAGAGGTAAACCATGAACAAATCATATCACTAGAAAATCCCAAGAAAAGACCACTTTGGGCCACCAAAACAATGGAAGAAGCTAAAAATTATGCCGCTCCATCAGGGACTTTTAGGGAAAGCACAAGACCTAAGAGATTCTCTAGTTATGTAGCTTTAATGAATGAATTCATTAAATCAGAACCTTCTAGTGCTATAGAAGCTCTTAAGCACCAAGTATGGAAGGATGCCATGACAGAGGAGTATCAATCCATCCTGAAGAATGATGTGTGGGATATAGTACCTAGACCAAAAGGGAAATCTGTTGTTTCTACAAAATGGCTATTTAAAATCAAACATGCTACAGATGGCAATATAGGGAAATACAAAGCAAGATTTGTAGCCAGAGGATTTTCACAAAAGGAAGGAATTGATTATGACAAAACCTTCACTCCAGTTGCTCGATATACATCAATCAAGGCAGTTCTAGCTATTGCAGTAGCCAAAGGGTGGAAAGTCCATCAAATGGACATAAAAATTGCTTTCTTAAATGGAACCATTGAAGAAGAGGTTTACTTAGAGCAACCCAAAGGATTTGAGATTCACAATGCAGGATCCCATGTATGTAAATTAAAGAAAGCTCTATATGGACTTAAACAGGCCCCCAGAGCCTGGTATGAAAGAATTGACAGTTACCTCTTGAGATTAAGCTTCTCAAAGAATGATGCAGATCCAAATCTCTACTTCAAACAAAGCAAAGGTGATATGTTAATATTGATATTATATGTTGATGATCAATTGATTACAGGAGAAGATCACCTTATTGATCAGTGTAAGAAAGATCTAGCTTCAGAATTTGACATGAAGGACTTAGGTCTATTACACTAATTCCTTGGACTAGAAGTATGGCAGAAATCAAACTGTATTATTCTAAACCAAGGGAAGTACACAATTGATATATTAAAAAGGTTTGGTATGATGGAATGTAGACCTATGTCTTCCCCCATGGAAACAAATCTTCATAAATTGAAGGAAGCAGCAGCAAATTCTCTGTTGGTAGATCCCACTCTTTACAGACAAATAATTGGATCCTTGATGTATTTGGTCAATACCAGACTTGATATCTGCTATGCTATAAATGCCTCAAGTCAGTTTATGTGTGAGCCCAAGGAGATACATCTTGTGGCTATGAAGCATATAATGAGATACCTTCAAGGTACTCTAAATTATGGCTTAAAATATGAAAAGGTTGACTTAGATCTACATGGATTCATAGATTCAAATTGGGATAGAAGTGTAACTGACCAGAAGAGCACCTCCGGATGTTGTTTCAGTTTAGGGTCAACAATGATATCATGGATCAGCAGAAAACAGTCTTTAGTTACTTAGAGTTCTATAGAAGCCGAATATATTGTAGCTTCTATGGCTGCTAGAGAGGCAGTATGGCTTAGAAAATTGCTTGTGGGATTATTTGGTAAACCTCTGAAACCAACTATCATCCACTGCGACAATCAAAGCTGTATTAAGCTATCTTTGAATCTAGTATTCCATGATAGATCTAAACATATTGAGATTCCTCATCACTATGTGCGTGATATGGTGGAAAGGAATGTGATTCAGTTGGAGTATATCAGTACATGGGATCAAACTACAGATATTCTTACCAAACCACTCCTCAAGGTGAAAGTTGAATACTTCAGGAAAAATCTTGGTATGATTGAAATGTAAGATTCTAATTGATTTGTACTAATATATTAAAGATGTTTAATGTGTAAACATCTTGTGTCATATGTGTGACTCTATGACATTATGGGCCTACCCATTCTGTGTTTGTTTCCAAAAGGTGACGATTTTTTGGATAATCTACACTTGTACCTAACATTATAAGGTGAAGATCTTATAATGTTCATTAGACTGATATCATGTGACTTGATATTGGTATGAATCATGGAGTTATCATGATTAAGTTATGGTAGACATTATGTGACTTAATGTCAGTGCACATACCATAACTGGGATATATAAGGAGAATGTAATGTTCTCGAGTATAGTATATCCTTTAGTATCACAAGGTAGGTGATGCTACATATCACGAGATAGGTGATACTATATATCATGAGTTATGTGATATTAAAATTACTTTGTGAAATTCATTACAGATCAGATAATTGACATTCACAGAGATTATTGTGATATTGTTATCTTCCCGAGCTAAGAGAGGGAGTGTTAAGATGTGTGTAGCTTCGATCAGATAACGTATCCATTATGATCAAATGACACATTACCAAAGCATAAACACCAACCGCATTTTAATATGGTGATTAGTAATTGTTAATATCTATGATTCATTGCTAAAGAAAGGGTGACGAAGTCACACCTGTTATAGGCGTGACTCCTTGAGGAGTCACATCTATCACAGATGTGACTCCTACCGTAAATCATATATATATATATCAATGTCTTTTTCCTGCAATACCATGGATAGACACAGAAATTAGAATTGTATGAGAAGTGGTAATTACATCTGCACAACAAAAGAAAGTAATAAATTAAGTCTGCAATACAAATATCCAACATTCAAAAGTTATCTAAGTTAGAGATCATTAAGTTCGATTTGAATTTACAGTTTCTTTAATCTTTGCTAGAAAGGATTAGGATATAGATGAAAGTCATATTTTCAAGAGATTAAAATTAAAATGTTATGTCACATCCTTCGAATACACCCCTTCTACCTTGTCATAGATTAATGCACTGATCAACTCACCTATATGTTTAATAGTTTGTTAAAGACTTAAATGACATCTTCGTTGACAAAGGTAATAAAAAATTGATGGAATTCCAATTTTACAAATCTAGAAAATTGAAAAGGAAGAATCAATTATGTTCAGTTATCTCAAATTCAACAACATGAAAAGACTCAATTAATCAATAGTTCTTCAAACCCTATGTTAGTGTTAGACCAAACAACTCAAATTGGATATCAAAAGGGATATATGTTTCCCCAAAATGAATCACACTAAAAAAGAATCATCTATTAGAAGAATGGATATTTTGGAATATATTTTAGCTGCAAATAGGATTCCTCTAAGGAAACAAAAACTAGAAGAAACCATTCAAAAAATACTATTTATCCAAAATAAGTAGGAAATGAACATAATAAAATAAGTAGGAAATGAACATAATAAAATCCCATTTGAAAAGAATATTTTTTTAATCAAACATGCTAATCTTTAGCTTATTTTGAACTAGATTAAAAAATGGTGCAAAGATAATTAGGGGTAGAATGTGGTGGTTTGAAATCTGCTAAAAGGATTTTTTCAATTTGAATGTGATTCTCAAGAAAGGAAAGAAAAAGTTTAGAAATTCACACGCAAAAGAATAAGCAAACATACAATCAAGGTGACACAATATATACTTTGAAAAAACCCTCCATGAGGGAAAAACCAATGCTCTAAAAGCATCCATATCCATTGTATTGTCTCATGAACAAAGATTACAATACATAACCTTCATGAATCCTTCTGAATCATCAAGCTCCCTAATTGCACTCTATGTGAACAAGTAAATTAGAATCATGTAACCACACATCCCAATCCATACTTCCTCTCCTCACACATTTAACCTACAAGAGAAGCTCAATCTAGCCAAACATAGCCAACAACTAAAACAACCAACAACTAAAACAACCAACCTTAACAACTACTCATGTGCTTGCTTTTATAAAGATAATATAACAAAAATACAAGATGTAGTATTGTAAAACCATGTATCTAGAAACCATGAGTATTAAAAATCATTGACCCTCACATTTAATTACTAGTACTAAGTTTTCCCTTTTTCCCAATATTAAATAATTTCTCAAATAAATATTAATTATTCTGTGTCCCAAACACATAAAATAACTAACCCAATGTTACATACAACTTTTACAAGTGGCACCCAAATAAATATTTAATGTGGCTAAATACATCACATAGATGCACCACAAATAAATATTTATTTTACATAATTAAATTTATTTATTTTTATGCAAGGTGTATGACACATCTTTTCCAACATTCTCCCACTTGTTGTATACATTGCATAAGGAGTCAACAAAGTAAACTCAAAGATGATCAAGGAAACAATCCACATGCCCAACATATACCATGTAAACATCATGTGCTCCATCGAGATACTTGCAATAATAACCAAGGTGACCACCATCTCAAACAAGAATCCTCTCATCCTCCATCATGTCAAACCATGAAAGATAAAATCCTCCAAAGAGATACCACACTAAACTATCACATAGAAGCAAGAAACCTGTGTCCACTAATATCCAAACACAAACACCAAATTCAATGGTAAACAAATAGGCCTAAGTAGCTGACAAGAATCAATCACCATAGATGGAATAGCAACCACAGCTAGTTACTAACACATCCACCCACCATACCTCCAACCCAAGGGTATACCAATCATAACAAGTAGACCAAATACCATTAACATATCCAACCCAAATCACATTGATCACAAGTCCCTGTTATACTCTATCCTGCCTAAATAATTCCTCTAAGGTAACAACACATAAACATGCGATAACAAACCTCAAGACTCTCAACACTATAGTATAATGAGAACATGCAACAAAGGACACATATACATCCTAGAACTCCCACTACATGGGTAAATGTCAATCTAAAATAGATCAAGGCATACAAAGATCCACTAATAGCACTCACATAGAAGATGTGGCTAAATCCTTTATCACATAATGTCAAAGAACACAAACAATGATATGCAAAACCTACAAACTAAAATAGTTGCAACATAACTCTCACCTCAAATCCATATCTTTCCCAAGTCCTCCACATCATAAGAGAAAGAGATCAAAAAGTCTCATAGTGGCTCCATACAAACCTCAACTCCAATGTCACGTGAATACAAAACATCAGGAAGAAGTATAAGACCAACAAGAGAGAACCTACAAATCAAAATCATGTCCTTCTACCAACACTGTTTGAGTGCTATAGATGTGAACAAGTATGATCTCCTTCCTAAAACCCCAAATCAAGAAGCCTCAACAACATCCAAAAAATCAAGATGTAAGCCTCTCAAACCAAAGGATGATCAAACAAAACCTCCATTCCCTCAACAAGAAATATGCCCAAAGCCACTAACCATCTCCATTACACACAATGACCTCAAAACTAACTTAGGATCAAACATAAGGAGATAAAAAACCATAACCATGCATCTACTCCTCAAACAAGTCCTCATTACCATTATCCATATCTCAAGACTCAAGCATACATGATAAGACAAGACACAAAGAAATAATTAATATGTTTAAAAATCAAGTGGGCAATACCTATCAAATCATTCACTATCGAGAGGACCAAGAGTGGGGAAAGAGATTGCTCCTTTAGGATGCACCAATCCTCTATGACTCTCTCTAAGAACAATCTCCTTAACAGGTCCATGTTGAACTCATGTTCATCCAAGGTGTACTCTCCTTGGTCTTCCTACTGAAATCTCATCAAAGAGTAATCATCTCAACACATGATCTCCAAGATCAAGAAATCTCCATCCTCGCCCATGTCTCCAAGTATCAATGAGCATCTCCGTGATCAATCCATGCCTAAACTCCAAAGGCAACACTACACTATCATGAAGCTTTCAAGCAAATGACCAATGTACTGAATACCAAGAGAACCAATAAGATCATTGTCAAAGCTCCCACTGCATGTCTACATAATATAGGAACATATCATGACATCATAATATTACATCTCCTCAAAGGAAGAACATATGTCTCATAAGAACATATCATGCTCCAAAGAGCACCTATATCATGCCAACACTCTAACATATGATCAAGAGTAAACCAAGGCACAATACCATCCATCCTCTAAGCAAGGATCACCTGTCAAAACTAGCAAACCATAACCAACACCCTAACCAAAGACTCCAAGAGTCCTCCATGGTACCAAGATGTCAACATCTCCAAAACACATGAAGATAATTAGCTCCTATCAATAGAACCCAAGATGTGAATGAACTCTAACTACATAGAAGAAACAAAATCCAAGAGCTCATCCATTACACCAACAACCATTGCAAAAGATCATCCATCACCTAAGTAATGAATCCACATCATTGCCAAAGCTCCCATTGAGTCGTGATATTGATCTGCACATGACATCATGATAAAAATAAAACCATCACTATCAAAAGCTCCCATTGAATTGTGTAACCAAGCTATCTATGACATCATGATAACCATCTCCTAGATGAAGATCATCCATGGCCTCCAACACAATCAAAGAATCCCACTATAATATCAACAACTCCCAAAATGTAGACTAAAAACATAATCTCCAAACCAAGAAGATGAACCACCACCTATAAATAGAATCAATCCAACACCACCAACTATGCACCTACTTTGGGTCTGAAATTGCAGTTCTGAGGGGCCGCATTGAGAAGATGGAACATAATCTTTCTACTATGCTCAGGAATTCTATCTTACTCAAGATGTCTGTGCTGTAGAACCTTGGGGCTACTGTTACTGCTAAAACTGATGAGAATTCTATGAAATTGGATGAGCTTATTAAATCCATGGTTAAGTAAGGAGAGAATCTTCCTCCTTATTTTTTGTGTCTATATTGATGATACTCTGCTACTTTGTATTAACTTTCTTAGTCTATAGTTGCTGTTTATGTTGTTTATGTTGGGAAAACAGGGTTTGATGTATCTGCTTTGAAGCACTTTTGTGATGTCTGCCTCTGTGGCTCTTTTGCTTTTTGTAAGGGTTTGGCCCCTTGTTTAGCCGCCTTATATTATCAAAAACAATGCACCTGCATAAAAATCGTGTTGTACTAGAGTCCCAACCAAACAAAGAACCTCCATAATGCCATGATAACCATGCACCTACATCAAACTCTCATCGAGTCTCCACAACTATACCATATAGTCAACAAGTTTAGGTCCCATAACATAACTATATCAGGTAACACAACATCTCTCTCTATCTCATAATGGCAACCATACCAATAAACTAGGTGACCAAATTGGGCAACCAAATAGGATTTTCATAAACATTAAAATATCTATGGGTATAGACAACCCACATCCAAGTAATTGATGCAACTTGTAAGTACAAACAACCTACAACATTGCACAACTTGTAGATCTCACAATGCAACATGTAAATTTAACTATACATTGGTAATCATGTCAACCAAGGATAATCAAAGATAAACATGCAATCTTTCCATGACTCAAACACCAAATCACCTCATATTCGATTTGCCATAAACTCACAAAGTACTAAAAGTCACATTCTAGGGGCTTCTTAGATGCATTCTTTATATGTATTTTGTCCTCTCTTGTGCATTAGTCTTGAATGTTAAGTTCTGAGGTCTTGTTGAGAAATAGATGCATGGTTTTATTTATTTTTGTTGTTCTCCTTGTAGTTGGGTTAGTTCTGAGGAATTGTTATGAGAGGTGTACAAGATATGGTTAGTGGCTTTGGGCATATTACCTTATGTTGTGGGAATGTTTAGCTAGTTTGATCTAATTTCTATGAGAGGTTTACATCTATTGCTGCCATTTTTCATCATAAGTTGAATGGTTAGATGTTGATATACTTCCAGTTTGGGAGTGTTGAAGGAGATCTTACTTTACACAGTTTGGCACATGTTAGTGTGGTATAAGGACATGGTTTGATTTGGAAGTTCTCTCTTTCCTAGTATATTGTCTTCTTCCTAAAGGTTCATATGTTTATGGAGTTGAGATTTTGAATGGAGTCATGTGTTGTTTTTTGTACTTCATTATTTTTTGGAAATAATTTGGTAGCTCCTTGATCCCTTTCTTCATTGGTTTGGAGGACTTGGGAGAGTTATTTAGATTGGTAATGAGAGATGTATTTTGCATATCATTGTATGCTTCTTTGACACTATGATAGAGGAGTCAGCCACATCCTCTATGTGAAGTGCTGTAGGACTTTTGAAGATGTGATCTTGTTTTCAGACTTGACATTAACTATGCAGTGAGAGTTCCATAAGGTATATGTGCTATGTATGAGTGGGACACCTCTCTTGTACTAGTTAAAATTTATTGCAGTGAGTTACTTTAGAGGGTTTTTATCACATGTCCTATGTGGTTTATTACCTTGGAGTCTTGTTTTGCTGGATGGTGGATATACAGGGACTTGTTTACAAATTTGGGTTGTTGTGTTGATAGCATGAAGTTCTACCTATGATAGTTTGTTTACCTTGGTTTGATGTATGGATAGTTTGGATGATCTAGCAACTTTCTATGGTTGATATTCCAATTTGGTATGAGTGTGGTAGTCACTTAGAGTCATTTATTATCATTTGAATTTGATGTTTGTGTTCATGTATAGATTGGTGGATATGTTTCACCTTGGCATGTTCCTTGTCTTATCATGGGTGACATGATGTGAGGAGTTCTTGCTTGGAATGGTGGTTATCATGGTTGTTTTTTGTAGGTATCTTGATGGAGCACAAAAGCATGTTGAAAAATCAATAGTACATGGTTGGCTAAGGTGTGTTTTTCCCTTGTTGATTTTTCCTCTAGATATGTACTTACAATGTATAATGTTAGATGTGAGAATGTTGGGGTTAAGATTCCATCAACCTTGTAAATCCTATGACATGGTTTCCATTGTTATTGGAAAGTTCCAAGGTTCTTGGAGAGTTCCAACATCCTTGGAGGTATGGTGTTAATTTTTGTAAATTTATTCATAAGGGATGAAGGTTTCACCATCAATGGTAAATTATTTTTACTGGTACCGTAAATAATTATTTATTGGCCTCAGTAATTAATTGGTTACTAGCAGGTTGTTATAGAGTTACTTTTACTACTCAAGGAATCTCGATAAATAGTAAATGAGGTGAGATGGAGAATCTTCGCACCCATATTTGGGAGGTATATATTTGGACTATTACGACATGTGTCATAAGTTTTTAAGAGTATTTATGACAAATTACAATTGCCATAAGGTGTAAGAGATTCTATGACAACAATTATTGTCTTGTAACTACCTATTATTGGTTCTAGATGCCCATATTAGGAAGATGCCTATGATAGGTGTAAGGGGATCTGTAAGAAGATGATTTTGGTGTTTCCCAAGATAGGAACATTGGATTTTATCCATCTCCCATGAATTTGTTTTATGGGTACTCATTTTGTATAAATATGAGACTTGAGAGTGAAGGTTGTAAAAGTAAGAGTTGTTTTGTACATAGGTGATGTTGGATTGAAGACTAAAGAGGAGATAGGAAGGATTGTACTAGAGTCTCTATTTTGAAAAATAATACAACTTGGGCCTCTCTTCTTGGTGGAGTTTTTCCTACAAGGGTTTCTCCACATAAACACTATGTTATGTGTTTGATCTTATGTTCCATTGTTACATTGTGTTTTGAGATCTTGCATTCTTATGTTGATTTGTGCCTTTTTGTTGCTACTATCTTATGGTGATGTTATTGTTGTTTTAAGTTCATCTAATGTGGTTATAAAAAGCATGTTAAAGTGGTTTATGTTAACTTCATAAAGAAGTTGAATCTCTTCACAATATTTCAAGGATTAAGCAAACTTAATTTTAAGATTTGCATACAATTTTTAGACTTCTATTTTGTAGTAGTCAAAGCCTTGTATGTCACCAATTGGTATCATAGCTTGGTGATTTGATGATTAACAATTTGATTAGAGATTGTTCATTTATTCTAACATAACCTTTCCTCACACGTAGGAAGAAGTTTTGTCTCTCTTAAAATATGTGGTGTTAATTCCAACTTAGATTAAACTATGAAAAATGTATGCAAGTTTATACTAAAGTAGATACACATTGAGGTTAGTTCAAAGAAACCTACATGAAAGTGTATGAAAACTAAATGAAATTTGAGAATGCCTAACGCTATCTCTAAGTAGCCAACAATCAATTGTACACCACTATTAAGCTAGGATAGGTAATTTGACCAAGTACTAATTGAAACTAGATTAGTTGATGCAATAAAATTGAGTTTAATCAAGCCTAAAAACATCAATAGTATTAAGAGAAATAAATCTAAATAGTGGAAAAAGTCCCAAAATATAGCAAGTAGTATCATAAGATAAGTAATTTAGATCTAGGTATTAATCATGTACATGACAATATAGATTATTATTACACGAAAGAAAAGTATGATGCCCCCTATATAGGATCAAAATATGTGATCTTGTGTAAGTATTATGTATAAGATCAATATAGGATTGAAGTGATATAATAATTTGTTTGCACAATAAAAACATATGATATATGACATTATAATCTCAAGGCAAATAGTCAATCATAAGATATGACAATGTAAGTACAAATAGATGGGAATGAATAGCATGATGGTCCACAATATGGACATACATGATGAATGAATGATATCACAATAATGATTAAAAAGAAACTCTCAATTTATGATAATGCAATATATCATGTACATCCTCTATAAAGTAGATATAGAAAGATGAGATCATAATCTATATAATATGTAATAGTGTGAGATCATAGGACAAAATATATATGATTCATCCATTCAAGTGAGATAATAAGACATAAGAAAATAGTAATCTAAGATCATGATGTAAAATTAATATGAAGAAATGTTTGATCAAATAGCAATGTTAGATGATATATTAACAATGTGAGATCAATGATCATAAGACATGATATAGAAATGTGAGGTCAAAGTAGACACATGTTTAAGATCAATGATATGCAAGTTAAATTGGTAAAAGATGATACCACATACATAATGTGGACAATGTAGCTAGATATAATAATGATAAATCATAAAAATATGACCATGATAGAAGGATACTACATAATGGATTATATATAAATATGGTCAAAATACCTTGATTGAATACAATGTATTAAAATAAGACAATTATCTAAAAACCTAGATTAATCAAGTTGGTAATTTATTTAAGACAATATTGTAAGAAGATAGATCAAACCATGTACTTGAACATAAGTGAATCTAAAACAATCATAAGGACCAAAGATACAAGGGTTAAGTTATAAGAGGTAAAGGGTCATGAAAGCATAGCTATAGTCTAAACTTTCCAATAAAAAAGTCTCATCATCTATGTGCATATATAATTAGCAAGTAAGAATGTTAGGGTTCCATATAAACATTTTAGGGTTTGAAATAAATGTTTTAGGGTTCCAAAATTTAGTGTTTTGAAAATATAAATGAAATTAGGATTCCAAAATAGATGTTTAACCTATTTCAATTTTCACATTTTATGGTTTCAATTTGACATGTATTACGGTTTTAAATTTCACATAATGGGGTTGAAAAATGAAGTTTGAGGGTTTCAAAATCAGGTATTGGGGTTTTCAAATTAACATGTAACAGGGTTAAAATTTGATATTTTAGGGTTTGAAAATCTCATTTAGGGTTTGTGCATTCAAAGAAAGGGTTTAGAAATTTTGATAATAAACAATGAATTTCCATATTACAATTTTTGAAAATAAACATTGAAGTAAAACTCAAAATTTGATAGGGATAAATGAAGAATACCTAGTAAAAAATGCAATAGTGTGAGTGCTAATGAATATGAACATGGACACCTTTGGTAGATGACAAGTGGCAAGGTGGTGGAGCTCCCTGGTATACTCAGTCATTCATGAATCTCTTCATTGAAGGTCAATAGTTACACAGTCACCTTCGGATGCACTGTGCTTTTCCATGCACCCTATCCGTTGAAAATGATAGGTGCAAAAGGTGTTTTTGGCATTATATATTCTTTTTAAAAAATAATAAAATATTACTTTCATTCAAAGAAAATCTTCAAATGAAGGTATTATTTTATTATTTCGTGATCAATAAAATAATACCTTTGTTCAAAGATTTTCTTCGAATGAAGGTAAACCTTTATTCGAAGGTGATTTCTACGAAATCTTCAAACGAAGGTAATGTGATTTTTTTTTGGCCCATCCTCGATGGAAAAAATGATGTCCCAAGTTTGGGACTAGGTATTGTGGGTTCACTCGATTAGGATAGTCGATTCCATTCTCTCAAACCCTTGTAAGTATGGCAAGTCAATGACTTTTTGAACAAGACTAGTGATAATATGCAATATTTCATAATGCCCTAGGATGTTGATTTGATATCATGAGATGGATCTTTTTAAGCTCTATGATGTGTGCTAGAAGGAGTTTAATTCATGTCTTTACTAGATGTTTAAATGAATTAGGATTTGTCTTTATATATAAAACCCTAGCATGCAATTCAATTAGTTCACACTTCATCATTTGGAGGGAAAACAACGAGACTTATTTTTTAATTTTATTTTTAAAATTAAAAGATCTTTTCTATGAGTGTAAAAATGATTTAGATCACTCCCACCATTATAAACATGATCCAAAATAAAAAATAAAAAATCTAAAAATCAATTTTAAACTTTAAAAATATGTGTAATTAAAAAAACAATACCAATATTTTATTATTTGTTAACTTCCATGTAAAAATCATCTTTACATACTAAATATTGGGAGGTTATATTTATTCTCATATAAAGTAAAGTAACTAAGATGTCTATCATGCTAGACTCCTTTGGTAGCACATACAACATGATTGATTTAATTATTATTCTCGATGTCTTCAAGTGTACCTGCCTTTTTAAAAAGAGATATGACGTGGGGCATAAATCAATCTTATTTTTGGAATACCCATATAAAAAAGAAAAGATAAATTAGAATTAACTCTGGTGTAATTAAAAAAATATAATTTCTATTTCAATTATTTAGATGACTGTTCTAAAACTCAAACCTAATGCCAGTCTTCTGTGAAAATACATGCTTGTCTTCCATGATTTTTTTAGACTAATTATTACTGCATGATGAATAATAGTGAAAATGTAAAGTTTGTAGATGCTTTTTCCTCAGTTGTAGAAACATGCTCTTGTACTTTTTCCTTTATACTTGAGCAAACCAAAAGAAAAGAATGTTAGTGTAGAATTTCTATTCTGGATATTTCTCTAGATAAGTTTGCTAGCTGTTAGGTTGTTAGGATAAATATTGCTTAGTTGTGCAATCTTGCGTAAAGTTGTTGCTTAGTTGTGCAATCTTGCATGGAGTTGCATGCATTTTTTCTAGTTGGCAGTTGCCATTCTAGATGGCTCATCTTCTGCTATATATATTGTACTAATTCTTAAGCTATTCAATCAATGCAATCAACTCAATTGTTCATAGCTTATTCTTCATTCTAATTTGTGCAAGTGTAATTTGTAGTTCGACTGATTCACAAATTTTACATGGTATCAGAGCTAGATTAGTTTGAGTGCAAATTCATTTTATATTGTGCAAATTTATTTTCATGGAGGCAGATGTAAACCTTTGTTTCTAGGTGTAGGCATATTTCTGTGAAGATTTTCACCACCATGGAGGTAGATGCAAACCTTTGTTTCTAGATGCATGCATGTTACTTCCCCTATTTTTTTTGAATGCTCCTTGCTTTCTTCCTATGTTGATTCTTTAAAATTGTACGTGCTTTGCAAGCACCACATGATAAAGATCTGGGAAAATTTGGGGCTTTGTAAAAATTAAACTTATATAAAGTTCCATATGAGGGTTTCTACTTAAAGTATTTAGTATAGGTTTCTTTCATTATGCTTCTGAATAAACAAATTTAGGATAAAAGTTGCTAATTAATTACCGGAGTTTCGTACCATTTGGAGCACATCTCTGCAAACATCAAATCTTCTGACGATTAGCTTCTGTATCTAGAGATTAGGTGTCTGTCTATTTAACACCATCTAGTTGAAAAGTGTAGACTAAAATACCGAACTACAATTTTGAGCATTCGAGAGTATCCTAGAGGTACTCATGCGGTGGTTTCTATGGATCTAATCTATGTCATGTCATCGAATTTATCTGCAGTTCTTCATTGGTAGTTGCAGCTTTCTTTTTACAGAGTTTAAATAAATTATTAGGAGTTTTTCCACCTGGGTTTTCTCCTTTCCTCTTTGTAATTGGGTACCTAATCAGGCTTAGTTACTGGGACCCATAGCTCTCTATTCACCTAGCTACACTTAAGGGGGGTGTTAGTGTAGAATTTCTACTCTAGGATATTCCTCTAGATAAGTCTGCTAGCTATTAGGTTAGGAAAAATATTGCTTAGTTGTGCAATCTTGCATAAAGTTGTTGCTTAGTTATGCAATCTTGTATGGAGTTGCATGCCTATTTTCTAGTTGACAGTTGCCATTCTAGATGGATTATCTTTTGCTATATATATTCTACTAATTCCTAAGCTATTCAATCAATGCAATCAATTCAATTGTTCATAGTTTATTCTTCATTCTAATTTATGCAAGTGTAATTTGTATTTGACTGATTCACAAATTTTACAAAGAACGTATTCCAATCTTCTTTTCTTTACAACTTGCATGTACCAAAAGAAAAGAATAAAATCCCATCTTATTTTCTTTTTGACTGTACCCATTTTCATATTCCATATCAAGTCATTATAAAAGGCAAGGCTGTCAATCTCTAGAACACACTCATTCATACAGATTCTGAGAAACCATATGTTTTAAGTCATATCTTGTTTAATTTCTTTTACCTGCTTCTATCTTTCACAAGCTTAGTAAGAGAGTAATGACTACCACTTCTTGTTGTTGTTCATCTTCTCCTTCCCAATAAGACTGTCATTATTATGAGTAATATGGTTGCAGGGGAAGAGATGAGCCATATTGATGAATTGATTTCCTACATTGATCAGGTCTTAACAGAGATAAGCATTAATTCAATTGTCTTGAATTAAAATCAGTATTCTCTTACATATATACATCAATAGTAAATCATTGAAAGTAGGGAAGGAAAGTAAGGATGGATCTGGTGGATTCTTCTATCAAGTCTGGTGGTAATTTACGAAAGAAGGTATTGAAAAGTTAATTATCAGATCAATGCTCTAAAGGTAAAAAATTTAGATAATTGGAAAGTTAATTATATCCTTCAACAAGCAATATCCCTGTTACTAAAGTTTGACAACTTCATTATCTCACACACTTTCAGAGAAGTAAACAAGGTGGCGGACGGTCTAGCCAACTTGGCGATAGACCAAGACATGGAGGCAGAAGTATTTCTACTAGGGTAGTCAAGTTTTCCAAGCAAGTTGCTGACTCTATCGAATGATGATTTGGATACTCTGATTGCCAACCAATCTACTCTCTAATAGAATGGCTCTTACCCAGGGATGTCGTACCTCTTACAATGACTAGTAAGAATCCTTCATAAATCTAGTGGGTGTGAAGTTTAAGTTCTTGAGATTGGCATGTGGGGAGGGGGCTTGTGTCAGATCTCATTCTTATGGTTGGTGAAATATAACAGCTATCTTGTCTTATTGACAATGGTTGTTTAAATCTCAAGAATTCAAGCTTCATAAAGTAGACGTATTTTCAAATAAGCCTCGATCTTTAACAAAGATGGTGGGTCTTTTTTACTACTTTTAGGGGCCGTCTTTGCATTACACATCGTAGATGAAGTACAATGGTTATTAATGGAAAGCTTGTGTGGAGATTTCTGTGTCTGACATTCTCGTACCTTCCCGTATAATGACTACCTGTTAGCATTGCTAGGATTGCATTGGGATTGTACAAGGATGATTCTCATTCCTCCAATGATGTGGATGACATCACTCCAGCTTAGCAGATTATCATTTTTAAGCCTTTGTTTAGGGATTTTATTTTGTAGTACCCCTCCGTTCTCACCTTGGATGTATAGGTGAACGGATTAAGGCGCATGAGGATGAAGGTAAAATAATAGGAATAATTATTGGTAAGGTATGCAATTGATGTTGTACAATATAGATAGATGTTTCATCCATGTGAGGTTTCAGATGATAGTTAATGTGTTTTATTGACAACCTCTATTGCGACACTGATAATGCAGGCTTTGACATTATTTTGCATCCCAATGATCAAGATGTCGATCTTACTACAATTGTTATATGATAGAATGAATCTCATGGACTGATTCTATTTGATTTATTTGTTATGATGATGCTTCTGGGACTTATTCAATGTCATGCACCCATATGTTCAGTGTATAGTTCTGTCAGATAATGAGGTAGATTCGGTTGGTTATGATTATGTGTTATCTAATCTAGATTGATAAGATGTGGAGAGGATGATGCTGCATCACTTGCTTGCGAGTGCCCTGCGATATTGTGATTCCTCTTTCACCTAGTGTTAGCTTTTGTGCATTTATATATATGCTTAACTGTGTCATTTGCTGCAGGATGCAGGTATCTGGCATCGACTCCACCTGAAATAACAGGTCTGAGCGTGCCTTGAACCCAATGGATAAGTTGTTCCGGAGATAACTTAAGGTCCCACATCCCAAGTCATCATCCTCAATCAGGATGCATGACATGTCTAGTTAAATTGTCAGTTCTGTCAGTATGTCAGGTCTTGCAATTGAGTTATATTTGATGGAGCTTGTTTGGTTAAGTGTGTTTTGGGCCTGGCTTGTGAACATGTTTGATTCGGCTTTTAACGGCTGTCCTACTCAGTGGGTGATGTTATATGCTTTGATTGCGTTATATAGTCATGCTATTATTTGATCCATTATAATACTTAACAGGATTACATCAATTATCATTATTAATATTAAATAAGGTTAAAATGATAACTGATAATTACCTAGTTCAAGGAAATTATCCAAAGTTGTTTGAATGTGAATTACTGTTATTAAATTGAGTTTTTTGGGGTAATTATAGATGTAAATAAGTTTTAGTATCTTCATATTTTATTATGATTTCGCAATATTTATTTTAGCTTAGGGAACAATATTTCTCATAGTTATGTTTGTAAAAAGGTTCAGATTATTACTCAGGTTATACTAAATAAAATACATAAATTAATTTGTGTCACGGTTCAAAGGTTATACAAATAAGGTATAAATAATAATAACATATATGATAAATATATATATCTATAGTATAATACTAAAATAAAAGCATTATAGTGTTAGTGGAAAATTAAACTATGAGCTGTAAGGAGATAAATTTAATTAATAGTTGTTATAGTTGGCATTGGATCATGTGCCAAGCCTTCTACAAAGGTGGGAAAAATCTGGAAATAAGGGCAGATCTGCCTCTCTCTCTGGCTCTCAGGGGAAAAGGGGGAGGAATGGAGGAGAAGGAACAACAAGCAGGGGAGATTGGTTTAGGTTGCAGCCGGAGAGGTTTCGGTATCAAATCTAGAGGGTTTGGGCAATCGCAGAAAGAGGAATAATACCAAACCAGGTATGCGTTCTGATTATTTATTGCAGTAGAATACAGATTTATATTTGTTTGCTCCCAATTTTGCTCTTGTTTTGGTTTTGTGATAACTGTTTTAGAGCTCTTGACATTGCAACCGTGCGATTAAAATATGATTTGATCGCTCGTGTTCCCAAGATTTTGAAGATTTATTTACATTGAATTTGATTAGGGCAAGGGCGCGGGGTTTTCGTTATGTATATGTGTGTGCGCTAATCTCTTGTTATGCAATTCTGTTTCTCAATTACCAATTTTGTTTACTGCATTTTTATATTGACTTCGCTTTAACAGAAATTTGACTAGACAATGAGGAAGCTATTTTAGATTTGGTCTTTCATAACCCAAGTGCTGGGCAACCTCCAGGATTGGCTGCTAAGGAAAATGTTTAGCAGTTAACCAATCCAGGCAGAGTAAACATTCCATTACCCTCCAAGATAAAGGCTATATTCAGAAAAATAGATAATACCCACAAAGTTATCCGTGCTGTAGGCAGATATTATAGCTTTAGTTGCTTGTGAGTCCAGCGCTTAGTTAATGTTTCAGCTTTTGTTTTAGCCTGTAATCCCATTCTTATATTAGGGGGCTTGTGGTGCCCTTGCTTATGTTAGGGTTAAAATCTTAAAGTTGGTCAAGCGGGGTAGTTCTCTCACCCCTACTCCAAGAGCCTAAAGACTTCATTCCTTAAACCGCTTTTGACAGGGCAGTTTTCTCCCTTTCCCCTCCCAGATTTATGGAGTGGGAGTCTAAAGGTTCTTAGTGCCTCAAACCATTGTATTTTTTGGTGAAGTCGTATCTTCTTCTTCCCATGTCCGGTCTATCAATCAGATTCTCATCTATAAAGACCTTAGGGTCAAGTTCCTTGGCCGAAATGCCAAGTCCCCATGCTTAGATTAGCTTTTATTTTCTGTGGGGAAGTGGTGTGGGCCTGTTATCCCAACGCTTATCGTTTCAGCTGAGGAAGTGGCGTGTTTGGAGCTTGTCTCCTACAAGGCTATCTCAAATTTATAGAAAGACTAGAAAATACAAAATCTCATTTACTGCATGGAGTTCTTTCTAGTCATGAGTGTGGATTGTTAACAAACTCCAAATTGGGATCAGACTTATCCATCGAACTCTCAGTAAAGGAACCAAATTCCAGTTTTGATCCTTATAAACCCCATGCATTCTCATGACAGTAGTGGGAGAATTTGGCAGAATTGATAATCTGCTATGGTGTTTTCTAAGCTGAAAATGAGTTCAACCCTTGTGATCTGTGAGCTACTACATTCAAGAAATAAACGACCCTCTTAATAAGATGGAAAGAAAGGAAACATAAATACAATAAAGATTCAGTGAATTAGTAAATAAACCTATTTATGTTTGTTAAATAAATTGGTAAATAATATATATATTTTTCCCATCACCAGTTTTGGGGATAATAGTAGACTGTTCTAGGGTTCCAAAATTAGCGAAGGAAGACGGTTAAAGATGAAGTACATCGTATGAAATTAAAATAGCATCTAATGTGTATTCGAGTGTTTAATAGTAGATAATTCACACAATTTCATCTGCATTGGAATCATATGTTTTCCTAGTCCCATTGTCTCAGCATCTCTGCAAGAGAAATATGAGTGATATGATGTACTCTTATATATGAAAGACGATGGAACTTGATGCTCATGTTACGATATATGAAAGGAACACTAGTTAATTATATCTCTTGGTTGAATGAAATGGTAGGCTCATTGTGGCGAGATTGTAGTAAGGTTTGATTTACATCAAAATTAGATGCGATGTCATTTTGGCATTTGAAATATCAAACTTGAAGCAACTTAATAAAAAAGCTGGCAAAACAATGTTTTAAGTGAATGTTCTTGATATGACTCTTGACTTGAAACAATTAGAATATCTACCTGGATATTTATACAGTGAGGCTTGTGGTTTTATGATCTTGTGTACGGACAAGTATTTGGATGAATGTGTTGTATAACTTGCTTTCATATTTGAAAGTTGAAATCTTTTATTGTTTGTCAAATGCACACAATTGTCCAGCCTGCAAAGTAGTCAAACTTGTGATCTTTTGGGTGGCACCGACTACATGTCATTTTCATTGAAGTTATTGTCAACCATGTGCTCTTATGAATCGTTTAAAGCTGAAGTGCAATAGGAATGCTCATGTGAATGTCTAGCTCTTTTTGTCTGTAAACCATCTTTTGTACCCCTCGGTGGATGTCCATACAATGTTCCAAAGCTCCCATTTTGACGCATGAAGAATGGACGCAGGCATAGGGCAGGGAATATGATTCACCTTGCCCATTTCAAAAGCTTTCAAAATCTTTTTCTTTCCTTGGCATAGTTTCGGGTGCCTAGGGCAGGCCAAGTTGGTGATTGGTTTTCATTAAAATTTAGGGTTGCATTTTCCCATAAATTAGAAATAGATCTGCATATATTTGTATGTCTGTCATATATTGGCAATGGGTATATATATGACTTAACGCTTATGTCTGTTATATATTGGCGATAGATATTCCTGTATCCTTGAGCTAATGCATGCCATATAATGGCGATATTTATTCTCAAACCCTAAGTTTTGTCAGCCATAAATCAGCATTAGTTATTCACATAACTAAATGTTTGTGTCTACCATATTTATATTAATTTCTATTTGCATTTGATAAGTATTATACCCTGAGATGCCAGAAACTATAACCTCTTTTCTGATTAATTTATCTCAACATGTTAGTCTGAGTATATCGAGTTTTGCATGAGTAATTCTTTAATCTATATCTAGATTTAGAATAGTTTGATGTATATAAGTTTAATATTTTTTTATGATTGTATTATAGTCATTGATGAATTGACCTCAAGGTATAGCCATATGGTTACTTTGTGGATCTGAAGTCTATTACGTAATGTGCATTTTTAATTCATTTAGGAAGAATGAAAATTGCCTTAGGTTATACTGTGATACGTGAGGAAGAGAAGTAGGTTGCTGAAGGGACGTCATTGATGATCGTTAGTGTCTTCTAACACATTTCAATAGTCAATTTTTCTACTAAATCATTCACATGACTTACAGTTCAAATCTGTGCACCAAGTTTAGTGTCTCACTGTGGGAAATTAGTTCTGCATGCATGTAGGTATGTCAAAACCATGTGTCCCATCAGTTTAGGGTTTGATATCATGATCTTTCCAATTAAAGAGCTATATAATGATTGTTTTTATTACATTGGAATAATTTAGTAAGTTAAATGCATATGCTCTAGATAGATAAATTATGTATGATGCATGTAATATTCAATTGTTAATAAATTTAATATTGTAATTGAATTTATTATGATTTCTTGATAATGGTTTGTTAAGATTGGGAATTGGATTGGTAGGTTGGAATTAGAGGTATAATCATTGTAAGAAGTAATTGATTTATAAGAATTTTGTAACTAATATTACCTATGCATTTGTTTAGCTTGAAGGTTATGTTTATATGTAATTGATGACTGATTTATTATATCAGATAGAATTAATATTTATTAAACTAGATCGAAGATATATGAATTCTTGTGGAGATATTACTTGTATTTGGTTGTTAATATGATTAAATAATTAGTGTGGATGAAATTTAATCTAGGTTGATTGGTTTGGTAAAGATCTTTTCATAAGGTGTTTGTTAAGTTGAAGTTGGATTGAAAGCTTGGAGTTAGGTGAAACAGCATTGGACTTGAAAATTTTAGCCTCATAAGTGAAACCTATAGGTAATTGAATGACTAAGAGATTGAATTGCTTTTGTAATAAAAATTTATGTTGTTAATGAATTGATTTGTTGAAATCTCTTATTGCAAGAAGAATTTTCATGAGAGTGGGTCTATGTGTAAATTGTCAAGTTTAGAGGCATAAGGTAATAGGATTTGTTCGTATGTTTTCTATTCATAGTTGTCTTGAAATGAAGATGTTGTAAGAACTTGATGTCTCTTGTCTGTGTATGTGGGTCTTGGTAAACAATAATGTAAGATGATGTACATATTGTGTCATGAATTTATTTCTATGGGTTTAAATTTCCTTCATGTATGTGTTGATATCAAGCTTGTGATTAGTATGGAAATGGGGAGATCTTGTAATTGTAATGAGAAACTATTTTGGTTCATATCTGTGATTGGAAGAGCAAGATGACCCATACCTTGCTCTGGATATGTGTTATGATTATTGCGATTGATGACTGGAAGTTTTTGGACAATGATCTAAAGGATGGTTATCGTGACTAAGTTTTGTATGCAAGAAGGGAAATGCCTTGCATTGTTTATGTATACTTATCAGTATGAAAGTGATTGTTTTGCTTGATGGTTCGGGTTTCTAGATGCAGGTAGGGGAGTGGCTTTCAATGTGGGGCCGGCGCCCAAAGTGGCTGTCAGGATAACCCATTGAAAGTTGTTAATTAAGTGAAAACCTAAAAAAATAAATTGGGGGGAAAAAGGGTAAAATACACATTAACAAGATAATTGGATTTCCTCTCCCATGCCTGTAGTGCTCGTTTAGACTAAGGATGGGTAGAGAAGGCCTGGTCGGCAAGATCAACTTCCTTGTCCTCACGAAAGGAAGGTTGATACCGCATGAGTCACCCTATGGGGCCGGCGCCTAGTGAGAGGCTGTCAGGATAACCCATGTTAGGACCGTGTGATGACACTCTCCCTACTGCAGCCTAGCATTCCCTAGTCGTAGTCTCCCCATTTGGCGTGTGTTGCCTCTGGAAGTGATATTGAGTTGTTTGTGATGTTGTCATGTGTTGTGATGGAGTTATGTTTAGTCCTTGCTCCTATTAGGCACTTGTCTAGCTAACTGTATGATGTTGTGGGACCTTATGTTATCTCCTAGCACGGGGGGTGGACCTCAGGGTTCCACATGGTCGGGTGGATGTGCTTTATCTCCATTGGTTTTTTCCTTGCCATTATTCATGTGCAAGAAGGTTGTAACTCTTGTAGCAGATTCAGATCATGTACCAGTTTATGAAGACAGTTATTTATGCTCATGTACCATCCTATGTATCAGGTTATTAATAATGTTTGTAATTCTTTGTAATCGAAAGTTGGTGATGTAAACAATATTATGTTGTATCCTCATATGTATGTAAAACTGTAGTTGCAATTGTTATGGATGATTATTTATTTGATGTCATGGAAATGTATAAGGTTATTCAATTAATGTAATAAATTTAGAATGAATTATTGTTGTCAAGTTAATGTGTGATGTGTGAGAGAACATGATAGTAGGTTTTGTCAGTAATGCAGCCATGGAACCCTGTGAGAATGTTACTTAGTATAGCTAAGTTAAATGTTACCTTGTTATTCCTTGTATTTAAAAAAAAATTGTCCGATTTGTTTAGTGTAATTGTGTTGTTCTCTAGTGTTTCATGGTGGGGCGTTACATCTGGTATCAGAGCCAGTTTGCAACACTGGGATCTCTGGATTCTTGTTATTGTTCTAGGTTAGACATTTTTTCTCCTTATGGTGAGTTAGTAATAGCAACTCTCACCTAAGAGCCTTAGTATGGTATTAGAAAGATGATAAGCTTACGGATTTGTGGTTGACTGTAGAAGAAATAAATCCTTTATGCTTTGTTCTACTTGTGTGTCTGTTATGCAAAAATGTGATGATATATCTAACAATATGTATTCCCTGAACACTAGTGCTTGCCAATTGTTGAGGTCTCCAGTTCCTCTTGTGGTCTTTGGTGCTTTAGAAGCTAGAAGCATGGTTACTTTTAATGCATGGAATCAAGAGAGTGGAATTTACCCCCTCTAGTGAAGTATTGCAAGAGTACAATGGTTCTTTGTTTTCCCTGGATTGCTAAAATAACCATACCTTGGGAGGTTATGTTTAGGGCGGGGAAGCACCATAGTATATTTATGTTAATGACATTATTTGTGTAAGTATTGGAATGATTTGGAGGCATCATGCATTACAAGATATGTGGTTAAGTGGTATAGTCGTAGTTCGACATCTATTTTATTTCAGTGGCCATGACTTCATGTGGAATTTCTTTTGTGAATTATGAAGGTTATCATTGTATAAGTATGTTCGTGTGTGCAATATTATCTATTCTTTCTCAATAAAGAAATTGTATCACATTTAAGGTAGAAATTGTTGTAAATAAATAACGAATTGTTTTCCTTAAATCCTTGTATAAAAGTTGTTTAGGTATGAGGATGTAGATAACCTAATTATCTGTGTTGTTGTACATTCTCTAACACATTCTGGACCTTGTGTCCTTGGGTGTTGTGTAGCAGATACCCCCTTTATGTGGCCAAAATTAGCCACTTTGTGATGTGGGTTTGTTTGTAATTTGGGTAATTTGAAAATTTTGATGGTTGTTTCATGTGTTGTTAGGGGCTAACAGTGAATTTATTTTCTTTGAAATTTCTTATGTCAGGAATGGTCACTAAAACTCTTTTCTCTATACTTGAGTTATTGTTGGAAATTGTCGGCGTTTTGTGACTTAAGATTGGATTTGGTTATTTTCCCACTTGGGTTTTTACCTCCTTTAAAATTTTGATGGTGACTATTCCGAATGTTTGTTTGTTAGCCCTGTACTGTGTCAAGTGTTGTTTCTATCATGTTCATGTCGAACCTCTGATAGTGTGTACAAGGGAGGATTCTGCGGAGAATTATACTTGAATGCAGGTAATTAGTCAGAACCATGGTGGAAATAAGAAATGAGATGTAATTTTCCTTGATAATATGTAAACACAGATCCTTGAACCGAATGAAATTTTCAAAATACGTGTGAATGGATGTAAGCAGATCACATGATACACCTTAAAGGTAAGGAATTGATGTCTTTTATGCCTGTATTGAATGATTGTGTTTGGCTTGGGAACAATTGCTTAATGTGAATGCATATGTTGGCAATAGAAAATTGTAATACTAATATGTTATGTTTCCACCCTAGTCTGTGACTTCCAGGAGTAAGTCAAGTTTTAGGGGGGGAGGATGTAGTGCCCCTCCGTTCTCACCTTGGATGTACAGGTGAATGGATCAAGGCGCATGAGGATGAAGGTAAAATAATAGGAATAATTATTGGTAAGGTATGCAATTGATGTTGTACAATATAGATAGATGTTTCATCCACGTGAGGTTTCATATGATAGTTAATGTGTTTTATTGACAACCTCTATTGCGACACTGATAATGCAGGCTTTGACATTATTTTGCATCCCAATGATCAAGATGTCGATCTTACTACAATTGTTATATGATAGAATGAATCTCATGGACTGATTCTATTTGATTTATTTGTTATGATGATGCTTCTGGGACTTATTCAATGTCATGCACCCATATGTTCAGTGTATAGTTCTGTCAGATAATGAGGTAGATTCGGTTGGTTATGATTACGTGTTATCTAATCTAGATTGATAAGATGTGGAGAGGACGATGTCGCATCACTTGCTTGCGAGTGCCCTGCGATATTGTGATTCCTTTTTCACCTAGTGTTAGCTTTTGTGCATTTATATATATGCTTAACTGTGCCATTTCCTGCAGGATGCAGGTATCTGGCATCGACTCCACCTGAAATAATAGGTCTGAGCGTGCCTTGAACCCAATGGATAAGTTGTTCCGGAGATAACTTAAGGTCCCACATCCCAAGTCATCATCCTCAATCAGGATGCATGACATGTCTAGTTAAATTGTCAGTTCTGTCAGTATGTCAGGTCTTGCAATTGAGGTATATTTGATGGAGCTTGTTTGGTTAAGTGTGTTTTGGGACTGGCTTGTGAACATGTTTGATTCGGCTTTTAACGGCTGTCCTACTCAGTGGGTGATGTTATATGCTTTGATTGCATTATATAGTCATGCTATTATTTGATCCATTATAATACTTAACAGGATTACATCAATTATCATTATTAATATTAAATAAGGTTAAAATGATAACTGATAATTACCTAGTTCAAGGAAATTATCCAAAGTTGTTTGAATGTGAATTACTGTTATTAAATTGAGTTTTTTGGGGTAATTATAGATGTAAATAAGTTTTAGTATCTTAATATTTTATTATGATTTTGCAATATTTATTTTAGCTTAGGGAACAATATTTCTCATAGTTATGTTTGTAAAAAGGTTCAGATTATTACTCAGGTTATACTAAATAAAATACATAAATTAATTTGTGTCACGGTTCAAAGGTTATACAAATAAGGTATAAATAATAATAACATATATGATAAATATATATATCTATATTATAATACTAAAATAAAAGCATTATAGTGTTAGTGGAAAATTAAACTATGAGCTGTAAGGAGATAAATTTAATTAATAGTTGTTATAGTTGGCATTGGATCATGTGCCAAGCCTTCTACAAAGGTGGGAAAAATTAGGAAATAAGGGCAGATCTCCCTCTCTCTCTGGCTCTCAGGGGAAAAGGGGGAGGAATGGAGGAGAAGGAACAACAAGCAGGGGAGATTGGTTTAGGTTGCAGCCGGAGAGGTTTCGGTATCAAATCCAGAGGGTTTGGGCAATCGCAGAAAGAGGAATAATACCAAACCAGGTATGCATTCTGATTATTTATTGCAGTAGAATACAGATTTATATTTGTTTGCTCCCGATTTTGCTCTTGTTTTGGTTTTGTGATAACTGTTTTAGAGCTCTTGACATTGCAACCGTGCGATTAAAATATGATTTGATCGCCCGTGTTCCCAAGATTTTGAAGATTTATTTACATTGAATTCAATTAGGGCAAGGGCGCGGGGTTTTCGTTATGTATATGTGTGTGCGCTAATCTCTTGTTATGCAATTCTGTTTCTCAATTACCAATTTTGTTTACTGCATTTTTATATTGACTTCGCTTTAACAGAAATTTGACTAGACAATGAGGAAGCTATTTTAGATCTGGTCTTTCATAACCCAAGTGTTGGGCAACCTCCAGGATTGGCTGCTAAGGAAAATGTTCAGCAGTTAACCAATCTAGGCAGAGTAAACATTCCATTACCCTCCAGGATAAAGGCTATATTTGGAAAAATAGATAATACCCACAAAGTTATCCGTGCTGTAGGCAGATATTATAGCTTTAGTTGCTTGTGAGTCCAGCGCTTAGTTAATGTTTCAGCTTTTGTTTTAGCCTGTAATCCCATTCTTATATTAGGGGGCTTGTGGTGCTCTTGCTTATGTTAGGGTTAAAATCTTAGAGTTGGTCAAGCGGGGTAGTTCTCTCACCCCTACTCCAAGAGCCTAAAGACTTCATTCCTTAAACCGCTTTTGACAGGGTAGTTTTCTCCCTTTCCCCTCCCTGATTTATGGAGTGGGAGTCTAAAGGTTCTTAGTGCCTCAAACCATTGTATTTTTTGGTGAAGTCATATCTTCTTCTTCCCATGTCCGGTCTATCAATCAGATTCTCATCTATAAAGACCTTAGGGTCAAGTTCCTTGGCCGAAATGCCAAGTCCCCATGCTTAGATTAGCTTTTATTTTCTGTGGGGAAGTGGTGTGGGCCTGTTATCCCAACGCTTATCGTTTCAGCTGAGGAAGTGGTGTGTTTGGAGCTTGTCTCCTACAAGGCTATCTCAAATTTATAGAAAGACTAGAAAATACAAACTCTCATTTACTGCATGGAGTTCTTTCTAGTCATGAGTGTGGATTGTTAACAAACTCCAAATTGGAATCAAACTTATCCATCGAACTCTCAGTAAAGGAACCAAATGCCAGTTTTGATCCTTATAAACCCCATGCATTCTCGTGACAGTGGTGGGAGAATTTGGCAGAATTGATAATCTGCTGTGGTGTTTTCTAAGCTGAAAATGAGTTCAACCCTTGTGATCTGTGAGCTACTGCATTCAAGAAATAAATGACCCTCTTAATAAGATGGAAAGAAAGGAAACAGAAATACAATAAAGATTCAGTGAATCAGTAAATAAACCTATTTATGTTTGTTAAATAAATTGGTAAATAATATATATATTTTTCCCGTTACCAGTTTTGGGGATAATAGTAGACTATTCTAGGGTTCCAAAATTAGCAAAGGAAGACGGTTAAAGATGAAGTACATCGTATGAAATTAAAATAGCATCTAATGTGTATTCGAGTGTTTACGATTTCATCTGCATTGGAATCATACGTTTTCCTAGTCCCATTGTCTTAGCATCTCTGCAAGAGAAATATGAGTGATATGATGTACTCTTATATATGAAGGATGATGGAACTTGATGCTCATGTTACGATATATGAAAGGAACACTAGTTAATTATATCTCTTGGTTGAATGAAATGGTAGGCTCATTGTGGCGAGATTGCAGTAAGGTTTGATTTACATCAAAATTAGATGCGATGTCATTTTGGCATTTGAAATATCAAACTTGAAGCAACTTAATAAAAAAGCTGGCAAAACAATGTTTTAAGTGAATGTTCTTGATATGATTCTTGACTTGAAACAATTAGAATATCTACCTGGATATTTATGTAGTGAGGCTTGTGGTTTTATGATCTTGTGTACGGACAAGTATTTGGATGAATGTGTTGTATAACTTGCTTTCATATTGGAAAGTTGAAATCTTTTATTGTTTGTCAAATGCACATGTTTGTCTAGCCTGCAGAGTAGTCAAACTTGTGATCTTTTGGGTGGCACCGACTACATGTCATTTTCGTTGAAGTTATTGTCAACCATGTGCTCTTATGAATCGTTTAAAGCTAAAGTGCAATAGGAATGCTCATGTGAATGTCCAGCTCTTTTTGTCTGTAAACCATCTTCTATACCCCTCGGTGGATGTCCATACGATGTTCCAAAGCTCCCATTTTGACGCATGAGGAATGGACGCAGGAATAGGGTAGGGAATATGATTCACCTTGCCCATTTCAAAAGCTTTCTAAATCTTTTTCTTTCCTCGGCATAGTTTCGGGTGCCTAATATTCGTAAGTCTGCCCATAAAGGACGCCTAGGGCAGGCCAAGTTGGTGATTGGTTTTCATTAAAATTTAGGGTTGCATTTTCCCATAAATTAGAAATAGATCTGCATATATTTCTATGTCTGTCATATATTGGCAATGGGTATATATATGACTTAACGCTTATGTCTGCTATATATTGGCGATAGATATTCCTATATCCTTGAGCTAATGCATGCCATATAATGGCGATATTTATTCTCAAACCCTAAGTTTTGTCAGCCATAAATCGGCATTAGTTATTCACATAACTAAATGTTTGTGTCTACCATATTTATATTAATTTCTATTTGCATTTGATAAGTATTATACCCTGAGATGCCAGAAACTATAACCTCTTTTCTGATTAATTTATCTCAACATGTTAGTCTGAGTATATCGAGTTTTGCATGAGTAATTCTTTAATCTATATCTAGATTTAGAATAGTTTGATGTATATAAGTTTAATATTTTTTTATGATTGTATTATAGTCATTGATGAATTGACCTCAAGGTATAGCCATATGGTTACTTTGTGGATCTGAAGTCTATTACGTAATGTGCATTTTTAATTCATTTAGGAAGAACGAAAATTGCCTTAGGTTATACTGTGATATGTGAGGAAGAGAAGTAGGTTGCTGAAGGGACATCATTGATGATCGTTAGTGTCTTCTAACACATTTCAATAGTCAATTTTTCTACTAAATCATTCACATGACTTACAGTTCAAATCTGTGCACCAAGTTTAGTGTCTCACTGTGGGAAATTAGTTCTGCATGCATGTAGGTATGTCAAAACCATGTGTCCCATCAGTTTAGGGTTTGATATCATGATCTTTCCAATTAAAGAGCTATATAATGATTGTTTTTATTACATTGGAATAATTTAGTAAGTTAAATGCATATGCTCTAGATAGATAAATTATGTATGATGCATGTAATATTCAGTTGTTAATAAATTTAATATTGTAATTGAATTTATTATGATTTCTTGATAATGGTTTGTTAAGATTGGGAATTGGATTGGTAGGTTGGAATTAGAGGTATAATCATTGTAAGAAGTAATTGATTTATAAGAATTTTGTAACTAATATTACCTATGCATTTGTTTAGCTTGAAGGTTATGTTTATATGTAATTGATGACTGATTTATTATATCAGATAGAATTAATATTTATTAAACTAGATCGAAGATATATGAATTCTTGTGGAGATATTACTTGTATTTGGTTGTTAATATGATTAAATAATTAGTGTGGATGAAATTTAATCTAGGTTGATTGGTTTGGTAAAGATCTTTTCATAAGGTGTTTGTTAAGTTGAAGTTGGATTGAAAGCTTGGAGTTAGGTGAAACAGCATTGGACTTGAAAATTTTAGCCTCATAAGTGAAACCTATAGGTAACTGAATGACTAAGAGATTGAATTGCTTTTGTAATAAAAATTTATGTTGTTAATGAATTGATTTGTTGAAATCTCTTATTGCAAGCAGAATTTTCATGAGAGTGGGTCTATGTGTAAATTGTCAAGTTTAAAGGCATAAGGTAATAGGATTTGTTCGTATGTTTTCTATTCATAGTTGTCTTGAAATGAAGATGTTGTAAGAACTTGATGTCTCTTGTCTGTGTATGTGGGTCTTGGTAAACAATAATGTAAGATGATGTACATATTGTGTCATGAATTTATTTCTATGGGTTTAAATTTCCTTCATGTATGTGTTGATATCAAGCTTGTGATTAGTATGGAAATGGGGAGATCTTGTAATTGTAATGAGAAACTATTTTGGTTCATATCTGTGATTGGAAGAGCAAGATGACCCATACCTTGCTCTGGATATGTGTTATGATTATTGCGATTGATGACTGGAAGTTTTTGGACAATGATCTAAAGGATGGTTATCGTGACTAAGTTTTGTATGCAAGAAGGGAAATGCCTTGCATTGTTTATGTATACTTATCAGTATGAAAGTGATTGTTTTGCTTGATGGTTCGGGTTTCTAGATGCAGGTAGGGGAGTGGCTTTCAATGTGGGGCTGGCGCCCAAAGTGGCTGTCAGGATAACCCATTGAAAGTTGTTAATTAAGTGAAAACCTAAAAAAATAAATTGGGGGGAAAAAGGGTAAAATACACATTAACAAGATAATTGGATTTCCTCTCCCATGCCTGTAGTGCTCGTTTAGACTAAGGATGGGTAGAGAAGGCCTGGTCGGCAAGATCAACTTCCTTGTCCTCACGAAAGGAAGGTTGATACCGCATGAGTCACCCTATGGGGCCGGCGCCTAGTGAGAGGCTGTCAGGATAACCATAGATGGGGGCCGGCACCTAGTGAGAGGCTGTCAGGATAACCCATGTTAGGACCGTGCGATGACACTCTCCCTACTGCAGCCTAGCATTCCCTAGTCGTAGTCTCCCCATTTGGCGTGTGTTGCCTCTGGAAGTGATATTGAGTTGTTTGTGATGTTGTCATGTGTTGTGATGGAGTTATGTTTAGTCCTTGTTCCTAGTAGGCACTTGTCTACCTAACTGTATGATGCTGTGGGACCTTATGTTATCTCCTAGCACGGGGGGTGGACCTCAGGGTTCCACATGGTCGGGTGGATGTGCTTTATCTCCATTGGTTTTTTCCTTGCCATTATTCGTGTGCAAGAAGGTTGTAACTCTTGTAGCAGATTCAGATCATGTACCAGTTTATGAACATAGTTATTTATGCTCATGTACCATCCTATGTATCAGGTTATTAATAATGTTTGTAATTCTTTGTAATCGAAAGTTGGTGATGTAAACAATATTATGTTGTATCCTCATATGTATGTAAAACTGTAGTTGCAATTGTTATGGATGATTATTTATTTGATGTCATGGAAATGTATAAGGTTATTCAATTAATGTAATAAATTTAGAATGAATTATTGTTGTCAAGTTAATGTGTGATGTGTGAGAGAACATGATAGTAGGTTTTGTCAATAATGCAGCCATGGAACCCTATGAGAATGTTACTTAGTATAGCTAAGTTAAATGTTACCTTGTTATTCCTTGTATTTAAAAAAAAAATTGTCTGATTTGTTTAGTGTAATTGTGTTGTTCTCTAGTGTTTCATGGTGGGGCGTTACATATTTTCTTGTCTTGATTGTTGTCGCTCTTGATTTCATCCTCAGTCTCTCATGGTGGAAACACGTCTTAATCAGAGGCTCTTTTCCCCCCCATTAGACTTGGAGCCAGAGGTGAGAGGAAAGGTCAAGGTCTTAGATTTAATGACTCTGATAGACCGGGATTGCACGTTGATGTAGTTTGCAATGTGTTGTATTGAGGAGCACAGATGGTTAAAAGGTTATGCTAGTTGAAATCTCAACTACTCAGACATTGTTTCCTAAATCCTCTCAAACATAATGGACCTGGTGCAAGATGCAAAATACGTTCATAAGCTCTCCTCGGTTCTCTTCTATAATAATCTATACACAGTGGATAGATGGGCTACAGTGGTTAAGGGATATAACATGGAATAGGGTGATGCCCTAATTGGAGGACTTTTCCATCTTCAAACTCTGAGAATTTTAGCTCCCCACTAGGCAGTTTACAGAGCGATGCAATCCTCCTTTAAATCGCTAAGCATTTACGATTTTGATAGAGAACTCACTACTTATAGCTTCCTCTTCTTGAAAAAGGATGCAAAGTGCATTAAGGATACCTTCACAGGCATCAGGTTTGTAAGAGTACACGCCCCGGATTTGGCACCTCGCATTCCCAGAGATGCATTTGATGACCTAGAGGAAGGAGATGAAGATGCCCAGGGAGATGTTGGAAACATTGCAATACCTGAGGATCATGCAACTTTTCCTGCTGCTAGTCCTGCAGCGTAGTATTGCTTGGGGGTGTAGCGATGGATGTGCTACTTTTTGGTAGCTAGGTTGTAGTCCAAAGGTGGTGGAGGTTTTTCTATGTGGTGGTTGGGGTCTTTGTTTTGGGTGGCTGGTCTAGCATGGTGTGATGGTGTGGTTGAATCATATCCTGGTGCTAGTGGTGAATGGGCGGGGTGATGTATTTTTGGTTTGCGGGTCTGGGTTGGTGTTTTTTTTTGTTTGTCTCTAGTTTTGCTCGTCGATGTGGTGAATTAAACTATGCTTAGCTTATCTTTTGTTTAGACGAGTATTATATTTTCTAAATCTGGCCATTCTTGGGCCTTTGTGAACATATTTTCTTTAGCTCTCTGCTGCTATTTTGTACAAACTCTTTTAAGTAATATAATTTATGGGTAAAAAAAGAAGGTATTGAAGCGATCTAGCAGACAGATATGCAAGATATTCAACCAAATTTTAAAAAATAAAAATTAATTAATGCAACTCATTTCCTTGTTATTGAACTTGTTAATCTAGACACTTAAAGTATTACTAGGAAGAAAGTATTAACGTGGAAAGAAATCTTAGTCATATGGGATAACAATTATTACAATGCTGAAAGTATCTATTAATGTTTTTGTGTGCAGAGGGAGTTTAAGCGAAAGCTTAACCGTGAAACCTGCAAATTGATAATTGATGTAACAAATCAGGCAGCACATGAGATTAAGTGGTTGGGAATAGCGCTTTCTGTTGTCGCTTTTGTGTTGGAACGAATTGAACAAGTTTCTTCCAACAAAAACAAATGTATATAGCTCTTAAAATACATGTGTTTCCTTGTAAAATACATCAAACAGCTAGATGAGCATTTGCCTCAGGAGAAGCTGAATCAGGTCCTTCAATTCATTGTAGAAGGCTCTGCCGTGTGCATATGGCATATAAATTCTGATGCGCTTTCCAAGTAAATCCAATTCATGCAATGTGAAATTTTTTTTAGTCATGTGATATTTGTATTTCAACTGTTCTATAATGCTAAATCTTTATTTATTATTGATGGCTAAATAGATGTTTCTCTGCTCCAGTTATGGCTGAAGATTTGCGGAGTTTACAAACAGAACTTGAACATGTGTACTTAGATCTCTCATTGGAAGCGATAAGCATTGTTTTGGATAGGATTCCAATTGTCCTACCTCCCTCACAAGGAATAGCTCCTCAAGCAAGTACTAATATTTCTTTTATTTGGGCCTTTCTATATGATAGAGCTACCCAAAAAACAAATATAATAATAATAAGAAAATGTTGAAAGTTAATTTAATTAGCTTGTTGTAGAGAAAAAGTTGCAGTATGAGTCACGCTGTACGTAACAAGAAAGATTTGTCCCATAATATAGATCATAAAACAATATACCAATGTCAATTCTTGATTTCGGAAGGCTCTTTTTTTTCAGATTGATAAATTTGTAGAAAAACCATACATTCATATCTTCTTTTCTTCCTGTATTACGTATATACTATAGTATGGGCCAAGTCCAAAGATTTGCATTATAGGAATGGTGTAAGGGACATATTACAAAATCCAACGATAAGATACATTACATGACCACTCACGACGGGGCAATTACTTACTAATGGGTACCATACCACATCTATGATTTGAAAATGATTAAATTAGTGTTTGAAATGTATGATATAAAATTAATATAAAAATTCAAATATAAAAGAGGTAGAAATAAAGAGTGGTATAAAAAATGTCATATAAAAAATGGGTAATTTGTATACATGGTAAAATAAGGGATATTTTAAAATTAGAAATGTGAATTAGGAGGGGCGTTAATTATAGAATATTGGGAGGTAGAAATGGAAAAAGAAGTATTATTTAGTACCCTATGTGATAGGCCATAGGTATACATACTAAATCCCCCATGCCAAGCATTAATTATGAACCAACACATAAAATAATTTTTTAGCCAAAGACTTACTACAAACTAATGTTGAACTCCAACTATTAGTGTAATAGGTCATGTTGTTATTTCATGTTGAATAACCATACCAAAAGAGATCAATATAGGATATATTACACAACTTGTTGGGACTTATTATACAACCTAATGGATTGATTATGTGATCTTTAAGGATTAACTATCGAACCTCAAGTCCAATACCCTAATTTATCGTAGACAAATGGAACAATATGCAGATTTAAAATGTTATTTTTTCAACACTCTATATTTTACATCCATAACCTTTTATATTGTTTATGCATATGCATTTATATCTATGTATTTAAAAATTGAGACACACAATTCAACTAGAAAAAACATAATATTTTTTCAATGATCTAACAAACTACATTCTTAGTTTTATATATTAAAAGGCACTTATTGCCAAACTTTATATCCCTCTATAAAAATACTATAACATAAAATTGAGTGATAGAGATGTTTTCAAAAATAATTAAAATGATTATAAAAATTAGGATTTTTCATAATAATATGGCATCACATTAATTAATTTCTAATCTTATTTAATAGCACTCAACATACAACATGTGTCGACTATTTATGGTGAGGGCCACCTCCAATGTAAAATGACCACACATTGGCCACAATGTACCAACTCTTTAAGCTCTTCCATTCAATACCTATGTAACTAAGTATAATCTAACACTACAACACATATTTCAAAATTGTATAATATAATAGGACACTTTGTAGTAGCAAATACATGTACATTAGTGTATGTCATATGAAATAGCAATGCCAATAATATATCCATCCCATACAATGATAGATATCTACCATAGTGCCTCCATGTTTTGATTAATACATCTTCTAACATTTTTTAAAATTTGATTTCATAATACTTCATTAATTCTAATAACAATTATTTCATGTAAATTTAAATTCACAATAGTTATGGATAACATCTTAATAGACCTCAACTTAGCTATTGGTAAAAAGATGTCACTAAAGTCTATTCCCCCTACTTGGGAATATCCCTTTGCTAGCAACCATGCCTTATAGCACTTAAGTGATCCATCTACTTTAATTTTTTATTGAACACCCACTTTTAGCCAATGGATTTCCTATTATCAAGAAAATCTACCAAGTCTCAAGTCTTTCACTACTTCAATGACAATGTCTCCTCTTCCATGGCATTCTTTGAAGACTTATTCTCTTTGGAAGTGATCTTCTTCCATTAAAACTAGTTCACTATTTTCACAAGAACTAGAGAAAAAACATGATTTTTTGGTGGACTATACCTATCAGATGATCTTTTTTACCTTGTAGACTTTCTCACAATTACCAATGGAGAGTTCCTTGCCACATCTACACCTTGTTTTTCTTTATAGTTTGTATGAGATGTGCTTAGCTCATCTTCTTGCAATATGTCATGTACACTAAGCTATTCATCTTCAAATACATTTTACTACTCTCACTTTAATTCAAAATGCACCTTTTCCCTCTTGTTCTCCTTTAATTGTTCTTCCTTGGACAAGATTCTAAGTTCCCTAAATGTAAGATCTGTTAAATAAAGAACCTTCAATATTTTAGGATTCCAAAGTTTGTAGCCTTTAACATTTTCACTGTACCTAAAGAAAATACACCTTTTTTTCTTGAAATCTAACTTAGGCCATCTCTCCTCTAGCACCCAAATAAATACCTCATAGCCAAAGACTCACAAATGTGTTACAACTAGTTTTTTCTTGTCCATATTTCATATGGTGTCTTGTTTTCTAGTGTACAAGTAGGAGATCTAATTTTCAAAACTTAGGAAGTGGTACTTACAACTTCAGCCTCAAACTTATATCCTAGACTAGCACTACTTAACATGGGAAACCCTTTTGGATGAAAATCCGCTACCTAAATACTTTCACAATTATAATATTTATAATAAGGGATTCGCTACATTAAGGCCTCTTTATAGTCTCAAACTACAACATAATTCTTCAATTGGTTTAATGTCACACACCAATAATGTTTAATCTAATTCTAACCTTTATAATTTATACAACCATCCAACCTTGGTTTCTTTACACAAGATAATCTATAGATGTGAACATAAGAATTCCAATTGTCGAATTGTCTAATCAACATGTGTAATACCAAGTCTTGCAACTATATTCTAACCATATTATGACATCAACATACTACACATATCACCAAACATGATGTGTCCACATGGATAATCACCTTGTATGCATATATATGTACCAATTTTTACACACATTGAATAAATAGTTTCACACTTAACACTCTCAATGAGATTATGTTTTCTTGTATAGACACCACTACTACCTCCATGCCCATGCTTGCGATAGCTCATGTAAACATAACACCACTTTTGACTTCATACCTTGTGTAATATTCTAGAACATCATCTTACTCTTAGATTATGCCACATGAACTCTAGCTCTACCACAAGTACTCCTAAATTACTATTCATGCCTCTAACAACACTATTTTCTATATGTAGTTATGAATTCTTCAAATATTGTACTATTATTGTCATAATTTTGCCACATGTAAACCAAGTTGCATGCTATACCAAAATACCTAAAATTTGTTAAAAATGAAGGCAAACCAATATAATATAGAAATATGAAATTATATTGCAAATCTCAAATTTAATTTGTAAAATTTTTAATATAGATAAAAGCATGTAAAATCATCAACAAGGAAATAAATAAATACATAAGAATCAGGTGTCAAGCCACAATACTATGTCCCACTTATAGGTCATCCTAATTTTTGTCTAAAATCACATGTTTTTTAGAAAAATTAATGATTTAAGCCTCGAGGGGTTCCATAGAAAGGGGTTTAATTGAAGGGGGTTAGATAAAACCCCCTTGAAAATAACTCCCTACTCTTAAATCAAACCCTCAATGGAGTCTCCTCCACACCTATCAAAATGCTGACAAAAAACTAATTTTGCTTCACCTTTTGGGGGATCAAATGAAGTCATTTAGAAATTCTATTTTGTAAGTATGTAGCCCTTAGTGTAATCTTTCCAAAAAGTAGGATATTGAATATGTTTCATTTAATTATTATATTTATTTTCTTTTTATAGTGAACATAGGTTTTGAACTGAACATCAAGGTCTCTATTCCACACACACAAAAAACTAAAAAATAGAGAAAAAAATTTCTCAAAAATATCTGCACACTAGTCCTATATTGATGTCCTTGTTTCAATAAAAAAGAAGCATTTAATTTGGATACATACAAAAAAAAGTTATTTTGTATGGTTTAAACCTATGTTTAAATTATAATTAATCTCACTTCAAAAATTAATAAAAAAAATGCAACAAAAATATATGAAAAAATATATGCACACTAGACATTGGTGTTACAAATCTATGTTTAAAAATTTATAATACTGTCCTTTCTATAAGAAAAGTTAGGATGTATGGTATAAACATCACTTATTAAAAATACTATTAACTATAAAAATAAATTATTAAAAGTTACGTAAAAAATTTACAAATTATTTCTTAAATTTTTTTAAAAAATACATTTAGAATCTACACACAAAATTTCAAAAATCACTAGTTCATGTATCCTCTTCAAATTATTAATAGATTAGTTGCTATAGGTGTCAGAAAGTTAAAATTTGGTTAAAAATATTGATTTCAATGTCCCACTTTGACCAAAAAGTGGAACACAGTATTGTGAGATGACTCAAACTCACAACACAATATTTATGAAGAGAAAACCCTTTTATGTAAAAATATCCACTACAAAAAGAGGCCAAGTTGTATTATCTTTGATAAAGATTACATTACATTCACTTCCTTCAATCCCTGCATCCAATCTGACTACACCTATGTTGTAACGCCCCACTCGGGCACCCAAGAACAAGAGCCCAAAAAGGGCACAACAATTTTTTTTTAAAAAAAACATAAGGTAAACATAAACAACAAGTATTCCAAAATTACTTAGGGCATGACACACAATGACATACTATTGCCAAGATAGTTAACATGAGCAAAAGATTATCACAATACATATATTACATGAAAGTACAACAAAGATCTAAATATAAGGGCCCCAAAATAGGAGTGCCTCATAAAGAAAATTACATTAATACATGATTACAATACATATTCTCAGATCACCGAGTTGTACAATACATAAGAGAATATATCCAAGAAACTAGAGAGAAGAATGGAGCAGCCCTTGCTGACGTCGTCGCCAAAATCGATATCAATATCTGGATCCCCAATGGTGGGTGCAACACCACCCTACCATGTGGAACCTCAAAGGTCCACCCCCCATGATTAGAGATGATCACATGGCCATACACAAGCATAACAACAATATGGACAGGGAGGCATGTATACTCAGCCACACATGGAATACCATATATCTCATAACTCACATGAACACATCATAAACACATGGCTCACGGAGAGCATAAATATGACACCTGGTAATCATGCCAATGAAACACTACTCGGATAAGGAGGGGTACGAGGATAGGGGTAATAAAAAGGGGGTGGCTAAACAAATGTACTCATCTCTAATACAAGCCTTTTCCAGGCACATGGTACAAGTTACATCCAATGGGCCAAACAAGAGCACTCATATGCGATGCCACATTGGGAACCACTTCCAAACTCACCCTATTATCTACACCCAAACTTCGACCAGCTCAATAGGCAATCAAAGGTAATGAACAAGCACATAAGGCACACAAGGCCTACAATACAACGAAATTTCCTAACATTGATCTCCATTGTACAACTCTACTTATGAATGAAGTAACAACAATAACATCCATAGACAAAATGGAAATGATAACAAAAAGATCACAACACTGCCCTCTGTGAGGTAGTCCTATAGGAAAGACAAGATAACATATTCATTTGAGAGGGTTGTCAAGTAATGGCTCCTACTCACAAAAATCAAAACCATGACAAAAGGCATTCCTGGTTGTCAACATAGTCGTGGCTCCCATGCCCTTGGAAATAACTACATAAATGGTTGTGGAGATGAAATATGCATACATTGATAACCTATAATATGATATATTCTTTTAACTAAGAGTTGTACACATTTCAGTCACATGAGAGAACCTTATTGCATTACAACTACGGTTGATTGATATGTGATCATGGTAGGCCTTCTTGATAGTGTTGGCAGTCTTGGGAGCACCAGAAATGTATCATTGAGATGCCATCAAACTAAACATAGAGAACTATACTGAAAACTCCTACAAAATTTCGTATAGCACATGTAGCCATAATATTAAGATAAGTACTTCTATAAATAACAAGAGTGTCAAATTGCTATTCTCACCTGGTGATATATATAAAATGGACTTTTATCTTGAAACAGCCACTCATAGCACATGTGAATATTGTAATAAGATTTTCACCATGCTATTAATATATGGAAGGAGAACAAAACTACTGTTCTCCCCTAATTAACCTTTTTATGAGAAGTTCCATCTTCCAAATTCCCATCATAACACATGGGCATTGTATGATCATCATTATCATCATGGTATAGAAAGAGCATCAAACTGCTACTTTGGCTTAATAACCTCCAAATATGAATTCCTATCCTTAAGATGCCTATGGAAATCCCCATAACAAGTGCACGTTGCTATTACAACTCCTGTACTACTATATTTAAGAGCAACACATTATTGCTATGACCAAATAACCTATAAATATAGAATTGTATAATAAAGATGAACACCATGATGCATAGGGTAATTATATTATGATTAAGAAAATGATACTAAAATTAGCAGGTGTAAAAACTAGGTTCTACCACTTTTGCCAACATCCTCTCCCTGCCTGTGCTAAAATGGGAGCCTTGTAATAGGGTATGGACATCCATCAAAGCATACAAGATAGAGGGATTTCATCAAATGTTGTAAGAGCAACTGTCCTGGTGGACATGAATGCAAAATGTGGAAACATAGACAAGGCACATGAACTGTTTGACAAAATGTCTCAAGCACTGTGGTTTCATGGACTGTAATGATTGCAGGATAATCACAAAATGGATCTACTGATTTGGCTTTAGAAATCTTCAAGCAAGGCAATTGGAAGGTGTGAAGTCAATCCCACCACCTTTGCCATGTCTTCCTCAAACGTGCCAAGATGAGAACTAAGAAACAAGGTAAGAACATCCAACCGAACGTAACAAAAGGGGGATATTTGTTAGATGTTGTAATTGCAAGTGTGTTGGTAGACATGCATTCTCATGAACATGCTTTCACAAGGGAGAAAAAGTCCACTCTTTCATCACTCACAAGCAATCTGCATTTGCCACATGCACAACTTTTCATAATAAGTTGATTTACATGAATGCCAACTATGAAGTATAGATAGGCACATGAATTATTTTACAAAATGCCTATAAGGAATGCGATCTCATGGGCAGACACAAATGCAAGATAAGAACAAAATATATTTGTCTAAAAGGCTTCAGAAAAGATCAAACAAATGCCATTGAGAGGCGTAAATCCAAATTCCTAAACATTTGCCAGTATTTCTTGTGCCAAAGGCAATCCAGAGGAGGCGTGTCACTATTGGCAGAAATCCTAAAAGAGATGTTATCTCATGGAAATAAATGAATGGAGATTATGCATGAAATGGAATTTTTTTAGAAGACTTTAGAACTTTTAAACATAAGCAAATGACAAGTGTGAACCAAAGTCCACAACCTGCATCAATATGTGGCCTAAACAGGGCAAGGCATCGATCAAAACATAATAGGAAGGGAATTTTTACCAGCTGTTATGTTTGAATATGCTATGATAGAAATATATGCACATTATACACACATGGATAGGCACATAACTATATGGTAGAATGCCTAAGAAATGTAGGTCACATGGACGGCTATGATCACAAGATATGCACAAGAGGGATGTGTAAAAAGTCTTAGAAGCTTTTAAGAAAATGCACATGGCAAGAATAAAGCTAGATGATAGTTCTTCCAGTAGCATTATTGACATTTTATTTCCCTAACACAATGCTTCACACCCACAACTTCTTTTATCTTTCGCAGCCACTGGAAGACAACCAAAAATCAAACCATGGGAAAAAGAGGAACAAAAAAGATCTTCCCTAGCACCATATGAGGACATGGAATCTAAAGAAACAAAACCCTTGTAAGTGTTTTACCAGTCTCTAGAATCAACACTCTCCAAACCCTCACTTCCTTTCCTTCTCTTCCCCCCCCCCCAAATTTTCTAGCCCCTTGTCTCCTTAGTGTAAGAATGAGAATAAAAAACAAAAATTGGAATCATAAAATTTGAGCCCCTAAGCCATTTTCTTTTTTATTCTTCAAGTCAAAAAGCACCACAATAATATTATTTTTGGTTTGATTTCTTTAAGGTAGAAGACCAAGGCTTATAAAATCCTCTCAAGAAAACCATACAAAAACAAAACATGAGATCAATTTTCTAACACCACGCCGAAATAAAATTACAAACAACAAAACACCCAATGGCAACCCACAAAGACTAACTCAACACCAAAATCATATGGAACCTACTCACAAGAAGGGTAGAACAATTGGGCAATAACCAGACAGTGTCCAAGGTAATTTGACATGACATCAGAAACTCATCTCAACATAGAGACAATGACTAGGCTAAGGTATATGGCCAATGTGTCATCTCCAACTCACCACCATTAGGGCATTAGGCATGCTCAAACCTGTGAAGCCAGGTGGAGTCAGTGCCTGGTACCTGTACCACTCAAAACACATTATAACATCTACATATACATATCATATAATAGCTGAAACAAGAATAGTCCACATCGGAGGATTCTAACATCCGTGATCATTCACATAGTATGTTAATGTTAAGGTGTCATCCTCTCCACATGTACACCCAATCTCAACATGAAATCTAACATAACAAAATTTTAGTAACACAACATCATATAAAGCTTGAATTTCACACCATGGTGTCACCTCAATTAGTCCAGAACTAGGGGGCACTACATACTCCCCCCAAGAGTTGACTTACTCCTAAAAGTCACAATTCTAAATGCAACCATAACACACATTAGTTCCATAAAATTCAAGACAATTATAAAATTCAGACTGTCACATTCCCCATAGTACATACAATTATGTGCGATAATTTCTAGTACATAGGTGAGGAAGAGGTAAGGCACTCAATTTCATACAAAATATGCATTATCATGTAACTATTTCCTCTAATCAAATAAAGAATGAGGCTATAATAATCAATTTTTTTTTAAGTATTCACTGTCTCAAACAGCCAATTAGTTTCTCACAACCATTAATTTGCACATTTATACTAGCTTAAACCACATAATTTTCTTATGAATGCAGCAAATTGCACTTTTTAATATACAAAATTTTCAATTCTCTAATTTTTCACATGCAGCCATCTTTAAAATGAAGCACACAACACACACACACACACACACACACACACACACACACACACACACACACACACACATATGCACATTTACATGATTTCAACCTCTACTTTCATAGCATGCAAGACCTCTCTATGATATAATGTAGTAATTTGTCACTCCTCAGGGCATAATGAAACATTTTACTTCTAATATGCAACCACAAACATGACAAATTGTACAACTTACACATAGATGCTCTTTGACATCACCAGAAATTCACATCACAAGGCTACATTAAGAGGGGTATTATGAGGACGATATCACTAATAGGCCACTGAGCAATCCATAGTGCCATAGAGTTAAATGATCAATGAGTGAATAACCATGTCGTGTAGTAACTGTTGTTCCAATATCCAAAGTAGCATAACATCATATAATCTCACTTCAAAGGGAACCCAATATCATCCATAGTATAGTACTGAATAATAAATGAATAACCATGCCATGTAAAATACCACTGTGTCAAGTAGCAGATCATGAAGGATGGTCTCAGGGTCTTCTCTAAGAGCCCTCCATACATAACTCAGTATGTACAAGATTCCCTAGACCATCTACTCCCCTAAGCGACCTGTCAGTGATCCCTCTAAGATATGACAGTGTACAATAGTCAAAATACTCCACACATACCAGCAGTTACAACATTAAAGTGCCTCAAACAAGAAAATTAGAGAAGTAAAGCAAACTCATAAATTAAACTTCAATAAAGTAGAAGAAAATAAATATAATGAATCATAAAAGAAGTAAAGATCAAACAACAATCATTGTATTATCCCAAGTTTATCCAAAAACACGTCCTTGAGGCAAAAGGACTAAGTCAAACATAAAAATGGCCAATTAGCCCAAAGTAACAAAACACTGCTGGCTTGGAAGCAAAATATTCAACACAAAGAAATATTCCAACAATCTCTTAGAAATTTGTACATTACGAACACCATGCGACCTTGCAACAAGGTCACCTAAGGGGAGGAGGGGAATTGTACAGTGGTCTCAAACCACATAAGATAATAGCATGCAATATCATGGTGGTCTCATACCACAGAATAATATGGTGGTCCTCAAACCATAGAATAATATGGTGGCCATATAATAGTATGGTGGTTCTCAAACCACAAATTAGTATGGTGGTTCTCTAACCACATAATAGTATGGTGGTTCTAAAACCATAGAATAGTATGGTAGTTCTCTAACCACATAATGATCAATGAAGAATTTATCATATCATAATAGGTGTGTCCCACACAATCCAAAATAGTCTAATCATATATCTGCATGATGAATCCACATAAATAGGCACATACCAACATACCAAGGTCCACTAACATTATTCCAAGTAAAGAACAATACACCTCATACTCGTACTGATGGCCACATCAAAAGTTATATCATCCTTGTATCACAGTATCATTCAATATTATCTCATTACACACAACTATCACTTCATCAAGTTGCCATCCCAAATACCAAAAGTCCATGATGACATCAATATAACTGCCATGTGTCTGTAGCTAGAACTAAGTATATGCTCAGGACCCATTATGATCTATCCTCACCCATGGAACAAATGGATAGGGAAAAAATGGGTTATCCACCCACATGCACAAATATCACAAGGGAATATCCTATATCACATACTTGAGGCATGACCACAATGTTAACTGTCATTTACACATCACAACACATATCCCCATTTCACATGGATAATATTACAGCATAACAACATTGTCTAGGATAATTACTCAAATGACCATTGACAATCACAACAAGAAACATAATTCCACAATTCCTTTTTCTAGTTCACTACTTAATATTGAAACTCAATTTGTTTGAAATTAATTATGCAATATCAACTAAATGAAAAAATCTATTTCAGGTAACAAATTTTTAATTGCTATGTTATACATAATCAACATATCTTAAAAGTTCCACCAAAATCAATCTCAAGGGCACTCACATTTAACTAACAATCAAATTCTAATTACAAGTTGTCTAAAGCATCACCAATTTAGCTAAATCCTTTCAATGTATGCAAGAGCAATACATTTGTAAAGTTATTGAACACACTATAGCCAGTCTAACAATCAATTAAATAAGAGGATAAAATAAAACATGAAAACAAGTTGTGTCAGTTTTATCATCTAATAACTGATAGAAATATGATTCTCTAGTAAAAAATAATGAAATCTAAACACTGTCAAATGACCTAGTCAATTTATCACTTCAATTTGCATCCTCCTTTGTAACCTTAAAAAGAGAAGATTCACAATATATCATCTATTCCATATATATACTAGATATAAGACAAAAATGTTTAACCATATAGCTACCCTCGACATCATGCAAAGCATCTAGAGAAACATAAAGAGACAACTCGATCTTCTTATCTAATTACCATCCTACCTACTTCATACCTAGAAGATAAACAAGGTTAGAGAAAGAAATGGGTCTCATCCATCCACATGTTCTAGTTCACAAACTATTCATGAACATATTCACAACTCTTGAGAGGATAAACCATTAGCCTAGTCTACAACTATCAAGTTGAAACTCATAGAAGACTATTAGTTCTCATGACATGCACAAATGAAAGGTTAGTCCCTACAAACACTCCCCAAAGTTCCCAAAGTTGTAAAACATGGCTGCTCTGATACGTATGTAATGCCCCACCCGGGCACGCAAGAACAAGAGCCCAAAAAGGGAACAACAATTTAAAAAAAAAAACATAAAGGTAAACATAAACAACAAGTATTCCAAAATTACTCAGGGCATGACACACAATGACATCCTGTCACCAAGATAGTTAACATGAGTGGAAGATTATCACAATACATCTATTACAGGAGAGTACAATAAAGCTCTAAATACAAGGGGCCCCAAAATTGGAGTGCCTCACAAAACAAATCACATTAATACATGATTATAATACATATTCTTGGATCACTGAGTTGTACAATACATAAGAGAATATATCCAGGAAACCAAAGAGAAGAATGGAGCAGCCCTTGCCAATGTTGTCGCCAAAATTGATGTCGATATCTAAATCCCCAATGATGGGTGCAACACCACCCTACCATGTTGAACCTTAAAGGTCCGCCCCCATGCTCGGAGATGATCACATGGCCATACACAAGCATAACAACAATAGGGATACAGAGGCATGTATATTCAGCCACACAGGGAATATTGGATATATCTCATAACTCACATGAACACATCATAAACACATGGCTCACAGAGAGCATAAATATGACACCTAGTAATCATGCCAATGAAACACTACTCAGATTAGGAGGGGTAGGAGGATAGGGGAAGCAAGAAGGGGGTAGCTAAACAAATGTACTCATCTCTAATACAAGCCTTTTCTAGGCACATGATACAAGTTACATCCAACGGGCCAAACAAGAGCACTCATGCTCGATGCCGCATTGGGAGCCACTTCCAAACTCACCCTATCATCTACACCCAAACTTTGACCAACTCAACAGGCAATCAAAGGTAATGAACAAGCACATAAGGCTCACAAGGCCTACAACACAATGATATTTCCCAACACTGATCTCCATCATACAACTCTACTTATGAATGAAGTAATAGCAGCAACATCCATAGACAAATGGAAATGATAACAAGAAGTTCACAGCACTGCCCTCTATGAGGTAGTCCTATGGGCAAGACAAGATAACATATTCATTTGATAGGGTTGTCAAGTAATGGCTACGCTCATAAAAATTAGAACCATGACAAAAGGCATTCCTGGTTATCAACACAGCCATTCCACCCATGCCCTTGGAAATAACTACATATGGTTATGGAGAGGAAATATGCATGCATTGATAACCTATAATATGATATATTCACATAGCTGAGAGTTGCACACATTTTAGTCACATGAGAGAACATAATTGCATTACAACTACGGTTGATTGATATGTGATCATGCTAGGTCTTCTTAACAGTGTTGGTAGTCTTGGGAGCACCCAAAACTTATCATTAAGATGCCATCAAAACTAAACATAGAGACCTATATCGAAAACTCCTACAGAAGTTCTTGTAGTACATGTAGCCATAATATTAAGACAAGTACGACTATACATAGCAAGAGTGTCAAACTGTTGCTCTCACCTGGTGATATATATAAAATGGACTTTTATCTTGAAACCGACACACATAGCACATGTGAATATTGTAATAAGATTTTCACCATACTATTAATATATGGAAGGAGAACAAAACTATTGTTCTCCTCTAATTAACCTTTTTATGAGAAGTTCCATCTTCCAAATTCTCATCATAACACATTGGCATTTTATGATCATCATTATCATTATGGTACAAAAAGAGCATGAAACTGCTACTCTGGCTTAATAACCTCCAAATATGAATTCCTATCCTTAAAATACCTATGGAAATGCCCATAAAAGTTACACCTTGCTATTACAACCACTATCATGGAACTACTATATTTAAGAGTAACACATTATTGCTCTGACCAAATAACCTATAAATATAGAATTGTATAATAAAGATGAACACCATGATGCATAGGGTCATTATATTATGATTAAGAAAATGATACTGCAATTATTAGGTGTAAAAACTAGATTCCACCACTTTTGCCAACATCCTCTCCCTACCTGTCTCGAAATGGGAGCCTTGTAATAGGATATGGACATCCATCAAAGCATACAGGATAGAGGGATTTTGTCAAATATTGTAATAGTAACTAACCTAGTGGACATGAATGCAAAATGTGGAAACATAGACAAGGCACATGAACTATTTGACAAAATGTCTCAAGCACTGTGGTTTCATGGACTGTAATGATTGTAGGATAATGACAAAATGGATCTACTGATTTGGCTTTAGAAATCTTCAAGCAAGGCAATTGGAACATGTGAAGCCAATCTCACCACCTTTGCCATGTCTTCCTTGACCATGCCAAGATGAGAACTAAGGAACAAGGTAAGAACATCCAACAGAGCGTAACTAAAGGGGGATATTTCTTAGATGTTGTAATTGCAAATGCGCTGGTAGACATGCATTTTAAAGAACATGCTTTCACAAGGGAGAAAAAGTCCACTCTTTCATCACTCAAAGGCAATATGTATTTGCCACATGCACAACTTTTCATAATAAGCTGATTTACATGAATGCCAATTGTGAAGTATAAATGAGGCACGTGAATTGTTTTACAAAATGCCTAGAAGGAATGCAGTCTCATGGGCAGCCACAAATGTAGGATAAGAACAAAATAGATTTGTTTAAAAGGCTTTAGAAATGATCAAACAAATGTCATTGGGAGGCGTAAAACCAAATTCCTAAACCTTTGCTAGCATTGCCTGTGCCAAAGGCAATCCAGAGGAGGTGCGTCACTATTGACAGAAAGCCTAAAAAAGATGTTATCTCATTGAAAGAAATGAATGCAGATTATGTGCGAAATGGATTTTTTTAGAAGACTTTGGAACTTTTAAACAGAATCAAATGACATGTGTGAACCAAAGTCCACAACCTGCATCAATATGCAGCCTGGATAGGGTAAGGCATCCATCAAAACATAACGGGAGGGTAATTTTTACTATATGTTATGTTTGAATATGCTGTGATAGAAATATATGCACAATATGTGTGCATGGAGAGGCATGTAACTATATGGTAGAATTCCTAAGAAATATGGGTCACATAGATGGCTATGATCACAGGATATACACAAGAGGGATGTGTAAAAAGTCTTAGAAGCTTTTAAGAAAATGCACATGGCAAGAGTAAAGCCAGATGATAGTTCTTCCAATAGCATTATAGACATTTTATTTCCCTAACACAATGCTTCACATGTAAGATTTGGCTATAGAGATAGCCACCCATGATTTAGAAGCCTAATGGAAAGCACAAATAAAAGAAGATCAATATGATAAGAATGGATTGTATTCCTATCAATGAATGCAAATACAAGATTACACTCCCATTATCTACCATACAATATGCTATGGCATACCTTGCTTATAAAGGAAAGGGAGAGAGCTAAGATGCTGTAGTTATGTGACAAGTGTCTTAATCCTATGACATGTGACAACTATAGGATGAGACAACTATATGACAACTATCAACAACTAGAGACAATTCTCAACATCTACAAACAACTAGAATGTTTCCTAAGTCAACTTAGCATGTGAATATGTGTGTGAATATTATTTAACTAATAAATAGTTAAATAATATGAATTATTCACACAACAAGGGATAAATAGCTAGTAAATAATGAAACTAGATATGAAATACCCCTATTCACACTAACACCCCCCTTAAGTGCAACTTAGGGAGAAGCTGACAAATGCAAGGATGCAATGATGGATTCGTCCCGGCTACTAAGCCATGTTAGGTACCCATGTACAAACAAATCTCAAGTGGAGTAAAGGAGAAAACCACATGGGAAAAAAACTCCTGAAAAGTGAGAATGCAAGAAGTGTGGAAAGGTAGAGTAAACATGAATCACAAGCTACCAATGCCAACACATATATACAATCAATAATCCCCCTAGAAGAGAGGAAAAGAAGAGAGACCAAGTAGCCCCACCTCAATGTAGAGTGTCCTGCATTGATGGTAGATGCCTGAAAATGAATGTTGAAGATGATTCATGATCACCGAACAATGTTCCTTCCCTTAGGAAGAAACAAGACCAAGAATGTATGCAGGAAGTCTCCCCATTCCCAAAAGGAATATGAAGGAAGAAAACTCAAATTGTATGAAGTCTCTGAACTCTGCTCAGGTGTCTCCATGTCAATACCAAAAGAAGCCACAATCCAATCAGGAGTCTCATGCCAAGCTGAAGAATGTGACAATCTAGGATCTAGTGGAAACTGATATAGAACATGATCCAAAGACAAAGATGTCTTCTCTGAAAACAAAGATGCCTCCTCCAAATGTTGTTCAATAGTAGCCACAGTCATGTCAAATCATGAGGAATGATTGTGTGGGTAAAGAACAAGAGGATCTAAAGGTTATCCCTCAACATCTGAAGAAGATGAACCAACTTCATCAAAGAGAAGATGAATGTCATCAACAATGTCCTCCAAGTCTACAAGATAGGACTCACAAAAAAATCTTGCAATACATGTCAAGTACTCATCTCAAGTAGCCAAATTTGGAAGACTATGAATGTCCTGCTGCACTGAATCACTGGAAACCATAGATGTAGCAATACTGAATTCTGTAGATGCAGCAAGAGATGTAGGAGGAGATGGAATATCAGCACATGTCTCTAAAACCTTAGTTGATGAAAGAACACCAAGATGCAAATGACCATACTAAATCTCCTAAAAAACATCTACATGAGTGTGATCCTCAGCCAAAGGAATAATAGGAGCAAAATGTGAGAAGGTGTACACACGAGATTGATGATCTACCTCCCCAACTGCAACTATATATCTGCTATGCAAATCTCAAATAATTACAGAATCAGGTGTGAACTCAACACTCTTTTCTGCTCCACCGTGTGTGATCTGATAGATAGAAAGGATAAATTGGTAGACAATGAAAGTACACAAAGGACATCATTGATTGATCCTTCGTCAATGTCAATTGATCCTTTCCCATGAAAACTCATAGATGTGTTGTTGGCCATCAGAATGGGTGGCGATGAACAAGTCTCAAATGAAGAGAACATACTCTGTGATGAAGCCATATGATGTGAAGCTCCAGAATCAAGGATCCATTTCCTTGACTCAGAATCTGCAACTGCAAAAAGTGCTTTGCCCTTTTGTTTCTCGAACTTTGACTTTGAAGATGATGATGTTGAAGAAGAAGATGAACCTCTGAAGATGAATTCATTTGAACCTTCTTTAGTTGATGTTGCAACTCATCAATTTTCTTTATGTAACATTGGTGTTCATCATGCCCCAATTTTTGGCAATATGCACACTAAGGTTTCTCCTTCTTAGATGATTCCCCTTTGGAGAGAGAGGACTCAGACTTTTTTTGTGGCATGTTCTTTTTCTTCTTTTGTTTCTTTTCAAGATTCCTTGATTCTTTCTGTACCTTAGGTTCACTAGGCACCAATGCTTGTGGTTTGGAAGACTTGAGGGTGCCCATTTGAATTAACTTTGCTTCTTCCTAGATTAGAAGATCTGAAAAGTCATCAAAAGTAGGCTGAACATATGTAGCTCCCATGGAAACCCGTTGGGTGTGAAAGCTAGAAACAAATATTGAATACTTAGGACCAAGCTTGGATAACACATTGAAAATTTGTTGTAAATCTTCCTTAGTAATCTTGCAATCCTTTAGTTGTGTTCTTAATTGCTTAATCTTGGAGATATAGTCTTGGATTTTGTCAAACTCCTTAGGATCAAGACTTGTCAAATAATTATCAATCTGATAACCCCTAATCTTATCAATTTTGCCATACAATTTCTCAAATGTCTCCCAAGCCTCCTTAGGTGTTGTGCATGATTCAACATGGAATTGCAAATCAAAAGAGACAAATGAACAAATGTACCCAAGAATTTTCTCATGATTGATCTCCCATACTGCCTTTGCATTTGCATGAGTAGGTTCAGGAATAGATTCTTTTACATATCCAATGAAACCTTTTCCCATTAGATAATTCCATACTGATGTTTTCTATGATGCATAATTGTATGGAGTAAGAATTTCAATTTGAGATTTCCCCATTGCAAAAACACACATCCAAGAACTAAAAGAAATCAACCACTGCAAGATCACCCCCTAAAATTCACTCAATCAATGATCCCCCAACAAAATATGATCTTGGAACTTTATAAATAGTGCAATTACAGTTGCCGCAAGCCAAAATAGCTAAGTGATCTTTCGATTTTGGTACATGCAAATGCCAAAATTAGGCTATAACTAAAAGTACAACTTCTGAGCAAAACTAGACCAAACTGATTACAGATCTGAGAAGTACTCAAAAAATCATGGACTTTAAAAAAAAATCACCAAAAAATATTACCATATGAGCCCAAATGTAGCCTTTAAAGTTTTGAAAATGGGAACTACTCAGAAAGAGTGATTAAAATCTACAATTTCTAGAAAATCTAGATACCAAAATTAAAACCAGTCTACACCACTGCAAAGCCTGTGAAATTTTGATCCAAATAAAAAGAAATTCACCAAAAATGGAGTCTAGATTACTGAGTTACAAGCCTGCAAAGATTAGCTATCAAAACCAAAACTCCATTGGAGCATGGGGGAGGAAAAGTAAATTTTTTTGCAGCCAAATATGGTAGAATTGTCACCTAGTGGAACTGTCAAATGTAGAGGTCCGCCAGATAAATTAGCTGTCTCTAAATCTATAATTCCACTAGTTAAATTTGGAACCTCTGCTAAACTAGAGAAACACCAAATTCATTGCTAAATCTTATAGAACTGATAAATTTCTTGCTAAATCTAGTTTTTTTGCAGAGGATATTCTAGGAATATTTCATATGAATGGCAAAGGAGGGCATAATTTTTTGCTAATGGCCCCGGACAAAGTTCTTTGATTTTGATGATTTGATAGTTGATCCTGGGGTTTTTGGGCCTTCTAAATGTGATGGTAGGGTCCAATTTGACCCAAAATGCTCTGAAAGATCAGGTACCTATTGCATCTTGCATGCACCTCCCAACTTCAAACCCTCATATATTTGGCCACCGATGTCCAATCTGGATGAAACAAAAGGTGATTTTAACTATCTTTGCTGCTCTGGACATAATGGTGACCTCAGATTTGTACCAGCATGCTCCAAAATAGACCTGCAATATAAAGCCACAAGAAGGAAGCCCTCCCAAATCTGGTTTTTCTATTAAATTTTTCTGATTCTCCAGGTCATCATATGATGCAAGAGAAGAGCATACTCAATTTTTCAAGATCCACCATGATTTGCACTCAAAATCTCTCAATAGACTAACCAAAGGCAATCTACAAGATCTAATGCCATGTAAGATTTGGCTACAGAGATAACCACCCAAGATCTAGAAGCCTAATGGAAAACACAAATAAGAGAAGATCAATATGATAAGAATGAATTGTATTCCTATCAATGAATGCAAATACAAGATTACACTCCCATTATCTACGATATAATATGCTATGGCATACCTTGCTTATAAAGGCAAGGGAGAGAGCTAAGATGTTGTAGTCATGTGACAAGTGTCTTAATCCTATGACATGTGACAACTATTGGATAAGACAACTATATGACAACTATCAACAACTAGAGACAACTCTCAACATCTAGAAACAACTAGAATGTTTCCTAAGTCAACTTAACATGTGAATATGTGTGTGAATACTATTTAACTAATAAATAGTTAAATAATATGAATTATTCACACAACAAGGGATAAATAGCTAGTAAATAATGAAATTAGATATGAAATATCCCTATGCACACTAACATCACACCCAAAACTTCTTTTATCTTTCACAACCACTAGAAGACAACCAAAAATCAAACCATGGGAAAAAGAGGAACAAAAAAGAACTTACCTAGCACCATATGAGGACATGAAATCTGAAGAAATGTAACCCTTGTAAGTGTTCTACCAGTATCCAGAACCAACACTCTCCAAATCCTAGCTTCATTTCCTTCTCTCCTCCCCCCCAAAAATTTCTAGCCCCCCTATCTCCGTAGTGTAGGAATGAGAATAAAAAACAAGAATGGGAATCATAAAATCTGAGCCCCTAAACCATTTTCTTTTCTTTTCTTTTTTTTCTTCAAGTCAATGAGAACCAAAATAATATTATTTTTGGTTTGATTTATTCAAGGTAGAAGACCAAGGCTTATAAAATCCTCTTAAGAAAACCATACAGAAACAAGGCACGAGGTCAATTTTCTAACACCATGCTGAAATAAAATTACAAATAACAAAACACCCAACGACAATCCACAAAGACTAACTCAACACCAAAATCATATGAAACTGACTCACAGAAGGATAGAACAATTGGGCAATAATTGGATGCTATCCGAGGTAAGACATGACATCGAAAACTCATCTCAACATAGAGACAATGGCTACGCTAAGGTATATGCCCAATGTGTCATCTCCAACTCACCACCATTGGGGTATTAGGCACACTCAGACCTGTGAAGCTAGGTGGGGTTGGTGCCTAGTACCTGTACCACTTAAAACACATTATAACATCTGCATATACATATCCTATAATAGCCAAAGTAAGAATAGTCCACATCGGAGGATTCCAACATTCGTGATCACTCACATAGTATGCCAATGTCAAGGTGTCATCCTCTCCACATGTACACCCAATCTCAATATAAAATCTAACATAACAAAATGTTAGTAACACAACATCATATAAAGCTTGATTTCATACCTTGTTCTCACCTCGATTAGGCTAGAACTAGGGGGCACTACATATGTACTTGTGAACATTCAACTCATACTCTACACTCCTCAAGCTTTTGTTAAATAGAAAATACAAGCTATAGAAGAAGTCTATAGAAATTGGCACCCAATATGAAAAAAAATCCAATGCCATATTTGGGGAATCTAGTCAACAATCTATTATCCTACAATCAAAACCAATTCTTGTATACAATATTTGTAACCAAACTGCCTCCTTAAAGAGATGGTTAGAAGCCATATACTTTATTTTGATGGTGGATAAAGAAATCATGGGCTTCTTCTTACTCATCCAACTCATAACTCCTCCAATAGAGTAAATACATAGCCAGTAGTGGACCTTCGACTACCCAAGTCACTTTCCTAATCTACATCATCAGTCTTATCCTCAATATAAATACTAGAATAAAATAATAATAATCAAAAGTACCAATTTATTAACATCTTCTTCACATAATTCTAATGCTCTCTATCAGGGTTAGACATAAACCCGCTCAATACTCCCACTCATGGGCAATATTTGGCCCAGTGTAAACCTTGCATACATCAAACTTCCTACTACACTAGCATATGGAATGCTCGAAATATCCTAAGAATCATATTCACACTTGGGACATATATCTAATTTAACATTAGTGCCAACTAATAAATGATTTCTTATTGGCTTATAGTCTTGCATATTAAATGTTTGTAAAATAGTATTCACATACTTACTTTGGGCCGACCAAGCTTTCTGTTCTCACAATCCATCCTGATTTTCATTCCCAATATGTACCTTTCTACCCTCAAATCTTTTATCTCAAATGCACCTAAAAGTTGAGCTTTCAGCTCACTAATCATACCCTTGGTGTTACTTGAAAATAACATGTCACCCACATACAAGGAAACAATTATTATATGATCATAATGTAAATACATACATCTAATGTAGACACGGTGATCCTATTCACTTCTTACAAAACCCAACTTTAGCATAAAAGAATAAAATTTTTGATACCACATCTATGGTGACTACTTCAAAACACAAATAAATTGTTTTAATATACAAATGAAGTGTTCTTTCCTTTTACGTCAAAACCTCTAGGTTTTTTCGCATAAATTTCCTCTTCTAGATCTCCATGCAAAAATGCAGTCTTAACATCCATTTACTCAATTTTGATATCATAAGCAACAACTATAGATAAAGTAAGTCTAATAGAAGTTAATATAGAAACAAGAGAATATTTCACTAAAATTAACTCCTCTTTAGGAGTAGCCCTTGGCTACCAATCTAGCCTTTAGTTTTCCAATGAACTGTGTTCTCTATTTTTTTTCTTGTAGATCCACTTACATCCAATGGCCTTCCTTCCTTTGGAAAAATGAACAAGATCCTAGGTTTCACATGATTCTAAAGCCAACATCTCCTCCTAAATGGCTTGTTTCCAAGACTCACTATCATTAGCAAGAATAGCTTCCTTGTAGGATCTAGGTTCATCATTAGTACTTAACAAAGAAAATACACAATGGAAATCTGGTGGGCTATACATGTCAACTAGATTCTATTGTCTTGTGGAACTTCTCAAGTGTGGAGTAAGGGATTCTTTTGCTTTTTCTTTTGCATATTCAACCTCTTTAGTAATCTTAGAGTCATCCTTCTCAAAATTCCAACTTGAACCTTCTTCTTCCGCTCCATCCTCAAATCTATCATTTTGTTCTTCCTTATGTGCATCTTCTTTCTTCAATTCAAATGTACTATCTTCTTCCCTTATTTATATCTTTTGACTGTTCAAGATCATAAATAGCTCCAAAATCCCTGAAAATAACACATTTAAAATATACAACTTTCTTGGTTAGATGATTCCAAAGTTGATAACATTTAATATTCTCACCATATCTAATGAAGATGCATTTTTATTCTTTTGGGTCCAACTTAGAATGTATTTCTTTAGGCACACCTCACAATGAAAAACCGTTATATATGAAACAGAGGGTTTCTTATCGATCCACACTTCATAAGGTGTCAAATCAAGAGCCTTGCAAGGAGATCTTATAATCAAGTAAATAACAATAATCACAACTTCTGTCCAAAAGCATTTGTCCAATTGTGTGCCACTTAACATACTTCTGGCTCTTTCTATTATAGTTTATTTTATCCTTTCTACAACCCCATTCTATTGAGGTGTGTAAGGAATAGTATTTTGCCTTATGATACTTACATTCTTGCAAACTCATTAAATTCCTTAGAGCAATATTACCCTCTATTATCAGATCTCAAAACTTTTATCTTATTTTTGATTGATTCTCTACTAAGATTTTGAATTCCTTAAACTTAGTGAAAACCTCATATTTATGTCTCATAAAATAAATCTAGGTAAACCTTGAAACATCATCAATGAAGAACACAAATACTAAGATTTTACAATAGAATCAATATCAGGTGAAAGCAAGAAGTTGGGTCAACCTATAGGGGAAGCATTGGGAAAAAAATCTCGACAAGAACATGTACTTATTTAAAAAAATGGGTATCTGTTTAGGAACGGGAACCCGAGCTTGGAATCAGAACGAGTACCCATTATGCTTCAAGAGATTCCTAGCCTAAATGGCTACCCATTTCGTAAAAGTACTTAATTTTTAAAAGAAGGCCTGTGAGTTCTATTATAGGAACAAGTACCCATTTTATAATAGGTACCCATTCTTTTTTTTATAACTAGTACCCGTTTTAGAATGGGTACCCATTCCTAAAAGCTTGAAACCACAACTCAAATTTTTAATTTGTTTTTAGGCTTGGGAAAGGCATGGTAAGTTGACCGTTAGCCTTGGACCTACAAGTACAAGTCCATGTTCACAACAAGAGAAAAGACTAACTTTACAAAAATGGTTGACGACATTTTTTTCTAATTTTTTTATGAAATTAAAACCCATTATAGATGATGATGTTTAGTTTTCAAATATGTAATATTTTTTATGATTTAACTTATTTTTCAATTTATTAATTGATTTATGAGCAAACTGGTCCATAAACTTGAAATGCCAGGTTTTAATTTTCTTTTAAGTTTTTTTTCAAAATTATATGTCATCAATCTACACATCATTCTTTACACAATGAAAAAAAAATCATTCTATGATTAGTTTATCTCAAAGTATGTTGGTCGTACACAAGGGGTTTTCATAAACAACAATTAGGGTGAATAAAAATTAATAAAAAAATATTTTGAAAAATATTATAAAAAATCCTCATCAAGCTTCACTATAATACACATCTTTCCCCAAAAGGATTTAGAAAAATACTGTTATTTAGATCAAATTATACTGGTCATATGCGTGCATGGTATGGTCCTAAAAAGTGACTTTTAAAACTTCATTTTTCTACAAGCCTATGCCAAATTAATGTGTATCATATGGATATTAGAATAAATTACATATTTGAAAACTAGACTCAAAATACTGCCTTTCATATTATTAGAATTTCTTAAGATTCTATGTGTAAGTGCTTCAAATTTTTACTCCAACTGTGACAAACTTTGATTTTCAAGAAAAAAACACTTCCACTTTTTAGACAAAAAGTGGACCCAACTTCTTGCACTTACCCTATCCACACCTAACCAAACACATCCATATGAATAATTTCTAATTTACTCTTTGTATTAATAATTCCTTAAGGAAATGATGCTTTGTTTTATTTCCCAAACACACAATGCTCAGAAAAATCAAAATACTCATAAGAATAGGAGAAACTATCAAACAAACTTTTAATCATAATGGTTTTTAAACCTTTTTCACTTATGTGGCCCAATATATGGTGCCACAACATACATGTATTTTTAGATTTTTCAGTCACATTAGTGTGTTTACATAAAGTAGTGGTATTCATCCTAAACAAAGTTTCCAATCTTGTCCCTATTTCTACAATCAAGCTCCCTCACGAATTTGTAACCATGCTTATCTAAGGTTGTATACATTCTTGAATCATTCAACTTAGATATAGAAATTAAATTTGTAATCACTCTAGGAATATGTAAAACAATAGGGAGGGTTTTTTGCCTTCTATCACTCTCTCTTACAACTCTTTTGTGTCTTAGATGTTTTTAATTTTTTAGTGTGGGAGGCCCAACTTCTGGAGGCTATTACTTTTGATCTAGGAGGTTGTTTGGGCCCCTTTTTAAAATTTTAGAGCTTGAAGAAATCTAAGTATTGAGAATCAAGGAGCTAATGTTGAACAACCCAAAAAATGTTTATTTTTTCTAAAAATGATTTCTATAGCCCAAAAATTGAGCTTTTTCTATTTTGTAGTCTAAAAACTACATTTTCTATAATCTTAACATTAGGACCAAGGTTGAGATACTATTCCTAACACTTACTCCTCTCCTATCCTCTTGGTGCACAAAAAATATGGGCCTTGCATCTTCGCATTAATTTTCAGGAGCTAAACAAAATTACCCTTGAAGATAAATTTCTTATTCTAGTGGTTGATGAACTCTTGGATGAACTCCATGGTAGCTATTTCTTTTCTAATTTGGATTTATGGTCAAGCTATCACCATATCTTCATCAAAGAATAAGACATTTCCAAAACTACCTTCCACACTTATGATGGTCATTATGAGTTTCTTGTCATGCTATTTGGCCTCACGAATGCACCATCCACCTTTCAAAGCTTGATGAAATAGATTTTCCACCTATTTATATGAAATTTCATGTTAATATTCTTTGGTTACATTATTGTTTACAACCGCTCATGAGAAAATCACATCTTACAGTTACACTACACTCTACAAATCCTCTCTATAAATCACTTATGTGAAAAAATGCTTTAATTTCTCTTATGGAAAGAGAGAAATTGAATATCTATGGCACATTGTTTCAATGGTTGGATTTAAGGTGGGACAAGTAACAATTGTTACCATGTAGAATTGGTCTAAACCAAAAGCACTAAAAATCCTTCACAAATTCTTAGGTCTCATAGGTTATTACCATGAATTTGTAAAAGATTGTGGAAAGATTGTTGCCCCCTCATGGCCATGTTAAAAATATTCCTTCTAGTGGTCTACAACTGTAGAAGTGGCATTTGGTATTTTTAAGTAGGCTATGTGCACCACTCTAGTTCTTGGTACATGTCATATTTATATAAAGCATTCATCATTAAAAGTGATTCTTTAGGCTCTAGGATAGGTGTCATTTTCATGTAGGAAGGCAACCACTTGCCTTCACAAGTAAGACCCTCACTAGTAAAAATCTCACTCATTCCACCAATGAGAAGGAGATATCAGTCATTTCTTCATGCATCCAACAAATGGCATCCTTGCCTTGTTGGAAGGCACTTGTGCATTAAAACTAATAACCATAGTTTCAAGTATTTATTGGACTAGTGAGTCTCCTCTCTAGAGAAATAAAAGTGGGTCAACAAGTTATTAGGATATGACTATGAGATAACCTACAAGAAAGGCAACAATAATGTGGTGGAAAATGTGTTACCACTTCAATTTAAGGGCCATCCTTCTATGTATACTTTATTAGTTACCACCCCTAGTTGGATAAATTATTTACATCAATAATGACAACAATATAGTCACCTATAGAACCCATACACTAGGTGTCCACTCATCCTTCTTCAAAGCCCGATTATTCATGAAATGGATCTTTTTTGTGGTATAAGGGTAATCTAGTCTTAGCCTTGCAATTAGCCTTGTGCCTATAATTTTTATTTGAGTTCCATGCCACACCATTAGTGGGTCACTTTTGCTTTCTTGAAACCTATGAAATACTTCACTATATTTTTTTTGGAAGGTATGAATATAGACATCCAATAGTTTGTGGCAAAATGTGAAACATGTCAATGCAATGAAGGTGAGACAATTGCCACCTAGGACAACTTCAACCATTGACCATTCTCATCTACATGTGGACTACATTTTCATGGAATTCAATGAAGGACTACCAAAGTATGTAGGGAAATCAATCATTCTAGTGGTGGTAGATCAAATTTCCAAATATGCTCTTTTTTTAGCCTTAGCCCACCCCTATACTACCTCCACTATTTCCCAAACATTCATGGACTAGATCTTTCACCTCTATGGTCTTTTGGCTTCCATTTATAGTGATTTTGATCCCATTTTGACTAGCCACTTTTGGTAAGAACTCTTCCAACACTATCGTATCCAACTTAAAATGATCTCTGTACATATCATCTCAAAATAGATGGCTAAAATAAAATTGTTAATAAGTTCTTGAAGACCTATTTATGTTTCATTGCTTTAGATCACCACCATCATTGGACAAAATGATTATCACTTTTAAAATGGTGTTATAATACCACTAATCACACAACAACCAAGATGACACCATATGAAGTAATTTATTGTCAATCTCCAATGGTGACATTATTACCATTGCTAGCATCATTCTTCTTGTCCTCTGGACCTACAAACAACTCTCCTTAAAGATGAAGACTCATTAGAAGTTAGCAACCAAGTTTTATAGGGCCTTTAAAACTTTGCAACAAATTAGTTTAATAGCATATGAAATGGATCTTCCTCCCTTCTCCAAGCTCCACCCAATCTTCAATGTTTCTTGTGTAAAAAAATGCTATTAGACAAAACATTCATGCTTAGTCTACACTACTTGAGCTAGATACAGAGAGCTCTATTCTCTTGACACCAAAGTTTGTGTTGGATAGATGATCATTCTAACTTTACAATTGCACCATTATTGAAGTCCTCATCCAATGGCATGGTATGAAACTAGAAGATGCAATGTGGGAACCCCTCTTCCAATTGAAATAAGAATTTCTTCATCTTAAACTATGAGGACCAAGCTTTTTGAAGGAGAGAGCATGTTTAGACCCAAAGTCCTTTAACAATTTTCTTATGTAATTAATTTTGTATTAAGATAGATTTAATTAAAGAATTAGATGCATATTCTTTGTAATTCATCCCTTTTTCTAAGTTAGTTCATCCCACATGATTGGGAGGTAATAGTTCTATTGAGTGTTAGTATAAATAGAGAGTTTTGATAGTACAATAGGTATCCATGAGTTATATTATAGAGATCATTGCTCAAGGAGGTTGCCCCCTCAAAGAGACTTGTAATTTACTATATAATAGAAATGTAACATTTGAATGCAATATAATTCTTATTTTTCTATTACAACATATTATTTTCTATAATTCATGTTTTCACTAATCTATTGAAAGAGGTTCCTCTCAATCATCATTTGATCCTATGGCTTTTGCAAATCCTATGTGGCCCCATGAAATGCATTATGGATATCACACACCATTTGTCTACCAATCCTAGCATAGATTGTGGTGGACCTCCTCTATATTTATTTACTTGATTGTACACATGTAAACAATGACTACATCAACTTGCCACATGATAGCCTCATGCAACTTACAAGAGTTATCAATGCTTTTATGCCCCTAGTGATTTATTGGCCATTCAATGAGAGCCTGATCCAATAATTTGGGCAATTGCATGAAGTTTCCTTAAGAATTTCATAGTAGCATTGTGCTATTGGTTGACTGTACTCCATGTCAATTATCCAGTGGGCCATCTTAATTTCCCCTTATCAAGTTAGCAAACCTCATAAATAATGCCTTTAGTTGAGTGATATGTCAACCTTCCACACTCTCTAGGTTGTGTCAATGCTCCCATCTCTTAGTGATGCACAATTAGTTGGATTAGGACCATACATTTTATGGTGGGGTTACTCCTTTATATTCCCATAGGTTCTTAGTAGAGTTATCAAAAGATCTTATTGGTGTAGAATGCCATGGTGATCTTGGGAGGTCAATGTGTAAAGTTCATATTAGTGGATAATGGAACCATTTGATCTATAATTGTGTTGGAGGATCATGTGGCCTACACAACCACTTGAGGTGTAGGATCTCTTGAGTTTTTGGGATTGCATTGACTATGTGATAAAAAGACATGTTAGAGCATCCAATAACCTAGGTAGTCTCATATGTTCATTTGTAATATTGTTAGACTATTATTGTGGGCTAAAGCAAGAAACTAGGTCCACATATAGGGGAAGTCGTGTGGGCCAAAAAAATGCTACCAGGAATGGGCGCCGAACCTAAACGGGTACCCATTTAGTAACCGGTCCCTGTTTAGTAACGGGCACCCGTTTAGTAATGGGCACCCGAGCCTAAATGGGTACCCATTTAGTAACGAGTACCCATTTTCAAAAAATTATATATTTTTAAAAAAGAGCCCTGCGGGCTCATTTTCTACCACTCTGGCCGACAGTGACAGTGAAAGCTTCAGAACAGGTATGCATTGCTGAAGGCTAAACAATCACAACACCAAAGATTTTTTTGCCCTCTCACCTCCTCTCACCACCTCGTCACCACTGAGCTCCTCCAGGTTGGTTCTCTACTAATTTTTAGCTTATTTTAGATGTTTTTTTTTCTGATTGTAGGATTAAAATGAAAATTAGGGTTTTATTTGTTATTAGGGTTTTACTTGTTATTAGAGTTTTTTGATTGTCTGAACTACTGTAAACTTTAAAACTATGTTACTGCAAACCCTAAAACCATGTTACTGCAAACCCTAAAAAACTTAAACTATAAACCCTAAAACCATGTTGTACTACAAACCCTAAAAACCTAAACTATAAACCCTAAAAAACCAAATTATAAACCTTGAAACCATGTTGTACTGTAAACTCTAAAAACCTAAACTATAAACCCTAAAAAACTAAATTATAAACTCTAAAACCATGTTGTACTACAAACCCTAAAAACCTAAACTATAAGCCCTAAAAAACCAAATTATAAAGATTTAATTTTGTGTGAGTATGATTCGAATACATTCGACTTTTCAATGACTTCTAACAGGAATGTAATAGCATTCAAAAGAATCTTTATGAATTGAATTGTTGTGGTCAAACAAAATTTTATATTGAATTGACTTGAAATTCCAAACAAGCCACTCTTCCATCCTCCTAAAAATGCAAACTACTAATAAAAATATCTTATAATTACTTTACTATATATATCTTCATCATCATTTACTAGTATTCCATTTATGACCACTATGTAACTGTTATTGCTTTTGAGGATCCCATAGTTTCATTTGAATCCCATGCCATGCCCATTGACTACACAGTTCTCCATCGTTTAGATTCTCTCCGCTTTAAGCATTATTTTCCTCCTATTAATTCCATTGCAACCACTTTCATTATCCACATTTCTATTATCATTATTCTTACTAGCATTATTTGTATTTATTACCTTATGCTATGTAGAATTCCATGGTTTGTCCATGCTTGTATTTCTCATCTCACTTTCCTAATATCAAACCCCACTTTTGAGTCCTATAGGCTTGTAGGTGGATCTTTCATGTTTTCATTCATCAAGTCTTGAGTTCCAAAGAGTTAGCTTACCATGAGCCACATTGAAAACAAATACATGAACTTCAAAAGTTATTAACTCATCTGCATGCATACCCATCTATCATGTCATTACTAGCCTAGTCTAATCTTTAGTGATGAGCCCTTGTATATTACTCTAGTTGCATGGGGTTATCTACCTAGGAGTTTGTTGATCCATGCCCCAAAGTGAAAATTTTTATGTTTCTAATGTGGCTTATTGCTCTGGTAAACCCTACATTGACAAGTGATTGGAAATATTATAATAGAGAAATGGGAAGAATACACTTGGCATGGGCTATCATGTAGTTTTAAATTGTGATAAATAATGTGATAAATGATCAAAGGAAATAATCAATGATAGTTAAACAAACAAGACAATGGAAATAGAAATTGACACCAAATTAGGAAAAAGTAAGCTATAAATACAAGGGTTTAGATGCACTTGTAGGAGATGGTTGCCACTACAAATGGACTCAAAATAAACAATAACTAATAAATTTTTGGGCGTGTTTAGAATAGTTTACTAATAATTTGTCTATCTATAAACTGGAATCAACACAAAAATTAGAAGATGGTGCAAAATAGTAAAATATGTCACAATTTAGCTTAACTTAGAAGCTAGAAGTAGCTTGATTAATAGAGAAATGGGAATCTAATACACTTGGCATGGGCTATCATGCACTTTTAAATTTGGACTATATAAGTTGTCAAAATGTTTCCATTATAATTTTGAGAAAAATGATGATAGGACAAGGTTGTTAGGTAGAGTGACAGGTCTTGGGTGTCACATGGCCCTCTCCTAGTACCTTGGTTTATGACTAGGACCTAGAACCTGCAACCTTGTCCACTATGTGAAAATGATCTAAAAATTTAGACATCTAGCTTCACTTGTAAATTTTTGCATAACTTCCTCTTGGTAATTTGTGAGATCTTTTTTCTAATTATTCCATATTTTATCTATAAATACCAATTCTATAGTTTAGAAACCCTCTAAAAAATGGTTAAAGAGGACATTTGAAGTAGGAAGGAGAATATAATATATTTTAGGGAAATGTTGGATTCATTTAAGGAGACATTGGTATGAAAAACTAAAGCTAGGTTTAAACCAAGGTTTGAAGGAGAAAGAGGGAATTTAGGAGATGGAAAAATAAGAATCAATGAAAAAAAGTAAAGGGGAATAATATGGATATAGAGAGGACTAATATCCAGAAGAAAAGAAATAATATGAAAGATACTTGATGAAAAATAAAGTAGAAATGAGAATCTAAAATGAAAAATTGAGGAAAGAAAATGGTTTAGAAAGAGGTAAGTCCAGAAGGAATGTGGGTTTGAAAAGGGAAGATAAAATGTATAATAGAGGAAGAATGGAGTTAAAACCAACAAATATAGTAAACACTAACATTCCTACACTTATTCAAGAAAGATGGCTCCAAAATAGCAATCAAGTGGAAACTTCACAATTTTTCTATGTTCAAATGGGGAGAGGGAGGCCTATTTTATATATTTGAACATACAAAAATAGAAGTCCAAATAATGTGATAAATGATTAGAGGAAATAATAAATCAATAGTTAAACAAACAAGACAATGGAAATAGAAATTGACACCGGATTAGGAAAAAGTAAAATATAAATACAAGGGTTTACATGCACTTGTAGGAGATGGTTACCACTACAAATGGACTCAAAATAAACATTAACTAATAAATTTTTGGGTGTGTTTATAATAACTTTTACTAATTTAACTTCTCTATCTATCTAAACCAATCAAGACAAAAAGTAGAAGATGGTGCAAAATAGTAAAATATGTCACAATTGAGCTTAACTTAGAAGGTAGAAGTAGCCTGATTAATAGAGAAATGGGAATCTAATACACTTCGCATGGGCTATCATGCACTTTTAAATTTGTACTATATAGGGTGTCAAAATGTAACTTCCATTATAATTTTGAGAAAAATGATGATAGGACAAGGTTGTTAGGTAGAGTGACACCTTGGTGTATGACTAGGACCTAAAACCTGCAACCTTGTCCACTATGTGAAAATGATCTAAAAATTTTGACATACCTTCATCTTGTGATTTTTTGCATAACTTTCTCTTGGTAATTTGTGAGATTTTTTCTAATTATTCCATATTTTATCTATAAATACCAATTCTATATTATATATTCCCTCTAAAAAATGGTTAAAGAAGACATTTGAAGTAGGAAGGAGAATATAATATTTTAGGGAAATGTTGGATTCATTTAAGGAGACATTGGTATGAGGCATCATCATTTGATCATATTATATGATAAACTTGTGCATGTTTAATTTTCAAGTATTACTTGTTGTCTAAATTCATGGATATTTTAAACTAAATCATTTATAGATCTATTAGATTAAGTTTAAATTTATAGATATTTGTTTGTAAGTTTTCAATATGTATATATATTTGTGAAATTATACATTTGTAAGTTTTTTATATGAATTTACATATTTGGAAATTTGCAGGAGACATCTAATGGATGACCAGAGTCTAGATGAATTTTGAATAGATGACATTCTTTATGAAAACCCCCCACCCCCTCCACCTCAAAAGCCCCCATCCCCTCCACCTCAAAACCCCCCACCCCCTCCATTTGATGAGGCCCAATTGTGGAAAAACATTAATGAAAATATTAATGCAATTGAGGAGAACATTAATCTGATTAATAATCAACCTCACTTGATGCCTCCTCATGTGGTTTGGTTTGCATCTTTGATGCAAACCATTATTGATTCTGTTAGGTCTATCAATGCAGACCTAAATAGATTTCAGCTTTGGCGGGAGGAGAGGAGGCAATTCTATGTGGATGGTCTTTCATATAAAGACATCCATGACCTCCACATTACAAAACAAACATTAGCCCCATTTTTTCATCACCCAAAAACTAATCAACTTATAGCTGTAACAAAAAAAAGAATATCAATTAAGTGGTGTACGCATGAGGGGATATCGAGACATTTTTAGGATCGGTGGTGGATGGTGTTTGATCACCCACCACATGCTAATTATGAGGTGCTACTATATTTTTTGAGAAAATTGTGGGTGGAGTTTCAATTGGGTCAAAAACCCAATTATTTTGATATGAGAGAATTTCAAGGTGTTGGTTGTGGCATGCCACAACATAGACCAGGGGCACGAGTTGACCCCAATCAACCTATTCCTCCTGCTCCTTTGGTTGCTATTTTGCCCACAATTCCTGCACCTATTCAGTAGCAGGCAATTTTGTCGACATTAGGAGCATTGAGTAGACTCTCAGGCAATCTCACTGAACAAGCTTCCCACATGGCAGCTGAATTCAGTGGTGGAGAGCATCATGGAGGAGTCAATGCATCTCATCATAGAGCCTTAGGCATGTCAGGGGCACATTTGTGTACAAATTGCAATCAACTGTGTTATGGTCCTGCTCCTACATCCACATTAGATGCAACTACAACAGGAGTGGAGTCATACTTGGATCTACTATATTTGGATGATAATCCTACACAGGTACATTGACCACATTTTATTAAATATTTCAAGTGCATAATTTGAACATAGATCAAAATTTATATAAATAATTTAATGAATTAATATATAATTGTGAACTATTTGTTGTATAGATCTCAAGTCGCTCTAGGGCCACATCACGATTTAATACATTGAGTTTTGCATCGACAGCTGTAGAGATTGGCACACCTTATGGGGTAAACCAATATATCTTAACCCTAAAACCATATGTATCTAATTCTAGTTTAGATTTTCTTTTGAAACTTATCAATATTATATTTTAAATTAACAAGTGTATAAATAAATAAATAACTATATGAACATGTATGTGAAACACTACTATTGCAGTAAGGATCAGGTCATGTGGCAATTCCCATGTCTGACCAACCACATGGCTCAGGTGTTTCTTCCACTAATCCTCCATCGTCAGCTATTATGCCAGAGTATTCCTTGGTGTGTGTTTTAAAAAATTGTACTAAATTTGTACTAAATTTCTTTTTTGAGTTTATATAAATTTATATATGCACCCATATATATGTAAGTGTAGGATGATAGGAGTGAGACTATTGGTCAGGTTGCTAGTCAGGGACAAATTCATGAGCCATCTACACATTTTGAGGTCCTAAACTTTACTAAATTTTCTATGTGCAATTTCTAGGTCTTTATATGCTAAATAAATTCTAACTTATTTCAAACTTGCTTTATTTGAAATTCTAGCAATTAGTAGGTCAAACTTTTGGTCAAGAAGATGAAACAATTATACCACCTACACAACAAAATGTGGGACTACATGAGCATGATTGCACGGTAATTTAAATGCACACTTTAAAGCCTACATTTAAATATTTAATTTCATGTCATTTTAAAAAATTTTAAATCTGATTGCAAGTTCTTTCTCTTGTGTACAACATGAGGCTGATCCATCTATTTCATGAGGAAGAAAGAGGCCTCTTTTAGATTTGAACTTGAGTGATGATCATCCTTGACATAGAGTTTTATTTCTTAGACTGAACTATATGATGTGCACATTATTTTTTATATATGTCGTTCCAGGACTTTGACTATATATGTTGAACTTGCTATTACATGTACTTCTAGATATATTTCAGTATTTCGTGAACTGTGATTTGTATTTATTTATATGCTGATGATGAGTAGATGTTTTAAAGTACACATTTCATGGGTCCTACCTATATTTTATAGTATTTCATGGACTTATCTAGATCTAGATCTACATGTATATATTATTGAGTATATATGCTTGAATGTAGTTTAGTATGCTCTAGATAATATGTTAAAGATTTAATATGTTAAATATGCTTCATTGTTCACTTCTAGATTATAAATTATTTAATTGAGACATGTTAGAAGATTTCTCTCTACTACATTTTTTAATTTTTAAGAAGTGATTACATGCATTATGGTTCAATAGTTCTTCTTGAAATAGTGAACAATCTATTAACTGCCTCACAAACCTAAATTAGGTTAATTTACATAGTGGAATAGATAGGTAAATGGTGTTACAATTATCTAATAGATAAATTTAGGGCACTTTATAACAAGGTAATTTACCTAGGATAAACCTACAAAATCATGATCAAATGATAAGGATGTTAGTCTCACTTTGATGGTGTCCTTGAACAAAATCTTCGTTAAAAAAACATTCAAAACATGATTCAAATGAAGCATCCAATTCTTGTAGAGAAACTAACTCTTTTAAAGAAGAAACTATCTAAGGAAATTCATTTGAATCTTATCCACACAATATAAGCTACATAAAAATTTATCACAATTTGAAATTATTCAAGAAGTAGTATTCAATTCTTGTAGAGAAACTAACTCTTTTAAAGAAGAAACTAGAAGGAAATTCAAATCTTATCTACAAAATATAAGCTACAAAAATTTTTATCACAATTTGAAATTATTCAAGAAATAGCATTCAATTCTTGTAGAGAAACTAACTCTTTTAAAGAAGAAACTAGAAGGAAATGCATTTGAATCTTATCCACACAATATAAGCTACAAAAAAAATTATCACAATTTGAAATTATTCAAGAAGTAGTATTCAATTCTTGTAGAGAAACTAACTCTTTTAAAGAAGAAAATAGAAGGAAATTCAAATCTTATCCACACAATATAAGCTACAAAAAAAATTATCACAATTTGAAATTATTCAAGAAGTAGCATTCAATTCTTGTAGAGAAACTAACTCTTTTAAAGAAGAAACTAGAAGGAAATGCATTTGAATCTTATCGACACAATATAAGCTACAAAAAAATTTATCACAATTTGAAATTATTCAAGAAGTAGTATTCAATTCTTGTAGAGAAACTAACTCTTTTAAAAAAGAAACTAGAAGGAAATTCAAATCTTATCCACACAATATAAGCTACAAAAAAATTTATCACAATTTGAAATTATTCAAGAAGTAGCATTCAATTCTTGTAGAGAAACTAACTCTTTTAAAGAAGAAACTATCTAAGGAAATTCATTTGAATCTTATCTGGACTCTTGTATTTATACATTCTCTTAAGATCTTCTCTTTTATACCTTATTGGTTGACAATGTTGGTGCATTAATCGGGCTTATAATGATTACTCAGAATGTTTCTAGTGCTAGGGAATTATTAGATTTTTGAGATTCCTTTTGCTATATGTAGATTCTTGTCTTGGTTTGATTTGACATTCTCTTAGTAGTTCTATTGAGTGGGTATTAGGGATTATCTTCAAGTTCTTAATAACATCTTTGATTGGTCATGAAGGCAAGTGGCTATTAAAGGGATTGTTATGACAATCATATAGGTGTTTGGATGACCACTTATGAATTTCATGAAGGCCACTTGTTGCCATAAATACATGTATATCTAACTCTAGCAAATGACCATTTAGAATGATATACTTGATCATCAATCACTGTGAAAACCTCTTGACTAACATGATTGTCCTATTTGTTTCATGAGTGTCCTATTTGTTTCATGACTATCCTAAATTTATTTTATTATTGTCATATGGATTTTTGCAATGGACTTTAGATGATATAGCCTCATTATGACTGATTTTTAGATTTGAATTGCTCTTATGAGAACATCTTAATGATTTATGATAGTCTAGATTGGATACATGGCAATAATCTTCATACATGACAATAATCTTCTATTTACTATGACAATGAGTAACCTTTATGGTAGTCATTTAGTTTGAAATAATGACTATTTAATACCTTACCTATGCATGATAACCCTCATTATTACCTTAGCAGTCGTAAATAAAGTTCTACAACACCAATGACTACACCTAGGTAATATGATAGCACAATCCCATATTTATTAGTGATAGCATTAGACTATTCAAGACAATGATTGAAGGATATAGAGGAGGACCATGGCATTCATAGAGGTGATATTAAACCATGTTTCAAATATGCAAACTATCCTAGGACTATTTCCCTTTAACTATCATGACACTACTTTTCAACATTTGTGCATTTAAATAATATTTAAAATAAATGCTAAATCAACACATCACAAAACATAGCTAAAGTGGGTACAAAAATGATAGGAAAAATATAAACTATATACTTATTGAACCTCTACACTAATAGCATTTATGGCAATCATAAAATAATATTCAATCCGTGAAAATTAAATGCATAGATCATAAAAAGAGTCTCAAAACAAAAAGTAGGTCCATTATTAAACATATGAGTATATCTATACAATTAGCTTATAGGTCCATGTTATTAGTTTTACATGACTACAAAATTGATCTACCATTTACATTATGATGAAATCTTGTAGTGGCAATCATGGAAAAATCTACTTGTAGGATACACCTACAAGAAATAATGAATGTAAATGAGAATGAAAGAATATGTAACAAAAACACAAAATATTAATGCAATATGTAACTAAATAACACAAAAGAGGATGTAAGATGATGGCTTAAGGGGAGCTAAGAGAATGTCTTAAGGGGATACATAAGAGGATGGCTTTAGGGGATGTATAAGAGGATTAATTAAAAGGGGAGCTAGAAGAGGATGTCTTAAGGGGATACAAAAGAGGATAGCTTACTTGGAGAGATGTACACTAGTCAATTTACAAAGTATAAGATAAAACTTGATGGCTTAAGGGGATGTAAGAGGATGGCCTAAGGGGAGCTAAGAGGATGAATTAAGGGGATGTACAAGCGGGTGTCTTTAGAGGATGGATGATAAATATTTCAGTATATATATATATATGTAATTACCTAATTTGTGTTCACTTTTAGTTGAAGACTACAAAATTGACCTCACATACTTGTATGGTGAAAACTTCTATTGACAATCATTTAAATTTGACTACGTGTCTAGGGTAAACCTGCAAAAAGTAATGTTCAAATGTACAAGTAAATTAACTATATATTTATATGAGTCGATACAAAATTTAAGACAAGGGGAATAATATAGAAGCTGAAATGAGAATGAAAGAATTTATATACCAAAAAGACAAAACACTGATGCATTATGTAGTTCTAGATAACATGTTGAATGTGAAAACCATAATGTAAGTATATATACAATTACCTAATTTGCATTCACTTTTAGTTGAAGACTACAAAATTGACCTCACATACTTGTATGGTGAAAACTTCTATTGACAATCATGCAAATTTGACTACTTGTCTAGGGTACACCTACAAAAAGTAATGTTCAAATGTACAAGTAAATTAACTATATATTTACATGAGTCGATACAAAATTTAAGACAAGGGGAATAATATAGAAGCTGAAATGAGAATGAAAGAATTTAAAGGGGATGTAAGAGTATGGTTTACATACTTAGAAATTTATTCCATTGTACCATCTGCATCCTCATTTTTTTGTAATGCATCTATAATTGACTCATGTTCTTCCGTCGAAAGTGTCCATAACTGTTTATTAGAAGGTTTGCCTTGATATCTGACTAGTTTTATATTTGTTGCCACAACCAAATGTGAGTAGTGTATGATCTTCTTATGTGTTTCATAATCTTCAAATGCAGGCAAACCATTCCTTCTTATTAGATATTTTTGTAGCTAAGTGCCAAAAACAACCACATAACCTATTGGATACTCCATGTTATCATCATCTACTTTAGGATGTAACAACTTTTGTTTTGTCTCAACACATCAAGCCAACCAATACTTGGTTTCCTCTTCATTGCCCTCAGGTGCAATAACAGCATACACATGTCCTACAAAAAAATTATGTAATTCAATAAAGTGTGACATGTATCTAAATCACATAAATTTGTGCATGCATACATATATAATTAATTATATATAGATGTATGAAAAATTGACAATAAAAAAAATTAAAAACAAAAGTACCTTCTTGTACAAGGTCTGAAACACGATCATAGTCATCTGATGCAAACATTTGATTATCATCTTCAATTGTTGTTTCAAGTTGATCTTGTGTTTCTGTAGGTGTCAAGGATCTTTGTTTCCATTCTTCAACTCATTCTGTATTTTCACATGCTCCCCAATCACCTGTAATACAAAATTGACAAAAACATGCAAGCTCCCTAGTCTATATAGTCCATGTGCTTGCATTTAAACTCTTAAATGAATGCCATTTTGTTGATCCAGTTATTGTCTCACAATCAAGTCAAGTAGGAATATTCTCTTCTTCAACTAACCAAAAGAATCATCAAATTGTAGAGTTCTGACTTCATCTCGTAGATAATTTTTCATTACACCAATCCACAATTGCACGTGCATCTCTAAATTTAGTTGTATCATCAAATTTTAGTTTCTCTCTAGCAAGAGCTCTTTTCACACATGCTCCAGCTCCATCATGTTCTCCTTTACCATGTCCAGCTTCAAAAAAACTCCACATATGTTGGATATTGATTTCTTTGTGAGCCTTACATAGCCAATAAAACATTCTTGCATTTTGGAATTGCCCTGTACAATTATCTGACCATATGAAATGTTGTGTCCTCTCGACTCCTCTTTCTTTTAAACTTTCATAAAATTTTGTGAAACAATATTGCACAAACTCTAAAGAGTGTAACCGGTTATCACTCAAATAGAAATGATACTCCCTCACAAATTTTCTATTATCTTCTGTACTATCATCTGCATGTCCGTATACAGTATGAACAAATATGGCCACTTGCACTGAATTATAATACTGAGATTGAATTTCCTCTTGTGGAGAAAGAGTATAGTTTTTTGCAAAGTCAACCACTGATAGGATAGTTCCAATTAGAAAGGTGTTTTTACATGAACAGAATTGTCCATCAAGCCACCGAGCATATTGGGAGTGTTTGAGATATTTGGATACAATATTATCCTTAAAATATTTGATGAATGCATGCACACAAATTTTTTCAGTGACTAACTCACAATGCTTTCCAATTTTTCCATCCTTTAAAGAATATTCAACATTCTTGAATCTTTTCACATCCACTAATTGTTGTCCAAATTCATGTGAAATATTTTCATGCATACATTCTCCTAACAATGAAAAGTTGCCACATCTATTGCATTGTCCAGAAATACATGCTTTTGAATAAAATAAGTATCCAGTAGATGTTTCACAAAACAAACTTGCTACAAACTCCTTAATTATTTGAGGTGGCATATTAATACCACATTCCTGCATAATTTTGTCAATATGCAAAGTAGAACGTATATATCAAAAAATATCATAATAATAATGAAATTGCACACGAGTTTTACAACAAGAGATTCACTGTTTATTAATTTTCACATACCAAGGTTTACATTTCTCAAAAGATCTTTGGCTTATGGTAATATTAAATGGTTCTAACACTAAATCATCTAAGAATTTTCTATATAATTCAATTTGAGTCATGTCTAATAGATGTTTTGGATGAGGATCGTGAATTTTAGACCCCACTCATAATTTTAAAACATCTCTAACATTAGATGATACCCTTGTATTATCATGCCAATATTTTTCAATTAAAGATTTGATTTCACAATTTAATTTCATGTCACACCTTGGGAGTCTACCACTAAAACTCCAACATTGGTTAATTGGATCTTTTTCAATAGATTCTCTTCTCTTTGCCGCTCTTCTCAAAGTTTTAGGAATTATCTTTAGAATTTCACTTGTCTTACTCATCATTCTTTTATTAGAAGATGATTTATTGACTAAAGTAGTTGTTATAGCTCTTCGTGCTGCATTGCTATCTTTAGATCGACTCTTTTTACCAATAGAATCAATAGCATTAGCAACACTAGATAAAACTTGTTTTATTGATTCATCTTTTTTTTTAGGTTTTACAAAGATACCTAACTTTTTCATTACTTTTCACAATTTCCACATCTTCATCAATTGCATAATAAGTTGACATTGAAATCCAAGAGTTTTTCTATAAATTTTTTTTTATATAATCTATTTGCATGAGTTCTCATTTGCCTCCAAGAAATCTTACCAGGAAGATTATCTAAGACATTTCTTTTAATCTCAAATAAAACATTTTTATTTTCACTCCTAAAAGGGATACCATTCTCATTCATATCATCAATAGGTGGGTTTGAAGACATACCTAGATTTGTTTCTATAGTCGTGTTTTCCATATCATTGAAAGTTGACTCCGAAGACACACCTGGATTTGTTTCTATAGTCGTGTTTTCTATATCATTGAAAGTTGGCTCCAAAGACACACCTGGATTTGTTTCTATAGTCATGTTTTCCATATCATTGAAAGCTGGCTCTGAAGACATACCTGGATTTGTTTGTATAGTCACATTTTCCATATCTTCGAAAGTTGGGTTTGAAGACATACGAGCATTTGTTTCTATAGACACATTTTCTTCTAAATTCACCATTTCCACATTTGCATCATCTACATTCATGCCATCATTTATACTCTCTTGAATGTCTTTCTCTTCAATACTCATGGAACTAGATGCTTCAATATTCTTCATCTCTTGAGTCCTTGCTCTTCTATCGCTTTGCCTTTTTGCTTCCTTCTCTCTATTTGCTTCAATTTCTTGAGGTGTCATTACCCTCCTTTATTTTTTTCTTTGACGTTAATTTGATCCCATGATTACCAAACCCTCTTGATAAAATAACAATTAATACTTAATCCAATTTCATAATTGATGTCCTTATTTGAACTTTTGAAGTAGAATTAGATATAGATCCTTTGTTCCATAGATTTTGAAGTAAAAGGTAGATGTAAAAACAAAAACCTTCTTTCTTTATTCCTCTTAAAAATAGCTCATGCACTTGATTTTACTTCATAATTGTTGATATGATTGACTTCTTTCACAATTTGAATAGAATATGACATGTTAAGAGATTCCATAAAACACTTGTAAGTAAAAAAATGTAGAAATTATCACTGTCGCGCTGTACTGATCAGACTTGCAAGTTGCAGGGATATAGTAATAGTACGTTTTTCCCTAATATGGGAAATAACGGGTATAATAGAAAAAAGTACCCATTATAAAATGGGTACTTGTTATTAAAAACATAACGAGTACCCGTTATATAATGGGTACCTGTTATGTAACGCGTACCCGTTTTATAACGGGTACCCATTATTTGAAATTGGAAATTTCCACCCACCTTTTCCCTTCCCTTTGCTTGGGTTTTAGGCTCGGGATAGGCATGGTTGACCGACCTTGAGCCTTGGACCTACAAGTTTTTTTTCTAAGTACAAAACAAGAAGAAACACTAAGTTTACCTATATGGCTGAGGACCTTTTTCTAAATTTTTTTACGAAATGAAAACCTATTACAGATGACATTGTCTAGTTTTCAAATATGTAATTTTTTTTGTTATTAGACATGTTTTTCTATTTATTATTTAATTTATAAGCAAACTAGTCCAAAAACTTGAAATGACAGGTGTTTGTATTTTTTTAATAACTTTTAATTTTTAAATTTAAAAAAAAAATTATATGTCATCAATCTACACATCATTCTTTACATAATGAAATTTTTTTTTAATTTTATGATTTTTTTTGCTCAAATTATGTTGGGCGTACACGAGGGGTTTTCAAAAGTAACAATTAGGACTTAAAAAAAATTAATAAAAAAAATTAATTGGAAAAAATTTAAAAAAAGATATCCTCATCAAACTTCACTGTACTACACATCTTTTCCCAAAAGGATTTTGAAAAATAATTTTATTTAGGTCAAATTATGTTGGTCATACACGTGCATGGTATGGTAAAAAAAAGTGACTTTTAAATAATGGTTTTTAGAAATGCCTATTGAAAATCAATTTGTATCAGCTGGGTATTGAAAAAAATTACATATTTAGAAACTAGACTCCGAGTACTACATTTTATATTTAGTGACATTTTTAAAGATTCCATTTCTAAGTGCTTCAAATTTTAAGGTCAAATGTGACAAATTCTGAAAATCAGGGAAAACATTTCCACTTTTTGGTCAAAAAGTGGACCCAACTTCTTGAACTGACCCTTGCACAACTGGTTAGTGCTACCTAGTTATCTTGGTGGCATATCCTAGATGATTGGCTTGCACATGGTCTACATCAACCATGTTCTCATTAGTAGGAACCTAAGTTCTATCCTTATGTGTGAAGATGATGTCATTGGAAATTAGGCACCATGAGATTTTAGAGTGAGCAATATGGTCCAAGGGTTTGTACACTTTTCAGGGGGTAGACTTCATTATGCTAGGATGAAATGGCATCGATGTTTTATCTTGAAGAGATGGATGGGCCTTGCACCTCTCATGATCCCTTTTTTCTCCTTATATTAAACTATTTCCCCCACCACATGATCATAGTGCTAGATCTTAATTATCTAATATCATGGATGCTTAATGTCTAGTTCAAGTGCCTAAACTGATAATAAACCAAACCATGAGTTATTGAGATTAATACTCATTGCATCTAATATAAACCTAAAATGTTCCTTGAAAGAAGCTCAAAATGAAGTTTACCAAAGGAAATTATTGTGTCCAATCCCCATTTCCCTTGTCATAAATAAATTGACTAGGGTTAATTAGTTGACAATTTTTTTGGGGTCAAGTTATTGGTAGCCCAGAAGGGATGTCACATTTTGCACTATAGTAAATTGTTATTTCATATTAATACAAGGTTTTAGCGGTGGGATTTTTAACCAAAGAGATTTTTCCATGTATATTAGTGTTCTTTGATTTTTGAATGATCTTGAGGCTATTGTAACTTATTTATTTTTCTCATCTAGATTGCTAATTACTAATTTATTATAGCATATGAAATTAGATTTGGTCACTAGACTAAGTGTTTTATTGTAACCTATAATCTAGTTTCTCAATAAATGCTTGTTGAAAGGGAAAGTCTAATATTTTTAATCAAGTAGGATTTGTTGGTTCTTGTAGTACCTTGAATGATTGAATCCACAGGATTTGCTGGAATCCTCTCCTTATGAAATGGGATACAATAACGTCAAATGCAGTGCTTTGTTCAATTAATAAGTTGATTGGTACAAGGCATAAAGATTATTGGTCCTAGTGGACTTGGTGTGTTGGTCAAAGGGAATATATGAAATCAATTATTATTACTTACAAGGAGAGAGCAATGATAGTCACACCCTAATTATAGTTTGTGTCAAATTCACGATGTCTAAAATTTCTAATTCATCCAAATCAACTAGTACATCAAGGTAGAGTCAAGATAGGAGTTGCCACTCTTCTTGTTTATTGGTACTCAATCCATCTAGGTGATCAGGAGGATGTTCATCATCAAAATAGGGTGTGGAATCTAGGTTTATTATCAAAATGCTATTGAATGTAAGTATCTTCTATCCTCTCCTAATTTGGATAAAATATTGTTGACACAATGTTAGTTGCAATGCTATGAAATGGGACATATAAGAGAAATTCACTCTAATAGGATGACTCAAAAACATCAAAGTCTTTGGCAAGAATGCTAATGAAATGTGGCAAGATACAAACTATTGTTGGAACATGTTTCTTGTTGTATGTATAGTATGTTACAATACACAACTTTAATTGCATATCCATTCACCTTACAAGGTTAAAAGATTTTGCATAAATCAAGCTTAATTAAGATTGTTGGCATAGATAGTCATTATAGTTTAGAGAAAAAAATATTTTATAAAATACTTTTGTTATGTGAAATGCATGTGTATCTCTTACATACACAACTTAAATTGATTAAATTACATGATTATAAACTTAATCATTAAAACTTCCATTAATATATATTGATATTAAATCCATTCACAAATAATTCTATGAAAACTAATCTTATTTTAACATATTACATTAAAAGAACCATAATATAATAACTCACAATCCATTAAAAACACAATACATTAAAATAATACATTCTTATACTATAGTTATCTTTTTAAGCTTATAAATACATTCCATTTTAATAAATTCTTAGAGATGATATCTTGTATAGAATCTGATCAGTCCCCTCTAAAAGGGAAATGATTTTATTGAATAGAATAGATTTTCACCCGTGTCTAATCAAGAGTGGAAGAACTTACAAATTTTCTTTATCAACCTTAGATTATGGAGAAGAAGCTTTTTCTAATTAAAACATAAATCGTTAAAAAAATAGTTCCCTACAATCCCATCAAAAAATCTTTTTCTAATTAAAACATAAATTTGTTCTGAATATTAATATGATTAATAATGGGAATTTTCTCACTTAGAAAAACACAAGATTGGATAAAATAGAGTAGGAAGCATAAGTGAGTCCCTTTGATAGAGCTCTAGTAAACATTCTCAGTACCTCTGTTTAACCTGTTATTAGAGTCAATTTTGTGAATGAACAAATATAGGCAGTCATTTGGGTACAACATGTGGAATTTCAACAAGTAATGTACCCTAAGAAGAGCAGCAATATCAAAAAGAAGATTAGTATGATAAATCTCTTGGCAAAACAACAAAAAATGTGCCTCAAGCTGGCTAGAACAGCAGCTTTGCATGAATCACAGTCAAAACACTACTCTTGCTCACTTCTGCATCTTGTACAATCAAGATTACTGCCTTCTGAATTCCCATTCCAGCTGGTTAAATTTATCATTTCAAAGCCACAAGCCACAGGTGGCATGCATCAGCCCCACTGCACATACAATTTAGGTTAAAACAGTCAATAGCATAGAAAGCTGCAATAAAAATCTTTACTGATTTCATTGGATATTGTTAAATCATCTGTTCACATTTCAATTTGACTAGCATCATTAAAATGAAAATATAGGTGCATTATACTAATTCAGTGCAATTTACTCAAAATCTGTTTTTTTCTCCCTCCTTGATAGTTGTTTATGAAATACAAATTCTTGAAAAAAATTAAACAAGATTGATATATGATACTTCAATATTAAACAAAGGAAAATAGTGTACTCTTTGATCCTATAGTCGGTAACACAAACATACTTAAATATAAGATAAAATTTTGTTGTAGAACTGGTCAAGTGCAAGATTTGCCTTGCCAATTTGAGAGCCCTGCATGCAACTCTTAAAATTATTCCAATCAATATTCACGGTTTTCCTTAGCTAGTTGGATAGTCAACTACACCATACTCTCGTTTCCTTCAATATTTTTTTATATTGCTTACTTTATTTTTATTTGAAGATCTATTTATATTAAGAGTTATTTTATTTGAAAAACTATTTTTTAATTTACTTAATTTTTTTTTAATAGTTACAGAATTATTTTATTTTTATTTACTTACAAATTATTCTATTTATTTAACATTTATTTTATAATTTTAATGTTTTTAAAATAAATGTCTACTTTAAATAGTAATTTTTAAATAGAATGACATGAAATTTTTGATGCCATTGTAGACCTTGTAGATAATAATTTAAAGGAAGAGCTTTAATTATTTTATATTTATAGTTTAGTAGTCAAAATTTAAAATAAAATTTTTATTTATAGTTTAGAAGTCAAAATTTAAAATAAAATTTTTACTATTAAAAGAGCTCTAATTATTTTTATATTTATAGTTTAAAAGTCAAAAATATAAAATAAAAATTTTGCTATTAAATGAGCTATAATTAGTTTTATATTTATATTTTAGAAGTCAAAATTTAAAATAAAATTTTTGCTATTAAACCAGCTATAATTAATTGTATATTTATATCTTAGAAGTCAAAATTTAAAATATTTTTTTTGCTATTAAACCAGCTAATATTAGTTTTATATTTATATCCTAGAAGTCAAAATTTAAAATAAAATTTTAACTATTAAAAGAGCTATAATTAGTTTTACTCGTTTAATTAGTTTTATATTTATATCCTAGAAGTCAAAATTTAAAATAAAATTTTTACTATTAAACGAGCTATAATTAGTTTTATATTTATATTCTAGAAGTCAAAATTTAAAATAATTTTTTTACTATTAAATGAGCTATAATTAGTTTTACTCGTTTAATTAGTTTTATATTTATATTCTAAAAGTCAAACTTTAAAATAAATTTTTTACTATTAAACGAGCTATAATTAGTTTTAGTGGTTTAATTATTTTTATATTTATATTCTAGAAGTCAAATTTTAAAATAAATTTTTTACTATTAAACGAGCTATAATTAGTTCTATCGTAGAAGTCAAAATTTAAAATAAAATTTTTGCTATTAAATGAAAAGCTATCACCTATTTGAACTTGGTATTTGGTAAGATTCGCCATCAGTGTCTGTTTCAAACAGCGGCATGGCAAGAAAAAGTGTGAAGAAGAATAGTGAGGCGAGAGGGAAGAAGATTAATATCGAGGAGAGGAAGAGAGGGAAGAAGATTAATATGGAGGAGAGGAAGCACAACATTCGAATTCTGCGGAGTTTTAAAGATGCTGACATGTTGGACGCATTCAACGGTATTCATGGGAAATTCAGCTATATGTGGCGCTATAGGATGGGATGCGAGTGTAGGGGCCTTCCATTTTCAACATTGCTAACGGCCTTCCACAAGAGATATTCATTGGGAACTTACGCTCCTCCTCAACTGTAGCACTACAATGTCGCTGGAGGAGGCGAAACCCTAGCGCCAATACCTCATTTTCCTCACAAAAATAACTACGATAGTCCTCATCTGGATTCCGATACAGTGGAGGAGATTCTCCAAAGACTTCCTTTGCCCTCATTGATCAGGGCCAAAACCGTTTGCAAATCCTGGAACACGGCAACATTGGCCAACACTTTCAATCTGAATGTTGAGACTCATCACTTTGTGACGCAGCAGATGGTGCAGGGCTCCCATGGAATCGCCTTCTTCAGTAGCGAACTTAACCGCTGGTTTCGAATCCCTCTACCGTGGCTCGACTACCCCAACCGCTATCACCCACATCCCACCGACCTTTACCTCTGCGCTGCAGCGGCAGGGCTTTTTCTCTTTGTTGATTGGGAATCTTTCATGAATCGTAAGCCCTTGATATTTAATCCTGTAACCAAACAGCACAGGATCTTGCCTCGTCTTCCGCTCGACTATAGGTGGACGGCGACAACAGCCGTGGAACTCATTGTCCAGTCGGACCACTTTAAAATTATTACCGTGGGCTTACAGGAAAAAGCGCCCATGGATTTGTGTGCTCTGCTCTACAATTCTGCTGCAGATAAGTGGACGGCTATCCCTCTTACCCACGCCGTTCCCATCACCAGCTTCTCCCAAAGACAACCTTGGACGAGTGCACTTCTCAATGGCGTTGTCTACTTTACGAATAACTTCGGTCATCATCTGGTTTGTTATGACATTGCCTGCGAAGAGTTCCAGTTTAAGGAGATCGAAGAAGGGCTGCCTCCACGGATTGATTCTAGTGATTATCGTAGGAACCTCCACGGTTCTCTGCCTTCGTTAGTGGCGTGTAGTGGAAAACTTCTTTTGGTGGGGAGGTTACAGAAGAAGGCCGGGGAAACCCCCATACTGGGCCGCTTCCCTTTCATCGAGCACACTTCGGTGGGGATATGGGAGTTGGATTCAAGAGAAGAGAATAATAATTGTTGGTCTCTCATTTCCGTCACTCCCCGGGATTTGTTAGAAGACACAGTCAAGTCATCCCATGGAACAGATTTTGTGGTTGCTGCATCAGATAAAATTTGGCTTACGATTGAAGGAAGCGTGAATGTGATGAGCCTTAATTTGAGCTCCATGGAATGGAATGTGTTTCCGGGCTGCGCGGCTGTAGATCTTGTCCATTGCTTTCCAAGGAGAGCGGTTTGTGGACCTTTGTCGATTCAGAAGCTTTCATTGTTGGGCTAGTTTTGATTGTGGGAGATGATTTTTCGACTTTCCTGAATAAATGGCCAGCAGTTGTGAAATTGAGTAACTGTAACCAATTTTGCAACCTTCTATATATTGTACGATTGAAAGGCCCTGTCCAAGAGTTCATCCAGCATTATAAATAAAAAATTTATTTCGCCTTTCCACGATGTTTGTAGATCAAAATGTTGTGTTAGAAATAAAAATTTGGATATTTTTCGTGTTACCTACACTTTCATGTAAAGTTCAATCCAATGCTGGGCTTTACGACAGTGAGTTAAAAAAGTACTTCATCTGTCTCCTTTTATCAATCTATGTATAACAATTACATATACCAAAAAATTTCACGACTTTATAGCTATTGATTTATAATTTATACAATTCTGAGAACGACTTTATAGCTATTGATTTATAATTTATACAATTCTGAGAGTTTATTGTATTGAGTTATAATTTGTTTATTTGTTCTATTTAAAAATTTTAGAAAAAAAACTGGGTTAATTTGTTGGGTCGGTGAATCCCAACGGCTGCTCTTTTTTTTGGCAGTTTATGTTGGTTGGCTGGAGAATCCCAACGGCTGTTTTTTTTGGCAGTTTATGTTGGTTGGCTGGAGAATCCCAACGGCCGCTCTGTTTTGGCAGTTTCATATTGATTGACTGGAGAATCCCAACGACTGCTCTGTCTTGGCTGTTTCTTTCCGTTTCCTCTCTGTTCTTGATCTATCTTCTTTAAGACGGTTCTTCTTCAAACTGTAGAGAGAGTAGATAGTGTATTGTCTTTATCACTGTAGCCAACGTTGGCTGTGATGTACTGGATGTAAACAAAAGAATTAATAAAAAGAAGAATCCCCTGCAGGATAGTGGACGTAGCCAAAGTTATGGTGAACCACTTTAAAAAAACTCTGTGTTCTTTTCTTGTAATTGAGTTTTTCATTCTTTTATTTGTTCTGTTTTTTTCAATCAACAATTGGTATCAGAGCAATGGTGAAAAAGCCGTTTTGGAAATCGTGAAGAATTTTTAGGAAAATGGATGTAGCAGCTTTGGATGATTGGGCTCGAACTCTCATGTCTTGGTCGTGTGGCTCTGGAGAGAGTTTTGATGAAGTGGGAGCTGCGGTGACAATTGCAGATAGTGACATTGAGCTAGATGAAATTGTGCCAATGGAAGTAGATGAATCTCCTGTCTATTTGGCTGATGATCCTGCCACTGAAGTTCTTATGGGTGATGATGGTCCTGATTCTCCGAGCATTGCCTAGGCGAGGTATGTGTGGGAAAGGCCTCCGTAGGATTTGGGAGGCAAGGATTTTGATATGCTAGACGAATTGGAGAGCCTATAGAGGCTGAAGGAAACAGAGGATACAACAACAATGGATGTTGATGTGAAAGCTAAAACGAAATGCCGTGTACATTGGTGGGATGGCTGCAAAAATAAGGAGGATTCGACTAAAGAGGAGAAGGATGCTGGATTTGGAATTGAATCTGCACTAGAAGAGTTTTAAGAAGATCTCAAAATTAAGCTTAGAGCACTTCTTGAACGCATAGGTGATGCACAACATAGGAAAGCCATCATGGTGGAGTTGTGGAAGAGGACAAAGGAAGATAAGAGTGGTAAGTCTGTAAAAGACCTAGTAGTGCTCATTTATGAAATAGTTTCTCTCACTTCTGCCTTCTGCCTCCATGATCCAAATACCTTTGCTTCCAACATTCATAGGATGTTGAAGCTAGGTTTCGAACCCCGGATGATAAGGAGGTCGGTGAAGATGTTGTCACGGTGGAGGCCGAAAAAAAAAATGAAGATATACTGGAGTTAGAGGAGGTGAAAGGGATTTTAATGACTCAAGGAAGAAAGTGAAAGCGCGGTGGTGAAACAAGACAATAGCCCTCCATAGGCTTTGACAGAGCAAGCTGATCAGCCACACAAAGGAAGAAAGTGGTGGGGCAGAGGTTTGCCGGATGAAGCAGCTTCTTATCTGCACATTTTTGATGAAATTCATCGCTTGAAAATGTGAGTAATAATGATAATGGTGGATATGATCTGCTAGGTCGTGCTCAGAATGTTTTGGACATTGCTATGTCAAGGCTAGAGCAGGAGTTTCAGAATATTTTGGATCAGAAGAGTGGAGTTTTTGAGGCTGAGCGGCTGTACGAGAGAAATCAGGGTCCTGTGTCTAAGGTTTCATTTTGCTCTTCTTCTACCCATAAGGAAGACTTGGTGGACGATGCATCCATCAGCTCTCCTGGAAATGGAAACGGCAGTGGTGATCGTGAGAATGTCAATGTCATCTTGGATTTAATCTCTCCTGAGGTAATTCCTACCCTAAAAGAGATTGCTCTAGATGGAGAATGGAGAGCTTGTCTTGAAAATGGTGGAACAATCCAGTTTCCTAGCTTCAATGGGGAGTTGATTTTCCCTCCTTACCATGAACTTTGTCAGGACGTATCTTTAGATTTGCATGGTCAATGTCCCAATTCCTGTAATTTTAATGGGGATTGTATTGACGGGAAGTGTGACTGTTTTCTTGGATTTGATGGGGATGGCTGTGCCAAACGAACTTGTCCTGCTGGTTGTAGTGGCCGTGGTATGTGCACTTCAGCTGGCACTCGTGACTGTGAACCTAGCTATACTGGAATTGAATGCTCCACTGCTAGCTGTGATGAGCAGTGCACCCTGCATGGTGGTGTTTGTGATAATGGTATTTGTGAGATGTTGTTGCAGATTGTGTGCCTCAGTGGAAGTCCTACGCTGTCATTGTTTCTTGGATTGTCTCCCAAAATGCCAGATTTTGTGGACAAGCTTTCCAAAAATGGCAAATGGATAGAGGCCATCAGATATGCCCATGCATTTGGCATGATGGATAAAGTAAAGACGGATTTGTTGAAAGCATATTTGGAAGATACAGAGAAAGCTGTAAAGGACATGGTGAAGACGGGAGATATGGGAAATTTTAAAGATTGTAATTTACTTAATAAGGTGGATGTGCCTGAGGGAAAGATGGCAGGGGTGATTACTTCTGTTGAAGAAAATGTTTGTGTGACTGACCACTTGGGAATGCATTCTTCTGGTTTGCCAGTGATGCCTATGTATCCTGACGATGATTTCAATTTTCCTTCCAGGACATCTGAAGACATTCTTCCATTTCATAAGTTTATTTCAACAATTTTTGGCGCTGAATACATCAAGATGTTTGTGCTAGACGAGGCTCATAAGACGCTTTCTAGGGGTTTTAAAGATCCAGTTGTGAATGTGAATGGTGTGGTATTCGATTGTATCAGAACAGATGATTAGGAAAGCTCGATTTCAAATCCAAGAATAGGTGTTAATACAAGTTATGCAATGAGCATGGTAAAATTTTAGGTTAATTCAACTCACATCCACAATAAACAATGTGAAACAGCAAGATCTAAAGCTAATGATGTAGAAAATTTGAATAGTGATGAATGCTGTCTCTGCGGGATGGATGGGATTTTGATATGCTGTGATGGTTGTCCTGCTGCATACCTTTCTAGGTGTGTTGGGGTCTCAAAAGATGCTTTACCTAAAGGAGATTGGTATTGCCCAGAGTGTTTAGTAAAAAAAAGCCTCTAGGGGATTTGCGGTGTTGAAGGGCTTGCAAGGAGCTGAGTTTCTGGGAAAAAATTTGCAAAAAGAAGGTGTTGCGATTGATTGGGAAGAAGCCTGGAAATGATTTATATGGAGCTTTCTTGAACAGAAATTGGCAAAGCTAAAATCTTCGTTGGGGTTGATGTAACATTACAAATGGAAATGCAGGGGCTATCTCTGGGAAGTCTGGTATATTGCAGCACTTGTTAGGCTTCAAGTGGAAGATTGTTAGGTTGGTGAATCCCAACGGTTGCTCTTTTTTGGCAGTTTATGTCGGTTGGCTGGAGAATCCCAACGACTACTCTGTTTTGGCCGTTTCATATTGATTGACTGGAGAATCCCAACGACTGCTCTATCTTGGCTGTTTCTTTCCGTTTCTTCTCTGTTCTTGATCTATCTTCTTTAAGACGGTTCTTCTTCGAACTGTAGAGAGAGTATAGTAGTGTATTGTCTTTTATCATTGTAGCCAAGGCTGGCTGTGATGTACTGGATGTAAACAAAAGAATTAATAAAAAGAAGAATCCCCTGCAGGATAGTGGACGTAGCCAAAGTTATGGTGAACCACTTTAAAAAACTGTGTTCTTTTCTTGTGATTGAGTTTTTCATTCTGTTCTTTTTCTGCAACCTTCTTTTATTTGTTCTGTGTTTTTCAATCAACATAATTAATTAGTAGTGTTTTAACTATTTTTTTATTTTTTATTTTTTAAAATATGTTGGAATATAAATATCAGTTTTAATTAGATGGTGTGAAGAAACTGTTAAAAAAACAAATATAAATTACAACAGTAAAGAGAGAGTCCTCATAAACTACTTTAAACACATTTTATTGCATGGTAAAATGCCTATTTTTAGTGATTTTCAGTTGAGAGAGTTATTCTTTAATATGATTAAATTGAATAGCAAATAGCGAAGTTCTTGTTTGCAGCCATGGCATCTGCATCACGATGGATAGGACATGCACCTAAAATTGAATGTCAGTGTAGAACAATGGAATTATAGTTTGAGAGAAAAGATAATATTATAACTTTGATTTCAAACATTGATATAGGAGCATCTGGGTTGCACAATCCTGCTCACCGAAAAACAGGAGCATCCCGGTTGCGCAATCCTCCAAATAAGGGGAGGATTGAAGACAACTCGGAAGACAGTGAGAATCACATTCCAGATGTAAAGCGCAAGCTTACAGTCCTAAAATATATGTTTAATGTGGTATGGCTGAAAACAATAGAGTCATCGCAAAGGTTGGAGTTGAAGAAATTTGATCCTGTCAACCACTGAATGTTTGTAATTAAACAGTTTCCAAGAAAACGCATAGCGTTGAGTGATTAATTTCAACTGAGAAGAGCTAAGGCTTAAAATAATGTGTAGATTAAAAATTGTGAAGTTCCTGTGGGCACACACCCCAACAATGGATGCGATATAATGTTCAATATATTCCATAAAAATAATAGTAGGTTTAGCATAATCCTTTTGGTTTTAGTCTCGAGAATATAATGATTTGTGCAATCTTTATTAAAAAATATATTTATATGCAAACTTGAAAAATGTATTGTTTTAAAACTTGTAAACTGATTATTCATTATGTTTGAACATCTTTGGAGTGAATTCATGATGACGGTCCATCTAACCTAAGATAGTTTAATTGGCAATTTCATATGACAATGCACGCCTTTAATAACAAGATCATTTATGCTCATCACAAAATCAAAGTTTGATAAAATTCATCCAAGCAGTTAAATAGTAAAGAGGTAGAAAAGTTTTCCTGAAAACTGTATGTAATTTTTCTCCTATACTCCGAGCATTTTGCACTTGAAAAAACCAGAGTCTGGCATGTCATCCAAGCTCTATCTTAAGCCCTGCAGAGTTAAAAAAATCTAGTAGGTCACGCATTGTCACAATCCACACCACCTGTTGCAACACCAGCATCATTTTCACCATGTTACCACTCAACCAGTGGTCTGCAATTGATTTTTATTTGTGTTTGTAATTGTTTCTCTATATGGCTATATATTGCATCCTTTATCCATTTGTCTTTTGGTCAAGGACATGCATTATGTCTTTTGAGACATGTTTGTATTTTTCTTGGGTTACTCTTCTGTTGTATCTGCCTTGGTTTATGTTTTGGGTTATTGTTATGTTAATAATAGTTTGTTCTTTCTAGCCATGTTGATGTTTTTTTCACTATATTATGCTTTGTTTCAATACAAATAGAAAAATAAAAAAATCTCATAAATAATTATATAAATTTTGATTACCAATTTTTTTTACCAAACTCTTCTACAAAAATTTATTAGCAAAAGTATGTTGATTCAGTGTAGGCTCAAAACTAGGAGCAAATTCAAGGTGAGTAAGAGATACAAAAGATTGAAATTTTTAGATCAAAACACACTTTGTTAGATCCATTTCATCCTATTCCTCTACAAGAATTTTACAAAATTAATTAAAGTGATTAGCACAGGGCAAGGATCCATTTCATTCTATTCAAACATTTAATATACTTCAACATCTTTTACACCTCTTCTTGCATTTCTTCAATGCTTATAAGCTTAGGTTGTCATAGTGTAATAGTGATATTTACATACCAATGCCATTTCCCATTTAGTTTGTGCCCACATTGGTGGAGTGACTTAAATGCAATTACATATCGACAAGTGGCAAACTATTGTGTTACGTTTGGCTCATGCTCCAATTCCTATTCATCTCCATTTGCTCTCATTTTCAGTTATTCTCACGCATTCATCATTCACTCCTAATTTATTGCACCTGTGTTCACATCCACTCCCATACATTCATAATTGCCTCAAGATATCACTTCCCTAACTAGCTTCATTTTTGTGCTACTTAGGATTCATCCCATAACATGCTAGAATGAACCTCAAATTCAAATTTTAACTTTCCAAACCCTTCCTGCTAGCTATTATGAGCCAATTTGATGCATGTTTATGTGACATGTAATTAAGTCTTGGTATTTAAAGACATTTAGATACACACATGTTGAACAAGGAGAAAATAATTAGTACACACTTCAATTTTCTAAGGGACAAAGTATTGGAATCTACATCATTTGCCACCTACATGTTTATGTATGTTATCTTCGAATCTTCATCAAAGTAATAAAGTTAGTAAATCTAGGGTCTGACCTTGGAGAACTTGAGCCTAGTGATCTAATAGACTCCTCTAAGGTATTTATAAACATCATAGTTGTTACAAGCTTATTAGACATTAGAGATCATGGAAAATAGGTTTTAGAAGTTTGCACTCTACTAGTTTAGATCCATGCATCAAAGTTCAAATCCACGATGCTCAGGATTGAACCCATGATGCTCAAAAGTGGACCTTAAGGTTTTTTATGCTTGTTCAAATTCTCAAGACATCCATAAAATTGTGACAATTAAATTTCTAGAAATGGTAAATTAATTGCATGCATTAGATGTCATCATTCTTTCACCTGTGATATTAGAGCTAAGTATCTAATTCCTCTCATTTAATTTTCACATTTATTATTGTTCACTCATCAACCCAACTTTAATTTATTTTAAATTAATTTTTGATTGTTAATTTGCATTTATTTCATTAGCCTAATTTCTTGCATGTCATGATAGTTCCATAGATTCATGTGCTTCATATGAATTACCCTATTTTATAGATGGTGATGGGCATATTGATGATTATTCTTTCACATCCCATGTTGAGTCTATGGATGCTTACCCTTCTTCACATGATAATTTATGCCTTGATGAAAATTTATTGGCTTCTCATATTCATTTTATTAATACTTCATTGCTTTCTCCTAAATTGCATGATGATATTATGAGTCTTAGTGGAAAAATTTACATGAAGATTATGATGGGTCTAGTGGTATATCCTTACATGTGAAATCATTTTTTATTGCTAATTATATTCACATACATGACAATGTTTTATTGATTGGTGAGTTTAGATTGTATCTAAGTGGTAGAGCTTTAGAATGCTTTGATTCATCTTGGTCACTCTGTACTTCCTTTACTAGTTTAACTCCAATGCTTTCATTGTGTACTTTCTAGGCCTAATTCATATAAGGATAGTATGGACATAGCAATGATATATAATATTGATTTATCTTTTGATCAGGTTGTTCTCCTACTATTTATAGGACCTATACATATATTAAACCTACTATTCATCATAACATGCCTATTTTGAAGTTACACGACATAAAAGAGAAACCACTCGATATGACAAATGAATACATTACTTAGATATCGTTGCCATTTCTCACCATATTCGATATTTTTTCTTTCCTTTTTTGGATTTACATTTTTATTTTTTGTGTCATTCATCTCAATTCTTCCTTGTAATTTTCTTCATCTCTATTTGGGGATTGTTGCTTAACCCATATATGTTTTGATCATCTTCCTTGTGTGTCCTTACATTTTTCTGTTTCTATTTATACATTTTTTGTTGTGCTTTTCACACCCATTTCACCTTATATCTCTAGTTTCATGCTTATCTTCCCCACTCAGGAGTTATTTTATTTTCCATTTTCCTTTCCTTACATATTTCCTTGTATTCTTTTTTACATCCTCTTTATGCTTATGCTTTCTTTACCATTGCATTTACATTCATAACATTTTCCCTTTCATAATATTGCTTCTTATTTTCTATTCAGGTGAGTGTGAGATCATCATGGGCCAAACAGTGACAATGGAAAAAAAATCATGTGGAAGTGTTAGCAAAAATTATGAAACACTTTTTTTAGGCTCATATTTAGGCTTGGTAAGTTTTTTCAAAATGGATATATGGATATTGATTTTTAAAATAGATATCTATTTTGGAGAAATTGATAGCTATTTTAGAAAAATGCATTTTTCCAAAATGGATATTTATTTCTTGAAAATAGATATTTTGTTTCTTCTATTTTGCTTTTAAAAATTCCCACACCCCACCTCCAAAAAAAAAAAAAATTAGGCTTGGGAATCCAAATATAATTTTAATAGGTAATTATTAATAATGAAGTTTTTTTATTTATAATTTATTTTTATTGTAGATAAATATGTATCCAACGTGTAAATATTAGTACAAAGGAAAACCTTTTTTTAATGGTAATGTCGATTAATTAGTTAAATGGATACAAACAAGGTCAAATAATTTAATGGAAAAGTTAATGATTTTTGGGGGCAATAATAAAACATATAAAATAATTATACTTTTAGAAAATGAAATGTGAAGATAGGGTATTTATGTGTGGGATTTATGACTAGTATTTTTTCTTCAACAGTTGTTAAATAGGTGTCTTGAAAATGATATCATTTTTACATAGATTTTTCAAAAGGTAGGTATTAGGTATGTTGGTTTTACTTTAAAACTATATAAGAATTATTTTTGTTTATGTACATTGTTTCCGTCTTTATTTACTTTATTTTTATTCCAACAATTATTTTACTACTATAATAAAAATTATTGAAAATATTATGTAATTTGATAAATAAAATAGTAAATAACTTAGTAAATAAAAATATAATAACCCCTATTTATGGGAAGAAGTGGGATAATCCCATAAAAAAAGCAAGAGAAAATGTAGAGTGAAAACCTTTTGTGGAAGTTAGATTAAATTGAACTTTGATGAGGCGTCAAAAGGAAACCCAAGAGTATTAGGAGCGGGAAATATTTTTAGGAACCATGTGGGTGGAGTGATAGGGGTAAAGGTGAAAAATTTCCTGATGACACTAATAACAACGCTGAATTCCAAGCATATTTTATGGCCTTCCAGAAGGTATGAAACTTGGGCTTAAGAGATTAATAATTGAGGGAGACTCATTAATCACAATTAATGCTATTCGAAGCAGTATTAGCTCAACTGGAAATTAAAAAATATTTTACATTGTTGTCGAGAGATGTTAAGTTCCTTTGAGGCTTTCCAAGTGGTACACGTGTACAAAGAAGTAAACAAAGAGCTAGATAGACTTGCCAACATGGCAATCGACGTGGAAGAAGAAATTTTGGATGCAGAACTGGAAGTTCGTGTGGAAAGATTTAAAAATGGGAAACATTACTTGGTGGCATAATGAAACTGTGAAAAATCTATTGCAGCTACTGATTATTAATTTCTTATTTTATGTAGATTATTTGACTGCCGAAAAATTAATTAATTTACAGAAAATATTAAAAAATAACACAGCTATAACTTCACGAATAATCACGGAGACAGTATTTGACTTGCCACTCCAACTGGTTAAATTTATCATTTCAAAGCCACAAGTCACAAGTGGCATGCATCAACCCCACTGCACATACAATTTAGGTTAAAACAGTCAATAGCATAGAAAGCTGCAATAAAAATCTTTACTGATTTCATTGGATATTGTTAAATCTTCTCTTCACATTTCAATTTGACTAGCATCATTAAAATGAAAATATAGGTGCTTCATACTAATTCAGTGCAATTTACTCAAAATCTGATCTTTTCTCCCTCCTTGATAGTTGTTTATGAAATACAAATTCTTGAAAAAAATTAAACAAGATTGATATATGATACTTTAATATTAAACAAAGGAAAATAGTGTACTCTTTGATCCTATAGTGGGTAACAAAAACATACGTAAATATAATATAAAATTTTGTTGTAGAACTGGTCAAGTGCAAGATTGCCTTGCCAATTTGAGAGCCCTGCATGCAACTCTTAAAATTATTCCAATCAATATCTATGGTTTTCCTTAGCTAGTTGGATAGTCAACTTCACCATACTCTCGGTTTTCTTCAATATTTTTTAATATTGTTTACTTTATTTTTATTTGAAGATCTATTTTTATTAAGAGTTATTTTATTTCAAAAACTATTTTTTAATTTAATTAATTTTTTTTAATAGTTAAAGAATTATTTTATTTTTATTTACTTACAAATTATTCTATTTATTTAACAGTTATTTTATAGTTTTAATGTTTTAAAAATAAATGTCTACTCTAAATAGTAATTTTTAAATAGAATGACATGAAATTTTTAATGCCATTGTAGACCTTGTAGATAATAATTTAAAGGAAGAGCTTTAATTATTTTATATTTATAGTTTAGAAGTCAAAATTTAAATTTGCTATTAAACAAGCTATAATTAGTTTTATATTTATATCTTAGAAGTTAAAATTTAAAATAATTTTTTTGCTATTAAACCAGCTAATATTAGTTTTATATTTATATCCTAGAAGTCAAAAATTAAAATAAAATATTTACTATTAAACGAGCTATAATTAGTTTTACTCATTTAATTAGTTTTATATTTATATCCTAGAAGTCAAAATTTAAAATAAAATTTTTACTATTAAACGAGCTATAATTAGTTTTACTTGTTTAATTAGTTTTATATTTATATTCTAGAAGTCAAAATTTAAAATAAATTTTTTACTATTAAACGAGCTATAATTAGTTTTATATTTATATCCTAGAAGTCAAAGTTTAAAATAAAATTTTTGCTATTAAATGAAAGCTATTACCTATTTGAACTTGGTATTTGGTTGGATTCGCCATCAGTGTGTTTCAAACAGCGGCATGGCAAGAAAAAGTGTGAAGAAGAATAGTGAGGCGAGAGGGAAGAAGATTAATATCGAGGAGAGGAAGATAGGGAAGAAGATAAATATGGAGGAGAGGAAGCACAACATTCGAATTCTGCGGAGTTTTAAAGATGGTGACATGTTGGACGCATTCAACAGTATTCATGGGAAATTCAGCTATATGTGGCGCTATAGGATGGGATGCGAGTGTACGGGCCTTCCATTTTCAACATTGCTAACGGCCTTCCACAAGAGATATGGAACTTCCGCTCCTCCTCAACTGCAGCACTCCAATGTCGCTGGAGGAGGCGAAACCCTAGCGCCAATACCTCTTTTTCCTCTCAAAAATAACTACGATACTCCTCATCTGGATTCCGATACAGTGGAGGAGATTCTCCGAAGACTTCCTTTGCCCTCATTGATCAGGGCCAAAAGCGTTTGCAAAGCCTGGAACACGGCAACATTGGCCAGCACTTTCAATCTGAATGTTGAGACTCATCACTTTGTGACGCAGCACATGGTGCAGGGCTCCCATGGAATCGCCTTCTTCAGTAGCGAACTCAACCGCTGGTTTCGAATCCCTCTACCTTGGCTCGACTACACCAAGCGCTATCACCCACATCCCACCGAGCTTTACCTCTGCGCTACAGCGGCAGGGCTTTTTCTCTTTGTTGATTGGGAATCTTTCATGAATCGTAAGCCCGTGATATTTAATCCTGTAACCAAACAGCACAGGATCTTGCCTCGTCTTCCGCTCGACTGTAGGTGGACGGCGACAACAGCCGTGGAACTCATTGTCCAGTCCGACCACTTTAAAATTATTACTGTGGGCTTACAGGATAGAGCGCCCATGGATTTGTGTGCTCTGCTCTACAATTCTGCTACAGATAAGTGGACGGCTATCCCTCTTACCCACGCCGTTCTCCCAAAGACAACCTTGGACGAGCGCACTACTCAATGGCGTTGTCTACTTTACCAGTAACTTCGGTCATCATCTGGTTTGTTATGACATTGCCTGCGAAGAGTTCCAGTTTAAGGAGATCAAAGAAGGGCTGCCTCCACGGATTGATTCTAGTGATTATCGTAGGAACCTCCACGGTTCTCTGCCTTCGTTAGTGGCGTGTAGTGGAAAACTTCTTTTGGTGGGGAGGTTACAGAAGAAGGCCGGGTAAACCCCCATACTGGGCCGCTTCCCTTTCATCGAGCACACTTTGGTGGGGATATGGGAGTTGGATTCAAGAGAAGAGAATAATAAGTGTTGGTCTCTCATTTCCGTCACTCCCCGGGATTTGTTAGAAGACACAGTCAAGTCATCCGATGGAACAGATTTTGTGGTTGCTGCATCAGATAAAATTTGGCTTACGATTAAAGGAAGCGTGAATGTCATGAGCCTTAATTTGAGCTCCATGGAATGGAGTGTGTTTCCGGGCTGCCCGGATGAAGATCTTGTCCATTGCTTTCCAAGGAGAGCGGTTTGTGGACCTTTGTCGATTCAGAAGCTTTCATTGTTGGGCTAGTTTTGATTGTGGGAGATGATTTTTCGACTTTCCTGAATAAATAGCCAGCAGCTGTGAAATTGAGTAACTGTAACCAATTTTGCAACCTTCTATATATCGTACGATTGGAAGGCCCTGTCCAAGAGTTCATCCAGCATTTTATAAATAAAAAAATTATTTCGCCTTTCCACGATGTTTGTAGATCAAAATGTTGTGTTAGAAATAAAAATTTGGATATTTTTCGTATTACCTACACTTTCCTGTAAAGTTCAATCCAATGCTGGGCTTTACGACAGTGAGTTTAAAAACTACTACATCTGTCTCCTTTTATCAATCTATGTGTAACAATTACATATACTAAAACGACTTTATAACAATTGATTTATAATCTATACAATTCTGACAGTTTATTGTATTGAGTTATAATTTGTTTATTTAAAAGTTTTAGAAAAAAATTTGGGTTAATTAATTACTAGTGTTTAAAGTATTTTTTTATTTTTTATTTTTAAAAATATGCTGGAATATAAATATCAGTTTTAATTAGATGGTGTGAAAGAAACTGTTAAAAAAACAAATATAAATTACAGCAGTAAAGAGAGAGTCCTTATAAATTACCTTAAACACTTTTTTTGCATGGTGAAATACCTATTTTTAGTGATTTTCAGTTAAAAGAGTCATTCTTTAATATGGTCCAATTGAATAGCGAAGTTTTTATTCATCAAGATGGATAGGGCATGCCCCTAAAATTGAATGTCAGTGTAAACTGTAAAACAATGGAATTATAATTTCAGAGAAAAGATGATATTATAACTTCGATTTCAAACATTGATATAGGAGCATCAGGGTTGCGCAATCCTGCTCACCCAAAAACAGGAGCATCCAGGTTGCGCAATCCTGTAAACATACCAGCGACAGAAATCTTACGGACTGATCGATTTTTTTGTATTTTAATCAACAAACAGGAGGGTCAAATGAATGGGGGATTGTCAATTCAACTCGTCCATAAAAGAGGTGGGAATTGTAGCAGGTCGAAATCGAAGAAAAACAGTTGCGGGCGGTGTGTATGTGTGTGCAGGGCTTAAATTCGATGTTTGTATAGCCGTATTTAGGCAGTTTTGCTCTAAAATACAATCAAACTTTTAAAGACTGTATCACATGAAAGGAGTGCTTTTGGATAGGTTGTCAAAATTTATATAGAGGATTATGATGATATATATAATTGATTATATATAATTTTACTTGTATTAAGGTATTCCATAATATTTTAAGGGCACCTTTGAATGGATAACTGTCATATTTGCTTGACAGGCAGGGTTTTCCATAATCCTTGTACTAATTCTATTGGGACCACCTATCTTTGTTGGCTCTTGCATCTATTTCCATGCTGGACATGGATTTCTATTCCTTAAATAACTGGTGGTTTGCAGCATTTCATATTCATGGGGTATTTTTGGATGTCGACTGGTAGTCATAAGCGCGGCCTCCCTTCAGTTGACGGCGTGCAGTTTCAAACGCAACATTCATCTCTCATTAACAACACTTCTGTGAGTAACAATACCCAGCAGAACAGTTTTCCATTGAAGACAACTCGGAAGAAAGTGAGAATCACATTTCAGTGGTAAAGCACAAGCTTACAGTCCTAAAATATATGTTTAATATGGTACGGCTGAAAACAATAGAGTCATCGCAAAGGTTGGAGTTGAAGTAATTTCATCCTGTCAACCACTGAAAGTTAGTAATGAAACAGTTTCCAAGCAAACAACGCATAGCGTTGAGTGATTAATTTCAACTGAGAAGAGCTAAGGCTTAAAATAATGTGTAGATTAATCATTATAAAGTTCCTGTGGGCCCACACCCCAGCAATGGATACAATATAATATATATTCCATAAAAATAATAGTAGGTTTAGCGATGTAACGACCCAAGATGGGATGGTGGTCATTGTTGACTTAAGTCAGTCAGATTTTTATATTTTTCTTTTAACTCTCACCATGCCTCGATGGCTTTTGGGGAAAAGAGGTTAGTGAGTGGGTTTAAGGCTGCGAGTAAATATCGGGAGTGGAAAATATCGGAGAAAGGGAGGACTCTCTGTTTTGGGGAGACCACGATTTGGGAAGAACAGGGGATAGAGGTGGTCGCCATGCTTGCAGAGGAGAGAGGATATGAGCACTGCAGAAAGCAACCTCCACCACGGAACTGTAGAGATCGGCCTGCCAAAAATTTGATATCATCTGGCAGAGGAAGATTCAACCCATGCCAGACAGAAAATGCCTCCAAAGAGAAGATTAGATGCAGCATGAGAGGCGGCAAGAAGATGATAAATGGTGGCCAAATAATGGCATACAGCATGGGGTTCTCCATAGCGACGACAAAGAGGGCGATTTAGCAAGATTTCAGGGACTTTTCTTGTCTAAATGACTTCCTTCTGCCCAGTAGCGCCTCTGTAAAGAGGAATCGAGCCTGATTGAGAGCATTTGAAAAGGGGCCTGCGGCTTTGCTTCAGGCCCACGATGATGCTTCAGGTCCACGGCCTTCTTGTGTGAGGCAAAGTAAAAAAAAGAAAGGGAAAATGGTTGAAAGCAAATACTCAGGCGAGCATATCAAATTGAAAGATTTGAGGTGAGTTGAAGTGGAGCACGAACAGAAAACAAAAGAATCGCCTTCCATGGAATCGATTCAAGGCATTGGAGGAAATCTTCTTTATTTAAAAGGTATTTGCATCACTTCCTTGTTTTTTTTTCCAGCACAAAAACTAAAACCTGGTTACTGTGTTTTCATTTACCACAGAAATTGAAACCCATCTGTTGTCCGCTGAAAATATGCCAAAGTTTATTTCAAAACAAGAAATTTACAATTAGTTTGAAAGTTTCTAAAACCTTTTTAAACATATCCATTTTATGCTTATCCTGCTATCGTTGCAGTCCGTGAGTTCATTTTTCCTATTAGGCCCTTTGTGAAACAGTTGACGTGCCTTCTCTTGCTGCCAATTTGGCACGACAGAGAGGACGTGGGCAAGGTTGTGAGTGTGGCGGGATTTGCCCCCATCTCCATACCATCGAAAGCTAACATAACCTGCATTTCTTTACCATGCCTTAAAATTGGATGCAACAGGGGTAGGAGTGTGGTTAGTAAGTTTTTAGGTGGCAACACTCACATTGAGTTGAGTGGAAAGCAGCTCAAATCCCAGTTGGAATCACTTCAGAGGGAAGCTGACCAAACTAGACAAAAAGTATATCTCATAAGTAAACCCTTGCCCCGTAGTGTTCTTCATTTCAATTTTAAAGGTGTATTGTTCTATTGGTTGCAGATTAGTATATAGTATGTTGGGTGCGAGGTGGGATTCATCCATAGTTACAGTATCGCCATAAGAGCAGTAGTCAAGTCTCCACGTAGTAAAACTCAGCTGTTTTGCTTATAGGGATAATCTACAGTTTATTTTGAATTGTACTTGGCAATTGTACGGTTGTTTAAGAATGCACCCACTCAGAATTGATTCGTAATTAGCATATATTTTCCATAACTGACTCATCAACAGGAATCTTATTTAATTCCATATGAAACTTAATCGATAGTAGGGTTGCTCTATCCTTGTGATAAATTGTTGCCCACTTGAAAGATTCCTCCTAGGGTATGCTTGATCTCAGTGTTGGTATTGGTCTTTTAATTGTGCCTTTGTTCACTTTATCCTTAAGCGAAATTTAGTAGAGACTAACAATGGAATGCTTCCCTTCCTCATACCTTCTTGGGAGGCTTAGATGCTTGCTTATACAAGGGGGATGGAGAGGTAATGTCCTACCCTCATCTTGGAGCTATTATTTTCTCCCTTTGGTGATCCTTTGCCCTCTTCATCGATGCTTTAGTCCTTGTTGTAAGATCATTCTTTTACTGGAATTGCCTTGTATTCACTAATGTGGCCATATTGTGGTGATTTTCTTGTAATACCCCCTAGTGTGGGTCTTCATGTGCTTGTTCGACACTTCTGTTTGCATGTTGAGCCTTTTGGTATTGGGTGTAGTCGTTAGGGTAGGCACGGAAGTAGTTCCCAATGCGGCATTGAGCAAGAGGACTCACTTGAAGGCCCATTGGAGGAAGCATGATTTATGTGTTTGGTGCAAGGCTTGTATCTATGAGTTGAGTACATTTGTTAGCTACTTCCTTCTTGCTGCCCCTATCTTCTCACCTTCCCTATCTGAGTAGTGCTTTATTGGCATGATTATCAGGTGCCCTATTTATGCCCTTCGTGAATCATGTACTTGGATGTGTTCATGTGAACTCTGTGTCTTGTGGTATTCCTTTGGGTATTGTGTTTATGAGTCTTCCTATTCCTACCGCTATCATGTTTTAGTTTGGGCCTTGTGACTACCTCTGAGCATGGTGGGGTGGTCTCTTATGAGTCCACATGGTTGGGAGACATTGCCACCACCATTGGGGACCAGTGAATAGGTTTTGGAGCACCAGATTGGGGATGTTCTCACTCTCCGTTATCCTACCTGTTGTCGTACCTAATTCAGTCATTGTATTATATTCAGGACTATTTTATTGTACTTGTATTCCATATTCACGGCTCTATCATTGTATATGTATATTCTTTTATGTAATTTTGTACTCTCTTGTGAGAGATGATGTAAATTATAGTAATGAGAAGATATGTGATATTGCCTCTTATTTGACTTACGAATTTCGGTGTGGGTATCGGATCTGCGTGTACTATGGTGTTTATGGATTCATGTTTATATTTAGAAATGGGATTAGGAATATTTGAATTGGTGTTTAAAATGAATGTAGTTTATTAATGTTTCTCTAGAGAGTGATTTAGTCCTCTCTTGTGGGTTGTGCATTCGGCCATATTTGGCCATGAACATTGTTGACATAGCGAATCGACAACCGTCTTATGTGTATATTATCACTTCATGTCAAAAACAAAAAGTTATCTTGTCCTCTTTTGGCCCTTACCCTTTGAGGTTCACGGGGCAGGATGTTATAGCTGGTATCAGAGCCCATGTTCACACACTGGGAACTCTGGCATACTTGAGCCTTCTATGTTTCATTGTATTTAGCGTGTGTGGCGTGAGCTTGTTATATTGTCTTTAGAATTTTGATTGCTTTCATGCCTTAGCATGGCATTAGTGGGTTAAGTTACAACACCATTATTAGAAATCGTGGAGGAAATAACGTCTTTGGCCCTACCTTACTTAGTGGGACTAGAGTGTTGAGTCTTGTATGTTTGTGGGTTAAAGGTAACTTAGATTGCCTAAATACCCTTGTTTAGACTGCTCTTGTAAGCTTTGTGTTATAGATATAAAGGATGGTAGGATGTAGTTGTTTGCGGATGTGGACAGATTAGTTTGATTGCTCCATGTTCTCTTTTAAGTAATGTATGATTGTTGATTTTCTTATAACCTCTTAATGTGCTTGAGTTGCTACAATTTATCACTATTGATACTATATTGAAGTCATTGGAATACTAATGGTGCCTTAAACTTTCCCTTAGTAGAATTGGCATGTTTGTATGATGAATATTGGATGGCGTGTAATGTCTTGACTTGAGATGAAATCTATCTTTCTTTCCTCTTCTTAGTTGTCAATAGTTGACAAGATGTTAGAATAATGGCATATGGATTTAACTAGTATGTTAGAATTGCAATAAGTAAAAGATCTAATGAGATAGGAGTGAAGAAGACCTTATGCTTGTTATGGTTATGTATTGAAAATGATTAGATGTTTATGAGAAACTCCTTACTTAATTAGTTTACATGAGAATGCTAATTGCTTAGTGGATATATCTTGTTGATGAAATTTGATCTCCTCAATTGCTTTATGGTTTTAATGAGATCATATAGATAAAAACTTGTACTTTAATGCATGTTAGAGTAATAGGAATGTTGCATATCTTACTTGATGAGCAATTGCATGCCATTGACACGACCATGGTTACTTATGCTTATATGTATGGTTGTGAACACGAGGAATGGATTAGAGTTCCTTTAACAAAACTCATTTCTTTTTGTTATTAGCATCCAATTCTCTTGTGAACGAATGGTATTCCTGTGACTGGTGACACGATGTCGCATTATGTGTCATTATGAGATGTATATCATTATGTACATCAATTATAGAAGTGACTGTAATAATGATTGTAAAAAAAAATGTTAATTATGTTTGTGCATTGATGTTAAAATGATAGTGATGATGCTATACATGTTCATACACTATTGTTTTATGTTGATATAATTTCAAAGTGAATTTATGATGTTACGGGTAATGAGTTGCCTTGTGAAAAGAGCAAAATTGGTATGGCTATTTGGGAGTACCTATAGTTGGGTAAAGTTGTGTATCTTGCATTATGTTACATAGCCATAGGTGAACTATGGTTATGTCTGGGTAAGCAAAATTGTGATTGTATTCCTCGTTATGTGAACATCCATTGATCTATTTCTGTTGAGTGTTGTGATTAACCAGTGCTTGAGATGTGTGCCCATGGGATGGTGATATTGTGTACCCATCCATGGAGGATATATATGGATTATGTGTATGGGAGAAAACCATACCATGTATGTGTTTTTTGTTGTCATCCTATTGACTGCGAACCCAAGGGTTGTTGATAGGTCAATATGTGGAGGGTAGTAGTAGCAACAAAGTTCCTTGGGAGGGAATTGCACAACGTATGTATAATGGCGACATGAAATGACAGTGATCATTTCAACCTCCCGGGAAAGTACTCACCACTTCCCCTTATAAATGGACCATATACTTGGTTCATATAGTGTTAGCCTAATCCCCTCAATTCTTGAGGATGATATTAGTTGTGGTATGAGCACCTGTGACAGCTATGATCTTACCTTGATGTGATTGTTTTAGATATGATGCCACCCCCACTGGTGTTCCGACGCAGTGCTGGTAAGGATGTCGTGTCGCTGATGGTAGCGAGCCGAGCAAGACACGATGCCACATACCTAGATGCATGAAGGTGTAGTATATATGTTGTGTTCCTACTTGTGCTCAGAGGAGTGGTTTCTTGCATAGAGTAGAGGGTTCGCTCAAGAGGGCCTCGATTCCGATCGGTATGTGAGTGTAATCTAGCCATGTGCACCTCTGGCTCAGTGTGCTTTCACATGTGATTTCTCCGTGGGTACACACTATGTGGGATGTTCCTCTGAGTAGGACATTGCCATGTGGTATACGACCATTGCGTGCTTTCTCTGCTTGGTGTATACCATGCGCAGTCATGCCGCATGAGGTATGTGACCTGGGTGGCCGACACAATACCTTTCCATGTGAGGTTGTGTGAGTAGACCGCACCCACATGAAGGACTGTTGCGACAGTCACGCTTATTTTCCTCCTTCCTCATGTGGTGACTAGCGATAGTCATGTAGTGCTATAATGTGTATATTTTGAAGATTGTAAATCTTCTTTTCAGTTATTGGTGATTTTTACTTTGCTTGTGTGGACCAACACTTTGGTTTATCTTGCTTGGTTTGGTTTAGCCAGGGCTAATTTTCTTGGCATGTAACTCTTTGTGGTAACATTTGATTTATTGTTGAAACTTTGCACATTTTCTTATCTTATTGTTGGAATTGAGATTTACTCTTCCTTATTTATTTATTTTATTGACTAAACTTGTTGAATTTTCTGTGTTTGAATGCTGGTCTTGTGTTGTGATGTGATTCCTCATCGGGTATGGTGAGATCCACCCGTTTAAGTGTATACGAGGAAGTAGATGCAGGGAGACCCTTGAGGATGGGGGTATGTGTGAGTTGTTCTAAGCTCTAATTCACTACCTTCCTATTGTTTGACTATCTCTTGGAGGCTAAAACCCTTACACAAACAAGAGATATGTCATTGTGGCTTGTATGGAAGGGCTCACTAGGTGGGTCAATGCCATCAAGACACATGGATATAGATATTGGACATGGTTATTGGTTATGGACTCATGGTTACTTTGGATATGGATGGTACTATGACATCCATGTGAACCCCTATGTAGCCTTGTGATGTGAATGAGTATGTATGTATATGTAGGTGGTACAATTGTCATGTATGTAGTTGCATATTAAAATATAGAAAAAAACAAAATTTGCATCATTATGCCTTGAAAAGTGACAAACAATTGCATTTTATTTGTAGAGAGGTCATGCATGCTATGAAATCAGAGGTTAAGATTATGTACATGTGTGTTGTGTACTCCATTTTATGGATAGCTTCATATAAAAGTTAGAGAATTAAAAAAATTTATGTCTTGAAAGTGCAGTTTTTGTAAATTATGAGAAAACTATGTGATTTATTCTAGTATAAATGTGCAAATTAATGGTTGTTGCTTTTCCTTGATGGATTCCAATACTATTATGATGTTGACATGATTGGTTATCATGTTGGATTACATGCTTATACGTTTATATACTGATATCATTACTTTTGTATGATTATGGATAGGAAAGGGATGACGTCGTAGCACTCGTATCCGAGAGGCTTACGATATCATGACCCTCTTCCTGATGATTGATGTTGCTTCGGCTATATGATATATGTTATATGCACATGTGCTTTGACGTGTGATTGGAGTGATGTAGGTATTGGGTATCGACTCCGCCTAGACTCACAGGCCTGAACATACTCTTATTATCTCTGATGGTGGTTACTAGAGATAGTCACAGGCCCTATTCCCTACCCTAGCCACTATACCTTGCTAATGTTGTGTTCCTGTGTTGTTGTCTTATCATCTAATTACCTAATGGTAATGTCTAGATTGCCCCATATGGTCATGTGTACTTTGGCAGTACGGTGGTTGAGGCTTTTCTCCTTGGTTTCCATTGATTGTTCGATGCAGTTTCCTTGGCATCATTCTTTGTTTTGATTGGAGAAAATTGTTATACGTTGATGTATATTTTGTAGGAATGAGTGCCTTGCCTATTCCTTACCCATGTTCTAGGACAGATTGCATATAATTGTGCATGTGATAACCTGATTTTATAATTTACGAAGTTTCATGGATTAGCGTGTGCTTTGGTTCCACTTTAACATTTGTAGGCTTCTAGGAGTAAGCCTAGTCCTACAGGGGTAGGATGTAACGATCCAACATGGGATGGTAGTCATTGTTGACTTAAAGGAAGTCAGATTTTTATATTTTTCTTTTAACTCTCACCATGCCTCGATGGCTTTTGGGGAAAAGAGGTTGGTGATTGGGTTTAAGGCTGCGAGTAAATATCGGGGAGTGGGTGAGGGAGTTAAGGGAGTGGAAAATATCAGAGAAAGGGAGGACTCTCTATTTTGGGGAGACCATGATTTGGGAAGAACAGGGGATAGAGGTGGTCACCATGTTTGTAGAGGAGAGAGGATATGAGTACTCCAGAGAGCAACCTCCACCATGGAACAGTAGAGATTGGCCTGCCCAAATTTTGATATCATCTGGCAGAGGAAGATTCAACCCATGCCAAATAGAAAATGCGTCAAAAGAGAAGATTAGATGCAGCATGAGAGGTCGCAAGAAGATGATAAATGGTGGCCAAATAATGGCATATAGCATGGGTTTCTCCACATCGACGGTAGAAAGGGCAATTTAGCAAGATTTTATAGACTTTTATTTTCTAAATGACTTCCTTCTACCTAGCAGTGCCTCTATAAAGATGAATCTAGCCTGATTGAGAGCGATTGAAAAGGGGTCTGTGGCCTTGCTTCAGGCCCACAATGATGCTTTAGGTCCATGGCCTTCTTGTGTGAGGTAAAGAAAAAAAAAGAAAGGGAAAATGGTTGAAAGCAAATACTCAGACAAGCATATCAAATTGAAAGATTTGAGGTGAGTTGAAGTGGAGTGCGAACAGAAAACAAAAGAATCGCCTTCCATGGAATCGATTCAAGGCATTGGAGGAAATCTTCTTTATTTAAAAGATATTTGCATCACTTCCTTGTTTTTTTTCCTAGCACAAAAACTAAAACCTAGTTACTGTGTTTTCATTTACCACATAAGTTGAAACCCATCTGTTGTCCGCTGAAAATATGCCAAAGTTTATTTCAAAACAAGAAATTTACAATTAGTTTGAAAGTTTCTAAAACCTTTTTAAACATATCCATTTTATGCTTATCCTACGATCATTACAGTCCGCGAGTTCATTTTCCCTATTAGGCTCTTTGTGAAACAGTTGACGTGCCTTCTTTTGCTACTAGTTTGGCACGACAAAGAGGACGTGGGCAAGGTTGTGAGTGTGATGGGATTTCCCCCCCATCTCCATACCATCGAAAGCTAACATAACCTGCATTTCTTTACCATGCCTTAAAATTAGATGCAACAGGGGTAGGAGTGTGGTTAGTAAGTTTTTAGGTGGCAACACTCACATTGAGTTGAGTGGAGAGTAGCTCAAATCCTAGTTGGAATCACTTCAGAGGGAAGTTGACCAAACTAGACAAAAAGTATATCTCATAAGTAAACCCTCGCCCCTTAGTGTTCTTCATTTCAATTTAAAGGTGTATTGTTCTATTGGTTGCAGATTAGTATATAGTATGTTGGGTGCGAAGTGGGATTCATCCATAGCTACAGTATCACCATAAGACCAGTAGTCAAGTCTCCACATACTAAAACTTAGCTATTTTGCTTATAAGGATAATCTACAGTTTATTTTGAATTGTACTTGGCAATTGTACAGTTGTTTAAGAATGCAACCACTCAAAATTGATTCATAATTAGCATATATTTTCCATAACTGATTCATCAACAGGAATCTTGTTTAATTCCATATGAAACTTAATCGATAGTAGGGTTGCTCTATCCTTGTGATAAATTGTTTCCCACTTAAAAGATTCCTCCTAGGGTATGCTTGATCTCAGTGTTGATATTGGTCTTATAATTGTGCCTTTGTTCACTTTATCCTTAAGTGAAATTGAGTAGAGACTAACAATGGAATGCTTCCCTTCCTCATACCTTCTTGGGAGGCTTAGATGCTTGCTTATACAAGGGGGATGGAGAGGTAATGTCCTACCCTCATCTTGGAGCTGTTATTTTCTCCCTTTGGTGATCCTTTGCCCTCTTCATCGATTCTTTAGTCCTTGTTGTAAGATCGTTCTTTTACTGGAATTGCCTTGCATTCACTATTGTGGCCATATTGTGGTGATTTTCTTGTAATACCCCCTAGTGTGGGTCTTCATGTGCTTGTTCGATACTTTTGTTTGCATGTTGAACCTTTTGGTATTGGGTGTATTCATTAGGGTAGGCATGGAAGTAGTTCCCAATGCGACATTGAGCAAGAGGGCTCATGTGAAGGCCCATTGGAGGAAGCATGATTTATGTGTTTGGTGTAAGGCTTTTATCTATGAGTTGATTACATTTGTTAGCTACTTCCTTCTTGCTGCCCCTACCTTCTCACCTTCCCTATCTGAGTAGTGCTTTATTGGCGTGATTATCAGGTGCCCTATTTATGCCCTTCGTGAATCATGTACTTGGATGTGTTCAATTGAACTATGTGTCTTGTAGTATTCCTTTGGGTATTGTGTTTTTGAGTCTTCCTATTCCTACCGCTATCATGTTTTAGTTTGGGCCTTGTGCCTACCTTTGAGCATGGTGGGGTGGTCTCTTATGAGTCCACATGGTTGGGAGGCGTTGCCACCACCATTGGGGACAGGTGAACAGGTTTTGGAGCACCAGATTGGGGATGTTCTCACTCTCCATTATCCTACCTATTGTTGTACCTAATTCAGTCATTATATTATATTCAAGACTATTTAATTGTACTTATATTCCATATTCATGGCCCTATCATTGTATATGTATATTCTTTTATGTAATTTTATACTCTCTTGTGAGAGATGGTGTAAATTATAGTAGTGAGAAGATATGATGTTGCCTCTTATTTGACTTACAGATTTTGGTGTGGGTATCGGATCCGCATGTACTATGGTGTTTATGGATTCATGTTTATATTTAGAAATGGAATTAGGAACATTTGAATTGGTGTTTAAAATGAATGTAGTTTATTAATGTTTCTCTGGAGAGTGATTTAGTCCTCTCATGTGGGTTGTGCTTTCGGCCATATTTGGTCGTGAATGTTGTTGGCATAGGGAATCGACAATCGTCTTATGTGTATATTATCACTTCATGTCAAAAAAAAAAATTTATCTTGTCCTCTTTTGGCCCTTACCCTTTGGGTTTCGTACGGCGGGATGTTACAAGCATAATCCTTTTGGTTAATTTTAGTCTCGAGCATATAATGATTTGTGCAATCTTTATTACAAAATATATTTATATGCAAACTTGAAAATTGTATTATTTTAAAACTTGTAAATTTGTGCAATCTTTATTAAAAAATATATTTATATGCAAACTTGAAAATTGTATTGTTTTAAAACTTGTAAACTGATTATTCATTATGTTTGAACATCTTTGGAGTGAATTCATGATGATGGTCTAACCTAGGATAGTTTAATTGGCAATTTCATATGACAATGCATGTATTTAACAAGAACTACTATGCAGTTAGAGTCCTTACCAGCTGCAGGGTTGCAAAAACATGCCAAGTAGCCAAAAGTAAATGTAGAAAGCACGCAGAATATTATGTACAATATAATTTGTATTGAAAAAACCTAATCAAATTTGAGATGAAAGCATGTTTGCTTTTAAATTCTTTGAGATTAAAGCATGTGTGCTTCTAAATTCTTTATCCAAGCCTGGATCCTAATAGCTATGGAATCATAATAGCCAAGGATGTCAAGATGAAAGACTAAATATTATTGCACCCCAACACAAGGTAAACTGCTTAGTAATCCAAAAAATCTAAACACTATTTTTGCTTCCTAAACATGCAAAAAGCATGCCATGAAATTCCACAAAAGTAGAATAAAATTCAAATTTCAAATTGTATCTATATTCCAAAGACCATCCGCCACATAAGTTTTTAATAAAGCAAAATAGAGATGACATATTCTCTTCCACAACCTCATGGAGAAGCCCTAATACAGATTTTGTATGGAGAGCCTAACCAACCATTAGCACGTACTGCAAATACTAAAGCTAAAAACACCCACACATTTGTTCCACACGTACAGCTATAAAGTGCAAGTGAAATCTATGATTTACCATAACCTTACAAAAGAGATTTCTCCATTTTTTAAGGAAAAAAAAGAAAGAAACAATGGTGAGATACAAAAAATTAAATGTCTCTACCACATGCAATATGAAGGTACAAAATTTCTCCGACACCACTGGTAAAAGGATTGAAGAGTTAGCAGCCATTGCCTTATGATTAAAAGGTTTGCATTGCAATAGTTAGAGTGTAGTAAAGCAGCATCCAACTAGTAGAACTAATTGCTTAAAATTTATTCCCTTGCTGGTTTAATGAAATAATGCTTTTTGTATTGAAGAAAATTTCCCAATAATGCTTTTTGTATTGAAGAAAATTTCCCACTAAGGGAACAACATCGATTACACTAGTCAAAGTGAATATATTCTCAAACAAAATTTTGTAAACAAAGTTGTATGAACTCCACTCATCAAGCAATGACAATGAAAATGGGATAGAAATTTCCATGTCTTGAGTTACATATTGAGAAACAAATTGGTAGTAAAGCAACACAGTAGTAAAGCAACACACAAATATGAATTTCTTTTGGCTCTCCATTTATTTTAATCTAAATTTATTAGAATACTTAAAAGGTTGTCCTAGCAATAGTAGAGGACTGAATATAATTATTTCCTTGAAACTTAGAAAGATACAGTAATCAATTCAGAAAGAAAAATAGATGGTTAACTCAATGGTTACCATACAAGAAAGACCTTTCAGAGTAAGCACCACCTAGAATGAACATATGTATTATTTAATGCATCCATTACACTTTTCATAAACCTATCATATAAATAGCTCCAAAAATTATCTATGAAACTACAACTCATAGATGATATTACATTATATAATGGTCCAAGCATTCTATATACCATTAGCTTACATTCAATTTGGTCCTACTTCACTGCACATATCAGCATGAGTACCAAATGCTAAAAAATATGCATTAATAGCCTAGTAAATATTTTGATGTTTACAACAAGGAAAGGGTTAGGGCCAAAAATTGAGGAGTTTATTAAATATGCTTTATGTTTATAAAAATTGAGAAGTTTATGCATTCACTTTTGAATATGATCTACGAGTTAGTGTTTCCTATAAATGACATGGTTAGGGTAACAAACAATTCAAAGGAAATTTGAACAGGGCCTCCCAGAGTAAAAGCACCATCTTGGAGTCTTCTATTCATGAAGACAGTAAGAGAAATCCTCTGTTCTGTGGTGGAATTTGATATAATTGTGCTGGACATATACCTGTTTAAATGACAATTGAAATCTTACTAGGGATTGTAGAAGCACATTGCATACATAGTGACACACACTAAGCAAGAACATCAGCTATAAAAGACATGTGATCTTCTGGTATGCCATGGAACATTCATTTTTTAAAAGGCTCAAAGGAAACTTCTGTTGTTATTTGATAATTGCCACTAAAATTTCAAAATCAACAAGCCCATACCCAGTAATAGTATAAATAGTAATAAACACATTTGTTATTAGAATGGTAGTTTAGTTGCAGATCATGTTGTGACCCTACAAAAGCATGTTCATTGAATTGGCATTCATGCAGCAATCAAAGTGTTTCCTTTATGGATGCAGTTGATAATCATCTGTCGAATCATCAAAAACAAAGATGCTATTATCTGCACAACTGAAAATTATCATTCTGGTTGGCAAGATAATCAACAAACCAAATATCTAAACAAGCAATATGAAGTTAACACAAAATGGCCCAAAGACAAACCAAGTGAAACAAAGTTTAGAAATGTTTTCTCCAGAAATAAAAATTGGCATGCTATGTTACATGCAAGCAATAAAAAGAAAATGTTGACTCTTACATCAATCTTTTTTTGTTACATGAATGCTAACCAATAAAATCATGTTTGATCTATAAGAACAGGCCCAATAAACAACAAAAACATAACATCAAATAAAAAAAGGGCAAAATAGAGTTAATAAATTCAGAAAATATAATATTTATCTAACTTGAATTATATTTCATCTAAAAATGTCATGTACAACATCTTTGTACAATCATATATATAATTACAAAAACTTTGAAGCCTGGAAGCTTCCATCTTTCTAGATAATTCTATATTTTAATTCTAAAAAACTAAAATGTTCTATTTCTAGATTGCATTATACATTTTTCTAAATTTATGGAAAACTCTAGAAAAATCTTAACTTTCTATTGTGGAAAACTCTAGAAAACACTTGCTTTTTCCTAGACAATCTTACTTTCCTTAACATCCCCCCTTAAGATTGACTAGAATAATACAAAGAAAATACAAAAGAGGGGAAATACAAAAGAGAGGGGAACATTATACTACTGTCCCCCCTTAATGTTCACCTCTAACATACCAAACATTCCTCTTAATTTTAAGAATGTGGCTTCAGTCATACTCTTAGTGAATATATCAGCTACTTGTTCTTCACTTGGACAATTTAATTGAAGATTGACAATAGATGCTTGAACAAGATCTCGAATGTAGTGAACATCAATCTCAATATGCTTTGTTTTAGCATGAAAAACTAGATTGTTGGCAACCTATATGGTACTTTGATTGTCACAATACATAGTGCTGGCTGAAATTTGTAGAAAACCAAGCTCAAATAGAAGATTTCGAATCCAAACTTCTTCCTTGCTTGCTTCTTTTGCTACTCTATATTTTGCTTGTTTGTTTCTTGTTGTTCCATGTAATAGGGCCTAATCCAAGATTGAAAACATAACCACCAGTAGATTTCCTATCATCTATATCACCACCCCAATATGAATCAATAAATCTGACCAAAGAAATTAAAGATTTATAGTTATAGAAGATGCCAAAGTGTATGATTCCACGAATGTATCGTAAAATTCTCTTAGCAGCCAACCAATGACTTTCTTTAGGTGCCTACATAAATCTAGATACAAGATTGACTGCAAAACAAATATCTGGTCGAGTATGAGTTAGATAAACCAAGCTACCAACAAGTTGTCTATATAAAGTGGCATCTACACTCTTGGAAGTACATTCTTTATTAAGCTTGACTCCAGATTGAAATGGGGTAGATGTTGGCTTGCATTCAAGCATGTTAAAATTTTCTAAAAGGCCCAAAGTATAATTTGATTGTGAGATGAACAATCCATCATGTAATCTACAAACTTGTAATCCAAGAAAATAGTTTAGTTCATCCAAATCACTCATATGAAATATCCACTTAAGATCTGATTTTAAATCATTGATTAGCCCAATATTTGGTCCAACAATGAGTAAATCATCTACATAAATTGCAACAAGAATGATCTCATCTTGAACTTTCTTCACATAAAGATTTGGATCTGACTTACATCTTTTAAATCTATGAAGCTAAAAATACCCATCAATTTTCTCATTCCATGCTCGTGGTGCTTGTTTAGGACCATAAAGTGACCTCTTTAATCTACAAACAAGATTAGGATGTTGCTGATCTACAAAACCTGGTGGTTGGTCCATATATATTTCTTCATATAAATCTCCATTTAAGAAAGCATTTTTAACATCCATTTGATGGATATGCCACCCAAGACTTGTAGCCAAAGAAAGAATAATTCTAATTGTGTTCATTTTAACAACAGGAGCAAATATTTCTTCATAATCAACACCCTCTTTTTGATTGAACCCCTTAGCAACCAATCTAGCTTTGAATTTTTCTATAGCACCCTCTGATTTAAATTTTGTCTTGTAAACCCATTTGTAACCAATAACATTCTTAGCTTTGGGCCAGGGCACAAGTTCCCAAGTTTCATTCTCTAACAATGCATCATATTCCTCTTTCATGGCTTGCTCCCATTCTTTCTTTCCTCTAGCTTGCTCATATGAGATTGGGTCATTTACTTGTAATACTTTGGCCATGAGAGCACTACCATTCCTTCCTTAGATCTTTGAGCCTTGTCTATATATTTCTTCAACACTCCTTGTCTTTTGTCTAGCTGAAATGTCATCTTCTTCATCATCACTACCTACAAAAAATCACTAATTACAAGCATTAGTAGTTTCATTTTCAATAGTATTATCATCATTTATAGTGGTGCACACCTTATCCTCATCAATATTGGCTCAATTTCTTTCTAAAATATCAGAAAAATGAGAAGCATTTGTTGTTGTAGACTGAGAGGAAGTGGCTGTAAGTTGTGAATACTCATCAAACTTTACATCTCTATTAACAAAGACCTTTTTTGTTGTCAAATCATATAACCTATAAGCCTTTGATTCTTCACTATAACCCACAAACAAACACTTATGACTCTTTGGTTCTAACTTTTCTCTCTTTTCATCAGGAATGTGTGCCCAAGTAGTACACCCAAATACTTCAAAATACCCAATGTGAGGCTTTCTACCACTCCATGCTTCTTCGGGGGTGATATTTGTGAGGGATTTAGTGGGATTCTATTCACAATATATGTAGCACAAGAATAGCCAAACCCCAAAATTTGTTATGCAAACTTTTAAAATGCAACATACAATGAGCCATTTCTAAAAGAGTTCTATTTATTCATTCAGCCACCCCATTTTGTTGAGGAGTATAAGGAACTGTTCTTTGCACCTTAATACCACAATTTTCACAAAATGACTCAAATACATAATTGTAATATTCACCCCCATTATTTGTCCTTAAACACTTAATTCTTTTTCCACTTTAATTTTCAACTAATGCCTTGAACTTTTGAAAAACTTCAAATACTTCATTTTTCCTTTCCAAAAAATAAGCCCATACTCTCCTGCTGTAATCATCAATAAAAGTGAGAAGGTACCTGACACCTAAAAGTGAAGGATACCCTGGTTCACATAGATCACTATGAATGAGCTGCAACAGATAATTAGCTCTCCATGCTTTGCGTAAATCAAAAGGATCTCGACGATGTTTACCTAACACACATCCTTCACACACACCTTCAGAAGCTGAATTTTTTGTTAATCCTCTAACTATATCTATTCTAACCATGTCTTGTAATTTTCTATAATTTATATGTCCAAGTCTAGCATGCCAAAGTTTTGCAACAAACCCCACAAATTTAAATAGACTCTCTTTATGATCAACTCTACCAATAGAAATTATATTGCTTGGGTCTTTTCTATCTCTAATAATAACTTGATTAGCAGTGACAACAAACTCATATCTAGCTTGAGCAATTTTATATACTGAAATAAGATTCACCCTTAATCCTTCAACCAGCAAAATATTTTTCAAAGACCCATTTGTTACATTAACAGTCCCTGTTCCTAAAACTGGAAGTCTCATTTTATTGCCAATAGTAATTTCTTAATCTCAATTCTTCCATTCATAAAAATCAATAAACAAAGATCTATCCTCAGTCATGTGATATGATGCCCCTGAATCTAAAATCTATTCTTTATTAGAATCTGAAGCAAAGTATCCCCCCTTAACACTACTTTCAGGTCTAGCAATTACCTCCTTATTTGATTTCTCTTTCCTTTTTAGAGAGATGGCTACGAAGCTATGCCTATCCTTCTTGCCATCCTTGATCCTTTCTTGTTTGGGCTTGTATTGCTGCCTTTCATTGTCCCTCTTCTTCAAACAAAATTTATCCATATGATTCTCACCTCCACAATACCTGCAAATAATGGGTTTTTTCCAACTTGCTTTTCTGCACCATCATTTCTAGAAAAATGGTTAGAACCATCATTATTTTGAAATTTATAATTTCCTTTCCAGTTCTTCTTTCCAACATATCTAGAAAATTTACTCTTAGGTACATATCCATGATTCTTCTTAATGTATCATTCTTTAATAAGCTAGACCTCTTCATCTAAAACAGACTTACAAAATTGATCAAAAGTTTGCTGGGGGTATTGGGATTTAGTTGAAGAACTCTTTTCCTTGATTTCTTAAATATGGGGAAGCTTACTTTCAACTATTGCAATCAACTGAAAATCTTTTTTTGCATATTCAACACCTATTTTCTTCAGCTGAACATTTAAAAAGGTAACTTCATTGAAGTAATCAGTCATTTTTCAAAATTAGATGGATCTAAATCCACCAATTTTTCTTCTATACTAAACATGCTAGCAATATTTACATCTTTATAATTTTTTTCTAAAGTTTCCCACAACTCTATTGGATTATCAATATCAACAAATCTTCTATTGAGATTGAGGCTTAAAGCTTTACCAATAATACCTCTAGCTTGTTCCAACTTGCATTTCCATAGCTCCTTTTCTTTTTCATTTTGGCATTCTATAATTTCCTTGTTCACTATCCTCCATAGAGCCTTTTCTCTCAGAGCATTCTTGACTGCAATCATCCAATTTGTAAAACCACTTCCATCAAATATTGACAACACTTCATTTGTAGAGCCCATGTTAGCCAAAAAAAAATCAGTCTTCCAACAAATATCACTCCAGCAATATAACAACCCTGCAAACAAATATCACTTCTAGCAATCTATCTGCCCTACAACTGAACCTTTAGCTGAACTTGGCTCTGATACCATGTAAGAACAGGCCCAATAAACAACAAAAACATAACATCAAATAAAAAATAGGGCAAAATAGAGTTAATAAACTCAGAAAATATAATATTTATCTAACTTGAATTATATTTCATCTAAAAATGTTGTGTACAACATCTTTGTACAATCATATATATAATTACAAAAACTTTGAAGCTTGGAAGCTTTCATCTTTTTAGATAATTCTATATTTTAATTCTAAAAAGCTAGAATGTTCTATTTCTAGATTGCATTATAGATTTTTCTAGTTTTATGGAAAACTCTAGAAAAGGCGTAACTTTCTATTGTGGAAAACTCTAGAAAACACTTGCTTTTTCCTAGACAATCTTACTTTCCTTAACATGATCAATTGCTCATGTAAACAATCAAAGTATAAACTTAAAAGACAGCGTGAAGAGGCGTGTTCATGATGGAAATGATGTTTAAAAAAATCTAAATGCCCCAATATAGTATCTATATAGAACATCAAATCTCAACAACATACATCTGATCACCCACATTTCAGACACTTTAGACCATATAATAAGATTACCAGTAATCTTGTTATGGGAAATGATCCATTAGTTAAGTACGAGAATTCAACATCGCATGAGATGGCTACGCTCTCATTTCCAGAAATGCTCTAGCATGATCTCATCAGTTGCAGCCTGCCGTCTAACCCCCAATGTTTCCTTCTTGAGTAATCTCCCCTGATATGCGAGCACTCTTTTGAGCATCCCTGTCCTTGTAAAGTTCTGGATGATTTTAAAGTTCTGGATGATCTGCATATTTCAAGTTAACATTAAAGGTAGAGCCTCATGCTTCTAGTGCATAATCCCATAGACAAAGAGCTATCAGAATAGAGCATCTCTGAAAATGGAATCTCATAGAAAGCATATAAATAAAGAATCTCACTAACATAAAAAGATTTAATCTTTCTCAGACCTCTTCGGAGTTTTTTGGCATATTCGCGACCACGTTGAAAGTAATCAACACTGTAACTGGAAGGAATACTTGACTGAGGCCTGAGATTGAAAAGATGGTAACATATTCAGGTGTATGCTGAAAATGTATAGTAAAAATAGTAATGTAGCCATATAGCAGGAAGAACAAATAGAAAGCATCTTGTAATACAAAACAAAAATTAGTGTGCTAACCTTCCATGGCCAACAAATGGTCGTTTATCTTGTAACTATTTCTTTGTAGCTTCCGTTTCTTCTATGTTCCTTAGTTTATACCTGGGTTTATGACATTTCTCATTTCTCTTTGTGGCGAATGAAATGTAAATTTCAGCATGAGTCAATATTGCAAAGTGAAACATTGATTCTTTGGTGCAAGGACAAGGATGCTCTTCCTACCATCTTACCATCTATTCTAACATTTTTAGTGAAATTTTTCCTACATTCCATGAAAAAAATACAGTTTTCAACCCTTTTACACCACTATCAAAAGCTGAATACTTACTCAATGGGAAGTTGAACCTCTGCAATCCCTGTTGTCCACTGTGTAGAGCTTTCTTCTGAATTTCTCCTCCTCACTAGAAATTTTATAACACATGTTATAATAAGAGTGCTACATGAATCAACAAATATTTCCAATATTTATTAATTTCTTATTCTAAATTTCAATAAACTTAACAAGGAATTAATTAGTCTATCCTTATTTTATTTTATAGTTCCTTTAATTAAATATTATTCTACTAGGGATTCATAACTCTTCAAGAGCCCACATTACTTGTGAGCAGATTGTAGGGGTGAGTAAATCACACACAGATTCACCTGCTATGTGGACCAAGCCTGCGGCAATTTCTCACCCAATTTTCAGGCAAGTAATCAATGGAACCTAGCAAGTAATTACCACAGGCTAAACCCACAAACTAGGTGCCTCCAGACACACAAACACTAAAAAAGTGCCTAAAATGCTGAAAAAACATGCGTCCAAGGTTTATATAACCACATTTTATCTCTTTTGTCACTCAAAATGCAATCCATCTCTTTTGAGCTCATAATTGAAGGGATTGTAGAAGTTAAATTTCTACAAATTTTGAAGTTTTGGGAGGGTTCATATTTTTAGGCTTCAGCAACATTTGAAAAGCATTGTGCATGGTTGTGGAAGTCTGCAGCTATTGGAAAGGTAGAGTGCCCTCGGCAAAGCAGCTCCAAACATGGCAGCAGATTTTTGCAATGAATAGAGGCATGGCTTTGAACACAACAGCAGAATTTTGCAGTGAACAAAGGCACAGCAACGAACAGAACTTTGCAGTGAATAGTGTTTGGGCTAATAAAGTGGAAGGGGCCTTGTGTTTGCATCAACAATTCAGTGCGAGATAAGTTAAATTTTGAAGGCATGCTATTTTTCTAATTTTTTTTAGCATTGTTGTGTGGGCTGCATTAACCTGTGCTATAATCAAACATCGATTCATACTAAACTAATCTTAATTATTGATCAGGTTGGACAACTGTTCATTGCATTTGGTGACAACACCACCTTTCTGCACCTTTATGTGTGTTGTTTCTTGTTCAGCCACCTGCACCCTCAAAGCAGAACATGCAAGGACAACATTACAAACTTTAAAATATTTTTCATATGCTAGTTTTTCATTGGGTAAAATATTTTTGCAAAAAAAACTGAGAAAATGACAACAGCCAATCATTAAAAAAAAATTCAAATTAAAAAATACTAGTGCTGCAGACCATAGTAAAACATTGCTTTTCTTGTACTGGCGTCATTTCCAGGAATACAAGTATTTAAGTTTAGTTGAATGAAAACATGAGTCCCTGCTTTAGGCAGGGACTAATAACAAGATCATTTATGCTCATCACAAAATCAAAGTTTGATAAAATTCATCCAAGCAATTAAATAGTAAAGAGGTAGAAAAGTTTTCCCAAAACTGTATGTAATTTTTCTCCTATACTCCGGGCATTTTGCACTTGAAAAAACTAGAGTTTGGCATGTCATCCAAGCTCTACCTTAAGCCTTGCAGAGTTTAAAAAAATCCAGTAGGTCAAGCATTGTCACAGTCCACACCACCTGCTGCAACACCAACATCATTTTCACCATGTTACCCCTCAACCAGTGATCTGCAATTGATTTTTATTTGTGTTTGTAATTGTTTCTCTATATGGCTATATATTGCATCCTTTATGCATTTATCTTTTGGTCAAGGACATGCATTATTTCTTTTGAGACATGTTCGTATTTTTTTGGGTTACTCTTCTGTTGTATCTGCCTTGGTTTATGTTTTGGGTTATTGTTATTATGCGAATAATAGTTTTTTCTTTTTATCCATGTTGATGTTTTCTTCACTATATTATGCTTTGTTTCAATACAAATAGAAAAATAAAATAATCTCATAAATAATTATATAAAATTTAATTATCAATTTTTTTTTACCAAACTCTTCTACAAAAATTTATTAAGAAAAGTATGTTGATTTAGTGTAGGCTCAAAAGTAGAAGCAAAATTTGAGGTGAGTAAGAGATATGTTGGTGTATAAACTTTAATCATAGGTGTTTACACTAGCGTTAATCATAGTTAGGCGAATTCTCCACATGCTTTTGATTTTGTCAAAGTTTTTAGTTGTTTTGTAGAGGTGTCAACTTGCATCGACACCACACACTATCCTTGTGGGTGGCTACTCGCCACCACTTCATGTAGAGGAGTCCTATCCTCGTTTGGTGGAGAATCGGGTACTCACACTCACCTGTTTATACTTCTTCATTTGTGAATACAATTGGGTAGATTTCACTTGCAATCTCGTGCTTGTTTGTTACTCCACGATCTTGGCAGTTTCTACATGGTATCAGAGCTTTCGTGGTTAGCTTCAAGTCGTATATGCTCTATTGTGCGATTTGCCCCTTCTCATGTTGTTTCTTCTCACTGTGAGGTTTCGTTTGTATTTGGTTTTGTTATTGTTTAACATTGTTCTTGTTGTGTTTACTGTGGAGTTCAAATCACCCACAGAGGGCATTGTTTTGACGCCACAAAGAGCTTTTGAAAGGGCTCTATATATAGGGTTTTAGTGGCTGTCATATGCCCAGCATTGGGCCTGCAAGGAGGAGCTTCGATGCCACATAGAGGCATGACAATAACATCAACCATTCAGTATGGAAATCATCTAGATCACCCTCAATCTGGCCCCAACGAATCTACTCTCATCGCACCTTCAATCACCCTGTTCTGCCATGTTCGATCGACATCAATAGAGGAGGTTTTTGGCATGCTTTTGACCCAGCCTTGAACTACAATGACTATCAATCTTTTTTCCATTGAAGGTGGCACTATTCATTCAAAAAGTGCCCATTTTGCTGATGTAAGAAACTGGGGGGGTGATGTAAGCAAAGGGGAGGGGGGGCACAATTTTTTTAATCTTAGCTCTTGGTCACATGGGATTTTAGCCCCTGGTCGTGCACAGCCCAAGGGGGCTTATTTTTTTCCCTCATCTCAAATTTTTTTCTCTCAAACATTTGCATGCAATTTTTTTTTCAAAACATTTGAAATTTTTTGCTACGGAAGGAATTCTTTTTGTAAATGCAAAACTTGAAAGACCTATAACTTTTGCAAATCAACTCAAAATTGAGTGATTCCTTTTGCAAAAGTACATGGTTTTTTGTCGACGTTCTAACTAGCCTAATATTGCACTACAATTATAAAGTGCATGGTTGAGCTATTTTATGGTGACCTATCTCACTCCTATATTAGTGCCTAATTTTGGGAAAAATAAAAATTAAGAGGGAAAATCCAATCAAAAGGTGAAAATGATGTCCAATGCACTAATTTTATAAAGTTCCACTTCAAGGGGGGTATTAAGCAAGAGTAAAAGTACTAAAACTTATAAAGTGCCACCTTAAAAGCTAAGTTTAAAAAGGAGCTTAATTCAACTTCTCAACTTGAGGGTAAAAAGAAAAGAGAATTCAATGCCACCTTCTAATAAAGAAATAAACAAATGGAGTCTTAGTTCTATTGCAATGGATCATATGTCACCTTTCCAAGAGGTGTTTGTGAGAATTGGACCATGCAATACTTTCAAAATTCTAATGGACGATATCTACTACAATGTTTGTGGTAAGGGGACTGCAAAGTTAGGAAAAGGATTTATACACAATGTATTTTTCATTCCTAAAATTTTAAGAAATCATTTCTCCATATATCAACTCACATGTTTTGATAAAGTAGTTGAGTTTACCCCCACAACAACCCTAATCAAAGAATCAAAAAGTCAAAAACTTGTAGCAGTGGCGAAGGTTTGTCACTTCGACCACAACTTCATCTTTTCACACCTTACATCAAGAGAAGAGGATATGACTTCATAGCCTAGTGTTAATTCATGGCTTAGCTCAGTTGGTTCTTCACAGCAGGTTGATTGAACTCCTATAGCATCTCTGTTTGTAAATACACTCATGTATTCTCATGTAATTGAAAGTGTAAAGGGAATTTAGAAATTATACTCACACTGATCTATAAAGTTTAATGGGGGTTGTAACAATCACAACTTGAATCACACAGATTATCCTCTCATTTGTATGTGTGCTCAATACACATCCTTGTTTTCAGTTTTTTATAGTATACTTCTTGGACCTGCATCCTCACCTTCATCTCTTGAACACTATCAACTTCAATTAGTTTGCTAAATTCTCTTGGAATTAAGAGAAGGGTAGAGTTTTCAACTTCAACTTGCTTTAGGAGTTCCTCATATCTACATTAGAATCTACATCAGCATCATCATCATTTGGGGAAACTATCTAAGCCTTTCCTTCTTTTTCTCTTTTTGGGGGGTAGTTTTTTCCCACTGGGTTTTCTACCTTTCTTAGTTTTTGAGAGATTTGCATTGTGCATGGGTACCTCACCAGGCTAATAGCCAGGACCCATTGTTCATAAAACTCACCTAAGCTATGCTTAAGGGGGTGTTGGTGTATGAACCTTGATCATAGGTGTTTACACTAGTGTTAATCATACTTAGGTGAATTCTCCACATGCATTTTGATTTTGCCAAAGTTGTTAGTCATTTTGTAGAGGTCTCAACTTGCATTGACACCTTGCGCTACCTTTGTGGGTGGTTACTCGCCACCAATTCATGTAGAGGAGTCCTATCCTCATTTGGTGGAGAATCAGGTACTCACACTCGCCTATTTATAATTCTTCATTTGTGAATATAGTTGGGTCAATTTCACTTGCAATCTCATGCTTGTTTTGTTAAATCCCTATTTCTGACTTGCTATACTTTTACCTTTTACTTGGGCATAAGTAAATTTATTGAGATGTTATAGATTTTTGAGAAGATATGACATGGAATTATATTGAATATCATTTAGGAAATCATGGAAATGATTATGTTATTGTCGATTTTATATCTATATGATGAGATTTGATTTATTTTGAATAATGATGCACTGATCTCTTATTGTTTGATGACAAGTGAAACAGGATTACAAATTATCGACTCTTAGAGAAGAGAGAGAGTATCTTTTGAGAAGGGAGATATAGATCTTGGATTATGAGTGGTCTATTTGCCAAACGAGTCTAGTGTTAAATGATAATGTGAACCAATGAGTCATATGAGGTAAGTCTTGTCTTGCTAATTACTTTCAAATCTAATCGACAGGTAGTCGATATCTTGATTATCATCTAGTCAAGTTGATGATGAGTCGACATAGTCGTTTGCGAAGTAAACAATGTCATAGCCATAAAACAGTTGCATTATTCTTCTTGAGTCACTTGAGGTTTTATTTTTGCCTCTTAAACGTCAAGACGTTCCCATCAAGTTAGATAACGCTAATATTGTCGATGTTTAACGTCAACAGATGAACCTATTTGTGGCGGATTGTGGATCACGTCTCGTAGTCGAAAGATGCGAGAAGTCATTTTGTCCGTCGAACGATTTAGAAAACATGTGTTGCGTTATGCCCAATCCATCGTGATTGCCGTCAAAACGCGTTAATCATGTGTTGTGAATTTATTTCCCTTTTGTAAATCGACAGAAATCGAATGTGAAGTTGATTTATGCTATAACTGTTTTGGTCGTCATTTGGAAGGATATTCCAAAATTGCTTTAGTCTAAACTTGGTTAACGGGAGGTATTTTCGTCAGTTCACTTGATGTCAGTTTTCTCATCGAGTCAAGTTGGTTTACGCCCAAGCTCTATCGTTTCGGACATCATCCTTTGCGAATACATCTTTTTCTTTCGAGTTTACAACTTGAGTTATCTTAAATCGAACCCACACTTTCTTTCTTTAGTCGGTTTTGATTCCTTATGTCTTTTTCGACCTTGGAACCACCTTGTGCATTTATTAGTTATCACCTTGTGACAATTTCACTCCTCTAGTGATGTTAGGTTGCATTCGTCGAAGGCTAGAAGTCTCCTTGTGGAAGAATGATGAAGTTGTTATGCCACATTGTCATTTAGAACCTCCATCTTATTGTGGCCGCTACAAATGTGGAGTCAGGTGGCTGCAGTTATGTCGACCCATGTGTTTAGGCATGTGACGGCCGTGAATTCAATGCAGAGATTCTACTTCATCGTGGGCACGAGAGGGAGGAAGTTATTCAATTGAGATTTAAGTGTAACCATAGATAGATGCCATTTACTCCATCATCATGGGTGTGGGAGGCAATAGGGATGCTGGGGGGTTTAGATATGGAAAACTAAGAGTTAAAGGCCAGGATGCTCCATCATCATGGGTGGCTGGGGGAATAGTTTTTTATTGTTAAGAAATTGAAATGGGGGGAAGGAAAGAGGATTATTCTCCTTCGCCGTGGGCACGCGTAAGAAGGGAGTTCAGAAATGAGTTAAAAGGAGGAGAATTGGCTGAGAATAGGGGAGCACTTGGATAGTCTGACAAGGAGCCTCTGTACTTAACTCTGCAGAATGTTATAATGGCCGACTCTTTTATGATAAGAACAACCCTCATAGAGTCAGCGAGGGTGAACATTGGAACATCAAGGAAAAGTCTTTGAGCCATTAGCTAATGGTGAAGAGGGAGAAATGTAGCAGAAGTAAGTGAACCACATCATAAGATAGAGCTCACGGTGGTCGAACACAGCTAATCATAGGACTTTCTAAAGTGTCTTGATCAGGTTCTTTTCCCTATTCGATGTTTTTGCATAGTCTTTGATACTTATTTTATATTTGAATTGTGAATTGATGCTCTATCTTGTATGGTCGGCATCTTAGATTGATGAAAAGGTTGAAGCTTAAAAGTCAGAAATGCTATAGCAGTTTCTAAATATGGAATTTCAATGTGGTAGTAATCGTATTTTTGACTAGAAGGAATCATTATCTTTAGGTTAGATTGAAGAATGGTTTAAGTCTGGATCATATCTGTTATCAAGAATAAATGTAGTCAAAGCTTTATAGAATTGTTTAAGTCGAGGATACCTCTGTTATGTATTATAAACATATTCATATCTTTGTTTGAGTATACTTTCAAAGGCTTTATTCTTATAGAATTGAAAAATGATTCCATTCTCAACGTAGACCTCTACTTGGAACATTGTAATCATTTAGTTTTATGTTTGTTTAGGATTCTTTTCTAACTAAACTCATAAGACCTAGTTTTCATATTGAAGACCTCTTGTTGAACAATGTAATCAATGTAGTTTCACACCAGTATTAGGGCTCTTTATATAATGAATTCATATGATGTAGTTATCTAGAGGCTAATTTACTTGATTTTATGATTGAGACACCTAGTGTTTCAATGAAATCATTCTATGAGTATTTTAGAATAGCTATAAAAATATTAGATTTGGGTTGTGAAAAAGGCACCCATTTAAATATTGTGTTTATAGCCTCTTAGAATATGTAAATTCTTATATGAAAAGCAAGTCAATCCGTAAACATGGGATGATAGTATCATAACTTAGTCTTATTACATTATTTGATATGAAATCAAACTTAGTCAAAGTTTTAAACTTGTTGAGAACCTTTAGTTTTGCTATAACTGAGGATTACTCATATTTGAAACTAGTTAAGGGTGGAGAAACTTAAATTAACCTCGAAGTTAGAAGAAGACTAAGAGGTTAACATTTCTCATACAATACTCTTACTTTCAAGATTAAGTATGTTAGTTATCCCATTGAGTTGGAATAGGGTAAATAAACCTATGCTCAACGGAATTTAGTGCATAAGACATTGTCTAAATGATTGTCAAGTTCAAGGACTTATACATAGTCTCCCTGAAGTGCTTAAAATAGATAGCAAGGTTCAATGACTACATAGAATATGGTTGGAAAAGTATCCTTTCGGCATTGAATATTAGTGGATAGAAAACTCAAAGTAGACTTATCCACCTTTTGGTATCAAATTGATCATAGCCAATATACAAACTTGATTGGAACCTTTTGGTGGGTTTTAACTAAGGTTTTCTTGTAAATAAGAGATGGTCTTGTTTGAAATGACTTTTTGTTTTAGTTGAAAGAAGACTAGGGGGTAAATCTCAAATGTTGCAAAGATGCAATGAGAGATACCTAAGAATGGATAGTCAATCCTTAGTGATAAATAGAGTGACGACAGTGTCTTGTTAATTCACCTAAGTTAGAAAGACTAGATTGGAGTTGGATAAAACTCTTTAGTTAATCCTTAACTTAACCTAGATGTGGTTATTATTGTATTAAGGCATTGAGATCATTATTTAGATCGTGATTGAAGGGTCAAGTGCCCTGACTAGGTGTAAATATTCTTACTTGCAAGAAGGGAATTAGATTCCTAGACTATATTGCTTAACCTGGGTAAAGTTATCATATTAGTCATAATTAATCTATCTATATCTATTATGAGACAATAAGTCATGGACCTCAGGTATTGCAAGGATGTAATGAGACTCCTTGTAAAAAAAGAAAATTGAATAGGTCTATGGATTATAGACAATGAAAGAAATCATGTATGAGTCGGGAAGACTAAATTAATGAAAATGCCATGATTTCATAAGTTAAACATAATTGACCAAGTCGATCTGTAGGAATATGATAGTATCCAAGTTGAGTTGGAGTGGGTGAACATTACGACAACATTCATTGTGAACGCTAATTTATATTGAAAACTATGGCCATAGTAATGCATATGTCTCTGCATGCATTGTCGGTTCATTGTATCTGGAGTGCACATCCTATTGGGAATCATACTTAGCTAGAGGGTATCTAGGGTTGTATGATAGATAGAGTTGTGTAAGATACAACACTATGTACTCGGAAAGGCAAATTACCACTGGTCACCTTGGTCTATACTTCTCGTGAAGGGAAGGGCCACTTCCAGTTAGGAAGGAGTGCGGGAGACCGACGGTCTGTGGTTGGAGGTAAATCACTGGAAAGATACTCTCTCTCTCTCTAGCAGAAGACATGCCGAGGCTTGTGATAAAGATGTCAGATTTTTGGATGCAGTATATCTCTGAGACTTGTGTTTATTGAGACTAAGTAAAACATTATTTGATTCAGGTATTTATAAATGATTTATTTTTGTAAACATTGTACTTGAGAAAGACAATAAGGTTGATTGTATTTGTAATGAGATATCTTGTAATTGTTGTTACTCGACTATATGTTGTATTAAAGAAAAAAAAACTTCGCTGTCTCATTTTCACCTTGTACATTTACTTTATGGTGAATTTTTGGTTTTTACTATGTTTCTAGAACGTGGATGTTACATATGGTATCAGAGCTATCGGGTTCGACACTAGGGCTTATGAGTCCACTGTGCTAACCTATAGTCAACATTATGCGGTTAGCTATTGTTCAAATTTCTTGTGCCAGAATGACATGGAGAAGAACAAAGAAAACAGCTGGGAAGTCTATTCCCCAGCATTTGCTTAGATTAGTGGTTAAGAAGAAACCTATTGATGAGGTTAAACTTAAAGAGAATATTACTTACTCTAAAGGTGCATGGCTGGAGGATTCAAAGACTTTTGCTGATGCGCTTAAGCGTATTTGGCTAGAAAGAAAACAATGTTCTGAACTGGCCAAGAATCCTACTAATTCTTCTGGTGTAGTAAAAACCTAGTAAATTGTAGCCAGTTACGACATGTCACTTGAACGTTGATGTGATGTTTTTGTTTTAGGAAAAAAAAGTGTTGGAGTACTTGTGTGTACATCCACCCTCTATGTTTGTTAAACTGGAAAATTGTAAAACGACAGTGACATATAGTCTTGTCGTATCAACTATATTAATAAGGATGTGATTACTCCTAAATACTTTATAATAAAGATGACAATATTTTATACCAATCTTTGGATTATTATGAGATAAATATGTTTGACGTTTTGAGATGTTTTAGGTTCAGAAACACTGTTAGATAACTTATTTATCTGGGATCAGGAAAATGAGAGCATGTTTATTCTAGAACCAAACCAGGGTGAAAGTCTAAAAGAGAATAAACCACTAGTTAATCTCTTGATCAAATTGGAGCAATCCTAACCATGTTTAAAACTAAGGAGATACCTAGTATGTTTTGGAAAAGAAACTCATACGCCAAAGTTGATGGAATAGTGATTGAATCAACGGAAAATCTTGTTCCTCTTAGAATTCTGGGATGAGTTACCTAGAAAAGCACCTTATCTTATGACAACTATAAGATTAAGGGAATCAAAAGCCCCTTTATAAGAATTATTGGCTAAAAGGTTTGATTTGATCTAGTATGTTACCATGGGGTGTACTAGATATTGTTTTTGTCAAGGAGGACATAACTCTAAAATTGTGTATTGAGTATCATATGCTCGTTAAAACCACGATAAGGAGCAAATATCTTTCACCACGTATCGATGACCTCTTTGACTAGATGGGTTGAGTTGTTATGTTTTCAAAGATTGATATATCATCAATCTAGATTGAAGGATGAGGGTACTCTAGAAATGACTTTTAGACAAAAATGGGCACTGTGAGTTTGCAGTGTTGCCCTTTGGACGTACAAATGCCTTGTCGCATTCTTGAAACATATGAACAATGTGTTTAGAGGTTGTTTAGACTTGTTTGTTCCAAGTCTTTAGGAAGATATATTTATTTATTTTTAGCATGAAGGGGAAACTTTATCCTTATGTGCAAGTGATTCTATAATGATTAAGAGAAATTACAACAACACCAACGCTATGAATTCCTATTCCGAAGGACAGTTTGAGGGAAGATTGATGCCTCAGGAGATGGTTTAAGGGTGTACCTTTACATGATGAGTAAATTTAGAAAGCTCTTGTGGTAAAATTTAAAAGATTCAATGTATGAAAGGTTTTTCATTTTAAAGTCTCACAGACTATTGAGTTTCAGAGAAAGAATGTGTGTTTCTAATTCTTTTGAAATTAGAAAACTGGTGTGGAAAGAAGCTCATATTCCACCATACCTAGGACATCTAGGGTCAACCAAGTACTAACAAATATAAAACCTCTTTAATTCTTGAAGGAATAAAGAATGATGTTGCAAGATTTGTAGCATGTTGTCTGGAGTGCCAGAAGGAAAGAGTAGAACATCAACTCCTGTAGGATTGATGTATCCACATGACGTGCCACAGTGGAAATGGCAAGTTATTAGCATGGATTTTATACAAAGTCTTTCTATGTCTGGGAAAAGACATGATGCCATTTTGAGATGATAAACTCTTGAAGGTAGCACATTATATCCAAGGAGATTGGACTGATGGAGCATCAGTGTTAGCACACATTTTGTGCAAGATGTGTTTAGGTTACTTGGTTTTCTGAGAAGGTTATCTCAGATAGAAATATCCGTGTAATGTCAATCTTTTGGCAAATTTGTTCTCTATGCTAAGGACTGAAATTTAAAATAGTATAATTTATTATCCTGTGAACAGATGGTTAAACTAAAGAAGTTAACCAGGTTTTAGAAGTTTTGTTCCAAACATGTTGCATGGATTAACAATACGAGTAGGGAGACTACTTATCACGTGAAATTTTTGACAATAACTAACTTTTGCTATTAAGATGGCTTGAGTTGAAACATTGGACAGAAAGATGCCTAACTCCTATAAGCTGGGTAAGCTAGAAGGTAGGATTAGCATTAGTCTGGAAATGTTATTAGAAATGAATGAAAAGATTTAACTGATCAAGAAAGATCAGAGGAAATGGATAATGAATAGAAAAGCTACGTTAATGATTAAGCGTACACCAAGACAATTCTCGGTTAGAGAAGGAAAATTCTTTTAAGGGTTAAACCCCTGAAAACATTTCCTAAAGAATGGAATGTATTCTAAACTAGTTCCTAGTATAAAGGACCCTTCAAAAATTTTAAGGTTAGAAATTTTATTGAATTCAAGGATCAATTTATTACCAGTATTGCCAGGAGGTATCATGCTTTTTGGTGATTTATATATGAGAAATATGTTCATGTAATATATAAATGTTATAATCTATGAATGATTTAAAAGTACAAGAACCTAGGAAAGGTTATGATCAAGCTTCTGAAATGCTTGAAGATCACAAGCAATGCTTGTGTAACGTAGAGGTTATGAAGTGTAAGGTCCAGTGGGACCAGTATGCATAGAATAGTTTTGCATGGGGAGAAATTACCATGAATTCTAGCAGAAATTTCCTCATTTACTTTATGCTGATAGCAATTAAACAATGAATATGCTTTTAAGTTGTGTTTTGATGCTTTATATCATTGAGGACGATGAATCTTTAGGGGAAGGATATATTACATCCCTATTTCTGACTTGCTATACTTTTACCTTTTACTTGGGCATAAGTAAATTTATTGAGATGTTATAGATTTTTGAGAAGATATGACATGGAATTATATTGAATATCATTTAGGAAATCATGGAAATGATTATGTTATTGTCGATTTTATATCTATTTGATGAGATTTGATTTATTTTGAATAATGATGCACTGATCTCTTATTGTTTGATGACAAGTGAAATAGGATTACAAATTATCGACTCTCAGAGAAGAGAGAGAGTATCTTTTGAGAAGAGAGATATAGATCTTGGAATACTAGTGGTCTATTTGCCAAATGAGTCTAGTGTTAAACGATAATGTGAACCAATGAGTTGTATGAGATAAGTCTTGTCTTGCTAATTACTTTCGAATCTAATCGACAGGTAGTCGATATCTTGATTATCATCTAGTCAAGTCGATGATGAGTCGACATAGTCGTTTGCGAAGTAAACAATGTCATAGCCATAAAACATTTGCGTTATTCTTCTTGAGTCACTTGAGGTTTTATTGTTGCCTCTTAAATGTCAAGACATTCCCATCAAGTTAGATAATGCTAATATTGTCAACGTTTAACATCAACAGATGAACCTATTTGTGGCGGATTGTGGATCACATCTCGTAGTCGAAAGATGCGAGAAGTCGTTTTGTGCATCAAACAATTTAGAAAACTTGTGTTGCGTTACGCCCAATCTGTCATGATTGCTGTCAAAACGCGTTAATCATGTGTTGTGAATTTATTTCCCTTTTGTAAATCGATGGAAATCAAATGTGAAGTCAATTTATGCTATAACTATTTTGGTCGTCATTTGGAAGGATATTCCAAAATCGCTTTAGTCTAAACTTGGTTAATGGGAGGTATTTTCATCAGTTCGCTTGATGTCAGTTTTCTCATCGAGTCAAGTTGGTTTATGCCCAAGCTCTATCATTTCAGATGTCATCCTTTGCGAATTTACATCTTTTTCTTTCGAGTTTAAGACTTGAGTTATCTTAAATCAAACCCACACTTTCTTTCTTTAGTCGGTTTTGACTCCTTACCTCTTTTTCAACCTTGGAGCCACCTTGTGCACTTATTATTTATCACCTTGTGAGAATTTCACTCCTCTAGTGATGTTAGGTTGCATTCGTCGAAGGCTAGAAGTCTCCTTGTGGAAGAATGACGAAGTTGTTATGCCACTTCATCATTTAGAATCTCCATCTTGTTGTGGCCGCTACAAATGTGGAGTCAGGTGGCTGCAGTTATGTCAACCCTTGTGTTTAGACATGTCACGGCCATGAATTCAATGCAGAGATTCTACTTCGCCATGGGCACGAGAGGGAGGAAGTTATTCGTTTGAGATTTAAGTGCAACCATAGATAGATGCCATTTACTCCATCATCATGGGCGCGGGAGGCAGTAGGGATGCTGGGGGGTTTAGATATGGAAAACTGAGAGTTAAAGGCCAGGATGCTCCATCATCATGGGCAGCTGGGGGAATAGTTTTCTGTTGTTAAGAAATTGAAACGAGGGGAAGGAAAGAGGATTATTCTCCTTCGCCATGGGTAGGCGTAAGAAGGGAGTTCGGAAATGAGTTGAAAAGGAGGAGAATTCGCTGAGAATAGGGGAGCGCTTGGATAGTCTGACAAGGAGCCTGTGTACTTAACTCTGTAGAATGTTATAATGGCCAACTCTTTTATGATAAGAACAACCCTCATAGAGTCAGCGAGGGTGAACATTGGAACATCAAGGAAAAGTCTTTGAGCCATTAGCTAATGGTGAAGAGGGAGAAATGTAGCAGAACTAAGCGAACCACATCGTAAGATAGAGCTCACGGTGGTCGAACACAGCTAATCATAGGACTTTCTAAAGTGTCTTGATCAGGTTCTTTTCCCTATTCGATGTTTTTGCATAGTCTTTGATACTTATTTTATATTTGAATTGTGAATTGATGCTCTATCTTGTATGGTTAGCATCTTAGATTGATGAAAAGGTTGAAGCTTAAAAGTCAGAAATGCTATAGGAGTTTCTAAATATGGAATTTCAATGTGGTAGTAATCGTATTTTTGACTAGAAGGAATCATTATCTTTAGGTTAGATTGAAGAATGGTTAAGTCTGGATCATATCTGTTATCAAGAATAAATGTAGTCAAAGCTTTATAGAATTGTTTAAGTCGAGGATACCTCTGTTATGTATTATAAACATATTCATATCTCTTTTTGAGTATACTTTCAAAGGCTCAATTCTTATAGAATTGAAAAATGATTCCATTCTCAATGTAGACCTCTACTTGGAATAGTGTAATCATTTAGTTTTATGTTTGTTTAGGATTCTTTTCTAACTAAACTCATAAGACCTAGTTTTCATATTGAAGACCTCTTGTTGAACAATGTAATCGATGTAGTTTCACACCAGTATTAGGGCTCTTTATATAATGAATTCATACGATGTAGTTATCTAGAGGCTAATTTACTTGATTTTATGATTGAGACACCTGGTGTTTCAATGAAATCATTCTATGAGTATTTTAGAATAGCTATAAAAATATTAGATTTGGGTTGTGAAAAAGCCACCCATTTAAATATTGTGTTTATAGCCTCTTAGAATATGTCAATTCTTATATGAAAAGCAAGTCAATCCATAAACATGGGATGATAGTATCATAACTTAGTCTTATTACATTATTTGATATGAAATCAAACTTAGTCAAAGTTTTAAACTTGTTGAGAACCTTTAGTTTTGCTATAACTGAGGATTACTCGTATTTGAAACTAGTTAAGGGTGGAGAAACTTAAAATGACCTCAAAGTTAGAAGAAGACTAAGAGGTTAACGTTTCTCATACAATACTCTTACTTTCAAGATTAAGTATGTTAGTTATCCCATTGAGTTGGAATAGGGTAAATAAACCTATGCTCAACGGAATTTAGTGCATAAGACATTGTCTAAATGATTGTCAAGCTCGAGGACTTATACATAGTCTCCCTGAAGTGCTTAAAATAGATAGCAAGGTTCAATGACTACATAGAATATGGTTGGAAAAGTAGCCTTTCGGCATTGAATATGAGTGGATAGAAAACTCCAAGTAGACTTATCCACCTTTTGGTATCAAATTGATCATAGCTGATATACAAACTTGATTGGAACCTTTTGGTGGGTTTTAACTAAGGTTTTCTTGTAAATAAGAGATGGTCTTGTTTGAAATGACTTTTTGTTTTAGTTGAAAGAAGACTAGGGGGTAAATCTCAAATGTTGCAAAGATGCAATGAGAGATACCTAAGAATGGATAGTCAATCCTTAGTGATAAATAGAGCGACGACAGTGTCTTGTGAATTCACCTAAGTTAGAAAGACTAGATTGGAGTTGGATAAAACTCTTTAGTTAATCCTTAACTTAACCTAGATGTGGTTATTATTGTATTAAGGCATTGAGATCATTATTTAGATCGTGATTGAAGGGTCGAGTGCCCTGACTAGGTGTAAATATTCTTACTTGCAAGAAGGGAATTAGATTCCTAGACTATATTGCTTAACCTGGGTAAAGTTATCATATTAGTCATAATTAATCTATCTATATCTATTATGAGACAATAAGTCATGGACCTCAGGTATTGCAAGGATGTAATGAGAGTCCTTGTAAAGGAAGAAAATTGAATAGGTCTATGGATTATAGACAATGAAAGAAATTATGTATGAGTCAGGAAGACTAAATTAATGAAAACACCATGACTTCATAAGTTAAACATAATTGACCAAGTTGATCTGTAGGAATATGATAGTATCCAAGTGGAGTTGGAGTGGGTGAACATTACAACAACATTCATTGTGAACGTCAATTTATATTGAAAACTATGGCCATAGTAATGCATATGTCTCTGCATGCATTGTCGGTTCACTATATCTGGAGTGCACATCCTATTGGGAATCATACTTAGCTAGAGGGTATCTAGGGTTGTATGATAGAGTCGTGTAAGATACAACACTATGTACTCGGAAAGGCAAATTACCACTGGTCACCTTGGTCTATACTTCTCGTGAAGGGAAGGGCCACTTCCAGTTAGGAAGGAGTGTGGGAGACCGATGGTTTGTGGTTGGAGGTAAATCACTGGAAAGATACTCTCTCTCTCTAGCAGAAGACATGCCGAGGCTTGCAATAAAGATGTCAGATTTCTGGATGCAGTATATCTCTGAGACTTGTGTTTATTGAGACTAAGTAAAACATTATCTGATTCAGGTATTTATAATTGATTTATTTTTGTAAACATTGTACTTGAGAAAGACAATAAGGTTGATTGTATTTGTAATGAGATATCTTGTAATTGTTGTTACTTGACTATATGTTGCATTAAAGAAAAAAAAAATTTGCTGTCTCATTTTCACCTTGTACATTTACTTTATGGTGAATTTTTGGTTTTTACTATGTTTCTAGAACATGGATGTTACATGTTTCTTATTCCACGATCTTGGCAGTTTCTACAAGATGCAAAAGATTGAAATTTTTGGACCGAAAAACACTTTGTCGAATCCATTTCATCCTATTCCTCTACAATAATTTACAAAATTAATTAAAGTGATTAGTACAGGTCAAGGATCCATTTCATTCTATTCAAAAATTTAATATACTTCAACATCTTTTACACCTCTTCTTGCATTACTTCAATGTGCATAAGCTTAGGTTGTCATAGTATAATAGTGAAATTTACATACCAATTCCATCTCCCATTTAGTTTTGTGCCCACCTTGGTGGAGTGACTTAAATGCAATTACATATCGACAAGTGGCACACTATTGTGGTAAGTTTGGCTCATGCTCCAATTCCTATTCATCTCCATTTGCTCTTATTTTCACTTATTCTCACACATTCATCATTCACTCCTAATTTATTTCACATCTGTTGACATCCACTCCCATACATTAATAATTGCCTCAAGATATCACTTCCCTAACTAGCTTCATTTTTGTGCCACTTAGGATTCATCCCATAACATGCTAGAATGAACCTCAAATTCAAATTTTAACTTTCTAAACCCTTCCTACTAGATATTATGAGCCAATTTGATGCATGTTTATGTGACATGTTATTAAGTCTTGGTATTTAAAGATATTTAGATACACACATGTTGAACAAGGAGAAAATAATTGGTACACACTTCAATTTTCTAAGGGACAAAGTACTAGAATCTACATCATTTGCCACCTACATGTTTATGTATGTTATCTTTGAATCTTCATCAAAGTAATAAAGTTGGTAAATCTAGGGTTTGACCTTGGAGAACTTGAGCCTAGTGATCTAATTGACTCCTCTAAGGTATTTATAAACACCATAGTTGTTACAAGCTTATTAGACATTAGAGATCATGGAAATAGGTTTTAGAAGTTTGTACTTTACTAATTTAGATTCATGCATCAAAGTTCAAATCCACGATGCTCAGGATTGAACCCATGATGCTCAAAAGTGAACCTCAAGGTTTTTTATGCTTGTTCAAATTCTCAAGACATCCATAAAATTGTGACAATTAAATTTCTAGCAATGGTAAATTAATTACATCCATTATATGGCATCATTCTTTCACCTTCGATATTGGAGCTAAGTATCTAATTCCTCTCATTTAATTATCACATTTGTTATTGTTCACTCATCAACCCAACTTTAATTTATTTTAAATTAATTTTTGATTGTTAATTTACATTTATTTCATTAGCCTAATTTCTTGCATGTCATGATAGTTCCATAGATTCGTGTGCTTCATATGAATTACCCTATTTTATACATGGTGATGGGCATATTGATGATTGTTCTTTCACATCCCATGTCGAGTCTATGGATGCTTACCCTTCTTCACATGATAGTTTATGCCTTGATGAAACTTTATTGACTTATCATATTGACATTTTATTGATACTTCATTGCTTTCTCTTACATTGCATGATGATGTTATGAGTCTTAGTAAAAAAATTTACATGAAGATTATGATGGGTCTAGTGGTACATCCTTACATGTGAAATCATTTTTTATTGCTAATTATATGCACATACATGACAATGTTTTATTGATTGGTGAGTTGAGATTGTATCTAAGTGGTAGATCTTTAGAATGCTTTGATTCATCTTGGTCACTCTATACTTCCTTTACTAGTTTAACTAATGCTTTCATTCTGTACTTTCTAGGCCCAATTCATATAAGGATAGTAAGGATAGTGATTTATCTTTTGATCCTTGTTCTCCTACTATTTATAGTACCTATACATATATTAAACCTACTATTCATCATAGCATTCCTATTTTGACGTTACACATGACATAAAAGAGAAACCACTCAATATGACAAATCAATATATTACTTTGATATCCTTGTCATTTCTCACCATATTCCATGTTTTTTCTTTCCTTTTCTAGATTTACATTTTCATTTATTGTGTCATTCATCTCACTTCTTCCTTGTGCTTTTCTTCATATCTATTTGGGGATTGTTTCTTAATCCATATATGTTTTGATCATTCTTCCTTGTGTGTCCTTACATTTTCCCCTTTCTATTTATACATTTTTTGTTGTGCTTTTCACAGCCATTTCACTTTCTATCTCTAGTTTCATGCTTATCTTCCCCACTCAGGAGTAATTTTATTTTCCATTTTCCTTTCTCGACATATTTCCTTGTATTATTTTTTACATCCTCTTTATGATTATGCATTCTTTACCATTGACTTATGCTATTATTTCCCACTTGGGTTGTCCAATTGCTTTTAGATTCATAACCTTTTTCCTTTCATAATATTGCTTCTTATTTTCTATTCTATGAGTATGCCCATGCTTTTTCCTTAGCCTTTGATAATTGCTTATTTCATATCCATCACATATTGTTATTCTAGAGCTTACATGTTATTCCTACATTGATACATCATGATATACAATGATGTTATGCATTGACATATCATACTAATGAGAGCCTCTACCTCAAGGTCTAACATTGATACATCTTTCTTCCTAAATCTTTCTACATTGAACAGGATATATTGATACATCTTACTCTCTAGAGTTAATTGTTGCACACCCTTTACTATATCATTATTCTAGAGCCCTACCACTTGATCCTACATTGTTATATTACACTTCTAGATTCTTACATGTAATTTTAAGGGAAACATCATATCTTCTACCCAAGACACATTGATCTTGATTTTCCATCTCTTTACATCAAGGGGGATGATGTCTTCCCCCTTACATGTTCATGCCACATCCTTATGCTAGGTGGGGCATAATACCTTTTACTTAATGCTTTATGTGTTCCTATCATCACACCTTTCTATTACATTTAGAGGTATCATGCTTCCCCCATTACATCTTATTCCCTTTATTTTTATATCTTTACAATGGAAGGCATCATTCCTTCCTTACATCATTTATGAAATTCCTTGTTCTATTCAACCTATCTAGGGGTACCTAGTTATACATATGCTTCGATGATCACATCCTTACCTATCATTTCCTTGTGTCTTTATGATTATGTATAGACATTATTTTACATTGATTTGTGATACTTATTTATACATATTGGCTTATTTTGAGACCACATATGCAGTGATTTATCATTTATTTTATCCTTTCTACCATGTACCATGCACATTTACTACTTCATCATTCCTGACTATAAGATATATTCTTCACATATGCATAATCAGTTTCACACATTCCTTCACAATCATATCTTCTTTACATATGCTTTAATGACTATGTATTAACATGACATATATCATTATTTTTTACATGTCTCAATTAGGCTATTCATAGTTATTCTATTTGATTATTATACTATGGCTATGAGCTTATACAATGAAATTATGAATCGACAAAGGTCCACAAACTGCTTTCCTTGGAAAGCAATTGACTAGATCTTTAATCAGGCAGCCCCAACACACTTCTGATTAGACATGCTTGAAAATTTATTCTATTCAATAAAATAAATAAATAAATAATTACTTCAAAAATATTACACACTAATTTATTTATAAACTATATCACTTATATTATATTTTTATTCATTAAACTACATAACTATTTACTATAGTACATAAAAATTTCCAATAACTTTTAGTTAACAAAAAATTAATTAAATTTATAAAATTATTAAACTAATAAAATAAAAATTCTTATAAAATTAATACAATTACAAAATAAAAATAATAAATTAGTAAATTTGAAAAAATATAAAATTATTAAATTAATAAAATTTAAAATTACAAAATTATTAAAACTAGCATACATATGTTTAGAAAAATCTATGTAAAAGACCTAAGAGATATCATTCTAGAGGCGCCTATTTTTAAGTGGATCTATGATTTAAATGAAATAGGTGCCTAGAGAATGATATTTCTGGGTGTCTTTGACATAGATTTTTCTAAATCTAAGTATTCTAGTGTTATTGTAGAGCTATTTTATAGTGGTATTAAGGACTATCATATTATCATGGTGTTCGAAAAGAAAAATTATTTAGAATCAATATTTATTTAAAAAAATTAAAACTTTTAAATAACTCTTAGGTGAATAAATAAAATTCTAAAAAAACTCTTCAAATATAAATAAAGTAAACAATGTAAGTAAAATAAAATAATTCAATAAATAAATATAAAGAGATAAATTTGATACTACATTTTTTAAAGATTTTTTGAAAGTACTAAATTTTGAACTATTTTTTTTAATATTAAATGACTCAACTATCTTTACAATGGAAGGCATCATTACTTCCCTACATCATTTATGAAGTTCGTTGTTTGAATCGAAAGTGGCTATTCTCCTGACAAAATGACATGCCTAAGACACCATAACAAACAATTCACCATACAAAATGACATCATATCATACAAATCACTATACAAAAATGAAAGATGGGACCCACCAGCATCATTGCATTTCATAAAAAAGGAATGATGGGACCCACCAGCTCCATTGGCTTTAATGGTAGCTGCTCACTCTTTTCTATGAGGATGGCACATGGATTTTGTGCCAAAGAGTCAACGCCACTGGGACTTTTAAACACTTAGTTTTCTCCAACGTATTTTTTATTCTCCCATTCTCTCCATCATTTTTGTCACTTTCTATCACTAAAATGGTAGGGTGGAGTCAAGGGAATCGAGCAAGGAGGAGTTACGGGTGAGGATACACATCTAGGTGAAGGGTGAATAACAATGCGACAAATTCCTTTTTTTCTCTCTTTGTTGTTTGGGGTTTTAAAATAATTTTGGTTCAATTAATAGGCTACTTCTTTAAAATAAGTTTGGTTGAATTAATAGGCCACGTAACTAACATAGTGTTCTTAGTTTTAAAATAATCTTGGTTCAATCAACAGAGGGTTCTAAGTTTTTAAATAAATTTGGTTGAATTAAGGGTAATGAAAGGACCTAATTGATTATTTGAGGTTATCCCAAAGGTATCAGTGGATTTCACAACCTTTCTCTTCAAATAACAATGAGATGTGTACCGCATCCAATGTGTCTTCCCACTTTTATCTTGTCTTAGGCTTGTGCATAAATATTCACATTTCATTTGGTATGTTATAATTTCATTGTGTATATAAAGTTGTGTCTTAAACTAAACATTATGTTGTTCAACCTACACAATTTAAGTTCATGGTTCGTAAGATGTGTTTTTCTACTCATTTGAGGTTATCTCAAAGGAATGGTTAGATTTCACAACCTTTATCTTCTTGCAAAAGAGGTATGTGCACCCCAACAAAAGTGTATTTTTTATTTTATGTTGTTGTATGGTTGTGATAGGATTTCATTGTATATATGAAGTGATAATAGAGTCCGCCTGAACAAAGAAACAATAGAGCAAGGAATTCAATAGCAAAGTGTACTAGAGGCAGGAAAAGAATGTAAGGCATTAGGGCAAGATGACAACTCTTACCAAATTGTGCTTGTAGCCCAATTAGGGTCATTCGGTCAACATCTACTGTCTTAGAGAAGAATTGTTACATGATTACATTATCAAGATCATGTAACAGCTCAAATTGAGCTGTTACACCATCCTGATAAGTGGAAATGCCTCAAAAGTCAAAAGACATTCAAGGCATGATAGGTGATTGAAGTTAAACTAATCTTTACAGTTCATGTTTTCAAACATGTTGTAGTTCATTCAGTACAATTCAGGAAAAGATACTTATAACTTGTCAATTCTACATGATTATAAACATATGTTTCAAATAATGTTTAGTTCATGTTATGTAATTGATTCTTAAAATAAATTATAACACAAGTATTTACACGATATGAAATAATTGATATATTCAAAAGAGAAATGTTTATATAGTCCCACACAAGCCATGGGAATAACTGTATCTGATAAGAGATAAAAGGGCAAGTACAAAACATGAAAAGAAGATATATAGAAATAAGGAGGGGAGCTGTCATTGCCTGGATGAATGATGAATCCCATTGTTGGAGGTTGTACCAGAATCTCAAGTTGCCTAAGTGCAGCTCTAGGAGAAAACCTACAAGGGGAGGAAGAAAACTAATGTTAGATCTCAAGGTACAATCCTTAATCCTATATACATCTAGTCAAGAATGCTTGCTATTCTATAACTAATCAGCAAAGTAGAATGAATAAACTAAAGAAGAGGTACAGACATCAAATCAGGAGATAAATCAGAAAAGAGAAACATCAAATCATATAGATCAAGAGAGAGACTTCAACTTCTATGATTTTTATCTAATATGTTTGTTGACAGGTGCAGGTTCAGGTCAAGTGTGATAACATATGAAAATTACAACATGTGGAGAAAATGTTGCTCCCACAAGGGTTGAGCCCAGCATGTTGTTCTATTCTTAGCTGATTAGTAGTCAAGCTACAATCAAAAGGACAATATAAGAGGAATAGTCACTTTGCAATCAATGGAAGGCAGTCACATGGAGCTAAGGTTAATATTTATTGATACAAGAATTTAAGTGACATAGAGATAGTCATTCAAAAGTAGAGTATTGTAAACATATTTATTCTTAGACAGAGATTTACATGACCTTGTTTGGATTTGTCAAAGTATGCATCTTCAAGCATATTGAAGAGACTTCTAAAATGGAGTACTAGAAAACCAAGTGAGATTCTTGTCAAAACCTAAAGTATATGTGTCAAAGGTTTCAAAAGGGTAAAAAAAAATGAGACAGTGAAGCCATTTTGTTTTTACATTTCAAAGGTATGTTTGATCAAAGGAGCATTAAATTTTGTTGAGTACTGTCAAGAGATAATTTGTAGATGACTGTGTTAACAGTCCCAATGACTATGTTCACAATCATATGAGGGCTACAAAACTATAACAGCTAGAGCATATAACTTTGAAAACAATTAAGGAAATCAGTAAAAGGTTTGCTACAATTTTTCTTTTTGTAAATGGATATAGAAGACCATCAACTTTAAAAGATAATCTGCAACATGACAGTCACAGACTTGATTAAATAGTGTGTTTAGATGAAGGGGCTAGTCATGCAGTCAACATTGTGTATGAAGTCTGTAGTCACAAAGAGGAAACAATCCATGTCTTTCTCATTTTTCTTTAGAGTCTATCATTCTTTTCCTCTACATGTAATTTCATGTCTCTTTCTCAGTTTTAAGGGTTCATGTTAGATTCACTCAGTACAAACCTTACTCATGCTAAGTATGGATGTTTAAAGAATAACAAACAATCAAAGGAGGGAACAAAATGTGTACAATGGTAAGGAGCAGTCCATGAGGAAGAAAGGTCAAAAAATAGTCCTAAAAGAATAGTTTTAAAGAATGACTATAATAGTTTTCAAGGACAGTCATTGAGGTCTTGGAGCAGCCCAACTTGGAGATCACAGGATAGCATGACTGTTAGCAAAGGATTGTCACCATTGAAAGAGTAGTGGTATATAAGCCTAAAGGGACTGATCATCCATCATGAACTCAATCAAGTTCACTAAGGCTAATAAAGGGCTATCTAACCTAGCAGACTTGATAGATTTTTCACAAGGATCCTGACAGAGTTTGTGAGGGGAGGTTCACTAGTGTCAAGAGCTTATGACAATGATATAAAAGACTTGGGTGCAAGAATGAAACAAGGGTGTAGAGGTTTGAATGTTCAAGAAGAGCAATCAAGACATACCATAAAATAGAGCATGCAGCCCAAAGTACTCAAGAGTAGTGCAAAGGAGGTGTGTGTGCCAAACAACTCTCCTTGAATATCATCCACCTCAACATCCACAAGCTCAGTCTGCGCAATAAGAATAGAACAAATATTTACCACCTTTTGTTTTGAATGAGGTGTGAAATTGCCAGTGAAGTTTTGACCATTGAAATGGATGACATTCAAGTAGAGAGGGTTTTTTAAACAACCTAAACGAGGCAGACACCTTTATGATTGTCCCACCATAGTAAAAAAAAATCAGTCCAAATATTGTTCAAAATCAGTCATGTTATAACTGTCAAAAGGGGTATGAGGATCAGTCTTAGAATAGTCATGAAGAAGGACAATTATAAAGCATGTAGAGCTCAGTCTTTCAAATATAGGGGTTTGGTAGAGAGTAAAGAGGGATCAGTCATCAAATAAGAGGATGACATTCAAACCATGACAATGCAAAAGAAACATCATGCAAAGAAAGACAACAGTGACAGTTAAGGGACAACCTATAGTCATCCATAGACTGCTTAATGTTGTAGTAGTTATCCATGATTGAGGAGCACCTTGAAAAGACTAAAACCTATGCATGCCTGAAGAATTTCTTACTAACACCTCATGAGATAGCTTTCCGTCATTTTCATCATAAAGAGCAGTAATACAGGAATAAGATGAGAGGAATAGAGCCATAAAGAAGTGAGTTCTTTTACCATGGTCATGGACAGTCATGAAGAATCCAAATTGCTGAAGATTTTTTTTTATTGTTGGTGGTTGTGTTTTCCCTACAGGAGTGAGAGAGTTTATAAGGCTTTCTTAAGACCAAGTGAAACATCAAGTGTTCCCATGCGAGAGTAGTAGGACCTCATCCATCACACAAAAAGAAGAGATAGTGCAGTAGTGAGCTCTTCCAAGTGATCTAACTACTCATGAACATCAAAGGAAGAACGATAAAAGAACAAAGTCTTCACAATTTTATTATGGAAGAAAAATAGCAACAAGAGAGGAAAATAGCTTCTTACAGGTGTCAGAGTCAAGAGTGAAACAAGGAGGCTTTTTCCTACTTTCCATAGGTTTCATCATTTTTATACACAAAAAAGTTGCAGAGAACACAATTTCTAAAATGATATTCAAAAAATCTAGAAGAGCTTCATCCATGGTGCATGTTACAGTAGCTAATATGCTAGTTAAAAACAAAATATCAAGAGTAGATGTCAACATAGAGAGATACATCAGAAAGGTGGCAATCAATGAAACCATACAAGGAGTTTCTGTATGGAGGCAATTCACAACAAAGCCTTGGGAGCAATGACATAGTACAAATTACATAAAATACATGGATTTCAAAAGAAGAAAAGGAAATAACTTCTAGTTTTCAAAGGAAAATGGAACAGGATGAAGCCCAAGAGCTACAATTTTTAATTATATTGCTCATGAGAGGAAGCAATTGAACTTTTACTACCTTCATCCATGTAAATAGCAGATTTTCATTGGTTTTTCTTCAGTAAAAGCAATAAAAAAAACAAAAGGAAACCATCCTTACCATGTGAATCAAAGAAGCAGAAGTAGCGAAGACCAATAACACATGTAGTAATCTTTTGAAACCCTTCAGTAGAGCCTTCTTCCAGAAGCCTTTAGTGGTACAGAGGAACAAACTATGAGAAGAATAGCGAAATGAAGAGTCTTTAGGGTTTCAAGATACTTTTACTGTTGTCAAGCCCTAGTCGGATAGGCTTAAAGTCACATTTTTGACTTTTGATTAAAATAGATCATTGTAAACTAATAATGCCCAAGGTCAAATCCAAAGATGATGAATGCATAGGAAAACATCATGAGGTCATGGGTGTTTGAGTGATTCATAAGAGAATGATGAAGGTTTTGATTTTTTTAAAAGTTCTATTTTAAACCTTAAATCAAAACAAAGGAAGAATATATGATTTAGGTTTGAAAAGGTAGAAACTATGAGGTTTTTTATGTTTGGGAATTTGGTCATGTTTAAAGGTATGTTTATAGGCCAAGGGCATATTGAGGTTATTATTTTGCATGGAGAATGGAGAGGGGAGTTATTTTTTTCCTTAAGGGCTAATATGGTTAAGATTACCCCTTGTATTTTTGCATGAACTTAAGACAAAAGAACTAAGATATGTAAACAAGTATTAAAGTAATGATTTATAAATTACTTTAATATTTGTCATGAAAATGCAAAATTGAGCAATCACATAGCACCTATTAAAGTAAGTCATAACTGATTACTTTAGTATTTGTTCAAACTGTTTATCCTTGTCCTAAAATCATGTAGAAACAGAAGGGGAGTGAAATTGAGACTATTTCATGCATTTGGAGTTATTTGGAGTTCTATCTTTGGTTTCAAGTCAAACTATAGTTTTTTTTGAGTTCTCTTTGGTCAAACTGATTGAGAGAGGGAGTTTGGAGCTATTTTAGCTCAATTTGGACTAGTTTTGGGTCCTCTTTTCAAGGCTTTTTAGTTTTTCTCGTGAGACACATTTTGGATAGACATTTTGGGGTGCAGTTAATTGTAGTTGACATCTCTTGACTCTTTGGAGTCCCTTTTGTATTATAGGAGGATAAACTTAGTTTTTCCCCAGTTCTTGATTTTTGGCTTTCTCTTGCACATTGCAAAGAAGCAGAGAGTTTTGTAACTCATTTTTGACAGATTTATATACAACACCAGGTTTATAGGTTATATTTTTCTCAAATTTTCCTGCATTTTCCTTTTATTACTTGAAAGATCAGTATTTTACCTTATTAGATTTGTGTATATGCCTTCACGAATGATTTTGATGAAATTAATGTGTTTTAAACATCAAAACCTTTAATTTGTCTCATTCATCAGTGCAAGTTCACAAAAAATAATTGATTATCATAGGTCTCAAGTAGTGCTAATATTTATCTTGACTTTTAGGTGGGGAAACATAGTTTTCCTCCCAAAAGAGAGATCTTTTAGCCTTCTTTTGAAGTATTTATGTGATTAGATTGCCATTCATTGAGTTGTGTAAAGAAATCCTTTAAGAAATAATTATGAATCAAGCTGCCCTTTAGTATCATTTTGGTGAATCACTCCTAGAGTTAAATTAACATTTTTAGAGCAATATTTCTTTCCTTTTTCCATTAATCCATTAGTTTCTAGGAGATCTAAAGGAGAACCAACCCATAATTTGGAGACTCATCTTCACTATGAGCATACCCATAGGCTCGAAGATGTTTCCATGTTTCATGGGATTGTTGAGCCTTCAAGGTTAGCATCTGGGTGCAATCTCCGTGACAACAGTTTTTGGCACACCTAGTGGGATAGATTGGACTGTTTTAGTCCAAAAGTATGTTCATATATCACTGATATTTGGTGTGTGTGTCAGTGATCTTAGCCTTTGGAGGCAAGAAATCAACGTACATAGTGAATCTTAATGGCATTTCTGCTGGTTTCAGTATGATCAGATGCTGGATTATTTCAAACAATTCTAATTTTTGCTTGTTTTCAGCTTTTGAATGACTAAGCATGTCTATGTTTCATGGGAATATGTTATATCATCCATCATATCATGAAAATACTGCTAATCGACCATCTTATCAACCATATCAAATCAACCATGGTGATGGTTTTAGCCTAAATTTTATGACTTTTCAAGAAAACTAGCATGCCCATTATGATTGCCACCCTCCCACCCCTGCTGAAACTCTATACCAGCCTACATATGTTCAAAATCAGCCCCAAGAAGCCCATCTTGTTTCCAACCAACAATGTTATTATCCCAATCAAACGCCAAATTTTGAAGACATGAGCTTTAGGGATATAAGGTTGTACTTTGAAAGATAACTGAGTGAGTTTGGAGGAAATCAAAGGTACAAAGGTGATCAAGAATATAATTTGTAGCAGCAAGAGTTGGCTTATCAAGCCTATCTTCATGAGCAAGAGTTGGAGGTACAAAGGATACGATTTGAAGAAAATCTTGAGAGGGAGATGCTTGCAAAAGAGGAGCAGATCAAACTTTTGTTTGCTCAAACACAAAGGCATGAGGTTGAAACAACTCCTTTCAATCCAGATCAACCTATTCAAGAGGAGGTTCATAAGCATAAGTTTCCAAGTTTCAAACAAATTGAGCCTCCTAACCTTCTTAAGGTCAAGATTCTAAGTTTTAGAAATCCTTTACCATTGCAAGAGCCTAAGTTGGCCCAATCTGAACTTGTTATGTCTCAAAATCAACCACATGAATAGCCTTTTTTCCTCCAAGAAACTCAAGAAACTCCCCAAGTTTCCCTACCAGATGAATTTGAGTGTCATATCACTATTTTCCTTTATAAGGATGGACCTATTGTCTTTCAATATAACTCACTCACCATGAGAGAAGCTAGTAATATAAATTTTGTGCATAAAGCTATAAGGCAGTATAATTTAGAGTAGAAATAGACCGAACAAGAAAATATCTCTCAAGAAGAATCTTTGAATGTTTTAACTAATGAGCTTCCTTGTTTTGTTGAAGATAATGAAAATGTTGTAACATTTATCTCAGAAGATCAGCCAGGACAACAGGATAAAAAGGTAAAAGAGGTTGATCAAGAGGAGCACTCCACAGTTTGGTTTAATGAATTACCTTCTTTTGTCAAAAATGGTGAAGAAAGTGTGATTTTTCTCTCACCAATAGTAGATTTGGAACAACAAGAAGATGTTAAACATTTTGATGAGTTGCTGATTGAAGACAATCAATGTGATAATGGAGCATTGGATTAGGTAAAGGAGTACAAAAGTGAACATTTTGTCGTGTCTAGAAGGTTTGATAAGCACTGCCATCAGGAAAAAAACAATCCTCTTTTATTGAAAATCTGAGAAGAATGTGATGGAGATTCATTTTGGAATGATCTTGATGATTTTATTACAAACTTAGATAATGTGAAAGAGGTTTCAGTTAAACTATTTGATGAACTTCCTAGTTTTGTGAATGAAAATGGAATGAGCATGTCTATGCTAAGATTAGTGCCAAGTTTTGAACAACAAAATGATGAAATCCACTTGGATAAGCTGTTGATTAGTGAGCAAATATATGAGAGCAACTTTGCTTTGAGTGATCAAGAGGTTGAAATTCATGAGCAAGAACAAAACACTGGTTTCCAAGGTATGAGTTTTGATACCTCTTTAAGTTCTCAAGAAAGTAGCCATGAAGATATCTTAGAGCATGTCATAAATCAAGGAACTAATAATGAATTTGATGAAGATTTGCACACAAACATAACAGAGGATTTTTGTTCAAATCTGGATGACATGTTTTCAAGTGATTTCAATTAGTAAAATGAGGTCAAAACAAAAGACAACCAACATGAAATCAGAAGTAAGAAATTAGATTTCATTTTGTCCAGAGGATGCCCCATTAGAGATTTAGCGAAAAGGGATACCAATAAAATACAACTAGTTGTCAGTGTTCCTAATGATGAGATTCCAACTAAGGAGCAACAGATTCATCTTTCTTATATACCTCAAAATAGTAACATGTGTGATCATTATGAAGAGGTAGGTGGGCTTGTTTTCACCCTCCAAGAGTTGTTGGAGCAGTTGATCATAGATTTGTTATTTCTCTACATTCTTTTGGTTGCACATACACATGTGAAACATTACAAATTGTTGAGGAAGGGAACCTACTTCAAAGAACCAGTAAATAGCTATGTCTAAACACTACCACTACTGGCTAGAGTAGGTTAGAGTAGGAGTTTTTAGTTAATAAGTGTTGATTGCATATCTATTTATGTTTAGTTTTCGTGTTTCAGGAAGTGTTGTTACACAGTTTGTTGGCCCTATTCAGGGCAATTGTAATTTGCTTTTTAGTTTTGTTTTGCTGCTGTATGAGTTCTAGTAGCTAAGTTTCAAGAGGTTCTATACGTTGCAACAACCAAGAAAAGACTCCTATGCCCAATGGACATACAAGGCTACTAATCATATTTGTTTATTAGGAAAACACCCCTAAGAGGTTGCCAAAAATGTTACCAAATTGTGTTTACAGCTCAATTAGGTTGGGCCTTAACAACAATTGTTAAAAAGGGGTAAAAAAGAAACTTTCATGCTTAGGGTCATCCAGTCAACATCTACTGTCTTAGCGAAGAATTGTTACATGATCACATTATTAGGATCATGTAACAACTCAAATTGAGTTGTTACACCATTCGAATAAGTGAAAATGCATCAGCAAGTCAGGAGACATTCAAGGGATGACAAGTGATTGAAGCTAAACTAATCTTTATAGTTCATGTTTTCAAATATATTGTTGCAGTTCATTCAATGCAATTCAGTGCAGTTCAGGAAAAGGTACTTATAACTTGTCAATTCTTCATGATTATAAACATATGTTTCAAATAGTGTTCAGTTCATGTTATGTATTTGATTCATAAAAGAAATTACAACATAAGTCATTAGATGATATGAAATAATTGATATATTCAAAAGAGAAATGTTTATATAGTCCCACACAAGTTGTGAGAGTAATTGTATTTGATAGGAGATAAAAGGGCAAGTACAAAACATGAAAAGAAGATATATAGAAATAAGGAGGGGACCCGTCATTTCCTAGATGAATGATGAATCCCATTGTTGGAGGTTGCACCAGCATCTCGAGTTGCCCAAGTGCAGCTCCAGAAGAAAACCTACAAGGGGAGGAAGAAAACTAATGTTAGAGCTCAGGGTACAATCATTCATCTTATATATATTTAGTCAAGAACACTTTCTATTCTATAATTGATCAGCAAAGCAGAATGAATAAACTAAACAAGAGGTGCAGACACCAAATTAGGAGATAAATTAGAAAAGTGAAACATCAGATCATACAGATCAAGAGAGGGACTTCAACTTCCATGATTTTTATCTAACATGTTTATTGACTGTGCAGCTTCAGGTCAAGTGTGATAACATATGAAAATTATAGCATGTGGAGAAAATGTGGCTCCCATAGGGGTTGATCCTAGCATGTTGTTCTATTCTTAGCTGATTAGTAGTCAAGCTACAATCAGAAGGAGCATAGATTCTAATGGTAGTCAAAAGGACAATATAAGAGGAACAGTCACTTTGCAATCAATGGAAGGTAGTTACATGTGTTGATAACTAAGAGGGGGGTGAATTAGTTATCCTAATTATTTCTTCTTTCTGAACTTTCTTATTAATCAATGCAGCATTAATTCAAACAAGCAAACATTACCATGAAATGGAAAAACACATGACATAGTGTTTTTGACGTGGAAACCTTGTTAAGGGAGAAAACCATAGGGTGATTAACCCAAAGATTATTCTCTATTAGAAGAATAAGGAATTACAAAATGGCACTTGCCAATTAGGGCTCACTGCCCGAGCACACTGCTCACAAAGGAGGTACACTGCCTACAAGGAGACACACTGTCTACAAAAGAATGTTATACAATACTTGAACTGATTGAAAGCATCCACATATGCTGGAGTTTAGTTCCGGTTAGGCTCAATACACTGATCTGCTGCAATTCATCTTTCCTCTTCTCTTATGCTGCTTTCCTTTCACATACCGGACCTTCCTTACTGCTTCTACTCTGCTCTACTTTTATTCGCATATCACATATCACCACAACACTTCTCACAACTAAATCCATCCTATATATATCTGCACAAGTGATTTCATTATCTTTCTAGTCGGCACCCGGAACAGTCAATCTTCTCACAAACTATGTTATGTCGGCTGAATCCTTACACATCAAGTAATGCGGATCAAGCATATACTTGTAGAAATCATTAATCATTTTGGCCAAACATGATTCATGCCTTCATAACCTTTACCACCATCAGTAACACATCTAGAAAGTAGTCTGATGTTCTATCAGTCAGTTCTTCCTTTGTTCACACTGTTTCTCAGGAACCCGGTACTCAAGTATTCATATCTTTTACCTCATCTATCACCGGAGGCTAAAACCTTGGAATCTATCACTCAAGGTAGTACTCTTTACTTCCCCAAATCCATACTTCACCAAGATGCCTCCTCTAAGAGATCCAGACCTGTCTGTTGGACCTTGCCACATGCTCTATTCTTGTTTACCAGACCACAACATTCTTCACTCTGACTTCCAGTTGAGACACACCATGTCCTGCGGATGTGTGGGATGAACTTTGTTGCCATCAATGACAACAATCATGAATCCATATAGTGTCTCTTGCCAACAATCTCCCCCTTTGGCATTGATGGCAACACTTAGTGAAAAATGACTAAGTGCTTACACTATACTCCCCCTTGGCTGATGCTCTGTCTTTATATACATTTTCCAGAGCTCCCCCTTAGTTGGATTCCTGATTTTTCACTGCTCCTCACTCCCCCTTTGACATCAATGGCAAAGGGTAGGGTCCGCACACTAAAATTTTCAAAAAATTTACTATACTTAGCCGCATAAGTATATACATATGGCATACTTACATATACTTAAGTATGTCTGAAAAAGTATTCTTCAGTTATACAACTTCTGTCGCCCAACTCTACTTCATCCTGTCCAAAATTGAGATGTGACCACTCAACAGGAAAGCAAATGCTTCAGCCTTCTTAAGATCTGTCTGATCATTGGTTCGGGCTGTAATCTGAGCATCATTTATGGCCTCATGCATGGCCTCTAACTTAGAGATAATAGTCCTTCTAAGTTCACCCATCCGGTTAATTATGTTCTTCCTTTCCTTCTCAAAATTCTTTATTGCATTTGTGATTGCAATAGTTTGACACTCTTGATTTACTATGGAGGAAGAGAGAGGATCAAAACTTTGAGAAAAACTTAGTAGTTTATCCTCTTGCTCTTTTATTTTCTTTTCAATCTCTACTGTTGCTTTGGACTAGGAGATACAAAATTTGTATATTTCACTGCCATCCTTAAGAGCATTTTCTAAGCTCTTTATCCCAATACTTATATTTCTCCTATCATTAGTGATTAATCCTTGTACCTCTGAGAATCTCTTATCCAAAAACTCCATTCGGACCTTTTCTTCAGCTAATTTTTCTAGAGAATCAAAATGTTTACTAACACCACTCACTAAGGTTTTGAGATTACCAGAAGAGGAGGCTGTGGGATCCTTCTAAAAAGATGGCATGATCTTTTCCAACACTCCGGATGCAACTTCTATCAACTCACAGTCTTCCATATGAGACTTTAGGAGTTTCTCATTGGCCTTGGCATTTGCAAATGAAGCTATCTTCATTGTTTGTATTGGAGAAAGAGAGTCAAAATCAAATGGTCCTTTTAGCCATTCCGGTTCATCAGTCTCCATGCTCTCTTTTGTTAAGAAGTCCTTGACAGATTCTGCAGTGTCTCTTGCCGGAGACAGATGTTTCTTCTCTTCTGCACTCTTATTTCTTGAAGCTTTCTCTCCTTCAACATTCTTAGTACTGTCATCTCCTTTTTCTTTCACCTTTGCTTCTTTCTCCTATACTCTTTCTTCTCTTTTAGATCTGGAGACTGTAGGGGAAACTGGAGGAGAAATGTTAGTTTGTTTGGGGCCCACCTCTTCTGACATTTTCTTAGGAGTTTCTTCTACAACATTTGTAGTGGAGGGATTAGTACCCAAGTCCTCTATAATAGGAATATTAAATCTTTTGAAGGTTTTCTAGAGAATCTCTTCAGTGTCCTTGGCTACCTTGTTGGTCTCACCAAGCATAAGCTGATTCATCCTTGCTTTACTCCTGAATTCATCCTTGTAGTCTTTGAATACCATGTTCATTGTCTTGGGATCAATTGAAGGATATAGTTGAATAGCTATCTGTTCTTGGATCTCAAGGTCTTTTGCCATGGCATTGGTCTTTCTCATTTCCAACTCCTTCTCTAGACTCTTAGGAATTAGAGAGATAATTTCAATAAAAGCTTTATTGTAAATGTTCAAAAACTTAACTATGGCTTCCTCCAGAATCTTTTTATCTGCTTCATTATAATAATCATAGAATTCTATTAATGGTTGTAGGTTGCCATCCACAGTGACTGCTTTTACTACATCATCTAAGGAGAGAGTAGGTTTTTCAACAAATTCCTCTTCCTTCTCTTCTTCTTCTTCTTGACCGGATGATTTCTTCTTCTTCTTTAGTTTCCTAATCTCCTCATCTGATTCGGTTTCCTCTTCATCCTTTTGACTTGCATAAGCCCTTGTGGCTTTTGTCTTTGATCTTATCTCTCTTTTACTAGATGCCTGGACTTTCGGTTTTGAACTTTTGGCTGTGACAGGTGCAAATCTTTTTGATGATATGGTCCAGGTTGAGGTTTCTACCAGAGCACTTTCCTTGCTTTTCTTTTCTGCCTCTTTCTTCTCTTTCTCAGCCCTTTCCATCCTTTTCTTGTGGGCATCAAGTGCCTCCTTTGAGATGCCAAGGCTTTGAGCAATATTTTCTACTTCTTTTCTCACCTTCCTCTTGATCTCTAGTTCTCTGAGTTCAACATGGATTTTTATACTTAGCTCCTCAAAGGTTCCAAACCTTTCTGCCTTTGGATCTTTAGGCTGGCTTAGCATGTGTTGAACATGCAGCTCCACAATCTATTCATCAAATTCATACCCCATGGGCATGATCCAGACTATCCTTGGCTCTACTGCCTCCATAAGACATTGATCAGTGTCTACCATGAAGCACACTGTATCCTTGTATTTTTCAACTACTGATTTGGGGATCCTTTCTCTGATTTGCATTGTATTTTGGAATTGCTTGAAGTAACCCCACAGAGCTATATTTATTGCCTTTACATCTCCAAGTTCATGCAAGTAATCTCTGATCTAGATAGCTACCAGTTTGTCATTTTCCCATACCCATCCATTTGATCCAGGAAGCTCATTCATGAAGTAGAAGAACAAACATAGTATCAGTCCTCCATATTTAAAGGAGTTCTTTTTGTCCTTCTTGATCTTCTGTATGTTTTCCATTAATTGGCTCAAGAGGAGTTCACAGAGATCATAATCTGCATTCTTTCTCAGTATCTCATAGGCTGTGTATACTGTAGTTCTGGATACTGAATTCTCCCTACTAGAATGATATATCTTGTATCCTATTATCATAGATGCATACTTGATATCTGGGTCAGTAATATCTTCAATGGTCATTGCCCTCTTATCAAATTTTGATCCAGTGGCCTCTGTGACAATGTTGTTTTTGACAGATTTGAGGACAGGAATTCCTCCGGAGGAATGTAAACCAGTTACTACCCTAATTGCTTCCTTGGTGATCTTGCAAGGTCTATTCAGCCATAGGAAGTTATCATGCACCCTACTTAAAACATATCGGACCCATTCATCTTCTTCAAAGTAGGGGAAATGAATGAATTGATCAAAATGCTTTTCTTGGATGCCCTTATATTCTGGTTTAAGCTCAAAAGCATCATCTATCAATTGTTTGTGATAGATGTCTCTTAGTTTGAATTCCCCAAACTCTTCAATATTGGCATGTATGTAAACCCTAATGTCTTCTGTGTGTAAAACACCATGCGGAACACTAGAGAATGCTCCTAGGGGATCTACCTCCAAGGATTTGTATGGATGTTTCTTAAATGTAGGGCGAGGTCTATCAGAAATCTTTACAATATTCGGAGTACCCATTATCAAGAGATTTGCAGTGAGATATTTGAAAATGGAAAATACCTTTCGCGCCTATTGGTTTCACGGAGTTGGTTGGATTGATCTTTGGAAGTAATGACTTCTGCAAGTGATCTTCGATGAACTTGAGGAATTTAGTTGCAGAGCTTCGCTTTTCATTTCTTCTTCAGTGCAGAATGAATGAGTGATTAATGAAGAACCCTTATATTGCTCCGCAAGCCCTAATATTATACTGCAATAAGTGCTCAACCTACATTATTCCAGTTTGCCTTATTCAGGTGATTTGAAGAACCAGATCAACCCTGATCTTTAAACATCTTGCGGATCTTCCAAATCTTAACCACAGTTTGTTTGAATATATTCCTTATGACTCCTTCAATCCGTAACTCTTCTTGTGCCAATTTCGGCACCAATTGACTAGCTGGAGGAACAAGGTTTTCTTTGTGTCTCCCCTTCAGCCAGAGCTCACTTTTTAGTTTCTGGAAGGAATATCAGCACCAGAGTCTGGTGCGGATCCAACCTCTACATTCTCAGTACTTTTCTTCACCCAAATCTTGCTCATCTCATTTTTAACTTCATGCACATTCATCTTTTGTTTACCCTTATCTTGATTCTGATTATATACCAGACCTCTTTTGTCTTGATTCTTGCTTCTGTAGACTTTTGCATTATGACTGGACCTATTACAGATTTGGCAAACAACATTTCTTTGCATATTTGACTGATATCCTCTTGATCTGCATTGATTAGCCATATGACCTACTCTATTGCATGCAAAGCATCTACCATTGAATGATTTGTTCATTTGCATATTTCTGCATTCATGAGACTTGTGACCATACCTTTTGCAGTTAAAACACTGTCTAGAGAAGGATGAATTAGTCTGATTCATTCTCTTTCTGCACTAATTAGCTTTGTGACCAAAGTGATTGCAACTGTGGCAGTATCCATTGAAGGATGGATATCTTTGAGCATTGGGTTGTCTTACCAGAGGTTTTCTAGGCCTATTTCTTGGATTTTCTTATTCAAAATTCTTCTAACCGGATCCAGAGCTTTCTCCTTTCTCATATCCCAAACCACACTTGTCATTTGCCCTCTTTTGACTTCCAAGAAGAACTTCAAGTTGAGCAGAACTTATCTTGAATTTCTCTTTATATTCATTTGTTGTTTGAAGATCCCTTTTGAGAGAGACAATTTGATCCTCAAGTTTTTCTTCATTATCTTTAGCATCTTCAAGATCAGATTCAAGATGTCTGATAATTCTATCCATCTGGTGGCAATCTTCTGATTTCTCTTTGAGAGATTGTCTTAGATTGTCTTCAATTTTTCTTTTCTCTTCAATCTCTTGAGTAAACTTTATAACTCCTAATTCTATTTCATGTCTTACCATAATGACTTCTTTTGATAACTTTTCACATAACTTGGTTTTCTCAGTCAGTTCTTCATTTGCATTATTTTCTTCACCTTGTCTTGCCAATTGTTGAAGCAGCTCCTTTCTCTTTTTCATAGAGAGACTTAATTTATCTTTTAGTTCTCTCATGAAACCATCAGCCTGTTTGAGTCTTTCCTTTAATTCATTGACTTCAGAGTTTGACTGTTCAAGATCATCAAGGGCAGTCTTGAGTTGTTCTCTTAAACCATATGGATCCATTTGAACTCCCAGATCTTCCTCAAGCTGTTAGGCTCTGTTAGGAGGAACTTAGCTCTGATACCAATTGTTGATAACTGAGAAGGGGGTGAATCAGTTATCCTAATTATTTCTTCTTTCTGAACTTTCTTATTAATCAATGCAACATTAATTCAAACAAGCAAACATTACCATGAAATGGAAAAACACATGACAGTATTTTTGACATGGAAACCCTATTAAGGGAGAAAACCACAGGGTGATTAACCCAAAGATTATTCCCTGTTAGAAGAATAAGGAATTACAAAATGGCACTTGCCAATTAGGGCTCACTGCCCAAACACACTGCTCACAAAGGAGGCACACTGCCTACATGGAGACACACTGTCTACAAAAGAATGTTATACAATACTTGAACTGATTGAAAGTATCCACATATGCTGGAGTTCAGTTCTGGTTAGGCTCAGTACACTAATCTGCTGCACTTCATCTTTCCTCTTCTCTTATGCTGCTTCTACTCTGCTCTACTTTTATTCGCATATCACATATCACCACAACACTTCTCACAACTAAATCCATCCTATATATATATCTGCACAAGTGATTTCATTATCTTTCTAGTCGGCACCCGGAACAGCCAATCTTCTCACAAACTCTATTCTGTCGACTAAATCCTTACACATCAAGTAATGCGGATCAAGCATATACTTGTAGAAATCATTAATCATGTTGGCCAAACATGATTCATGCCTTCATAACCTTTACCACCATCAGTAACACATCCGGAAAGTAGTCTGATGTTCTGTCAGTCAGTTCTACCTCTGTTCACACTGTTTCTCAAGAACCCGGTACTTAAGTATTCATAGCTTTTACCTCATCTATCACCGGAGGCTAAAACCTTGGAATCTATCACTCAAGGTAGTACTCTTTACTTCCCCAAATCCACACTTCACCAAGATGCTTCCTCTGAGAGATCTGAACCTGTCTGTCGGACCTTGCCACATGCTCTGTTCTTGTTTACCAAACCACAACATTCTTCACTCTGACTTCTGGTTGAGACACACCATGTCCTGCGGATGTGTGGGATGAACTTTGTTGCCATCAATGACAACAATCATGAATCCATATAGTGTCTCTTGCCAACAACATGGAGATAAGGTTAATATTTATTTATACAAGCATTCAAGTGACATAGAGATAGTCATTCAAAAGAAGAGTATTGTAAACATATTTATTCTCAGATAGAGATTTACATGACCTTGTTTGGATTTGTCAAAGCATGCATCTTCAAGCATATTGAAGAGACTTTTGAAATGGAGTATTAGAAAACCAAGTGAGATTCTTGTCAAAACCTAAAGTATATGTGTCAAAGGTTTCAAAAGGGTAAAAAAAAATTGAGACAGTGAACTTATTTTGTTTTTGCATTTTGAAGGTATGTCTGATCAAAGGAGCAGGAGTTTTTAAGAGTATTTGTTAAATTTTGTTGAGTACTGTCAAGAGATAATTTGTAGTTGACTGTGTTAATAGTCCCAATGACTATGTTCACAATCATATGAGGGCTGCAAAACTGTAACAACTAGAGCATATAACTTTGAAAACAATTAAGGAAATTATTAAAAGGTCTGCTACAGTTTTTCTTTTTGCAAATGGATATAGAAGACAATCAACTTGAAAAGATAATCAGCAGCATGACAGTTACAGACTCAATTAAACAGTGAGTTTAGATGAAGGGGCCAATCATTATATGAAGCAGTTAGCACTGTGTATGAAGTCTACAGTCACAAAGAGGAAACAATCCATGTCTTTCTCATTTTTCTTTGGAGTCTATCATTCTTTCCCTCTACATGTAATTTCATGTCTCTTTCTCAAATTTAAGGCTTAGTGTTAGATTCACTCAGTACAAACCTTACTCATGCTAAGTATGGATGTTTAAAGAACAACAAACAATCAAAGGAGGCCACAAAATGTGTACAACAGTAAGAAGGAGCAGTCCCTGAGGAAGAAAGGTGAAAAAATAGCGCTAAAAGAATAGTCCTAAAGAATGACATAGTTTTCAAGGATAGTCATTGAGGTCTTGGAGCAGCCCAACTTGGAGATTACATGATAGCATGATTTTTAGCAAAGGATTGTCACCATTGAAAGAGTAGTGGTATAAAAGCCTAAAGGGACTGATCATCCATCATGAACTTAGTTAAGTTCACTAAGGCTAATGAAGGGCTGTCTAACCTAGCAGACTTGATACATTTTCCAAAAGGATCCTGACAGAGTTTGTGAGGGGAGGTTCACTAGTGTCAAGAGCTTATGACAATGATATAAAAGACTTGGCAGAGGTTTGAATGTTCAAGAACATTAATCAAGACATACCATAAAATAGAGCATGCATCCTAGAGTACTCAAGAGCAGTGCAAAGGAGGTGTCTATGCCAAACAGATCTCCTTGAATATCATCCACTTCAACATCCACAAGCTCAGTGTAAGCAATAAGAATAGAACAAATATTTACCACTTTTTGTTGTGAATGAGGTGTGAAATTTCTAGTGAAGTTTTGACCATTGAAATGGATGACATGCAAGCAGAGAGGGTTTTTTAAATAGCCCAAAGGAGGCAGACACCTTTATGACTATGCCACCACAATAAAAAAAATCATTTGAAATACTGTTCAAGTCAATCATGTTATAAAATATCAAAAGGGTTATGAGGATCAGTCTAAGAATAGTCATGAAGAAGGACAATTATAAAGCATGTAGAATAATCTTTCAAATATAGGGGTTTGCCAGAGAGTAAAGAGGGATCAGTCATCAAATAAGAGGATGACAGTCAAACCATGACAATGCAAAAGAAACATCATGCAAACAAAGACAACAGTGATAGTTAAGGGGCAACCTACAGTCATCCATAGACTGCTTAATGTTGTAGCAGTCATCTATGATTGAGGAGCAGCTTGAAAAGACTAAAACCTGTGCATGCCTGAATAAATTCTTACTAATGTCTCGTGAGATAGCTTTCCATCATTTTCATCATAAAGAGCATTAATATAGGAATAAAATGAGAGGAACAAAGCCAAAAAGAAGTGAGTTCTTTACCATGGTCATGGATAGTTATGAAGAATCCAAATTGTTGAAGGATTTTTTTATTGTTGGTGGCTATGTTTTCCCTACAGGAGGAGTGAGAGAGTTTATAAGGCTTTCTCAAGACCAAGTGAAACATCAAGTGTTCCCATGAGAGAGCATTTGGACCTCATCCATCACACAACAAGAGGAGATAGTGTAGTATTGAGCTCTTCCAAGTCATCCACCTACTCACAAACATCAAAAGGAAGAACAATAAAAGAATAAAGTCTTCACAATTTTATTATGGAAGAAAAGTAGCAACAAGAGAGGAAAATAGCTGCTTACAGGTGTCAGAGTCAAGAGTGAAACAAGGAGGCTTTTTTCTACTTTCCATAGGTTTCATCATTTTTATACACAAAAAAGTTGTAGAGAACATAATTTTGAAAACCATATTCAAAAAATTTAGAAGAGTTTCATCCATGGTGCATGTTATAATAGCTAATAAGCTAGTTAAAAACAAAATACCAAGAGTAGATGTCAACGTAGAGTGATACATTAGAAGGGCGGTAGTCAATGAAATCCTAAAAGGAGTTTCTGTATGGAGGCAATTCACAACATAGCAAGGAGCAGTGGTATAGTAGAAATTACAGAAAATACATGGCTTTCAGAAGAAGAAAAGAAAATAACTTCTAGTTTTCAAAGGAAAATGGAATAGCATGAAGCCCAAGACATAAATTTTTTAATTATATTGCTCATGAGGGGAAGTAACTAAACTTTTACTACCTTTATCCGTGTAAATAGCAGATTTTCACTGGTTTTCCTTCAGTAAAAACAACAAAACAACAAAAGGAAACCATCCTTACCATGAATCAGAGAAGCATAAGTAGCGAAGACCAATAACATATGGAGTAATCTTTTGAAACCCTACAACAGAGCCTTCTTCTAGAAGCCCTTGGCAGTGTAGAGGAACAAACTATGAGAAGAATAGTGAAATGAAGAGTCTTTAGGGTTTCAAGATACTTTAACTATTGTTGCCCTAGTTGGATGGGCTTAAAGTCACATTTTTGACTTTTGATTAAAATAGATCATTGTAAACTGATAATGCCTGAGGTCAAATCCTAAGATGATCAATGCATAGGAAAACATCATGAGGTTGTGGGTGTTGGAGGGACTCATAAGAGAATGATGAAGCTTTTGATTTTTTTAAAAAGTTCTCTTTTAAGTTACCTTAAATCAAAACAAAGGAAGAATATATGATTTAGGTTTGAAAAGGTAGAAACGATGAGGGTTTTTACATTTTACATTTTGGGCAAGTTTAAAGGTATGTTTATAGGCCAAGGGCATATTGAGGCTATTATTTTGCATGGAGAATGGAGATGGTAGGCATTTTTTGCCTTAAGGGCTAATATGGTTAAGATTACCCCTTGAATTTTTGCATGAACTTAAGATAGAAAAACAAAAATATGTAAACAAGTATTAAAGTAATGATTTATAAATTACTTTAATATTTGTCATGAAAATGTAAAATTGAGCATTCACATAACACCTATTAAAGTAAGTCATAACTGATTACTTTAATATTTGTTGAAATTGTTTATCCTTGTCCCAAAATCATTTAGAAACATAAGGGCGGTGGAACTGACACTGTTTCATGCATTTGGAGATATTTGGAGTTCTATATTTGGCTTCAAGTCAAACTATAGTTCTTTCTGAGTTCTCATTGGTCAAACTGATAGAGAAAGGGAATTTAGAGCTATTTTAACTTATTTGGAGTAGTTTTGGGTCCTATTTTTTAGGCTTTTCAGTTTTGCTTGTGAGACACATTTTGGAGAGATATTTTTGGGTGTAGTTAACTGCAGTTGACTTCTCTTGACTCTTTGGAGTCCCTTTTGTATTATAGGAGGATAAACTTAGTTTTTTAATTAGTTCTTGATTTTTGGCTTTCTCTTGCACATTACAAAGAAGCAGAGAGTTTTGTAACTCATTTTTGACAGATTTATATATAGCAGCAGGTTTATAGGTTATATTTTTGTCAATTTTTGTAGTATTTTCCTTTTATTACTTGAAAGATCAATATTTTACCTTCTCATATTTGTGTATATGCCTTCAAGAATGATTTTAATGAACTTAATGTGTTTTAAACATCAAAACCCTTAGTTTGTCTCATTCATCACTGCAAGTACACAAAAAATAATTGATTATCATAGGTCTCAAGTTGTGCTAGTATTTATCTTGAATTTTAGGTGGGGAAACATAGTTTTCCTCCCAAAAGATAGATCTTTTAGCCTTCTTTTGATGTATTTATGTGATTAGATTGCCATTCGTTGAGCTGTGTAAAGAAATCCTCTAAGAAATAATTGTGAATCAAGCTACCCTTTAGTATCATTTGGTGAATCACCTCCTAGAGTTAAATTTACATTTTTAGAGTAGTCTTTCTTCCCCTTTCCCATTAATCCATTAGTTTCTTAGAGATCTAAAGGGGAACTAGCCCATAATCTGGAGACTCATCTTCACTATGAGCATACCCACAGGCTTGAAGATGTTTCCATGTTTCACGAGATTGCCGAGTCTTCAAGCTTAGCATCTGGGTGCAATCTCCATGACAACAATAACCATACAGGGAAGGAAAGGATAGAATAAAAAAACAATATGAACAACAATACAGTGATGAACATGGAATGCTAAAATAGATTATCAGTCATAACAAGCAGTAAAAAGTAAAAGGTTAAACATGTATAATTTTGATATATATGGGTTGGACAAGTGCTGTTGGTTGTTTTGTATTATGAAAAAATATTGTGATAGGTGTATGGTTAAACTTTTAATAGACTACTAATAATGGAGTGGCCTCCTTGGCCACTCATATGTATATGTCTATTTTAAACATTAGTAATATATCTGTAATTAAAAAAAAAATTGTTTAGTTGACCCAATGTTAGTGGCAATGGTTGGAAATGGGATATATAAGAGTAATTCAATCTAATAAGGGGATTGAAAACATCAAAATATTTGGTAGGAATGCTGATGAAATGTAGAAAGACACAAACTATTGTTGGAACATGTCTCTTGTTGTTTGTACAAGAGGTTACAATACATAAATTTAATTAAGTATCCTTCCCATTACATTGTAAAAATATTTTGCATAAATCAACTTTATTTAAGATTGTTGCCATGGCTGGTCATTATAATTTAGAGAAAAAGACTATTTTGGATAGTAATTTTACTATGTGAGATGCGTGTGTATCTCTTACATACACGACTTGATTTGATCATATTTATGTGATTATAATCTTGATTATCAAAACTTCCATTATTATGTGTTGATTTTAAATCTATTTACAAATAATTGTTAGAAAATTAATCTTATTTGGACATATTACATTAAAAAACCATAATATAATAACCTACAATACATTAAAATAATACATTATTATACTATAGAATATCTTTTTAACCTTATAAATACATCCCAATTTCATAAAATCTTAGAGATGATATCTTGTATAGAATGGAATACATTAAATTCATGATCAATACCCTATAAAAATATAGAAAGGAAATGATTTTATTAAATAGAATAAATTTTCACCTGTGTCTATTCAAGAGTATATGAAATTACAGTTTGTCATAATGGATTGCATTGATAGATGTGATAAAAAAGACATGTTAGAGCATCCAACAACCAATAGTCTCATATGATCATTTGTAATATTGTTAGACTATTATTGCACAACTAGTTAGTGCTACCCAGTTATCTTGGTGGCATGTCCTAGATGATTGGCTTGCACATGGTCTACATCAACCATGTTCTCATTACTGGGAACCTAAGTTCTATCCCTATGTGTGAAGACATGATGTCATTGGAAATTAGGCACCATGAGATTTTAGAGTGAGCTATATGTTCCAAGGGTTTGTACACTTTTAAGGGGGTAGCCTTCATTATGCTAGGATGAAAAGGCATCAATGGTTTATCTTGACAAGATGGATGGCCCTTGCACCTATTTTTATATGGAGCCCAATCATACTTGGAGGTTAAATTTTCCACATTTTTGGCGGTGCATTTTCCCCCAAATTAATTAATGGGGGAATTAGAAGGGGTCTGAAGCCCCTCTTGTGGGGCCCAGGGAGATGACCCCCCTGGTGGGGGGCCGAGGGTAGAGGCCACAGTGGGTGTTTGGGGGAAACACCCCCAATGGGGGTTGTTAGGTGCAGCACCCCTGAAGCAAAAATTGTCTATTATTTAATAAAGGCGTCGGCAATTATTTTGCTATTGGCCGACATATAAAAAACCCACTCTGTATAACCACCATAAGTCTTGATAAAAATAGTTGGAGATGGTGAAAAGGCTTAGGATTCCTTTGATATTGTATTGTAGCATATTGCAGTGGTATTGAGTTGCAAGATTATTGGTTGTAGTTAGTTTGATTTGTTGGATAATAATATTGGACTCTTTGTTGGTGGATGTAGCCCGATTTTGGGTGAACCATTTTAAAATTGTCTCTTGTTGTTATTTCTGTGTATTTCAATTTCTTTGTTTAATCTTTGATTATCTGCATTTAATTGATATCTTCTGCATGCTATTCCTAATAGTACCTCTCATGATCCCTTTTTTTCCTTATCTTCCCCACCACATGATCATAGTGCTAGATCTTAATTATCTAATCTCATGGATGCTTAATGCCTAGTTCAAGTGCCTAAACTAATAATAAACCCAACCATGAGTTCATGAGTCTAATACTCATTGCATCTAATATAAACCTAGAATGTTAATTGAAAGACGTTCAAAATGACTTATCAAAGGAAATTATTGTGTCCAATCCCCATTTCCCTTGCCATTAATAAATTGACTAGGGTTAATTAGTTGACAATTTTTTTTAGGTCAATTTTTTGGTAGCCCAGAAGGGATCTCACATTTTGCAATATAGTACAATGTTATTTCATATTAATACAAGGTTTTAGCTCTCTTTGGTGGTGGCTTTTTTAACCAAAGGGGTTTTTCCATGTATATTAGTGTTCTTTGATGTTTGAATGATCTTGAGGCTATTGTAACTTATTTATTTTTCTCATCTAGATTGCTAATTACTATTTTATTATACCATATGAAATTATATTTGGTCACTACACTAAGTGTTTTATTGTAACCTCTAATCTAGTTTCTCAACAGGGGTTTGTGATGGAGGAATTCTTGTTGAAAGGGAAAGTCTAATATTTTTAATCAAGTAGGATTTTTTGGTTCTTGTAGTACCTTGTATGATTGAATCCATAGGGTTTGTTGGAATCCTCTCCTTATGAAATGAGATACAATAATGTAAAATGTAGTGCTTTGTTTAGTTAATAAGTTGATTGGTACAAGGCATGAAGTTTATTGTTTCTAGTAGACTTGGTGTGTTGGTCAAAGGGAATATATGAAATTAATTATTATTACTTACAAGGAGAGAGCAATGATAGCCACACCCTAATTATGGTCTTTGTCAAAGTCATGATGTATAAACATTTCTAATTCATCCAAGTCAACTACTACATCAAGGTAGAGTCAAGATAAGAGTTGCCACTCTTCTTTATAAGAAAGTAGTATCAATAAGATGAATGCTGATCAAAATTTAGAATGAATATATTATCACCAAAGTGCTTTACATGTAGGAGAAGAGTTTGAGTTGACTCAGAAGTTGACTTCAACACTCAACTAGAGGTGGAAGAAGGTTTCCACCAAGTGGAGAAGGAGTGTTGACACGTATCTTGGAGAGTTGTGTCAAATTCTCCAATTTGACACATAACCACCTAAGGTGGCTTAAAGCCATGTGAAAATATATTACCTAGGCTAAGTAATATATATTAAAGTTTTACACTAACACCCCTTTAAGCATAGCTTAGGTGAGTATAAGAAGATATGGGTTCCCGCTACTAGGCCTGGTGAGGTACCACTATACAAAGTAATCTCTCATGAAGTGGAGAAAGGTAGAAAACTCTACGGGAAAAAACTACCTTCAAAAGAGAGAACAGATGCATGAAATTTAAACAAGTGAAGAAATACTACTTCTTTCACTAAGTACAATATATGTTTTCCTCATAGGAGATAAAATGATAGAAGGTCGATGACACCCCCATAATATGTGTCCTGCTATAGTTAGGTTGAATACTTGATAAAGGATGCAGATCTAGATCTAAGAATGCCAAACAATATTCCTTCCCTTTGGGAAGGAATGAAACCAACTAAAGATGCATCATATCTCTTCATTCCAAATAACAATATGCAAGAAGATGTATATATGTTCCTAAATCATGCTAAAGCTAATCTAAGGATGATGATGCCCATTTTGATGTCTTCGAAGAGTGCTTAGGTGTGCCCATGTCGATGTTGAAGAATGCCATAATCAAATCAGGTGCATGCCTAATAGATGAAGATGATGACAATCTAGAACCATGTGTAGATGGATGTACAGAGCATGATTTTCTAGAAGAGGATAATATTAGGGTAAAAGCAAAAAGCTATGTCACACTTTCAGCCAACTTATCAACACAAGTGAATTTAAGTATTTCTAACTAAAAATCACTTTTGGTCAAACATATGATCATGTAAGATTTATTCTAGCTACATCGGATATGTCCACAATTTTTCCAACTAAAATTGTTGGCTAAATGCATATGTAGCACTACTATGAGGCCAATTTATCAAAAAAATAAATTATTTGAAAAACTTGATATTTCAACAACTTATACTTGTGTAAATAACATTTAAAAAAAAAATAAAAATACCCTTTCGTAGATCTATAAGTTTAGTTTTCAAAAATATATATATTTTAATATTTTAATTATTATTTATATTTTCCTTTCTATTTTTACTAAAAGTAGGTTATCAACACAAAACATTAGGTCGATTACCATGTCAAGGAATAATAGTAAAACTTATTAAAAAAATTGAAAAAATATGATGCACTAGATAAAAGAATCTATATCAAGATGATATAATTTTTTTTCTATTTTAGATAAATAGTTAATATGAAAGTTGACATCAAATGGAAACAACTACGTTTTAATACACGCACATTTTATTATTTATTTAAAAATATATATTTATAAAAATTGGAAAAAAATATATCCGTGCACTAAAGTTTCAAGTTATAAATACACAAAAAAAAATTGAAGAAAAACAATAAAATTTAATATATAAAGATTGATGTCTCATGTAACTTCATTTTTCAGCATTTGATCAGCAACTAAATTATAGTGTCAATTTATTAAAAACTATATTCGAATAACTTTTTAATTTTTTCAAAAAATACAAACATAAAATATACTAAAAAATAAATATTTATTAGTTTATATCATTTCAAAATTCAAAACATTTCAGGAGAATAGAGGTTTAGGATTTTGTAGTTCTTTCTGAAATTCTGGATAGAACCATTTCCCATCTCACTATGGCTCTTTTGGCTTTTGTAATATTGGTTCTTTTGGTTTTCATAATAATAGAAGGTTCAATGTTTAGAAGCTGCTCTTTGCAAATAATCAAGCTATGGCTTTAGGAAAGGTAGAATTTGGAAGTGGCATTTGTCAGGTGTGGAGGGAAAAATTAGTTCCTGTTAACCCTAATACTTGTGAAGAAGTTTCTAAAACTGATGTTAGGGTTTCTATGGAAATTGTTAATATTTAAATTCCTGTTGATATGGTGAATCCCTATATCCAAGATCTTGCTTCACGGGCCATTATTGGTAAGGTGTGGAATTCCAAATTTAATTTTGATGTTTTTCTTAATTAGATTAGGGTTTCTTGGAAAGGGCTTTCAGATGTTTTTTTCTTGCATAAAGATTTATGTGTTTTTACGGTAATTTTTGAGAATGGCTTTTTTCGTGATAAAACCCTAAATCAAAAATTGTGGTTTTACCAAGGTAAAGGGATCTGTATTCAGAAATGGGAGCCTAATTTTGACCCAAGTAAAGCTAACATGAATTTTGTCCCATTTTGGATTATGTTGGCAAATTTACCTTTGGAATACAGAGATCTCAACATTATTGAATTCTGTGCTAAGTAAATGGGTTTTTTTATTAAGCATGATATGTCTAATTTTCAAAAACTAGAGTTGTCGATAAGGTTTTCCATAATCTTAAACACTTCATTTCCTTTTCCTAAATTTATGGAATTCCATTCTAAATTTGGGTCCTAGAAACAAGCAGTTGTTTTTGAAAATCATATGACTATGGAAAAACCAGAGCTTTTTGAATCAAATGGGTTTGTGAGGATTTGGAAAAAGATAAATTTTCAAGGGAAGATCTTGATTCTGCTAATATTGGGGAAGCATCATTAAATCACCTAGTCAATTCCTCTGTTTTGGATGAGGGGCAACATTCTGTTAAGGATCTATTGGAAGAGTGTTCTTTTGAGTTTGATATTGGTAAAAATGAAGAATTAGATACCCCTAATTTTTCTCATAATGATAAAGTGAAGAAAAATTTACTCTCATCTTTTAATAAGGAGGAAGATAACAACATGTTAAATGATAATCAATAGGATGTTTCATGTTTGGCTAATTTTTCTCTCTCTGAGGAGGAAGCAAAAGCCTTTGTTGATAAAACCATTTGAAAAGTTGCTTTTGATCTCATTGATGAGCTAGCGGATGAGGTAATTGTGGAAGAATCTCATATTACTGAAGGTATTTCTTCTGTTAATAACATTTCAGATCCAATCTTGGAGAATGATAATCAATTAAACATGGGGAAATCAGACTGGAAGGTTTCGCTAGGAGATGGGATTGGTAGTGAGGTTTTTGATTTCGCTACAAAAATGTCTATTTCTCAATCCTTAAGTCAGGAATCTCCAACCAAATCTAGTTCTATTTCTCCCTCCAAGAGAGGACATAAACCAAAATCTTTCAAAACACAGGAAGAAATTAAGGCTGGATTGCAGGCTACCCTTGAAACTTGTCTGAGATCGGGGAGAGTGAGAAACTCTCCCCGAGAACAATGAAGATCCTATCTTGGAATGTTAGGGGCATTAATGCCCCTAACAAGAGATGCTTGGTTAAGCATCAGTTAGATTCCTCAGGTATGGACATTGTTTTGCTTTAGGAATCAAAATTATCCCAATCTCAAGCTAATATTATTTTTCCAAACTGGTTCAAATGGAAGTTTCATCATTTTCCTTCTTAAGGGGCTTCAGGAGGTCTGGTTATTCTTTGGGATAGTAAAAGCTTTGATGCAGATCTAATTTGTTCTACTCAAAACTTTTTATTGGTTAAAATAACTTCCCCATTGCTAAACTTTTGGTTATTTAATATTTATGGACCAATTTCGACTAGTGAAAAAAAAGGTGTTGGGATATATTAATAGCACTTTTAGAAAAGTTATATGAAGAAAAAGTTATCTTAGGGGGAGATTTTAATGCTATCACTTGTTTATCATAAAAGTCGGGAGGTATTTGCCCTCCTCAGAGGGTAATTGATGATTTTACTAATTTTATTTCAGATAATGCAATAGTTGATAGTCCTTTATTGAATGGGAGTTTCACTTGGTCAAATAGGAGAAAGGATTTTCTAAATATTGCAGAAAGGTTGGATAGATTTTTGTTTTCTTCTAAATGGTGTCTTGATTCTAAAATTTTTGGTACCTATGTTCTTCCTTTCTCTGCATTAGATCACTTTCCCATTTCTCTTCACTTGGATTTGGATTTGATTAGAAAGAAATTTAGATCTTCTTTTAAGTTTCAAGCTATGTGGTTTAGAGATAAAAACTTCTTATCCTTACTGGAATCTTGGTGGAAGAATGCCCCTTTTGTGAAAGGTTCTCACATGTTTTGGCTTAATGAAAAGTTGAAATTTATAAGAGGAAAAATTAAGGAATGGAATAAATTTTTGTTTGGCAACATATTTTCTCAAAAAGTAGCACTGCAATCTCAACTAGAACAGATGAATGAAGCAATTATAAGAAAGGGTATGAATAGTGCATCCTTTGAATGTGTAAAAGCTCTTCAATCTACTTTAGAGGAAGCTTTAGCCCAGGAAGAAATTTTTTGGAGGCAGAAATCAAGGGAGACGTGGTTGAGAGAAGGAGATCGAAACAAAAAAAAATTTCATGTATCGGCTATGGTAAGAAGACATAAGAATTCTATTTTTTCAATTAAAGACTCTATGGGGAATATTTTGCAAGATGTTCTTATTCAAAAAGGAGTTAATTTTTTTCAGAAGCTCCTTTCAAAAGAAAATAATTCGGTCTCTAATTTGACTGTGCGAGAAGTTATAAATCATATTCCTACTTTGATTTCACAAGAAGACAATTTGGAATTGATGAAACATTTTTTATTAGAATAAATTAAGGCAATAGTTTTTTCCTTAGACCCAGACAAATCTCCTGGTCCAGATGGCTTTACACCTCTTTTCTTTCAAAAATGCTAGGAATTTCTAGGTAAGGATGTATGGCTAGCAGTAGAAGAAGCTCATAGAAATAGAACTGGTTTCAAAGAGATTAATTCTACCTTCATTGCTCTGATTCCTAAAGTTACTACTCCCTCCTCCTATGCTGATTTTAGACCCATTTCTCTTTGTAATACTTTATATAAAATCATTTCCAAAGCAATTATTTTAAGACTTGCTACTTTTATTCCAAAAATTGTATCCAATGAACAAGGAGGTTTTGTTCCAGGCAAGGAAACATCAGAAGGTGCTTTGGTAGCTCATGAGGTTTTGTACTCAATTCATCAACACAAACTTCCTGCTAGGTTGGTTAAGTTGGATATGTTAAAAGCATATGATAGAGTGTCTTGGGACTTTTTGTTTCAAGTTCTCCTTAAATTTGGATTCTCTTCTAAATGGTGTAAATAGATTTCATCTTGTATTACTAGTGTAAGTTTTTTAGTTCTGATTAATGGTTCTCAATTTGAATTCTTTAATTCCTCTCAAGGGATAAGGCAAGGTGATCCTCTGTCCCCTTTCCTCTTTATAATAATGGCTAAAGGTTTGAGCAGATTAATTATGAGGCAAAATTCCTTGGGTAATTGGAAGGGGATTAAAATTCCTAGAGTTCCTTTTTCTATTACTCATGCTTTGTTTACAGATGATACTTTATTGTTTGGGCAGCTTGTGATGTTAGAAGCTAAAATTTTGAAGGATGTTATTGCTAAGTATTGCTTAGTATTGGGTTAGAAAGTGACTCAGAACAAGTCTAATTTTTTTTTCTTTTTTTCATCTCCTTTGGTGCAACAAAGGATTGCTAAATTTCTAGGTTTTCAAGTGGATGTTCTCCCTTCTAGATATTTGGGAATTCCTCTTTTCTCAGGGTCAATTAAAAATATGTTTTGGGATAAACTTATTACAAGTATTAAAGCTAAAATTTCTTCTTGGAAAGGTAAATGGTTAACATTGGCGGGGAAAATTCTTATGATTAAAATAATTTTATCAGCAGTGCCTGTTTATATGCTTTCAGTGCTTATGGTTCCCAAGTCTATCCTTTCTTGCCTTGTGAGTATTTTGAGAAAATTTTTGTGGAATGGCTCTAATCTGAATGGGAGAAAGATCCCTCTAATTTCTTGCGACAAAATTTGTACTCCGAAACAACTAGGAGGATCTGGGATTCATAACATTGAAGCACAAAATAAAGCTCTTGGAGCCAAATTGGTTTGGAATTTATATGAAAAGTCAGAATCCAAATGGGGAAAAATAATGTTTGCTAAATATTTAGATTCATTTTCTCCTGAAAGAATCTTTACTATCCTTAATCCAAAGGAGGGTTCTCATATTTGGAATTTTTTGATAAAATGTAGAGAGGTGATTTCCCCTTTTGTATCTTGGGTTATTCATGATGGAAATTCTGCTCTTTTTTGAGATGATTCTTGGAATAATCATCCACCTTTGTCTAAAATAGAAGACCTTCAAGAGATTAAACTAATTTTGTGCCAAGCTTGGGGAATAAAAGTTAAAGATTATATTGAAATTGATTATAATTCAGAAATTAATAAAGTCAAGTGGAAAATTTTTGATGATTTTCTGATTCCCCAAGAGCAGAAGGTTTTGCTTAAGAATATTTAATAGGAAAGAAGAATTTTTATTTTAGGAGAAAAAGATAAACTTATTTGGGTCCCTTCAAAGTCTGGCCGTTATACGGTTAAGCAAGGATATCTAAGTATCATTAGTAAGGATTCTAATTCAACTATTAATTGGCCTTATAAGCTTTGTTGGAGTGGTCCTTGCCTACCTAAAGCATGAGCTTTTGCCTGGTTAGCTCTGAATTATAGAATCCTTACTAGGGATAGGTTAGTTAAGCTTGGGGTTGCCAACTCCTTCTTATGTCCTTTCTTCTATGAAGTGGAGGAAACAGTGGATCATTTACTGCTGAATTGTAACTTTTCTTTAAAAGTTTGGTATTGGCTTCTCTCAAAATTGATTTTGAAAGTGCCCCTTCCTTTTTCTCTTCTTCAAGTCTTTCAAAGCTGGCCTATGTTATTCACAAATTCTACCTTTTCTGCTCTATGGTTGGTCTCGCCAAGTATTGTTATTTGGTCTCTGTGGCTAGAAAGAAATAGTAGAATATTTAAAACAAGTAGCAATCCCTTTGATGTAGTTATTGGAAAAACTGAGAAAATAATTTCAGAAGTAGTTTCAGCCTCGCTATTTTCAAGAAAGGTAGGTTCTCTAGTTTTTACATCTTGGGACGATTTGATGTTAAAAAGTTGGAAGCTATTAAATTTGACTAATTCAAATTGTTTTAGTGCTGATGTCAAGATTGATAGATCCTCTATCAAATGGATTCCACTACCTGAATCTTTCATAAAGCTAAACTTTGACGGTGTGAGCAGAGGTAATCCTGGTAATTCTAGTGTTGGTTGTGTTTTGAGAAATCATAATGGTTTAGTTCTTAGAGCTTTGTCAGTTAAGCTTGGTGTATGCACAAACAATGAGGCAGAAGCATTGGCTTTAATAGCTAGTTTAAACTTAGCTTTAAAATGTGGCATTACAAATCTTATAGTGGAAGGGGATTCATTAAATATTATAAGAGCTTTTTCTAGTAATTCTTCTCCCAGTTAGAAAATTGATTATATTTTAAAGTTTGGAAGGAATCTACTTGACCACTTCCAATCTGTTAAAATAGTTCATACATACAGAGAAGGCAACTTATTAGCAGACTTCTTGGCTAATTTTGCTTTTAGCATTAATGACTCTTCTAAAGAATGGGACTCTAACTCCTTTCTATTGATCCCTGGTGTTAGTAACATCTTGGTTAAGGACAATCATAATTAACTTGGTTAGCATTTGTTGTAATTTTTTAGCAGATTTTTTGCTCATTAAAAGTTACACCCATCTTTATTTGAGTGGCACCTTCCATTTTGATAGCTGACATTGTTTAGTGCCTTGAGGATAACTTCATCGGGTGTGTAGTACTTTGGTGTATTTTTTGGGTGCAGGGTGGTAGTTCTCGCACAATGGTATATCTAACAGGAATGATTTCATTCATTGATTTTGATGTTATTCACCTTTATATTATTGTTGATTGCTATGATATTCACAATATGTTGCAAGTCTTGTTCCTGCTCAGCTCTATCTTTTATTTGAAAATTTTTAATTCTCTCAAGAATTGAACTATAGTATGGGCTCCGTTCAATGAAACAACAGAATTCTTTTGCCTATCCGGAATTGGGAACGACCCTCTCTTGGTTTTTTTAATCTGAATTCTATGTAGGAAGTTTTTAAGATTTATGAGGATGCAGTAGAAAGAGCTATCACTCAGGTTTGTGGATTGCATGTTTTACACTCTCTTGTTTCTATTTATCCGTCTCAAGTAGTATCACATTTTCTTTCTAATGCTATGGACCTTTTTGCAAAGCCGTGATAGGGTAAGGAATTTGGGTATTATGTTTGTTCAAGATGTTCATTTTTCTATAGACACTTCCAATGATGCTTTAGAGGATTATGATTTGCATTCGGGTACTGCTCTTATGGGAGGTTTGTTTGATCATAGGAATCTCTTTCACTGCCCTGAGCTTCACTACCTTTTCAATGCATTTATGCATGGCCTCCAAAACAACTGTGTTATGTCCTTCCAGAATTCCATTCACTGCCACAGGCGAGAACTGGGGAATCAATTGGTAGATGTTGCTACAGAAATTTTTAATGCATTGCATTTCCTTCTACATTATGTTCCTCCTCCTCCACCTCCTCCTCCTTAGCCAGCAGAAGAAGAGGCTCATGATCCGCAGGTTTTTGATGTTGAAGAATTATAGGGAACTTCTAACTTTTGTGTCAGCAAAAATTTTTAGTTTTGATATCCGTCGATTCTGTCAGTTGTTTACTTTGTATTAATGCTTTTTTGTCTTAGAATTAATCCTGTAAGGTTTTGAGATACAGACTTTTTTTGGATTGACTCATCCTCTTGAGTCAATTTTGTATTGTAATTGTCTAAAAAAGGGCTACAACCAGAGGTTTTCTTTGCCGATTCTTTCTTGCCCGTATACCTTCTTGAATCTGGTATTTTATAATTTTTATTATATAATTAATATAATTTTAGTGGTTTTACCACTTTTTCCCAAAAAAAATCAAAACATATATGTCACTTTTTATTGATTCAAGTTTAAAAGTTGGATCAGCGTTCGTCATTTCCTTTATGAAAGTGTGATGTCAGGGTGTGTGCAAGAAGTTGAGTCCACTTTTGGCCAAAAAGTCAAAGTGTTTTCCCTGATTTTTAGAATTTGTCACATTTGACCTAAAAATTTGAAGCACTTAAAGGTGGAATCTTGAAAAAAATTAGTAAATATGAATTGTAGTACTCAGAATCTAGTCTCCAAATATGTAATTTTCTTAATACCCAGATGATACAAATAGATTTTTAATAGGCGTTTCTAAAAACCACTATTTAAAAGTCACGTTCTTTTTACTATACCATGCACGTGTACGTCATCCATATTTTGACCTAAATAATCGTATTTTTCTAAATCTTTTTGGGAAAAGATTTGTAACTCACTTAAGCATGTTTTCCATTTTTTTTGTAATTTTTTATTGAATATTTTTTTTGTTAATTTTTTATTGGCCATTTTTGGTGCTTTAAAAAATCGTCATGTACGTCATGCATAAGATGATCTAAACTTATATTTTTTGAATATTTTTTTCAAATTGAAAAGAATTGTTTAAAGTACATTTTCATATAATTTTTTTTACAAAAAAATATTTTAATAAAAAGTTATTAAAATACTAAAAAAACCCTGATAATTCAAGTTTATGGAGCTATTTCATTAGAAATTAATTGAAAAATAGAAAAAACAATCCAATTGTAAAAAAATTATATATTTAGAATCTACGTTATCTCATCTATAATGGGTTTTAATTTTGTCAAAATTTTTTGCTAAAAAGGCCTTTAGACATATGCCCAAAGTCACTATTTTATTGTGACATTGACAGGACCTTCAACTTGCAGGTCAAACCAGGTCCAAAGCCAAGGGTCGAGTTCCCAATCCTTTTTTTTGACCCAAAACCCATAGCAAAAATTAGGTCAAAAATTCAAATTTTATGAAATGGGATCCCATTTTGAAATGGGATCCCATTTTATAAAAGGTTAATATTTTAACCATTATGAAATGGGATCCCATTATCCCCTTTCAAAATGGGATCCCACTTTTGGCTCAGGATCCCGAAGCAAAATGAGATCCTGTTTCATAAAAAGTGGGATCCCATTTTGGTTTACCCAATTTTAAGTTTTTTTCTTTCTGAAAATTCCACCTTAAGTGGACTCATCTTTGTGCATTTACCTAGCACAACTTTGTGCTTTTACCCAATAGTGATGCGGCTTCATCAAAACTATCATCAAAGAGAAGACTGATGTCCTCAATCTATGCTTCCAAATTAGCAATGTGGGACTCTACAAACATACAAGCAATGTCAAGTAGAAATTTGTCCCAATCAATAATGCTAGGAAGACAAATGTGATCCTACTGCAAATAAGTACTTGAAGCTTTTGAAGAAGCGACTCTAATATCTGATGAATCAACAGTGGATGGGGTGATGATTTTCTCTATGTCAACTAGATATTTTGTATCTATATCATGATGTGGGATGTTATTCATGATCATAGAAGGATCATGCGGGAATGGAGAAATGTTTGAGTCTCTATATATCTCCCAAATTTTAATCCATAATGCATGTGGACATTCAATATCCATGATAGCATATAAAATGGCATTTGGTATATGTAAACTGATTAATCCAACAATATGGTCATGAGTATTAAACCACTTATCCTTCTAAGATTGTTTACCTGGTTCAGGGATAAGTCCATACAAATATGGCATGAGATTATGGTACTTGAGATGTTTTAAGATGCCATCACACCAAGACTTATAATTACCCTTATTTAGCTTAATTACAAAAGATTGAGTGTCATATCCCATGGTTTAGAACATGTTAATTCCTTTAGACAAAGAAAATCAACACATTAGGAAACCCCCCATGATTCAATATTTTAGATGACCCCCCAGTTTTGGCACTTTATAAGTTGAATGTGTGTATAACCCTTCATCTTCAACAAGAGAAAATATAAGAGTTAAATACCCCTCCCAATTTTGGTACATTATCATGCAGTGCTATAGATCTAAGTAGGTTGATTAAAATCAAGCCCTAATACTCAATCTTTTTATAAATTCTAATTTTAGCACTTTAAAAGTTTCCTTTTAAAAGAAATTACTTGATTTAGCAATAAGAACCTAAAAAAATTTTCCAAAATTTTGAAGACCCCCCAAAATTTGTATTTTATTTCCTTAGTGCTGGTAGCATAATTTTAAACACCTATTGTAACACTAACAAAGTATACTTTTAAATGTTTTTGGAAAGAAAATGCTTATTTTGTTTAAAAAATTGAAAGCATAAATTTTAAATGCATTCAAGAAAAAAATAATTTAGGGAAAAATTGTTGAGAAGGGGAATTAGGGAAAAATGCCTAAAAATACATGGCACATGGGCAACCAAAAATGGCTATGGTGGCCAGGGGTTTCAAACAGGCCTGAAATGGAGGTTTTGGCACAAGATTAAGGCCAAAATTTGATGTCTATCACAACATATCACCGTCCCTTCACACCTACGTAGAAATGAGGGGGCATTGCCCAAACAAACAAGAGGTGTATGTATGTAGGGGCTTCTGGATGCTAGAAAGGGCATCAACATTGCAAAAGATGAGTCAAATGCCTTCCAAAAACATGCAAGGGCCGATTTGTAGTGCCCCTCCATTCTCATCTTGGATGTGTAGATGGTCTAACCAAGGAGCATGAAGATGAAGGTAAAATAACAGGAATATTTAGGGTATGGTAAACAATTGATGTTATACATGATTATAGGATAAATGCCTCATCCACGTGTGGTTTCATATGATAGTTAGTGTATTTTATTGATCTATGTTGTGACACTAATAATGCATATGCTCTGAGATTGTTTTGCTTTCAAATGATTAAGATGTCAATCTCACTATGAGTGTTATATGTTAGAATTGATCTCATGTGACTGATTCTATTAGATTTACTTGTTATGATGGTACTTCTAACACTTATGATTTCATGCACCTATATGATCAGTGTATGACTCTATCTAGATAATGAGGTAGATTTGATTTGGTTATGATTATGTGTTGATCTAATCTAGATTGATATGATGTGGAAGGGACGATGTCACATCACTCTCTTACGAGTGCCCTGCGATGTTGTAATTCCTTTTTCACCTAGTGCTAGCTTACATGTGCCTATACATGTTTGATTGTGTTGTTTACTATAGGATGCAGGTATTAGGCATCGACTCCACCTGAATTAACAGATTTGAGAGTGCCTTGAACCCAATGGATAAGTTGTTCTGGAGATGACTTAAGGTCCCACACCCTAAGTCACCATCCTTGATCAGGATGCATGACATGTCCAGTTCAACTTGTTAGTTCTATCAGTATGTTAGTTTGGTCAATTAGCGTTGCTTGAGGTCTTGCAATTGATTGATATTTGATGCAGCTTGTTGGTTAAGTGCATTTTGGCTCTAACTTGTAAACATGTTTGATTTGGTTTTCAAGGGTTGTCTTGCTTAGTGGGTTATGTAGTATGCTTAAATTTTATTATATAGTCATACTATTATTTGATCCACTATAATACTAAATAAGGTTAAAATGGTAATTGATAATTACCAGTTCAAGGTAATTACTCAAAGTTGTTTAAATGTGAATTATTTTATTACTATTATTAAATTGATTTATTCAAGGGTATTTATAAATTTAAATAAGTTTTTAGTATCTTAATATTTTAATGTTTTATTATTAGGATGCTTAAATACTTTAATTATGTAATAGTTATTTTAGTTTGGGGAACATTATGTTATGTTTACTCTTCCATTATGCTTTGATGGATTCTCTTTAAGATTTCTGCCAATCTAACTTGACACATTATTATAGAGCAAACCTATTTTCAGATTGCTTCATTTTATATCATCAATAATCTTACATATTGCGGTGCGCAATGTTAATATATTGCAAGCCATTTTCATAGATTACTTTATTTAGCATCACCATTAACCTATGCATGTTACTGTAGTGCATGCCTATTTTGTAGATAGCTTTACTTAACATCGGGAATTATCTGGATGGAGGGGATCACCGTAAATGAATCAAGGGAAATGGGGACATCTCTCACATCACTTTCTCTAGTGTGAATCTTGGAGGGGCAATGGGGGAACCTATGCCAATTGAGAACGAGCTTGTATGGGTTTAAAAAAAAGTAGGAATAAGGCAAAGGAGGTTTTGAAAGATAGTTTGAGCCAGGTGGAGATTGTTGCATTTGTAAGTTAGTGTTACTAGAAGAATTTATTGCCTCTTTGTGAGGAATCTTCTGGAGCTTTTTGGGGGATCTCCTCTCTCTTAAAATAGAGGGGTGTTGGCTGTTTTTTTTTGGGGGGGGGGGGGGGGAATCTATCGATGCAGAGGATTTTTATTTGCATGGATTTACCAGCTCATCTGAGGATTTTTTTTGGGAAGACCCCCATTAGGTTGAACATCTCTTCTTAGGCATAGTTGAAGGATTGGAGGCACATAAAAGAGGTTTGGAAGGAATGAAGGAGGAGGATGCTAGCCAAGGTCATGGTTTTTAGATTATCACCTACTTGTTGTATTAACTGGTAAGTTCTAAGAACTCTCAATCCAATCCATTAGTAGCTTGTTTTGCATGGGATGATCCTTCTCATAGGTATCCAAACTACAATCCTACGACTCCATTTTAGCATTGATGAAAGCTTCTAGCTCTATCTTTCACCTTTCTTTTGTGCATCAATTTGTCTGGCACTCTTTTCAGCCACGAATAAGATGATGCATGACATATACTACTTGTTCTTTGTTTATGCTTGAGGTAGCATAGGTTTTGGATTCAATTTATCTTCTACCAATTTTATTTGCATAAAAGTTTCTTTATCAACTTATGTTAAACCTACTCTCATCAGCCTGCAATTAGTTTCATTTTGTACCATGTCTAATTCGGCCATATGCTGCTCTGGCAAAGGTTGTGGAACTTGGCTTTAATTCTGCCTATTGCATTTTCTTTAAGAATTTTGATAACCATACCTCCAATCCAGTTTATATGCTTATCCTGTAATCATGGTAATCTGTTGAAAACCATACTTGCGGCAGTCTACCAAACGGATCGCATACCTGTTGCATTTTTCACTATCGCCACTACTAGAAAGTTTAAAGTCTTTTCCGTAAATACAAATTTTGTGCTTGTCCTTTGATCCTCACATTTCTTGAGATGACGTCTCTTTGTCACATGCTCTGAAATATTCCAAGTGCCTTGTGCATGCTTCCACATTTTGCATACATACCTATTTAAGCATTTTTACCTATAATATTGAAATCCCACTTCCGTTCTGCTATGATAGATGGCCGTACCCTAATTCCATAGCTCCCTTTTCAGCATGGACAGAGCAAATGTTGGCAGAGGTTGTGGAGTCAGACCTTACACCCAACATTTGTATTTGCTTAGAATATCAAAAGCCGTCCTCACCAGATCTATTTTGTTCATTGCTACTATCATTACATTCCATAAGATGAAATCTCATCGAGACATTCTGTCAAACAGTTTTGTACCTTTCTTGTGCTTTCAAAAGATTGGTTTTTCCTTGCTTCTATTGTATTTTCTTCTTGTCTGATTTATGATTAGTGGTGTACGCCATCTTACCATCCTTTTTGTCTGGAGAACTTCTACTCTCTCTTGTTCTTCAACATTGGCCAACCGATAATTGTAATTTGGTTGTCAATTTTGATAGGGTTTATTTTATTCTTATTCATTATTCCCTCTCACTGTATTTATAGATCATCATAGTTTGTAGGCATTCTTGTAGAATGCACTTTGGGTCTTTTATAGAAATTAGTTAAGAATTGCATTATGCTTCCTCTTTACTTAGAAGTTTACATTGTGCCACTCCAGTGATATTATACTTGGAAGTTTCTAAATCTGAATTGTGGTATGAACTTATCTTTCCTTGCTTTAATTAGTATTTTGATTTTCTTCATGGGTCCTTATCAAAGTTAAAATATGATATAGAGGTTTTACTAAGTTCCTTATATATTTAGTTGGAAATTGTTGATGTATTTCTTTAGATTAAATAAGTTGTTTAATACGTGGTCAAGAGTTACGAAAATTTCATGAAGTATTCTATGAGGCTAGAGCTCATTTCCTTATAATAATGTTTTAGCACATTTGTTCAAGCTCAGTTAATTGTTAGGATTCAGGGTGATAACTTACTTCTAGGTATTTATCCTAGGATAAAGATAGAAATTTTCTCTAACTTGTTTTTGGAAAGCTTTTTGGGTCATCAATAGGTCATTCATATTCTTTTAACCTCCATCCTTAGAGCTATAAGTTAGTAAGATTTGAATCAACTAGTGTAATAGTTCTTTTTTAATAGGATATTCTCTTTATCAAAATTTTATTTTCTTTATTTCCTTGTTAATTTAGTTATTTTGACAAAAGTTGTCGACTTCTTAGTTATCATTACTTATTTTAAGCCAACATTATTTCTAGATACCAACTCAGTACTTTTTCTTAATCGTCTTGATTTAAATAACATTGGTTTAAGTTTGGTTAAATGATTATCCTTATTTTATACATTAAGATTAGACTAAGAACAAAGTTACGTTAAAGTTATGTCTTGACTATTTGTAGGAGAATTCATATATTAGGAAATTACCATTAATTTAAAATGGAAGTTATGAAATTTGTTAATGATCTAGTTTAATTTGTTTTAATTAGAAGTCAACAATAGATATTTTCATAACAGTATATAGTGTGATAATAATAACTCATGATGTTTGTTTTACGAAATGAGTTATTATGTTGGTTCGAGCATTGCTTGTTGAGAGTGTTTGTAATGATATTTTACATTCTTATAGTGAGGGAACTTCTCTAACAGTGTAAGGTGATTTCTTTAGTATACTTAATAATTTTAGAATTTTAGTTCTTGTTATTTAGTCAGTAATGTGTGTAAGGTAGTGTTTGAGAAAGTGACAATTGATTGGAATGATAGTTTTTTTTTAATATATATGTTTTATCAATTATGTTTTGAAGTATTGATGAAGGACCTTGGTGTATGAAGTGCTTGGTAAAGTGAATGTGAGGTGTGATCATTGTATTGTATTGGAGCTATGTGTTATTTGGGAAGAGTGTTTTCTAGAGGCCTAGGAGGATGTGTTTTTGTGGGGTTGGCTTTGTGTGCATCGTGTGAGTTGAATGAAATGTATTCTTGGAATATGGTTTCTTATTCATGTTGGAATGATGCATGTGCAAGATGGTTTGTACCTTGCTCAGTGTACCTATTCTTGTGGTTTCTCCTTAAACTCATGTTCATGTCTTTTTCAAGATGTGGTGTAGAGTTCTTGAATGTTGGGGTTTAGGAGGAAAAAAAAAAATTGTTGTTTAAATGTTTTATTTATTACTTTTTTTTTGAAATGGATAGGAGTAAGTTTCGTGGTTGAGATGTTGGTTTGGTCTATGTAGTGTATTGGGTGGCGAAAAGATAGAAGCCCTTCAGTCCCTTGTCCATGTATGTTTTTGGTTCTAGATATTGGTTAGGGGTTGCTAGTTGTATGTAGGAGAGTGGCTTTCATAGTGGGGCCGGTGCCCAAAGTGGTTGTCTGGGTAACCCCATGGAAGTTGTAATCAAGTAATAAATTAATAATTTATTTAGGAGGGATGGGGTAGTAATTTACATAACAAGATAAGTAAGATGCCTCATCCATGCCTTGAGTGCTCTCGTAGGCTAAGGATGGGATGAGAAGGCCTAGTTGGCAAGGTTGACCTCCTTATTTCCATGAGAGGATGTGTCAGCTCCACATGTGTCACCCTATGGGGCCGGTGCCTAGAGTGAGGCTACCAGGGTAACAATAGATGGGGGCTGGTTTCTATTGAGAGATAGCCTGGGTAACCCATGCTAGGACCATGTGATGACACTCTCCCTACTATAGCTTAGTTGCTTCCTCTATATCTTTTGTGGTTTCCTCTAGAGTACTGTCTTGTCTGTATAGTCTTGTTAATCTGTTTTGACTACATTGAGTCTATATCTTCTTGTTGTATTCACTGTTGTATCCTTGACCTAGTGGAACCTCGTTGTTATCTCCTAGCTTAGAGGGGTGGACCTCAGGGTTCCACGTGGTTGGGTGGCAGAGCTATCCATTGGTCTTCTTAGTTGTTATGGTTCAAGTTTAGTGTAGAAGTGTTCCAGTTCCATATTTGTTTTACACCTTCAGAGTTGTAGTATACATTAATAATTGTACTATTTTGTAAGCCGATGTAATCAGTCTTGTAATCTTGTATTGAACCTTTGTAATTATTCATCTCTACAAATGTATAATGTATTACTTTTCTGTTGTATTATGATGCATATCACTTGTCATGTTATAATTTTATCTGATACAGTTATGTTCCCTAGAGGTGTTAGCTATTCATTTCAATTAGTGTTGTTAATAGTGTAATCATATTTTATGATTAATACATTTTCTTGCTTTAAAAAAAAAAATCTGTTATTTTGGCACTAGTTAGTCTAACACTCTAGGGTTGGATGACAGGGCATCACACATTTTGGATGGTGTAGGAGACCTACAGAGAAGAATAACACTAGGGGTTGGATGGTGTCATGCCTCACCCTTGAAGGTGCGGACTATGTCCAAGTTTGGTTGTTGCAGGATCCTTGTCTATGCAAGTATGACAATGGGATGGGTAGTTGGTTGCCTTACAAACAAGGGTCCATCACCTCAATCAAACAGTGCCTCCAACAAAAGGTCTAACATCTTGAACAAATGCATTCCACCTGTGTGGTTAGCAAACCCTCTACGCACAATAAACCTAGACTGCAACACATAGAATAAAACAAATACAAATTTCAATGCAAAATGGAATGGACAATTTACCACCTATCTGACCTCTCCCTACTCTAATACCATATAAAAAAACAAGATCAATAAGATGAATGTTGATCACAAATTTGGAGTGAATAGATTATCACCAAAGCATTATACATATAGGAGAAGAGTTTGAGTCAACTTAGAAGTTGACTTCAACACTCAACTAGAGGTGGAAGAAGGTTTCCACCAAGTGGCAAAGGAGTGTCGACATGTATCTTGGGGACTGTTGTGTCGAACTCTCCAAGTTGACACCTAACCACCTAAAGTGGCTTAAAGTCATGTGCAAATATATTACATAGGCTAAGTAATATATATTAAATTTTTGCACTAACATTCTTGTTCATTAGTATGCAAGCCATCTAGATGATCAGGAGGATGTCCATCATCAAAATAGGGTGTGGAATCTAGGTTTATGATCAACATGCTGTGGAATGTAAGTGTCTTCTATTCTCTCCTAATTTTTGATAAAATATTGTTGAGCTGACCCAATGTTAGTTGCAATGCTATGAAATGGGATATATAAGATTAGTTTACTCTAATAGGATGACTCAAAAACATCAAAATCTTTGGCAAGAATGCTGATTAAATGTGCCAAGACACAAACTATTGTTGGAACATGTTTCTTTTTGTTTGTATAGGATGTTACAATACACAACTTTAATTGCATATCCATTCATCTTACAAGGTTAAAAGATTTTGCATAAATCAACCTTATTTAAGATTGTTGGCATGGATAGTCATTATAGTTTAGAGAAAAAAAGTATTTTGGAAAGTACTTTTGTTATGTGAGATGTGTGTGTATCTCTTACATACACAACTTGAATTGATTAAATTTACATGAATATAAACTTAATCATCAAAACTTCCATTAATATGTATTGATATTAAATCCATTCACAAATAATTTTAAGAAAACTAATCTTATTTTGACATATTACGTACAAACCCATAATACAATAAGTCACAATCTATTAAAAATGCAATACATTAAAATAATACATTCTTATACTATAGTTATCTTTTTAATACATTCCATTTTAATAAATTCTTAGAGATGATATCTTGTATAGAATGGACTACATTATCAATCCACTCTAAAAGGGAAATGATTTTATTAAATAGTGTAAGAACAGGTCCAAACTATATGACATAACAACAATAATCAATAAGGAATAGTAGGGTAAAAACATAACAGAAATAAATAAGGAAGAACAAGACAAAATAGAGTTAGATAACTCATAAAATTATATTTATATAGCATGCATTACATTACATCCAAAATGTTATGTCCAACAGTTGTCTACAAGCACATATATATAGTTACAAAATCTTTGAAGCCTAGAAGCTTCTAGATTTCTAGAAAACTCTAAAACCTGGAATGTTTTTTTCTAGAACAACTCTTAGAATGTTCTTTTCTAGAATAGCTCTTGGATTGTTCTAGCTTATGGAGGACTCTATAAACATTTTTTATTTTTCTAGACAATCTTAATTATCCTTAACATCCCCCCTCAAGATTGGCTAGAATAATACAGAGAAAATACAAAGGAGAGAAGAAAATAGAAATGAGAGGGGAACATTATACTACTATCGCCCCTTAATGTTCACCTCTATCATACCAAGTACTCCTCTTAATTTTAGGAATTTGGCTTTAGTCATACTCTTAGTGAATATATCAGCTATTAGTTCTTCACTTGGAAAAAATTGAAGATTGACAATAGTTGCTTGAACAACATCCCAAATGTAATAAACATCAATTTCAATATGCTTTATTTTAGCATGAAAAACTAGATTGTTAGCAACCTGTATGTTACTTTGATTGTCACAATACATAGTACTAGTAGAACTTTGTAGAAAATCCAGCTCAAATAGAAGATTCTGAATCCAAACTGCTTCCTTGCCTACTTCTATTTCTACTCTATATTCTGCTTCACATGAAGATGATGTAGATGTTTGTTTTTTTCTACTCTATGTAATAGGGCCTGGTCCAAGATGAAAAACATTACCACCAGTAGATTTCTATTCATCTATATTACCAACCTAATCTGAGTCAGTAACTTATAGCCATAGTAGATACCAAAGTGTATGGTTCCACAAATGTATCGTAAAATTCTCTTAGCAACCAACCAATGACTTTCTTTATGTGTTTGCATAAATCTAAATACTAGATTGACTACAAAACAAATATTTGGTCTAGAATGAGTTAGATAAACCAAGCTACCAACAAGCTACCTATATAAAGTGGCATGTACACTCTTGGAAGTACATTATTTAGTAAGCTTGACTCCATATTGAAATGGGGTAGATGTTGGCTTTCATTCAAGCATGTTAAATTTTTCTAAAAGGTCCAAAGCATATTTTGATTGTGAGATAGACAATCCATCATGTGATCTACAAACTTGTAATCCAAGAAAATAGTTTAGTTCACTCAAATCACTCATATGAAATGCCCTTTTAAGATCTGATTTTAAATCATTGATTAGCCCAATACTAGGTCCAGCAATGAGTAAATCATCTACATAAATTGCAACAAGAATAATCTCATCTCAAGAAATTTCTTCACATAAAGATTTGGATCTAACTTACATCTTTTAAATCCATGAAGTTGAAAATACCTGTCAATCTTCTCATTCCATGCTCGTGGCGCTTGTTTAAGACCATAACGTGACTTCTTTAATCTATAAACAAGATTAGGATGTTGCTGATCTACAAAACCTGGTGGTTGATCCACATATATTTCTTCATATAAATCTCCATTTAAAAAAGCATTTTTAACATCCATTTGATGAATATACCACCCAAAACTTGCAGCCAAAGAAATCTAATAATTCTAACTGTATTCATTGTAATGACAAGAGAAAATGTTTCTTCATAATCAACACCCTCTTTTTGATTGAACCCCTTAGCAACCAATCTAACTTTGAATTTTTCTATAGAACCATCTGATTTAAATTTTGTTTTGTAAACCCATTTGCAACCAACAACATTCTTACCTTTGGGACGGGGCACAAGTTCCCAAGTTTCATTATTTAACAATGCATCATATTCCTCTTTCATGGCTTGCTCCAATTCTTTCTTCCCTCTATCTTGCTCATATGAGATTGGGTCATTTATTTGTAATACTTTGGCCATGAGAGCACTACCATTCCTTCCTTGGATCTTTGAGCCTTACCTAGATATATTTCTTCAACACTCTATGTCTTTTGTCTAGCTGAAATGTCATCTTCTTCATCATCACTACCTATAGAAAAGGGCTGATTACAAGCATTAGTTGTTTCATTTTCAATAGTATTATCATCATTTATAGTAGTGCACACCTCATTCTCATCAATGTAGTCTCCATTTCTTTCTAAAATATCTGAAAAAGTAGAAGCATTTGTTGTTGTAGAATGAGAGGAAGTGGCTGAAAGTTGTGAATGCTCATCAAACTTTACATCTCTAATAACAAAGACCTTTTTTGTTGTCAAATCATATAACCTGTAAGTCTGATTCTTCACTATAACCCATAAACAAACACTTAAATGACTCTTTGGTTTTAACTTTTCCCCCTTTTCATTAGGAATGTGTGCCCAACCAATACACCCGAATACTTTAAAATACCCAATGTGGGGCTTTCTACCACTCCATGCTTCTTTAGGGGTGATATTTGTGAGGGCTTTGGTGGGGATTCTATTCACAATATATGTAGCACAATAAATAGCCAAACCCCAAAATTTATTATGCAAACTTTTAAAATACAACATACAATGAGCTATTTTCTAAAAGATTTCTATTCATTCATTCAGCCACCCCATTTTGTTGAGGAGTATAAGGAACTTTGCACCTTAATACCATAATTTTCACAAAATGACTCAAATGCATAATTGCAATATTCACCCCCATTATCCATCCTTGAACACTTAATTCTTTTTCCACTTTAATTTTCAACTAACACCTTAAACTTTTGAAAAACTTCAAATACTTCATTTTTCCTTTCAAGAAAATAAACCCATACTCTCCTGCTATAATCATCAATAAAAGTGAGAAGGTACCTAGCACCTGAAAGTGAAGGATACCTGGTTCACATAGATCACTACGAATGAATTATAGCAGATGATTAGCTATCCATGCTTTAAAAGGATCTTGATGATGTTTTCCTAACACACATCCTTCACACACACCTTTAGAAGCTATTTTTTTTGTTAATCCTCTAACCATATCCATTCTAACCATGTCTTGTAATTTTCTATAATTTATATGTCCAAGTCTAGCATGCCAAATTTTTGATATATAATCAGCCTGAGTAACAAAAGCATGAGAGAGTGTGTATTTATCATCAACAAACCCCACAAATTTAAATAGACTCTCTTTATGATCAACTCTACCAATAGCAATGACCATTAAATGAATAATTATACCTGTACATGTATGCTTGTCTTACAAAAGCAGTTCTACTGCTTTGATTTTCATTTTTCTTTCAAGAGCAACACGATCAAGATCAATTTTTCTTCTAGGAGTCTCTCTAGCTTTAGAAGACTCTCCCTTTTCATAACCAAGTCCAGAAGTATCCCCATGTTGTTTTTGTTTACCCAACATCTCATGTAACTTGCTTGTGCTCTCTTCAAATTTTAGATTCTTTTCTAATTGCTTTTTAACATCCTCAAGATCTTTTCTCAAAGAAAGTATTTCTCCAAGTTTTTGACATTTAACTGTTTTAGCTTCCAATTCAGATTTTGTTGCATCAGCTATCCTCTTAACTTCCTCAACCTTTGCCTTCAAATTGATGATTAATTTATCTGATTCACTTATTTGATTTCTCAAATCTATAATCACATTTCTAGCATCTTCAAGGTCTGAAATCACTTTGTCTTTTAAGTCCTTTTCTTGTTGTAGCTACAATTCTAATCTTTAGTTCTCCTTTTTATATCTCTTGAGTTCACTCAGAGCACATATAAGCTCTCCTTCAATGTCAATCTCACAGTCTTGTTCATCATACTGCTGATCATAATCATTCATAATATGATATTCTTCTTCTTGTACTTCATCACCATCATGTAAATGACTTCCAACATTGTCACTCTTCTCAAAAAACAAGTTGTCTTCTTCTTCAAGTGCATCACCTTGATAAAATTTTATCAACTCCTTCCACACATCCTGAGCTATTACACAATGCATAACTTTATAAGAAATATCATTAGATAGAGCAGATAATATGGCCTTCATTGCAATATGATTACATTTAAGAGCTTCTTTGTCATTTGCAGTAACACAATACCCATTCTGTACTAACATCAAAACACTATATCCTAAAGAGGATAAATATACTTGCATTCTAACATACTAAATAGAAAAGTATGAACCGTCAAAGTAGGTAACTTCAAAGAACTCTTTCTCTAATTGAACTTGTGAAACATTTCTATTAACAGACTCTATATCAACCTTTGAATTTGATAAAGATGGAGACTTTTGACCATTTTGAGAGTTGACAATTTTCTTTTCTCTATTTCTTTTGCACTTACCCATGGTACTCCACTCATAGGACCTACCCAAGATGATTAAGCTTCTAAAGAGAACCTATGCTCTGATACCACTTGTTGGAGTCCATGACAACATTGAGAGGGGGGGTGAATCAGTGTTGTATAAATTTTGAAACATTTTTGCAAACTTTAACTTTCAAGACACAGAGAGAAATATATCATTGATTTGTTACACATGCACATAACTGAGAATGAAAGGAGTGAACAAAAATTCATGAACAAAACATTAACATACACACATACAGATAAAAACAATATAAATCATAACACAAATTTGTATGAGTGGAAAACATGAGAGAGTCATAGTTCATTTTTGATATATAATTAGTCTAAGCAATAAAAACATGAGAGAGTGTATATTTATCATCAACAAACCCCACAAATTTAAATAGACTCTCTTTATGATCAACTCTACCAATAGCAATTATATTGCTTGGGACTTTTCTATCTCTAACAATAACTTGATCAGCAGTGACAACAAACTCATATAATATACTAAAATAAGATTCACCCCTAATCCTTCAACTAGTAAAACATTTTTTCAAAGACCCATTTGTTACATTAACAGTCCCTGTTCCTAAAACTAGAAGTTTCATTTTATTGCCAATAGTAATTTATTGATTTGAATTCTTCCCTTCATAAAAATCAATAAACAAAGATCTATCCCTAGTCATGTGAAATGATGCCCCTGAATCTAAAATCCATTCTTTATTTGAATCTGAAGCAAAGTATCCCCCATTAACACTAGATTTACTTTTGGGTCTAGCAATTACCTCCTCATTTGATTTCTTTTTCCTTTTTAGGGAGATGGATACAAAGCTATGTCTATCTTTCTTGCCATCCTTAAACCTTTCTTGTTTGGGCTTGTATTGATGTCTTTCATTGTCCCTCTTCTTCAAACAAAATTTCTCCATGCGATTCTCACCTCCACAATACCTGCAAATAATGAGTTTTCTTCCAACTTGCTTTTCTACACCATCATTTCTAGAAAAATGGTTAGAACCATCATTATTTTGAAATTTATAATTTCCTTTCCAATTCTTCTTTCCATCAGATCTAGAAACTTTACTCTTAGCTACATATACATTGTTCTTCTTAATATATCAATCTTTAATAAGCTAAACTTCTTCATCTAAAATAGACTTACAAAATTGATCAAAATTTTGGTGGGAGGTATTGGGATTTAGTTGAAGAACCCTTTTCCTTGAATCCTTAAATACCTTGTATGTCTGGGGAAGCTTACTTTCAACCATTGCAATCAATTGAAAATCTTTTTTTACATCTAATCAACACCTATTTTCTTTAGCTGAGCATTTAAAAATATAACATCATTAAAGTAATCAATCATTTTATTCCACAAGCACACACAGTTTACTCCAGAAGAACTAAAATCTATCAGCATGGACTATGGAAATATCATGTCTACAATCAGTCATTTTTTCAAACTCAGATGGATCTAAATTCACAAATTTCTCTCCTATACTAAACATGCTAGCAATAGCTACATCTTTATAATCTTTTTCTAAATTCTCCCACAGCTCTATTGGATTATCAATATCAACAAATCTTCTATTGAGATTAGGGCTTAAAGCTTTACCAATAATACCTCTAGCTTGCTCGAACTTACATTTATAGAATTCCTTTTCTTTCTCATTTTGGGGTTCTCCAATTTCCTTAGTCACTATCCTCCATAGAGCCTTTTCTCTCAAAGCATTCTTGGCTGCAATCTTCCAATCTACAAAACCACTTCCATCAAATATTGGCAAAACTTTAGAGCTGCCGATTATGCCAAAACTACCTAGGGTTTCCGTTTCTTTGCTAGTTGTTGATCTGAATGGAACTGATATGGCGAGTGTTGCCTTGGATAGGAAATCTCCTGTGAAGGCTGACATCGAAGTGGGAGATCAGGGCAATTTGCAAGGTCTAGTGGGATCTTCTCTAGGGCGGTCTAGCCTTAGCATGTCCACTGCAATGCCTCCAGGAACTTCTATTAGTGGCCAGGAGAACATCTCTCCTCTGCCAAACCACGAGAAAAATAGTATTGGTCTCGAGACACCTCACATCTTTGATCCCTCCTTTGTAGAAATAGTCAAACACGGGCAAAGCAACGATAAGGGACTGGTAAATTCTTCTGTGGTGAGCACTTCTCTGGAAAACCCTAGATCCAGGTCTAACTCACCAGGGGATTTCACAAATCCATGAATGTCAGGTATGCCTAGCAGGAGGTTAGTTCAATGTTTAGACAAACCTTTGGAAGTGAATTTCAACACCAATTTATTAAAGGAAATGCATGAAAATGAAAAATTCTTTGTAGAGAGTGGGTTGATTGGAAGGTTCAGTTGCTCTTGGCCTAGCCTTCCTTTTTTACATGAAAGGATTTCCAAAGCTTGGGGACCCTTAATGGAGAAAATCTTGGAAATCTACCCTAGTGCTAAAGGTTTTTTCATAGTAGTTTTTTACAGTAAACAAGAGAAAAATACTATTCTCAATCACACATGTCTATGGGGTGAAAGCACCCTGCTTCTTAAATCTTGGCACCCAAATTTTGATCTGGCCACTGAATCTTTTACTGTTATACCGATCTGGGTTCGCCTCCCAAATCTTCCCCTGCACTTTTGGTTTGAGTCTTACTTTGCAGCAATTGGAAATTCTCTTGGCAATTTTATAAGCACAGATGCAAATTCAAAAAACTTCATTCATACAACCTTTGCAAGGATTCTGGTTGAGATGGACACCTCTAAAGCCCTCCCAGCAGAAATCATCTTAAATGCAAATGGTAATAGATGGTTGTAAACTTTGGACTATGAAGGTTTAATTTTTAGATGCAAAAAATATTATGGAATAGGTCACATTGCAGTAGATTGCCCCAAGGCAAAAACTCAAAGAAATTGGGAGGCAACCTAGTGGAAAGATGCTTCTCCCAAGCACTATTCAGTCTCAATCTCCCCCAAAATCTATAGCTGTTCAAAAAATGATATTAGCACAATGAATGAGGATAAGCTTCGTAAGCCCTCTTCAATTTCTAATTCTGATCCAATTTTACCCCCTTAGATCAAAACTTGCGGCTCTAATTGTAATGAGGATAGTGATGTTGCTTCTATAGTCAATCATTCAAAAGCCACTACAGTGAATAAGGGTCAACATACAATAATGGATGGAACTCCCCTCTCTCAGACTCCTCCACAAGCTACAAATGATTCTTTTGGTAAGGATGGGGAAAATATTTGGCAAACAGTTAGGAATAAGAAATAGATTAATAGGCCAAGAAAGATAGATTGTAATGACACACAACTAAGGTCCTCCAACATTTCAGTCCCAGAGAAACAACTAACCAGGGGGGTAGATCATCGGCTCAAAGCACAAAAAGGGAGGATGCTATCCTCAAGCTAATGGAGTGCAGAAATAAACTGCTCTCTATAGGAAATCTTAGCGTCAAATCTTAGTAAGAAAATTGATAGGATTTTTTATCTAGCTGCCCTTTGATGGCCACCACTGGGCCTTTGTGTGTTCTATCAGTTGACAATTTTTTAGTCATCTTCCTTAGGAAGCTATGAATTCTAATTGTGGTGTTAGAATCATGTTGGTATATTTTAGCAATGGTTTATATGAATGTTTTGTACCCATGCTTTTTTGGGAGGTCAAGGTTTATTAATAACTATCTTTGGATTGATGCAAGCATTGTCACTTGCTTATTGCACCCCTATTCTTAGGGCATGCATTTGGTTTATTTTCATTTTTATTTTATTATGGGGTATGGCTCCCTTATGCCTATATTACGAATTAAAATAAAATTGCAAAACTTCATTTGTAGAGCCCATGTCAGCCAAAAAAATAGTCTTCAAACAAATATCACTCCAGCAATATATCGACACTGCAAACAAATGTCACTTCCAACAATATATCATCCCTATAGGAAAAATTTCTAGCTCAACCTGGCTCTAATATCATGTAAGAACATGTCCAAACTATATGACATAACAACAATAATCAACAAGGAATAATAGAGCAAAAACATAACAGAAATAAATAGGGAAGAACAATGCAAAACGGAGTTAGACAACTAAAAAAATTATATTTATCTAGCATGCATTACATTATATCCAAAATGATGTGTCCAGTAGCTATCTACAAACACATATATATAGCTGCAAAATCTTTGAAGCCCAGAAGCTTCTAGCTTTCTAGAAAACTCTAAAAATTGGAATGTTCTTTTCGAGAACAACTCTTAGGATGTTCTTTTCTAGAATGGCTCTTTGGAATGTTCTAGCTTATGGAGGACTCTAGAAACATTTTTTCTTTTTCTAGACAATCTTAATTATCCTTAACAAATAGAATAAATTTCCACCCATGTCTAATCAAAATTAGAAGAAATTACAATTTGTCTTTATCAAACTTAGATTGTGGGGAAGAAACTTTTTCTAATTAAAACATAAATCATTAAAAAAGTTAGTTCCCCCAATCCCATCAGAAAATCTTTTTCTAATTAAAGAATAAATTTGTTATGAATATTAATCATGCTAATACTACCAATTTTATCACTTGAAAAATACAACATTGAATAAAAATAGAGTAGGAAGCATAAGTGAATCCCTTTGACATAAATTTTGAATCAGAGTTGTATAAATTTTGAAACATTTTTGTAAACTTTAAATTTGAATTAGTGTTGTATAGATTATGTTTCAAAGTTTGCAAAAATGTTTCAAAATTTATTAACAGACTCTATATCAACCTTTGAATTTGATAAAGATGGAGACTTTTGATCAGTCTGAGACTTGACAATTTTCTTTTCTCTATTTCTTTTGCACTTACCCATGGTACTCCACTCACAGGACCTACCCAAGTTGATTAAGCTTCTAAAGGGAAACTATGCTCTAATACCACTTGTTAGAGTCTAGGACAACACTAAGAGGTGGGGGGGTGAATCAATGTTGTATAAATTTTGAAACATTTTTGCAAACTTTAAATTTCAAGACAAAAGAGAGAAAAATATCTTTGATTTGTTACACATATGCACATAATTGAGAATGAAAGGAGTGAACAAAAACTCATGAGCAAAATAATAACATACACACATACAGATAAAAACAATATAAGTTATAACACAAATTTTTAGAAGTGGAAAACCTTCCTGAGGTAGAAAAACCACTCCAAAACTACCTCACTAGCTTATTCAAAACCTCATGGGTTACATGAAGGTCTCACTGACTAAAGAAGCTTCACTAGCTTTAGAAAATGCCTCACTGGCATACATTGTGCCTCACTAGCTGATACAAGGCCTCACTGGCATAAACAATCATGATCATCAAAAATTTAAAACTTAGTGTGCAAGAAATGATTGCACCTCAATCTGATTTGCACCAATATACACTATGTGTTTCATCATACATCCTTATACCTCCTATTTGATTTTCAAGTCAAGACCATATCTCCTTTTATATACATCTACAAACAAGCTCTTTTTACAAATCTCTGTAAATAAATTTACAACACTCTTATCTCTGCAAATTATCTTTATCAATCTATGCAAACAATCTTTCATCAATCACTGCAAACAATCCTTCACCAATCATATGCAACTTATTTACAATATTCTGCAATCAATGCTTGATAATTCCCTACAATCAAAACATTAGAAGCCTCTGCAAGTGTTTTTATTCACTCTGATACACCTGTAATTCGTCTATGAAGAACATCTCACAATATCATTATTCATCTCTACATATTCTTGAAAACATCTCTGCAAATAATTCACAACATCAATCTCTCTCTGCAACCATACAATCCTCTTTGCAAGTTAATAAGCCATTCTATTTCATTTACAAACACTATACTTTCCAAAGCTTCTTATACCATATTAGAATCATATGAATAAATGACTTTCCATAATAAAACTCTTGGGCTCACATAGAAACCAATCATCTCCCTATCTCTTTGTTAAAAAAAATAGAAGCAACTCCTCGAAAACTGCATAAAGGAGGAGTCTAAAGCCATGATTTGTGGCTTTTTAAACCTACTACCCGTCAAAGTTAGAATGTTGACACAACCGTTGGGCTCCCAAGTAACTTCAAATCTTATCCATGTGGTTGATTTTTGGTACCACCTGTCGATTAAACCTTGGCCATCAATTTGCTACTCCCACCAAAAACACTTTAACACTTCACCCGATGACCGGGCACCCTAGGCATCGAGGCCGGTCAACCAACGATGTTGATGCCTCTAAGTTATAACTTAAGTTGTGATAACCTCTTCTCCCAGTCAACTACTAAATAAAACATAAAAAAGAGGTGACGGGTAGACAAGGGTTTGAAGGGATGACTTAGGTTTATGTTTAGGTCTTTAAAACATAGTGACACATAGGATTTAGACTATAGGAAATGTTTGATCAATGATCTCTTTACAAACTCAAACACCCTTGTATATCACATATATCCTTTCACAAACTCAGTCACTACCATTTGTATGGTGTTAAGACATGGACAAGTTTAGGCTTAGGCTAAGAATTAGGGCTTTTAAAAAAATGATAAGAACATATCATATGTTTAGACATTTATCAAAACCCTAGCATACATGAACACAATACCAATAGCAAAAATACTGTCTGACAGACAATGACACTTAAACATAGGAATGTCTAAGACATGAAGACATTGTAAAATACTTGTATGCCACTATATGCATCTGCAAAAGACCATAATATCAAACTGATATAAAAGAGTATGAAGAGCATATGTCACAACTGCCATGAAAAGAGTAATGTCACACATGACACAGAGATGAGCATCATAAGTCAACTTTCATGAAGATCAACACAACCTACTAACCACATACAAGGAGATAGAGCACCAAATTCTTGATCAATTACCATATATAATGTAATCCTCAAACAAATGTGATGAGTAATCAACTTCTAATATCTTGCATCATAATTGCTTGAACATGAACATGCATCATGCATGTGAACCCTTGAAGCAATCTGAAATACCAAGAAGACATCAACTTGCATTACATACCAAGACCTTGATGTCTTGTATAGATGTAATCCCATAATGAAGTTTTCTACCATGAATGACAACTACACCTTAAAGAATCAAGTCAACCAAAGAACACAACATTGTCAAAATATGAACTGCATGACAACTCAAGCATGAGTGATCACATGAATATCTCTTTGATCAACAATGACAACTAACTTAGCATCAACAACTCAACACCTTTTTGACATCAATGACAACCTGTCTCCATCAATCTCCCCCTTTGTCATTGATGGCAAAACTACATGATGCATTTTCTTTCTCTCCCCCTTTTTGACATTTGATGAAAAAGGTTGGATTAACTCCCCCAACATCTTTGATACCACTAGACTTTCAAAAGATTGAAGGCACTAAACACTTATGCAATTTGTTCTAAAAACTTGTCTTGAAAGTTTTGTCCTTGTATATCTGCAAATTGCACAACTTCTCAACTTGTGAACAATAAGACACCATGAAGCATAGGACATCTGCTATCAAATATAAACTCCTGATGACATCACTTATGTTAGCAAAACAAACTTCACATGACAAACAATTCTTCCACAATCACCAACACTATTTGACCCAAATGACAAATCACCAAGATCTCCCAAAGGATAAAGAATGAAATATGGTTATGATGACAAAAACAATGTCTCTTTTGACATGACACATATAAACTTGAACTCCATGCAAAGATATTATAACTACTTCAACACCCATGATGCTCAACAATGTAGGCTCAACAAACACATTTTGATAATAATAACATGAAGACAATTCATCACAAAATTCACAACTCATGATGACATGATCCCCATTCAAGAGATGACCTTGCCAATAATACCATGATAGTGACTACAAAATATACAATCAACCTGCAACCAATCAACTTCTACACACACATCTTGACATGATAAAGAATGAAGACCATCCAAATGTAGAGACATATGCTATGAATTAGCTTCTTCCATTTTTAGCCTCCTTGGCCAACATATGCTAATATCTGATAAGAGATCCTTGAAAAACATCTTAAGCTCTTTGCCATGACAATCAATGCTCCACAATATCAAGATCACATTGAACTACAACATCATAACAACTCAATCTTTGTAAGTATCAACATGATATGAACAAAACATAAATATGATCATTTATAAACCAAATCACTCAAACATTATCAAACTCTTTATGCATTCAACCCTTGAACATCTTATCTACAATATGACATCATGAACCACTGATCCCCTGTATCATTGTCACATATTGAATATCAATCATAGTTATCATATTATCAGGCATAAATCCAAAAATATAAAAACAAGATCAATTGACAAACATCAAATGATCTCCTCATAAATACTTATTGGGGATAATTGATAGATCATGAACAACTCCTCCCAACTTCATGCTATCTATTATGTAACTAATGAAGTGACTTGTGCAAGATGCACAAGTTTAGAATTTGATTTCTCTTGACTTTCTTTCTACTTCCAATTTTTTACAAGCTCTTTCTTCTGTTCATGTTTCTTTATCCAAACCTTTTCAACCTTTTTCTTTTTCCAATCTGATGCTATTGTTTCATGCACTCTACAACTATATGCCTTGTGACCAGGAGAATTACACTTGAAATATACAACATTAGTATTCCTTTTGCAATTAACTGCTTTATGTCCAAAATGATTACAAGTATAACAATGACCATTAAATGAATAATTATACCTGTACATGTATGCTTGCCTTACAAAAGAAGTTCTACTCCTTTGATTGTTCATTTTTCTTTTAGGAGAAACATGATGAAGATCATTTTTTCTTCTAGTAGTCTCTCTATCTTTAGAAGACTCTCTCTTTTCATAACCAAGTCCACCCATGTTGTTTTTGTTTACCCAACATCTCATGTAACTTGCTTGTGCTCTCTTCAAATTTCATATTCTTTTCTAATTGCTTTTTAACATGCTCAAGATCTTTTCTCAAAGAAACTATTTCTCCTTCAAGTTTTTGACATTCAACTGATTTAGCTTCCAATTTAGATTTTGTTACATCATGTATCCTCTTAACTTCCTCAACCTCTACCTTCAAATTGATGATTAATTTATCTAATTCACTTATTTGATTTCTCAAATCTATAATCACATTTCTAGCATCTTCAAGGTCTGAAAGAACTTTGTCTTTTAAGTCTTTTTCTTGTTGTAGCTGCAATTCTAATTTCTAGTTCTCCTTTTTATATCTCTTGAGTTCACTCAGAGAACATATAAGCTCTCCTTCAATGTCAATCTCATAGTCTTGTTATCCATACTGCTGATCATAATCATTCATAATATGATCTTCTTCTTCTTGTACTTCATCACCATCATGTGAATGACTTCCAACATTGTCACTCTTCTCAGATAACAAGTTGTCATCTTCTTCAAGTGCAACACCTTGATAAATTTTTATCAACTCCTTCCACACATCCTGAGTTGTTACACAGTGCATAACTTTACAAGAAATATCATTAGATAGACCAGATAATATGGCCTTCTTTGCAATATGATTACATTTAAGAGCTTCTTTGTCATTTGTAGTAACACAATACCCATTCTCAACTGACATCAAAACACCATATCCTAAAGAGAATAAATATACTTACATTCTAACATACCAAACAAAAAAGTCTAAACTATCAAAGTAGGGAACTTCATAGAACTCTTTCTCTAATTCAAATTGTGAGACATTTCTATTAACAAACTCTATATCAACCTTTGAATTTGACAAAGATGGAGACTTTTGACCAGTCTGAGACTTGACAATTTTCTTTTCTCTATTTTTTTTGCAATTACCCATGGTACTCCACTCACAAGACCTACCCAAGGTGATTAAGCTTCTAAAGGGAACCTATTCTTTAATACCACTTGTTGGAGTCCAGGACAACACGGAGAGGGGGGGTGAATTAGAGTTGTATAAAATTTGAAACATTTTTGCAAACTTTAACTTTAAAGACACAAAGAGAGAAAAATATCATTGATTTGTTACACATATGCACATAACTGAGAATGAAAGGAGTGAACAAAAAATCATGAGCAAAATATTAACATACATACATAGAAATAAAAATAATATATGTCATAACACAAATTTGCATGAGTGGAAATCCCTCCTGGGGTAGAAAAACCACTCTAAAACTGCCTCACTGGCTTATTCAAAACCTCACTAGTTACATGAATGTCTCACTAACCAAAGAAGCTTCACTAGCTTTACAAAATGCCTCACTGGCATACATTGTGCCTCACTGGCTGATACAAGGCCTCATTGGCATAAACAATCACCATCATAAAAAATATAAAACTTAGTGTGCAAGAAATGATTGCACCTCAATATGATTTTCACCAATATACACTTTGTGTTTCATCATACATTCTTATACCTCATGTTCGATTTTCAAGTCAAGACCATATCTCCTTTTATACACCTCTGCAAACAAGCTCTTTTTACAAATCTTCGTAAATAAATTTGCAACTCTTATCTCTGCAAATTGTCTCTATCAATTTATATAAACAATCTTTCATCAATCACTGCAAACAATCCTTCACCAATCATATGCAACTTATTTACAATATTCTGCAATCAATGCTTGATAATTCCCTACAATCAAAACATTAGAAGCCTTTGCAAGTGTGTTTATTCACTCTGATACACTTGTAATTCCTCTATGAAGAACATCTCACAATATCATGATTCATATCTACATATTATTGAAAACATCTCTGTAAATAATTCATAACATCAATCTCTCTCTACAACCATACAATCCTCTTTGCAAGTTAATAAGCCATTCTATTTCATTTACAAACACAATACTTTCTAAAACTCCTTATACCATCTCAAAATCATATGAATAAATCACTTTCCATAATAAAACTCTCGGGCTCACACAGAAATCAATCATCTCTCTATCTCTCTGTTAAAAAATAGAAACAGCTTCTCAAAAATTGCCTAAAGGAGGAGTCTAAAGCCATGATTTGTGGCTTTTTAAACCTACTACCCATCAAAGTTAGAATGTCGAAATGACTGTTGGGCTCCCAAGTCACTTCAAATCTTATCCATACGATTGCTTTTTGGTGCCACCTATCAATTAAACCTTGGCCATTGATTTGCTGCTCCTGCCAAAAACACTTTAACACTTCACCCGATGACTAGACACCCTAGGCATCGAGGCCGGTCAACCAATGATGTTGATGCCTCCAAGTTATAACTTAAGTTGCGATAACCTCTTCTCCTGGTCAACTGCGAAATAAAACATAAAGACATGATGGGTAGACAAGGGTTTGAAAGGATGAATTAGGTTTATGTTTAGGTCTTTAAAACATAGTGACACATAGGATTTGGACTATAGGAAATGTTTGATAGATGATCTCTTTACAAACTTAGACACCCTTGTATATCACAGAGACCCTTTCACAAACTTAGTCACTATCATTTGTATGGTGTTAAGACATGGATAGGTTTAGGCTTAGGCTTAGAATTAGGGCTTTTAAAAAAATGATAAGAACATATCATATGTTTAGACATTTGTCAAAACCCTAGCATACATGGATGCAATACCAATAGCAAGAAGACTGTCTAAGACACAATGACACTGGGACATAGGAATGTGTAATACATGAAGACATTGTAAAAGACTTGTATGCCACTATATGCCTCTTCAAAAGACCATAATATCAAACTAATATAAAAGAACATGAAGAGCATATGTCACAACTACCATGAAAAGAGTAATGTCACACATGACATAGAGATGAGTGATGTCATAAGTCAACTATCATGAAGATCAACACAACCTGATAACCACATACAAGGAGATAGAGCACCAAATTCTTCATCAACTACCACATACAATGTAATCTTCAAGCAAATGTGATTAGTGATAACCTGCTAATATCCTACATCATAATTGCTTGAACATGAACATGCATCATGCATGTGAACCCTTGATACAATCTGATATACCAAGAAGACATCAACTTGCATTACATACCAAGACCTTGATGCCTTGTATAGATGTAATCCCATAATGAAGTTTTCTGCCATGAATGACAACTACACCTTAAAGAATCAATTCAACCAAAGAACACAACATTGTCAAAATATGAACTGCATGACAACTCAAGCATGAGTCATCACATGAATATCTCTTTGATCAACAATGACAACTAACTTAGCATCAACAACTCAACACCTTTTTGACATCAATGACAACCTATCTCCATCAAACCTTTTTTTTTAATGGTAATGTTAGTTAATTAGTTAAATGCATACAAACAAGGTCAAATAATTTAATGGAAAAGTTAATGATTTTTTTGGGCAATAATAAAACATATAAAATAATTATATTTTTAGAAAATGAAATGTGAAGTAAGGACATTTATGTGTGGGATTTATGAATAGTATTTTTTCTTCAACAATTGTTAAATAGGTGCCTTGAGAATGATATATGTTTACATAAATTTTTCAAAAGATAGGTATGTTGGTTTTACTTTAAAAGTATATAAGAATTATTTTTATTTATGTACATTGTTTCCTTCTTTATTTACTTTATTTTTATTCCAATAATTATTTTTACTACTATAATAAAAATTATTGAAAATATTATGTAATTTGATAAATAAAATAGTAAATAACTCACTAAATAAAAATATAATAACCCCCATTTATGGGAAAAAGTGGGATAATCCCATCAAAAAAGCAAGAGAAAATGTAGAGTGGAAACTTTATGAGGAACTTGGGTTAAATTGAACTTTGATGGGGTGTCAAAAGGAAACCCAAGAGTACCAGGAGCAAGAAATATTTATAGGAACCATGTGGGTGGAGTGATAGGGGTAAAGGTAAAAAAGTTCCCTAATGATACCAATAACGAAGCTGAATTCCAATCATTTTTTTATGGCCTTCAAGAAGGTATGAAACTTGGGCTTAAGAGATTAATAATTGAGGGAGACTCATTAATCACAATTAATGTTATTCGAAGTAGTATTAGCTCGAATTAGAAATTAAACAACATTTTACATTGTTGTCAAGAAAAGTGAAATTACTTTGAGGCTTTCCAAGTGGCACATGTGTACAAAGAAGTAAACAAAGAGCCCAATAGACTTGCCAACATGCCCATCGACGTGGAAGAAGAAATTTTGGATGCAGGACTTGAAGATCGTGTGGAAAGATTTAAAAATGTGAAACATTACTTGGTAGCATAATGAAACAATAAACTAGTGTAAGGTGGAGGATTATCTCGACTCTTTCACTCATGGGAAGTGTTTAGGTTATCTCAATTTTGGTTTGGGTCCCTTCTTTCAACCCTTTAATAATGTCCTTCATGGATTTCCATTCCAAATAAAATGGCATGCCCAGAGGTGGAGAAGGTGGGATGTAGTTGAAGTGATAACTTTGATGTTGCAGTTGATCATGTTGAGGGATTGAACTAGTGCAAGGTTGGCTAAAGGAAATGTAAGCTAGAATTGGTATGTGGGTAATGGTTAGGGATTGAAATATTAGGGATAGAGATGCTTGAAGTGGGGATGTTAGTCCAAATGGAAATGTTAGGTTTTGAAATGTGATAGTAGGTTGGTTGGTGCATATGATGTTTATACCTTGTTCATTGTTCAATGGAGAGTGTGGATTGCCTAGTTGAGGGTGTGTTGGTTGGATTGGTGTTATGAGAAGACCATGTCTTATGTTGGGCTAGGTCTTCATGTGAGGTTTTACCCTTCACAATAATAGGTATCTTAGGTTGGGGTTGGATGTTTTAGTCAAGATGGAGGTTGATGTGGTCATGTCTAAGGTTAGGCATTCCATGGTTAGGAATTAGATTTTCATCATGGGCACAACCATGCTTGGAGGTCTTGGGGTGCAATATGTTATTAAGATTAGAAAGATCATAGTGAGGAACTTAGTCCCCAATTTTGTCAATTGTAAAAGTATGTTATCCTTTTCATTTTTATGATGTCACATCCTCATTAAGAACCAAGGAAGTTATGGTAGTCAAAGGCATATTCACTTTGACTAGGAGTGTCACTCTCTCTATCACTATTGTGAGGGTGAGATGGCTCCCCCATTTAAGGATTTTTGATCAAAAGAGAATCAATAAGGAAATAATTTTCCTCATGGGATTCCATTCCAAACCTAACTTGTTATCTAGTTATAGGAGACATACAAGTTAGCTTCAAAGGATGAGGCTTTGGATGAGGAACCTTGGATTTGGATTAAGATTTATGAAGGAATGTCTTTCAATTCAAAATACTAGGGTGATTGAATTTGATTAAGAATTTTTACAAACCCTAGGATTGGGATTGTTTGATGATTGGATTGATTTGGATAATGTGATGGTGAATCACAAGGATGATGGTGCAAGAGCACCTGATGGACTTTATGCCTCCATGAGGCCACTTTGTAAATATTATCTTTATGTTATGTTTGAGTCATGTCATAAGGTCATGAAGACCATTTCTAAGGTGTGTAAGGTGTTTGGAGTCATGGTTAGGTTTCTAGGTGATAGTTGGTACAAGTTGTAATTTGTGCAAAGTAAATGAAAAAGTGGGTTCTAAAGGGGGTCTAATCTATTTTGATTTGTAATAAGGTCTTTATGGGCCATTTTAAATTTTTTAAAATTAGTTTGGGTTGCTAGGAAGTAGTTTTGTTGAATATTGTCAATGATTGTCAAAAATTATCAAATTGCAAGAATGCAAAAATTGGGAATATGAAAGGTCATCATTTGAAAAGTCATGTGGAAGTTGGTTGGATAGTTACCAATGATTGGGAATGAGATTAAATATGTTCAAACACTTCATGTAAGGTCATGTGGAGAAGAGTAGAAGTGGAATGTAAAGTTTTGAGAAGTTATTGAATAAAACACTTTGAATTTCTTGCATTTTCTAGCATCCTGCTCTATTCCAAGCCATTGCACAGATATGTATAGACATATGGTTACCTAAAACATGTTGGATTTGATAGGGTATTGAATCTTCTAAATTTTCCTTTTTTAACATCAAATTTCATCATGTTTTGTGAAAGTTATGGTTAAATTAGTGATTGGCATTTCTAGATTTTAGGTCTATTTGGTAGGATAGTCCATTTTTTAAGGGTTCTGTGCAAAATAACCTACCCTTATTTTGATGTATGATAAATAATGGTCAAATGGGTATTTCAATCAAGTTTTCTTTCTTGGATATCAGTTCTGGTTTTAAAGTTATGGCCAAAAAACCATATTTGTTGTACCTACCTTAAGCCTAGTCAAAAGCACTAATAGACCATTTTTGAAGCTTACTTTCCAAAGTAACCATATATTATTTCCACATATGTTCATGTATGCTCAAATGAGTATCTGAAATTCCATTTAGTTTCTGGGTTTGAGGAGTATTCTGTAAGATATGCTTCATTTTCAATGTTTGCAGTGCTACTAGCCAAATTGAAGAAATTGTGAGAAAGTGTTTGTAATATGTTTGTTGAGTGAACCCTTGCACTGAATTAGATTACTAAAAGTATTTGGATTTTGGATGATTCTAGGATGATTTGGTTCAATTAGTATAATGGGATCATGAACCCCAAGGATGGCTTAAAGGATTTGGATTCATTAGGTGATCAAACTTGGATGGTTGGATTTTGGAATCAAGAAATGACCTAAGGCTCCAAAGATTTTTTTTTTGGATAATTGGACTTGACTTGGATGACTCAGAGATTTAGATAGTTCGATAGGTTGGACAATGTTTGCATACTTGAAATATTGGATGATCAAACTTTGGATTCTTAGGATGATTTTGGATGATTGGGTTGGGAACCTAAGAATGATTTAAGGCTCCAAGGATATATTTGTGATGGTTGGATTTTGATTTTAATAATCCAAAGATGAGTTTTGAAAGGTCCAAGAATGGTTTAGGATGATGGAGTCTTAGTTTAGGATATCCTAGGGATAAACTGATTTGGATTTGGAGGATGATTCGAGATGGTGGGATCAGAGGTCTTGTGACTAGGGTCCTTCAAGGATGAGGGAGTTTTGGTCGCTTGGATCAAGGTAAAGTTTCTAAGGATTAAAGGATGGGCTTATTTGGATTTAGGGAGATGATTTGATGGTTATTATAAATGATTAATTTTGATTGGGATTTGGATAGGAAACCTTGGCTTCAAAATTTTGTTTTGGACTAGTTAATTTATGATGTGTTGTGTTTTTCAAGATGCTATTGTAACTTTGAAAGGTTTGTTTGTCTTTTGGTTTCAAATACAAGCACATGTTTAGCCCATTTATAAATAAAGCAAACACACCAACCACCTATATTTTTGTATACACTTATGAGCCCATTGATAATGCCTTATCTACATCTAGAAAGTAGGGCCCATGAGGAGGAACTAACCAATTTTAATCCTCAAGAAATGTGTACATCAAATTTGGACCAAAATAAAGGACAGTTAGATGTAAACACAAACACAATAAAATCAAATCTTAAATTTAAGATTCACTTTTTGTTTGATAAAAATAGAAGAACAATAACAATGCAAATACAAAATAGAAATGCATTATATCTCTATTGATATTTGTGATGTGGTCCAAGATTGAGTATATTAGTTGCTTGATAAAATGTGGTTGCTCTCTTTCTGAATAATTACTAAATTGAGAAGCATGTAATTGCATAGATGGTGTATTTGATGAAATGTCATTCAAGTAAAGCTCTTAAGTAGACTCTCTCCCAAGTAAATGGAGGGATATGATGAACTTGCATGGGTATGCATCCCAGCCTCTTAACAAGTGACAAGAGGAGATTGAATATGTTATATGGAGGGATGACATTTCCTTAAAATGCATGGAAGAATGAGAAGCAAGCAAGTGCAAGATGATGGACAATGTGCAAATGGATAGAGGAGATTGACTTTTGAAATAGAGGGTTACAATTGCACCAAGTTTCATGCTCACACATGTGTGAGCATGAGGGGACAAGTGGTGGAAGAGGCATGTGTAAAGGTGGATGACCTAGATGGAATTGGGATTTGAAATGGACAATAGAGATTAAAGGGGAAATTCCTTTGGACTTTAGTGAAGATGGTTGGATTTTTAATCAGAGAAAATGGAAGAGGCCCTAATTAATTAATTAATTAGCTCAGGAATTAGCTTTAGGTTAATTAAATAGGTGGATTAATTTGATTAACCTAGTGAATAAAGGTAATTAATTAAATAAAAGAAAATTATTTAATTAATGCATGAAGAGGAAAATTAATGATTTAATTAATTTGACAAGGGATTTATTGATTAGTTAGTTGGAAAATGATCAGTTAGTAGGGATATTTAGCCAAATTAATTAAATAATGAATTATTTAATTTATTTGCAAGAAATCAATATGGGGAAAATTCAAAGCAGATTTGGGGTGTCTACACTAGAAACCTATATGGCATCATGACACATGCAAAAAGGTTTTCCTTGTATTATATCCAAACATAACCTTTATAATCTATAGAATATAGAAGTGGCATACCATGTAAAAAGCATTTAATAAGCATTATGAATAGAAATAGGATAACACAAGGTGACTCTTGTAGAAGAAATCTATTTGAACATCCACTCCATGGGGATCTAAAATCATTTAGAAACCCAAAATATAAAAAATAAATCTAGAAAAAAGTAATTTTTTCATTTTTTTCCATTTCCAATCAATTGTTCCATTAGAACTGTATCACTATGTTGATCATTTCTGGACACATTTCTAGAAACTTTTTTGATACCCCAAGCCTATTTTGATTACCTAACCTAAGGAAATGGATGAAACATCAACAACTAAATTTGAGGAGTTTGAGTCCTACATCTCATCTCTTAGTGATGGATAGACCCAAATTTTAGATTCTTGTTGGCAAGAGATATGGGGCCGGTACAATCCAGAGATCTATACCACAATACTTCTTGAGTAGTCTATGTATACCTTAGAGGAATCAGTAATAAAATTAAGCCCATACAATAAGAATTAATAAAGCATACATGATAGATCGCAACATATGAACAAAAGAAAGAGTCATTCATCCATAACACATAAATTCCCTTATAACTCCTTTATATATATAAGAGGTCATAACATGTATAGGTGGGTGGGTCTAGTCTTTGCTCTAGTATTGATTCATATTACAACATATTGCATTCCTTCTTTTTCTCTTTTTTCTATTAAATAAGGCATATATCTATACATATGTTTCTCTGAAGTGACATGTCTCTTGTTTAGTGCCTCATGTCTCCTCTGGTACTATGGTCTTCTTTCGGTTCTTGACCTGTCTTCTAGTATTCTCCAGTATGCCCTATTCTAGTTCTTGACCTACTAACATCATCCCCTATTTTAAAATGATGTCTTGTCCTCAAGACATGTAGCTCAACTTGGTAGTATATTTTGAACTCATCTAAGTGTGGATTTATGCTAATGTAAATTCAGTCTCTTGGAGATTGGTGGGGATGTTGATCTTATTTGTTGTTTTCTTATCTTCTTTCAAAATAAGTTGGAGGAACCTTAATTCACTATCTACTACTTTCTGGAGCTATTGGACTTGTTCCTTGGCTAGCTCTATTTGAGTATGGAGTTGTTGCAGCTAGATGTGGAGGTGCTCAATATTGTCCCTTGTTGCTCCTGTTGGATCCTATAGGGGATCATAGCTTATTTGTGCTATTTGTTCCTTTGTTTGCATTATCTAGGCCCAAAGGCTCTTTGTTGTGTTGGGCCATTGCAGAAAAAATGGTAAAGTGTACTAACAACTTTGATGTTGTCTTCCATTTGCTTAATTTGTTGCTCCAGTTGAGTTTGTGTCGTAGCACATTTCTTGGTGGACCGTTGAGTATTTTTTTTATCAACTCATCCTGGGCTTCTTTCATTATCTTCTCCTTTTGGGACATAATGTCTGTTTGTAAACCAGTGACCAATTGTTGTAGCTATTGTAATATCGGGAGGGACTGGTCCCGGGAAAAATGGGGGATTACCTTTTGGTGTGTGTCAATTACCTCCTATAGCTATTCTATCTATTGGACATCCTCTTGGAGGAACTCCTCTCTGGTAGTAGTATGAAAAATATCCCCTAATTGTAGTTTCTGAATTGGTGACACACTGGACAAATTCACCTACAAGTCCACTAATGGGACTTGGATCAACATTGGGATTGGTGCTGGTTGAATTTGTTGTTGTTGGACCAAAAAGTTTTTGATTTCTGAGATCATATCCAAGGGAGTGGATACTTCTCTAGAATCATCCTTTTTCTCTATTGTGTTATCCCCAGAGTCCCCTGTAGTCTCTTCTAGTATCTCCTTTTGTTCTTCTAATGTCTTACTAGTTTCTCTGGAGTCGACATTATCTAGGTTTGGCCCTATTGGCTACTCCAAACTCTTGTTTATTTCTTGATAAAGCTTCTGGGTTGTTTCTTTAGTTTCCTTCTAGAGAGCCTCTGTATCTTTTAGATCATCTGTCATTATTATGTCCACCCATTGTTTTGTCCAGATCTCTTTAGCCTGTGCTTGTGTTAAGGCTTGTTTTTCTCTTCTTTCCCTTATTGCCATTGTTATTTCCTCTAGAAACTCCATTGTTTTCTCTAGACCTTTATTTAAATAATTTACATACCGGACTAGAATTTGAATTATTTTATCTTTTCTTTCTTCGTCATAGTCTTTATAGGTTTGAAGGATTTATGGTAGCATCCCATGGTGGAAAATTACATTAAATGTAGCTAATACATCAATAGGCCCACTTAGGAGTTCCAGAGATTGTGGTTCTGACATTTTCTGTTCTTCTCACTTTTGCCCCTCTGGTTGAAGTGGAGGTGTATCCAAAAACTTCTGTGTCTTTTTCTTTTTCTTTAGAGGTTACTCCACCTCTTCTTCTTCTTCTTCTAATATCTCTTCAATCTCTACCTCCTTTGTCTCCCCCTTTGGCCTCTAAGCCTTCACTTTTTTCTTGTCTACCAAGTTCTTTTTGTGGCTAGTGGTAGTCTCCCCAATTGAGTAGTTGTCATTGCTAATATTGTAGCCTCCTTCGAAGTTCCTACTGTAGGGGTTTCTGACCTTGTGGCCCTTGTACTAGTAGGTTCTAAATGTGTCGAATCAGTCATTGGTGGTTTCATCCCCACCTCTAATTTGTTTCCTTGCTTTTGGGCTTTGTTCTTCTTCTTTTCTATATCCTACCGTATTTCTTGCTCCATCTTCTAGTCCATTACCTCTTGGTATGTACCGAACCTCTTTACATTAGGATCCTTGGGGATCCAGAGTGAGGTGGCTATGTATGCATAAATTTTTGTTGGGCTCACTTGATATGGTAGTGTCAAAATCCATACCTTGTGGGGTTCAATTGCCTCCATATACATGAAATCTTTGTCTAGAAAAATGTTATAGTTTTTCATATTTATTTGCTTGGAGGTATGTGACCTAGTCCCTTGCTTGCATATGCTCTTAGAGGGTCTTAAAAATCCCCAGTATGTAGCTTGCCACTCTTGAAATTTTTTATATTGTCGGGTATGATATTTAATCTAGGCTGTGATGGTTTGGTGGAGGTGCTAGACCTTAACCTTGAAATTGGGTAATTCATTTAAAAAGTAAAATGTTAAACAAATAAGCAATGTTCCATATCAGAAGTGATATTGGGATGACTTAATTTTGTGTAGGTTCTCTAGTAGTTGCTCCCGTAACACCTCTCACAAATCAAAGCCTTTACCATCAACCACCATTTGATATATTGTGTGGATAGCAGTGGCGGTGGCAGAGTCCTCTTGGTTGGTGTAATAGATCTTCCAGGCTATGCCCATTATAGCATACCATACTGCAAGGTTTGTGATTATTCTTAGGCTCATACTCCTACCATCAAACGAAGCCCCGGTCAATTTTTCCACTTCACTATTTTTGATGGCTTTTTTGGCTAGAATTCCTCCTTCCATCCTTAGCCCTGTGACGACGTGGATAGCTTCTTTGGTAATTCTATGTAATTTGTACAGATATATGAAGTCATCATGGACCTGACTCAACACGATTTGAACCTATTCATCTTCATTGCAGAAGTCTGGGTAGTCTTTTCACACATCTAAGCTCTTCTAGCCAATTTCTATATACTCTGACTTGTATGTCTTCTTATCATTCTCTAGTAACTGTTGGTAGAGATCTTCTAGCTTAGTGTGATTAAGCTCTACAATGGGTTCATGTATATATTTCCTTACATCCTCCAGGTAAACTACATTATGTGGCACCGATGAGAATGCCCCCTCTTTGCTAGTAACCATCGCCTTGAATGGAACCCTTTTGAATATTGGTCTAAGATTCTCAGATATGTGGACAACTATGGGAGTGGCCATTTTTGTGTAGGGGGATGCAAAGAAGAGCTTTTGTGCTGAGGGATTTCTTTCTTAGTCACCGGGAGCTTCACAAATTTTGATTGCTTTTGTGAGGAATTAGGTGGAGTGTCTAGGGTTTTATAGAATTTGGAGTGGTGGGGTGTGAGTTATAGTCCCTTAGGGCAATAGCTGGGCATTTATTATGGTGTCTAGTTAGTGTGTCTTTTTGAGTCGTTGGGGTGTTTTGGTGGTGGCATATGTATTTTGTTATTTTATTTTAAGTATTATACAGTATTTACATTTTGGTTTTTTTTGTGTGTTTATTCTAGTAGTAAGTAGTGTTTTAAATGAGCCTCATTAACTTGTCTTGGTACTAGTGTATTATCCAATTGTCAGAGTTTGACTACTCTAGATTCACCAATGTGTTGAATGTAATAGGGTCCTAACAACCAGACCTTCAGCTTCCCTTGTTTCTTAAATTTACTGTCATATAGTAAGACTAAGTCCCCTATTTTGAATGTTTTCAAGTAGAGGTTCTGGTCATCCCATGCCTTCTGCCTTCGCCTTTATAATTGTTGGTTATATCTAGCAATCTACCAGAATTCATCTAGTTTTTCTAATTCTTCAACTCTTTCCTTTAAAGACTCATTCTCTTCCAATCATAAGGTCAGTGTTGTGCATATACTTGGGATTATGAAATTCATGGGTACTATTGCATCTAGACCATATACTAGTTGAAATGGTGTGAACTTACTAGTTCTCTTATAGGAAGTCTAGTATTTCCAAAATATTACTGGTATCTTAATGTCCTAGTCTATCCAGTTGCTGTTACACATTTTTGTCAATGTCTTTCCTAATATTTTGTTTAAGGCTTCACAAGCTCCATTTTCTTGTGGATGATATTGTGAGCTCTTATTATGTGTTACAATAAAATTCTATAATAACTCCTTTATCATTTCATTTATGAAGTGCTTGTCTTGGTCATTGACTATGCTTAATGGAGGGCAAGTGCAAAACGTTGGGGGGCCAAAAAGTGGCCAACTTTTTTTTAGAAAACTTCTTAGACATAATGTGATCATGTTGGTTTGGTGATGCTAAGCCTAAGGCTTGGCAACACCAAGCCATAATGCACTCGTATTATAACACAAGCGCGTTATGTTTAAGTATTAAAAAAAAACCTCTGTTTATGCTCATTGTTTCATTTCATTTTCTAGAAAACCTGGAGCCTGCAAACCTTTGAGAGCGTGCTTGCATTATTGGAGGTCAGATTCATCACCAAATTGTCACTGATTCATCATCAAAATGCCACCATGACATTGGCGAGGCCAAAGGAGTAAGTTTTATTTGTTTTTTTTGTGAATTTGTTGCTAAATAGGTAGGTTTAAGTAGATTTTTGATGTAAATTTATTTAATTTATAGGAATTGATAATGCACCTCCTCCTCCTCCTAAAAATCCACAAAATCCTCCATTACCTAAATAGAAAATATCTACTGAAGAACAACCCTAACAACAAACACCTCCATTCATTACTCAGGATGCCCTTAGAACACAAGAAAATTTAATGGGGCAAATTAAAAACAATAAAAAACAAATTGAGGACATAATTGCAAGGTTGAAAGATCCTGCAACATCAACCTTGCATAGATCCACACTTTCTCAATCTCTTGAATCTATGTTATCAAATGTAGATTCAATTAGCAAGCAAATATCTAGTTGGTCAGAAAAGAGGAGAGAATTTAGAGAGTACTATTTAGACAAGTTGTCCTATGAACAAGTAAAAATGAACAAATTACAAAATTGGACTTGTGTTCCATTTTCAAAGACCCACGAACATATCAACCTCTACCTCTTACATGCAAGAGGTTCCCTATCCATTGGTGCAACAACCAAGTGATAAGGTACAATTTTGGGCAGAGGTGGTGGATGGTTTTTTACCATCCTCCAAGCAACAATAACGAGGTCTCGCAATACTTTGAGGAAACTCTACTGCGAGTTTGTCAAAAATAAAGTGCCAAACTATTTTGATATGCGGGACTTCTAGGGTAGAGGTGGGGGGTTAGTACAGGATAGACCAGGGGCACGTGTTGACCCACAGTGGCTAGCAAGATGAGCACTCATCAGACCAGCCCATTCGCACGTGTCTATCCCTTCCATTGTGAAGGAGAGTGCTGAGGTCGAGACACTTTAGTCTATTAGTGCCTTGATCGAGAGTATCATAGAGCATGCCAGTTCTGCAACATAGTGTGGGTTGGGGGAGAGGTCAAGGAGTAGGGTTCCACCCCATACTTGTCAAGCTTGTGAGTCAGCCTGTGGTTATGACCCCACTGGTAGTTGGGACACAGGTGCGTAGGTTACATCTATAGGTGAGAAGATGGTGATGACAAATGCCCTCCTGAGTGAGACTTTCAGCCTTGATACTCAGGTAAATTTTAGCAAGTTCATTGAATTTAATTTATTAAATTTTATTTTTAAAATGCAAGATTAACTAATTTAGTTTGATGATTTTAATGAAATTTTAGGGTCATATCATTCATTAAGTTTTCATTGGTTCTCCACCTTCATATTACACTACGACATCTACTACCGAGGTATGTAACTAGTAAACAATTATAAATATTACATGTGAATAGCATTGTTATATGAATAATATTCTAATATTTGATTTTGGATGTTGAATAGATTAATCTTGGAGATTTCATAGAAACACCTCCTAATGGTGGTGGAGTTCAAATCTTCACTCTAGTAATAAAATAAACAGTTTAACTAATGAATTCTACTTACTAGATTTTTGTAGTTTATATTCATATTGTTGATTACTTTGCATTGCACATCTTTCAAACTCAAAGCATTACTAGACATTGCATAACTAATAACTAGATGTTGATAGATGATAAAATTTCAATTACATATAGTTATTTAAAAAAATGCCTCAAATAAATGTGGTCTCATGGAATGCCATGACAAGCAAATGCATAGACAAGGAAATCACCATGAGAGAACATTTCTTTGAGGCTTCTTTTCAAACAACTCTCTAGCTTGCCTATGTTACCACATTTTCCATACATGTCTACCAAAGCTTGTTGATCCCCTCCACACTATTCTTTGACAAATTCTCTCTAATAAACTCATCCAATTACCACAAATTAGACCCCAGGACATGACACCAGAGAGGGGAATGATCCTATGACATCTTATATAGCATATGATTGACTCCAACATCATCTAGGTTTTAGGTATTAATTATGGGGTCAACAAGTCACCCCTAACCAAAATCTTCAAATCTACACTAACCCATTCCCCTACAAACTATGTCAATCCTATTGGCTCAATTTCTTCCATCCCTACTTTTGATCCTACATCTAACCTACCTAAGTCTAATGAGGACCCTTCCTTTAATACTACTATATTCTTTGAGATGATAGGTACATTAGACATTCAACCTTATAATTTCATTGTTCAACCCACTCCTACACCTACCATCACCTTCTTGCTTAACAATGTGCCTACTGATGATTATATCGATCCTATATAGATTGAGGTACAAGTACACTATAAAATGATAGTTGAATCAAGGTGGAACACTTACACATCAAGGTGGAATTAATGTAGTTACAGGGGAACACTTATACATCACTAGCTTGCAAAGAGATTCTTATACCCCTGAGACATCTCCTAGTGTACACATAATGACACTTCTATACCTACTTTTGGCTCCCTCACTCTACTAATCTAGGTAGGACCTAAATTCCTAGATGTCTCATGTCATATCATCCCTACCTCATACCACTATCTATTCTCTTAGGTCATCCTTGGCTCATTGCAATTTGGGTTGTCCCTGAACTATCATCCACTAGTGCCTTAAATTCCCCATGATGGTAATGTCTTCACCATTTATCATAGCCCATACCAACTAGTTGTTACGTTAAGAGACTTCTCCTTAGATTATTTTTTGTCAACCCCTTCTGGTCCACCTCAACCTCATACCAATTCTCTCTTTCACCTTTACCTGTCTTATGCCTCTAAACGTATTGTTACCTCAACCCCACAACCTCTTTCTATTACTTCACCTACTCCACTAGCTATGCCCCTATATTCCCCACCATTTATCCACCTATTACTACTTCACATTCCTCATTGACTTCTGTCTCCCCTCCAACACCCCTCGAACACCCCTCCAAGATAAAGTAAAAGAAAATGTGCAGGACCTTTCCCCATCCACTTCTAAAAGTAGGCCTAAGAAACTTCCCCAGCACTACACCCAACCTACTAACCAACCCATATCTACCATACCTATTTCCTAATCTACCCCTACCAGATGTCCCAGACCTAGTTTGCTTCTAACCCACCCCCTGAAAAACCTCAAGACAAAAAAAAATGATAAGAAAAAAATTTAAATAAGGTTTTTCTTGTCCTATTTAGTATCTTTCCTCCCTCTTATTATCCCACAAACTCTTGATATTCCTCCTTCCCATAAACCCATAAACTTACCTAATGTCTATGTGATTTCTAGTACCATTCTTGTATCCCTTGTTCAACCCCTCATTCCCATTGCCAATCTTTTCCTGACATATTAAAACCCTCTATCTTAGGCATTGTTCTACCTCCATCACTACCAAACAAACAAAAATTTGAGCACAACCCTACCCCACCCTACCACCTACCTAAACCTACACTAACGCCTTCACTCCCTCTCTGACTTCTTAAACCTAAAATTTGATGCTACTATGATCCCTCATTTGTTGACCCTTATATCACAACATAGTAATGACTCTTCATCTAATTTGTATATATGTATGTGACTTGTGTGCTTTATTGTGTGTACTTCCATTTTTAGGTGAACGTGTGTGTATGTTACAAGCCATGACTTGCATCACTATTCTAGTTTTCATAATTGAATAATGTTTTTTTTTAATTTTCAGATGATGCAGGCTGCGGAGACACCTCTTGATGTTCATAGGGCAATGGAGCATGGTGTCTCTTCCGTGATTGATAGCTCCATGCCTTTGATGGGGGTATGAGATAGATTAGTAAATTTCAAATTACATTGGTTGTTATAGTTGTTTATTATTGAAAAATCAAATGATTATTGATTTGAAGTTTAATTTCTATCTAGATGGTTTCTATAGGACATTACAATGCCACAACCTAATCTTGGTACTGAAGTGGGGAGAGAGATTATCTAGCAGTGGTAAGTGATTATTTTGTTAAATGTTCCATTTTTTATAATGTAATTTCTATATATTAATGTCTATACTTTTTATTGTAACAACTACAACTCCCTAATGAACTAACTAGGAGGAGTAGTCCTCGGGTTCATAGTAGACCACTCTCATATGCATCTCCATCCCCTCTAAGATTAAAGGCTTCCTGTGATCTATTTTCTTCACCCGATAGAGGGGAATGACTTTTTATTGGGTTCCTTTGTTTTATGCCTATATGGCATTTCTAGACATATATTTTGTATTGCATATAGTTGACATTGTATGCCTATATGGCATTCTTGTAACCTATATGGCTATTTTGTATATATATTATAGTTATATCGAAAGATATTGGTGTATGCCTATATGGATATTTGGTTAATACAAATCTTTTTTGTTGATGATGTCCATATTTGCATTATAAATCCATGCTTCAATGGATATTTGTAAATGGTTTACTTTAAATATTTAAAGTTGAATTGTATTACATGCACTCTTCCTTTATATAATTGTAAATATATAAAGTTTCAATATTATTCTTCTCTAATATTATTGAACATTAAATCAATCATATGAATATAATAACCATTGTAGCATGGTAATGAAATTCATGTAAGTATACAATGCACTTTGAAGTATGCAACTAAAAATGAGCAAGACATTATTACATGTGACCTCATATCTCTCCACAAAGGAAGACATCTACCATTCCACGTGTATGCTTCATGCTACCATTCACGTGTATGCTTCATGCTTCTTGTGTATACTTCACATGTTCACGTGTATGATTCATGCTTCATGTGTATACTTCATGTTTTCACATGTCTGCTTCATGCTTCTTGTATAGACTTCATGTATTACGTGTATTCACATGTATGCTTCATTCTTCCTATGTATACTTCATGTACTATGTGTATTCACGTGTACACCTCATACTTCATGTGTATTAGGTTGATATGCACTAACATAAAATGGAGATAAATTTAGTGTTGGGAAAGACATCCGTAACATGTTTGAAGAATAGTGATTGTTTGTCTTGCGGGGTTAAGTCTCTTGGGAATTCTCTGGTTGATAATAGGATTGCAATATCTTTTAATTCCTTTGGTACTGCTATAATTTGGAACAAGTGCATGCCAGGTAATTCTTCTCCGTATGTGTCCGGTTCTTTGCCAGTTTCAATTCATGATAGGTAATCTGAGTCTTGGTTGTTCTTCCTGGGTTTCACCATTATCTTAAAATCAAAATCTTGGAATAATAGTAACCATCTTGATATTTGCCCATGAGTTATGGTTTGTTGAGTAGGTATTTGAGGGGTTCATAATCTATGAAGAAGGTGAACAGAGTGGATAGTAAATAGTTCTGGTACTTTTGTAGGGCGTATACCATTGCTAATGTTTCTCTTTCTCTGGTGGTATAGTTTTTCTCTGTAGTTGATAATTTACTACTAGCAAAGGCTATAAGATGATCTTTGTTCCCTTTTGGCTGAGTGAGTATTGCTCCTATGCATCAACATGAACATGGAACAAATTGTTCCAATCTAGAAAGATAAGGATTGGTGCTTCCACAATTTTCTTTTTCAACGAATCAAAGGCTTTTTGGGATTCTTCATTCAATTCAATACTTCATCTTATTTTCTTCCTCAGAAGATCTTCTAATGGTGCTTTGATTTCAACATATCCTTTGATCAATTTTTTGTGGTATCCGGTGTATCCCAAAAATGTCTAAACTTTCGGTGCATTCTTTAGTGGTGGTAGATTGTGGATCAGGGCTATTTTCATTGGGTCTACCATTAGTCCTTCCTTGCATATGATATGGCCTAGGAGTGTCCCATATGGTACTACAAATGTGCATTTCTTTAGGTTTAGTGAAATTTGCATGCTCCTACACTAGTTTAGCATCATCCGGAGGATCTGGATATGGTCTTTTACTAGGTCATAGACAGTCCAATCATCCAAGTACACTTCAAGGAAATCATGAATAAAATCTTGAAATGTATTAATCCTTATCTAGCTGAATACTACCAAAGCATTCTTTAATATGAATGGTAGGACTTTACACATATATGATCCCCATTCCATAGTAAAAGTAGTTTTGGGTTGATATTTGTTGGTGTAATTAAATATTTAATTATACTTTATTAAGTTTACTTAGGGCTAATTTTAGTCTTAGGTTATTCTTAAGTCATATTAGGGTTTTCTCTAACTTGCAAATATAAAAGCAAGTTCTCTCATGTAATTCATTAATCCATTTCATTAATTGCATCGTTATTGTGCAAATTATTCCTATTTGCTTTTTTCTCTTGTGGAAGGTAAATCTTAGGTTTTATAGGTGATCCTGGTGTTTCGAATTAATCATAAACTCTCACATGGTATTAGAGCTCCAGATCTACAAGACCCTTCTTAGATTCAGAGAAAAATTTGAGCAAGAGCCATTTTCTAGTTGTACTTCTATGTAAAACAAAGTATTCCATTGGATTTAGAGCTCCAAATCTAAAGATTCTTGTTCACTAGTTTGAGAAAATATGCGTTGAACATTCAAACGGTGTAACCTCAACTAAAAATATTTCTGGGTTTTGTCGGCAGTGTTGAAATCCCATCTAGGTCTCTCTTATTTTTCACAAAAAGTACACAGATATTGAGAAAAATATATCGCAATTCAACATCCCTATTTTTAGCCTCTCCTTGTTTTTTTTTCTTTTTCAGAGTAGTTTTGAGAAATCAGGCATATCTTTTGCATACAATGTTGAAATTGAAAAAATGAGATACTTCCAAAAAGATGACTCTGAGTACTATCTAGTGGTGTAGCTATTTGTTTCTTATTTTTTCTAGTAGGTTGTTGTTTGTAGCAGAAGTTAGGTCTAATTTTTTAAAGCAACCTTCAATATTTTAGGCATATCTTTTGCATATGACTTCAAAATTGGGCAAACAAATAGGAATTGGAAAGATATTGATGATCTCTACACACCCATCTATGAACTTATTCCAGATTCTACATTAGGTTTTCTTTATTAAATTTTTTAGTTTTATTGCTTCCCTTTGATATTATGGACATTTTGGCACCTATAGAAGTTCTGTTTGTTATGTTGGGCTTCATTTATCAGCATTAATACATATTCAGATTGTTGATCTTTGATATAATATATCTGAGGAGATATCATGGGTTTTTCTATTCACCCTTTTGTGGAAACATTGGGTAAAGATAATTATGAGTCTTGGCAAAAGGGCATCTTGACACATCTCAAGTGGCTTAATCTTTTGCCTTATCTTTATGGACTCATACCTGAACCAGACACCCCTGGGAGGAAATCTGCATGGGGAAATTATATTGATCATATTGTAGGATTGATTGGTTCTAGTGTTGATTTTGACATCATGTTTACTATCTCACATATTGAGTGCCCATGCGCTCTTTGGACTAGAATTTCAGAGATCTATGGAGACCCTCATATTTCTCCATTCATATATGATCTTGCTATGGATTTCCACTTACCCCTTGATGATACAGATTGCATACTTTTTTATTATGATACAGTTGAGGAGCTTGCATATTTGACAGGTCTTGCTAGTTTAGATGACACAGAGACTTCACTTGCTTCTCCTTCCTCTCTTATCAAGGTCACATCTATATTGCATGTTGCTACATCAGATTCTTTGTAGCAGGACATTATCAGTCTTCCAGAGATAGCTCATTGGGACACTTATCTACTAGATATATCATTGTTGTTTGTAGAGTCCCATCTTGCAGATATGGAGGACCACATTCAAGACATTTGTATTTTATTTTATGATAGCTTCAATGGAGTTGCATCACCATCATCTGCTTCAGAGATTATTCTTCATCCTCCTCTTCTTCAATCATAGTTTAGCAGTGGATTGGAGACATTTGAGCAGCTTTCAGGAGCATCATTGTTGTCTTTGGATCATGTACAGAGTTTGGAGACATTTATCCTTCTTCCTATATATTCCTATCTAGAATGGGAAGACATTATGCACACATATGTAGTTCTATTTCTTCCCAAGGGGAGGAATGTTTTTCGATGTTCATGCCCATCTTCATCTTCATTCTATGTCAAGCATCTTCTAGCACTGTAGGAGTCATCTTGAGGAGCAGCTGCATGGTCTCTCTTCTCATCTCTATTTTGGGAGGGATCATTTCCTCACATGGGCTTTCATCCTTCTCACTTCTGGGGGGGTCACCAGACCTTCTCTCTACTTCCTCTCTTATGAGGGGTTGTATATCTATTGATTGTACTTTTGTGATGGATTCAATTCTTGGGGGATCTTAGTGTTAGTCATTCTTCCATCACATGTTCATGTACTTGTATTTTCTCTCTTTTGGAGAGGATTTTTCTCCCATTGGGTTTTTCTCCTTTTCTCCACTTTATGAGAGATTCTTGTTGTTCACATAGGTACCTAACATGGCCTTGTAGCCGTGACCCATTCTTACATTAGTTTCATGTCTTCAATTTCTCCCTAAGTTGCACTTAAGGGGTTGTTGGTGTAATTAAATATTTAATTACACTTTATTAAGTTTACTTATGGCTAATTTTAGTCTTAGGTTAAATTCTTAAGTTATATTAGGGTTTTATCTAACTTGCAAATATAAAACCAAGTTCTCTCATGTAATTTATTAATACATTTCATTAATTGTATCCTTATTGTGCAAATTATTCCTCTTTTCTTTTTTCTCTTATGGAATGTAAATCTTAGGTTTTGTAGGTGATCCTGGTGTTTCAAGTTAATCATAAACTCTCACAATCTTCTTCCCTGATCTTTACTTGGAATTATCTAGAAAACCCATTGTTGAATGAGTAAGCTTCCCTTCTTGCTATCGATTCTAATATTTCCTATGTGAAAGGTGTGGGAAATGGATCGTGCATACATTCTTTGTTCAATTTCGAGAAGTCCACACACAACCTTATTTCTCTGGTCTTCTTGTTTTGTACTACCATTGGACTTATCCACTTTGCATCTTCTACTGGCTTAATTATTCCAGAAGCCAACATCTTGTCTATTTCAATTTTTACCTTCTTTTTCATGTTTGGATTTAGTCTATATTGTCTCTTCTGAACTAGTTTAGTGCCTTCCTTGAGTTGGATCTTCATCACTCCTACTTCTTCGATTCCTTTCATTTCGGTAAAATTTTGGGGAAATAGATCTTGGAAGTTAGTTAATGTATCAATTTTTTGTGTGACCAATTTTTCATCCTAGTAATCTCCTATGCATGCTAATTTAGGGATGCCTTTGGTTGCAATATGGTGCAGGAGCACCATTTGTAAAAAATGGACAATTATTAAAATCTAGGCTTTAGTTTTGAGTTTTGCATAAAATAAGGTCTTAAAAGACTATTCATTATTGTAATAAATCCTATTTGAGACATTTTTGTAGTGGGGGTAATTATAGGACTAGGGTCTTTAAGTTTTTTCTTAAGTTTAGTATTTTCTATTTTGGTAGCCTTAGTGGAGAGGCTATTTTTTAGCCTTTCTTTTTGAGTTTCCTAGATGAAAGAGGAGTGGATTGAATCTATATATTGTAAAACATTCTTTTTATATGATATACAGGTCATGGAAGAAGGATATGAAGCTTTTGGAATGAAGGAAATAAGATAAAATGATTTTTTTTGCTGTTCTAGCTCTGTTTTTCACAGCTTTTTTATATTTTTTTCTCTTCTTTGCACTTGTACAGCCTTGTACGGCCATTTAGTACCCTAAAATATACATGGTTGGATGGGTTATTGGATTACCTTTCTTTTTCATATAATTTTATGGTCTGGTCTCATTTTTTGTGGATTTTATGTTTATTTTACTAAAAACAGTCCAATAACCTAGGTTTTGACAGTCCTAGAGAGAAATTTTATATTTTTTGAGTGCCATGACCATATAAAAATGAAAAAAAATGGTGGAATGACAGGTTTTAAAGTCCTTCAAATGATTTCTTGACTTGTGGAGAAAACAAATAAGTTTTTTTGGTGTTTTGAAAAGTTCTTATTGCTGTAATTTCCTATTTTTTTAGGAAGAATGAGGGTTTCTAGTTTGCATGTTTGAATTTGATGAGATAAGTTAGGGTCCTGATCAAAAAAAGGGTGGCTTATTCTATTTTAATACATAAATAAAGACTTTCCATTGAGTTTTGGTAAAAAATTGGTGATCTTGAGGCACCTCCTTTGTAAAAGTGACCTAATTAGGCAAATTACCAGAATTACCAGTCATTTTTAAGGCCTTATGTTACAAAACAATCATACTTGAATGAAATCTATGTTATGTAAGGGGATAATTGATATTCAAAACAGGTTTTAGTTCATGGGTTTGAGTCATTTTAGGAAAGTTATGCCAAAAATACTTCATTTGTTGTCCTAATTAGGCCTAGGAACAGCAGGTACAGTCCATTTTTTAGGCTTTTGGTCCAAAGAAACCTACCCTGCATGTTAGATATGTTGTGGAGGGGCTTAATGGGTATTCAAAAAGGTAAATTGTTCATAGTTTTGTCGTAGATTTTGTAAGTTATACCCCAAAAACTCTATTCCAAGGGCTACAAGCGAAGTTGACGTAGTTGTGAAGGGACAATAGGAACAATAGGTTACTAAGTTGTTTTATGAGTTTGGTGAGTATCCCCTAGTCATTTTAGTGTGGTCCAAGGTGGTTGGGAGGTTTGGTGGGTAGCTTATGCATTCAAACCATGAAATGGCATCTTTTCCTAGTCTTAAAGCAATGCATTCTAAGAGAACAATCAAGACAATGTGTGAACAGTCAAGTGGTAAATGAAACCTTACATTTGTGTGCTGCCCCTGCCTCTACATCAAGTGGTATTAGAGCATAGGAAGTAGGTCTCTTGAGAGTTGAAGGTTGGAGTTTGAGCAAAGCGGAAGCTGAGAAGCCAAGATGCCTCCTAAAGGAAGTTCAGTTGCAAGAAAGATTGATCAGTAGGCTAGACAGCTAGAAGCCTTGAAGAAGGAGATTGCTGCATTGAAGTCTAAAGTTGGAGGCACCATGAGTGAAAGTGAGTCTGAAGAAGAAGAAGAAACTTCTGGTGAAGAAGAAGAGTTGGATCCAAAGGATGTGAGGATGGTAAAGTTTTTGAAAGCTGTGAAAGGTGATGGATATAGCAAAATGGATTTAAAAATATATGGAGGCAAACTAGATAGTGAAGAGCTCTTAGACTAGATAGGAGCCATGGAAAATTACTTTGAAAGTGAAGAGATAGATGAAGATCACAAGGTGAGGAAGGCTAAAACCAAACTAAAAGGACATGTTTTGCTGTGGTGGAACTTTATGCAAGAGGAAAGACAGAAACAAGGGAAGAACAAGATTACTTCTTGGGAGAAAATGAAGGCAAAACTGAAAGGTAAGTTCCTTCCTAGTGACTATAATGTTCAATTACTGAAAATATTACAAAATCTTAGGCAAAAGGACTTAGATGTGCAAGCATACACTGAGGAGTTTTATAGGTTAAGTATAAGGACAAAGCATGAGGAGGATGAGGAAGAAAGAGTGGCTAGATATCTCAATGGCCTAAGGTATAACATTCAAGATCAAATCAGTTTGTTAGCACCAAAAATAGTGGAACAATGTTTTCAAATGGCAATAAGAGTAGAAGAAAAAATCAAGAGGAGACAAGAGAAGACAACAAGAGGAAGAGGTAGTACTTCTAGGGGCAGAGGTACATTTTCAACACCAAGACAATCCAAAGAAGATTTTGAAGATGCTAATAAGAGTAAAGAACAAGCACCTGAGTCTAGAGGAGGATGGAGAGGTGGAAGAACAAGTTTTAGGGGCAGATATGCAGATCAAGGAAGATGTTCAAATGTGTTTACTGGAAAGTACTATCACTATGGTGAGTTTGGTCATCCAGCCTATAAGTGCCTTGACAAGATTGGTACTACTTCAAGTGGAGGTGAAAGAAGAGGTGAAAAGAGAGTCCAAATTGTATAGGAAGATGAAAGAGAAAGTGTCCATGCTGAACCAGAGGTGGGTGAATCATTGATGGTGAGAAGAAAACTCTTGAAGACATCCAGGGAGAAAGAGCTAATTCAAAGAAGAGTGTTATTTAGGACAATCTGTAGATGCAAAAATAAAGTATGCAAAGTAGTAGTTGATTCTGGATGCACTAATAATATGGTATCTAGTGATATGGTGGACAAATTGAACTTGCAAAGAGTGCTTATGGCAAAGCCTTATCAAGTGTCTTGGGTTAGTGAAAACCAAACCATTTTGGTAAGTGAACAAGCTACTATTGAATTTCAAATTGGTCAATATAGAGCTAAAGTTGTTTGTGATATTCTACCTATGAGTTGTTGTCATGTTTTACTTGGAAGGCCTTGGTAGTTTGACAAGTCAGCAATGTATAATGGGAGACAAAATACATGTAACATTGAAAAGGATGGGAGATCATTCATTCTAACTCCATTGGTTGAAGAGGTAAGAGAGCAAGGCGAGATCATCATGATAGGGAGGAAAGAATATGTGAGAAATGAGGAAGGTGAGAGTGTGAAATTTACAGCCAAGTCACAGTTTGATGCTGTTGGGACAATAAATGAGAAGGAAAAACACAATATGCAGACAAAGATGAAGAAAAATGTTTTTGTATGGAAAGAGGAAGAATGTGGCATGATATCTCAGGTTAGTACAGACAAGAGTAAGTTTGAAGTACAAGAAGGCATATTGATAGGGATAGTCACGTGTCCTGTGGTGATGAAACATGTACAAAGGCAGCCTAGTGATGTTGAAACAGGAGTTTGTAGGGTAGTGAATAGAAGGACAGTGGATTGTGATGCTAGTTGGACAGTGGAAAAGGTAGGTACAAGTCTGACAAAGACCACTAAATGCATTGCTATAGATTTTTGTAAGGCTGACAGAGAAAAACTTGAAGAGGTGAAGGGTACTAAGCATGGAACTATGCATGAAAGACAGAAGAAGATGGCAGTACTGTATGAAAATAGGAAGCCAGCTTCAAAAGAAGACAAGAACAAGGATTACAAAGACAGTGAAAAGCCAAAGCAAGGTGAACCTACTGAAGACAAGCATGAAGGTCAAAGACAAGTAAAGCATAATGGAGGACAAATTGATAAATTCTTTCCAAGGGACTTGGAAAAGTTCTATGTTGGGGTGTATGGTACATGAGCACCATTTGTCAAGAATGGACAATTATTAAAATCTAGGCTTTAGTTTTGAGTTTTGTATTAAATAAGGTCTTAAAAGACCATTCATTATTGTAATAAAGCCTATTTGAGGCATTTTTGTAGTGGGGGTAATTATAGGACTAGGGCTTTTAAGTTTTTGCTTTAGTTTAGTATTTTCTATTTTGTTAGCCTTAGTGGAGAGGCTATTTTTTAGCCTTTCTTTTTGAGTTTTCTATATGGAAGAGGAGTGGAGTGAAGTTATATATTGTACAAAATGCTTTTTATATGACATACAGGTCATGGAAGAAGGATATGAAGCTTTTGGAATGAAGGAAATAATATAAAATGATTTTTTTTACTGTTCTAGCTCTGTTTTTCACAGTTTTTCTATCTTTTTGTTGTTCTTTGCACTTGTACGGGCTTGTAAAGACCTTTAGCACCCTAAAATGCACATGGTTGGATGGGGTATTAGATTACCTTTCTTTTGCATATAATGTTATGGTCTGGTCTCATGTTTTGTGGATTTTGTGCTCATTTTACTAAAAATAGTCCAATAACCTAGGTTTTGACAGTCCTAGAGAGAAATTTTATGTTTTTTGAGTGCCATGACCATGCCAAAATGACACAAAATGGTGGAATAACAGGTTTTTAAGTCCTTCAAATGATTTCTTCACTTCTGGAGAAAACAAATAAGTTTTCTTGGTGTTTTGAAAAGTTCTTATTGCTGTAATTTCCTATTTTTTAGGAAGAATGAGGATTTCTAGTTTGCATGTTTGAATTCGATGAGATAAGTGAGGGTCCTGATCAAACAAAGGGTTGATTCTTCTATTTTAATACATAACTAAAGATTTTCCATTGAGTTTTGGTAAAAATTTGGTGATCTTGAGGCACCTCCTTTGTAAAAGTGACCTAATTAGGCAAATTACCAAAATTACCAGTCATTTTTAAGGCCTTATGTTAAAAAACAATATTCCTGTATGAAATATATGTTATGTAAGGGGATAATGGGTACTCAAAACAGGTTTTATTTCATGGGTTTGAGTCATTTTATGAAAGTTATGCCAAAAATACTTCATTTATTGTCCTAATTAGGCCTAGGAATAGTAGGTACAGTCCATTTTTTAGGCTTTTGGACCAAAGAAACCTACCCTACATGTTAGATGTGTTGTGGAGGGGCTTAATGAGTATTCAAAAAAGTAATCTTTTCATGGGTTTGTCATAGATTCTACAAGTTATGCCCCAAAAACTCTATTCCAAGGGATACAAGCGAAGTTGACGTAGTTGTGAAGGGACAATAGGAACAACAGGTTACTAAGTTGTTTTATGAGTTTGGTGAGTATTCTCTGGTCATTTTAGTGTGTTCCAAGGTGGTTGGGAGGTTTGGTGGGTAGCTTATGCATTCAAACCATGAAATGGCATCTTTTCCTAGTCTTAAAGCAATGCATTCTAAGAGGACAGTGAAGACAATGTGTGAACAGTCAAGTGGTAAATGAAACCTTGCATTTGTGTGCTGCCCCTGCCTTCGCATCACAATATTTGTTTCTTATCAAGATTTTGGAAAAACCGTGTGTAGCTTATTAGTGTGATCTAAAACATCGATCCAAAATAAGCTACACAGTTTTTCCAAAAGCTTGATACAATATCATGGACTGTGGAAATATCATGTCTACTATATTTGTTTCTGTTAGTTTCATGGGTTCATTATAATATTTTTCCTTTGGAGTGGTAATTTCTTCTCTCTCTTTCCCTTTGACTGATTTCTATATCTAGTGTTTTCTCTTCCTCATCATCTTGTATCTTGCAGTAGTGTTTTTCTAATCTAGAATCTTCTTATTCCATCCAGTCCTTGTATTTATTTATTTCTTCTTCTTCTGATGGTATGGAATAGGGTTGTGGTATTGGTATTCCTTCTTCCTCCATTGGGCTAAAGATTTAATCATCTTTATTTTCTCGAGTGCATCTTGTATTTGAAAGTTTTTGTTAAAGAAGGAGAAAGTCTGGATAAAGTTTGCGGTTAGTTCTTTCCATGTTCTGGTCCCTATTCTTTTCTCCTAATTGATGTACGAAGTTCCCACCATTGAGCATAGTGTCCAGTATAGAAATTGAATGTATAGTCGATCATCATATTCATAGTTTCCTTACTAGTGATACTGGCATATTTCTAAGTGTTTCTCTAGAGGGATGTCACATTCATAGGGGGGATGTATTCATAGTCCCCTACCTCTAGTAGAAATCTTGTTTCTATTGAGGTCTTAAATGTGTCCCATTCCTTTATGTTTTGCTTGTGTGTGTTGTACCAACATGTTGCAGTGTAGGTAAGGGTATGTGGTAGTTTGGCCAACCTGTCTACTTCATCGGGGATGATTTTCTTGATTTGATTTATATAGGGTAGCAGAACTCACCTATCATAGAGTAGCTTAGCCTGGGTATCTTAGCTTGGGTGTTTTAATAAATAAGACAAATTATGTGAGATTTCCTTTTATTGTGCCTTTCTTCTTCTCTAGTGGTATCACACATGTCTTGCACTACACTACTTTGTACCATGTGTTTTCTTTATCATGAATATTCTCTAGGAGCCAAAGAGTCTTATAGAATATACCTCTTGATTATCCTATATCCATGCTTCTAACACTGCTTCACTGTCAATGCTACCTTCAGTATCTTCTACTCCCAATTACCATTCTGAATTTGGTTCTTCTAGAGTTTCATCTGTCGATATGGTTATGGTGTTGAATGTCTGGTCATTATCTTTGGATTCTTTTGCATTCACTTCTTCTACATAGGGTCCTCCAGACTTCCTCCCTAGGGGTATGTGGACCACTCTTTTATCATCTACAAAGGAAATTTCCTCTTTCTAGACATCTATGATTCCCTTAGAATCTACAAACCACCTTAGCCCCAAGAGTGTGTCAAAAGAGTTGAATGTCTCCTTCATAGTGACCACCTCAAAGTCAATAGATTGTTTGACCCCTTTACATTTGCTTCCACACTTCTCTAGGTCCCCATTGTTTTCATTCCGGTACCGTCTACCAAACTGATGTTGTATGGAGTTAGTTCTAGTGCTGATTTTTCCAAATATTCCAATATTCTTTTAGGGATTAAGTTAACATTTGATCCCAAATCAACCATGAACTTTGGGATCTTCTTCTAGAGGATCCAAAATTCCATCATAATTGGCCTTAGTTTCCAATATCTGTTAAGTTGTGTGAATTTGGTAATCAGGTCCTATTGTCCTGCTAGTTTTGTGAATTGTTTAAGGACCCTTACTTCTTGTTCTGTGAAGTAGCTATTTTCTAGTTTTTCTTTATCATGTTCCTATTCTAGAATCCTTTTTGTTTGTTTTACTATTTGGTCATGATGTTCCTTTGTAGGGTAAAATTCCCCTTCTTTTCCGAAGCTATCTTCTTCGTCTGAAGTCTCCAAGTTCATCTTTCTAGTATATGTGCCTTTCCAGGTTACCACGATGGCCTTGTCTTTTTTCTTAGGTCTCGCCTCTGTGTAGTATTCTTCTCTAGTATTGTCTTCTTCTTTTACATATCTTTCATCCTTTCCTATCTTCTAGCATTGCTTGGTTCCCTCTTCCAGGTCTTTGGGTGTTTTGTGGAGGAGTCTTGCTCATCTTGCGGTGCCAAAGTCTTGTTGGTTGTCTTTTTGAGATTGTGCACTATTATAATGTTGGTGTGCTTTTTCATAGTTGAATGCATCATAATCTTCTTCACCACAAAATCCACATTGTTTCCTCTTTTCCCCTAGCATTCTATCACAAAATGTCCTGGCTTACCACAATTGAAGCAAGTAGCATTTTCTCTTCCTCCATAGCCTCTTCCTCCCCAGTAGGGCCCATTATCATTGTAGCCTCCTGGTCCTTGGATGGAATTAGCATTTCTTTAGTTTTTCCAAGGTGGGACCCTATATCTGTGCTCCAATGCATATAACGGTCTTTCTGCCAACCCTTTTACATATGTCATCTACCAGTCATGGTTTGGTTCTTCAGTTAACTAGAATTTATTGGATGGGCATTCCACAATTTCAAGGTTGTCCCAATCTCCACACTCCACAATAGACTGGATTTCATTTCCTAATGGCGTGGAGGTCCACCCTTAGAGCATTTGCCTTCCTTTCCCTATTTCCATTAGACATTTGTTCCGAAGGTGGCCTTCTCTGCCACAATAGGAACACCAAATATTAGGTCTCTACGGATCGATTTCTCATTTCATTAGTTCTTGTCTTAATCATAACTAGTCCATCTCCAACTGTAGCATTTCCATTTTCCTTTCTCTTTTTCCCTCTCCATTCTTCTCTAGGATTGACCTTCTATCCACCATGCTAACACAACTAATTTTCAATATGAGCCAAAAATTTTGCCATCCAAGGCCATTCTTAGTTCTGGAGTTGTGGATGAAAGGAACCATTCTCACATCTGTTTGTCATTTATTGGTTCATCTAATCACTAGACCACTTCCTTGAACCTTTTGTCAAATTCTAAAATGGACTCCTCATCCCTTTGGCATAATTCCCTTAGTTTAATCATTCCTTCCATTGGGAGTTCTAAGCTATCAAAATTTTCTAGGAAATCTTGTTTCACTTCATGCTAGGATTTATTTTTCTAGGGGTATTCTTTCCGGTACTGTTTTAGTGGTTCTTCTCTTAGGGAATTAATGAAATCAAATAGCTTTGTACTATCTCTTTGTTCATTCTGGCTTTGCGATATAGTTTCTAGCAAAAAAAAAGTTCCGCAACATTACTAGTATCCCTCTCAAAGACTGGTATCTTATTCATTGTGGTCATATCTTCTTCTAATGACCCTTTTTCTAGGCTTGTTGTACCACTTCTCTGATTACTAAATATGGAGCCGTATTTAGTATCACTTTCTATCTTTTCACAATCGCTTTGTCTTTCTATAGTTCCCCACTCAATTGATTGACCATTTCCATCTATGATGTCCCAATTTACTATGTAGGTTGTCCACAATTTAGGCTTCTTGCTTTTTTTACCTATCTCTATGTGTGTTATATCTGGCCTAAGATGTAATGCCAACCAAAATTTAGCTAATAAATTACCATAACTTATTTGTTAAAGGAAAAATAAATAAGATAAAATAGAATAGTATAAAGAATTCACTAAAGAAATAATAATGAGAATAGGGATAATTAACTTACTCTATAAACAAGAAAAATTTAATGCTAAGGATATATATATAGCTGTGAAGATTCACCTGTAAAACAGAATGATAATTTTATAATAAGTTAACAACTATTTCATTATTTCCCTGTTAGAAATTCATTAAGAAATTAACATGTGATAAAGAATTTAATCTAAAACTTATTTCATAATTATCTCAAAGAAAATCTATTATAAAACTCATATGTATGTATTTAATTATTCTATCATTACGCATAACACCATACAACTATAAAATTATTAACAGACCTATCTATAATAGTGGTGACACAAATGCATTTCTGACTATCGTTACTGATGAGATACAAAACAATACACACTATTGAAAGGATTATTCAATCACTTCGTGCAATACCTCTGTGTAACTATACATATGTGTGTGTATGCGTTCATGTAACTGAAGACTAGCCGCCCCAGTAAATATTGTAAGGTTATGCTTTACACCTTAAAGGAAATGATACTAATTTAGGCATATGTTATAATGAAATGTTGATTCGAATGCAATTCATTTGGTAGTGCGCTGTCTGTGGTAGCCAAGGGTTGACCACAGCTAGATACTATTCACAAAGTTGGTGCGTTTCCTATAAAATGGAATACACTCAATAATCAACTTCAAACAATAATGAACTTATAAACTTTATACGGCAATAATCTTCTTAACAGTGATAGTAACTAACTAACTATACATAGTGAATAACATATAACTTTCATACAATGATAATATTTAACCATGAACATTGTAATCATATTACATCTAACTTTTATATATATATATATATATATATATATATATATATATATATATATATATATATATATATATATATATATATATATATATATATATATATAATGATATTAACTTCTCTCTACAGTGAATGCTCAAAAACTTAGATAACATTGCTATTGTAGCTCCCAATTTAGAATATACAACAAAGACATTTTCAAGACTATTTATATCATAGTTTATTATGATTCCATAGAAACAAAGCAATGATATTATTATAATGAACTGGATCTATAGCAATACTATTCCTTTCAATGGAAAGCACATATGAAATAGATATCTCAGAATTCGAACACCATAAAAAAAAAACTCAATGTATACATACGGCACCATTAATTATCAAGTATTACATTTTGTTACAGAATAGGAAGAGCAATGAAATTAAACCTGATTATTGTATCCTTTCACTACAATCAAAGATTCACAACAATTTGTATCTTAGAATCTACAAAATATAATTTATATCAGTGGCAATAATAGATATTGAAATAAGAATACACCATCTCTATCATTCCTCAACCTTGATCAGAAACTCTTCATAAACTTGTAAGTAAAAAAATAGAGCAGCCTAGTCCTGCTCACCACCCATCCATAGGACTGTAGATTCTAGTCCATCCCCGAGCTTGGAAACAACACCCAATGCTCAAACATTAAACAAATAAACAAGAAATAAAAAAATAACCAATGACAATATATTCACACATAAGGAAACCTACAGATGGATTATCGGTAAGGGGAAGAAGGGGGATTCCTCTTTGGGTGAAATTTTAACTCCCTTTTTCTCCCATTAATTCTCCCAAACTTCCATTCTCCCAATCTCCCATATATTATCCCAAAACTCCCATTCATTCTCCCAATCTCTCATTCATTCTCCCAACACAACCAGCCACAACACCATCACCAACTCTACAAAAACCTAAAGAGGCTCCCCACCCTCCTTAACCACACATGAGGGAAGCTCTCCACTTGCTTGGAGATAAATTCCCTTTGCACACCCAACCCTCAACAAACAAGCATAGATATTCATAAAAACAACACATTACTTGCATACAATATTCACAATTAATAGATCATTAAAAAAAATACAAGAAAACATTCATACCTTGGTTGTCCATGTTAGGATCAGCCCCACTAAATTCACCAAAAAGATGCACAATCCAACTCAAGCCTTCATTCCCCTTTCCAAAAACCAAGAAGAATCACCATTTTCAAGAAAGCTACAACACTTTTGATTTTCCAAGATGAGGAATGATTCACATTTCCCCCTTTTTAAAATAACACCTTTTTCCCAACCCTTTACATTCTGTTCTCATAAAATAAAACAAATACTTCTAAACAAACATAATACATACTTTTGACACAACCCCTCTTACAAAACAATAAATAAATAAATATTTGAGCATTATGGATTTTGTTTCCATTCTTAACGAATCTAGGCCACTCTACCTGTAAAATCTCATTTAAACATCAGTATATTTTAAAACTTATAGGCACAGCAAATAAACATTTAGCTTAATCATTTTTTAACATCCATTAACCATGTAATCTAAAATCTCAAAACAATAATATTTATTTTACATAAATTAAACATATAATCATCAATATTTTATAACCATTTATTTTATTAAATAAACTTATTATTTCATTTAAACAACTAAATAATTAATATCTACACATTTATTTCCATAATCCAAATAATAATATTCATAGTCCATCAATACACACACACATCAAAAATATAATATCAAGTCTAATGTCTATAATAATACTAACTAGGCCTCATATAAGAGGTGACTCCTAGTTTGGGGTTGATGTTTGTTCCTCATATATTTTTGATTGCACATGTGTCTCTTCATCAATAATCAAACTTAGTTTATTTTTAACTAACGACTCCTCAAGATTGGATCCCATTGGTTCTTCTCCTTGTTTGTTTGCGGTATGATTGGGTTTCGGTCCTTGTCCTTTTTTTCTCCTATTCTCAGTTGTACCCACATTGGTGCACTCAACAACACCCTTCTTAGCGCACACTCCTTGTTTCCTTAGGATCTCCTTTGTCATTCTTCCAGCTTGTTCTATTTCCCTTCTTTCTTTCTTCCTTTTCTAGTACCTTTCTTCCTTTTCTTGGTCTTGTTTTAGTTTTCTCTCTTTAGCATCTATTTGTGTTCCTAGTTTTATGATTTCAGGTATCTCTCTTTTCTTTTTGGTTCATATATGTCCTTGGTCCAAATACCTTTTCCTTATATCATAGTTATGAAGAAATTTTTTGAATAGTCACATCTTTTCAAGGATCTTTGGGATCCTCCCCTATTTCCATTTGTCATCCCCTAAAGGCCTATCCCCCTCTCACAGAGGTGGTCTTAGGGTCTGATGAAGAATTTATCTCGCCAATTTTTTCTCCTTCCTTCAGGCTTCTTATTTCTTTTATTGTTCTCTCTAGGGTCCCGAAAGTGGAACCAATGTTGGCAAGAGATATGGGGTTGGTACAGTCCAGAGATCTATACCCCAATACTTCTTGAGTAGTCTATGTATACCTCAGAGGACTTAGTAATAGAATTAAGCCCATACAGTAAGAATCAATAAAGCATACATGATAGATCATAACATATGAACAAAAGAAAGACTCATTCATCCATAACACATAAATTCTGATATAACTCCTTAATATATATAATAGGTCATAACAGGTATAGCTGGGCAGGTCTAGTCTCTACTCCAATATTGATTCATATTACAACATATTACACTCCTTTTTCTCTTTTTTCTATTACATAAGGCATATATTTATACATATGTTTCTCTGAAGTGACATGTCTCTTGTTTAATGCCTCATGTCTCCTCTGGTACCGTGGTCTTCTTCTAGTTCTTTACATGTCTTCTGTTATTCTCTAGTATGTCTTGTTCTGGTTCTTGACTTACTGACAATTCTCTCAATCACATAACTAGTCATGATACAACCAATAAATTTTTGATAATCTTGACTACAGTTTTCACTCAAACTACTAGCCTCATGGTCCAAAACATAACTTTCCCAAATTTGATGGCACAAACCCTGCTAGTTGGATCTACCATGTTGAATAGTATTCCACTCTCCATGACACTCCTTAGGGAGACATGGTCCCAAATTCATAATTGTTCAACTTGGGAAAGGAACCAATATGGTGGTATAAATGGTACTTGAAGGCTTATCCTCAACCTAGTTGGACTAAATTTATAGAGATTATCTTGGCCAAATTTGGTCCTACTAAATACAAACATTTTATTGGAGCCTTAAGTAACCAAATTATACTAACTTGGTTCTATTCGTGACTATCAAATTAAATTTGAGAAACTTACCAATTAAATAGAAGGATTTGTAGAAGACATCTTACTAGTTGTTTCATAAGTGGCCTTAGGAGTAAATTTGGTTAGAGGTTAAAATATTTAAACCCAAGGATATGATGGCTACCACAAGTTTAGAAAAACTTGTAAAAGATAAGCTCACAACTCAACGTCACTTCTCTAAGTTCATCCCATTCAAGTCCATATTGTTGAATCATCCTTCTGACACCTCCAATACTCCCATGCAATGTAGAAGAGTTGTTAATGTTTTTTTTGTATTGATTTGTTAGTCACTTGATGAGAGCTTGATCTAATAGTTTAGGCAATTGCATAAGATTCCCTTAAGAATTTTACAATAGGATTCTTCTATTGGTTTATAGTAGTCCATGTCAGCTATGGTGGGCCCTCTTAATTTTCCCTTATTGAGTTAGCAATACTCATAATAATGACATTAGATGAGTGATATCTCAACCTCCCACACTACATAGGTTGTGTCAAGTTTCACAATCTCTTAGTGATGCACCCTTGGTTGGATTAGGACCATATATCTTATGGTGGGATTGCTCCTTTATATGCTTGCATGTGCTTAGTAGATTTATCAAAATATCTTATTGGTGAAAAGTGTCATGGTGGTCTTATGAGTTGAAGTGTAGTGTTGATATTAGTTGATAGTGGAACCGTTCTATCTATAGTTGTGTTGGAGGATCATGTGGCCTGCACAACCACTTGAGGTGTTAAATCTCTTGAATGTTTTGGGATTTCATTACTCGTATGTGATAAAAAGACATGTTAGAGCATCCAACAATCCGCAATCTCATATGAACATTTGTAATATTGTTAGACTATTGTTGTACAATTGGTTAGTGCTATCTAGTTATCTTGGTGGCATGTCCTAGATCATTGGCTTGCCTATGGTCTACATCAACCATGTTCTCATTAGCATGAGCCTAAGTTCTATTTTTTGTGTGGAGATGATGCCACTAGAATTTACGAACCATGAGATTTTAGAGTGAGCTATATGATCCAAGAATTTGTACACTTTTAAGGGGGATCCTTCATTATGCTAGGATAAAAAATTTCTAATGGTTTATCTTGACAAGATTAATAGCCCTTAAACCTCATCAAGAGAGAAATTAAACTATTTTTGAGGGCTATCCATCTTATCAAGATAAAATATTTTCCCCCACCACATGATCATGAGTGTTGGATCTTAACTATCTACTCTTGTTGATGCTTAATGCCGTGTTCAAGTGTCTAAACTAATAATAAACCCAACCATGAGTTCTTGATCTTAAGACTAGGTCTACATATGATAAACCTAGAATGTTACTTGAACGAAGCTCAAAATCACTTACAACATGAAATTATTTTGACACTAGTCCGCATTTCTCTTGCTCGATATAACTTGACTAGGGTTAAGTAGTTAACAATTTTTTTGGGTTGATTTTTTGGTATCCCAAAGGGGATGTCACATTTTGCACTATAGTACTTTGTTATTTCAGATTAATACAAGGTTTTATATCTCTTTGGTGGTGGATTTTTTAACCAAAGGTATTTTTCCACGTATATTAGTGTTCTTTGATTTGTGAATGATCTTGTGGCTATTGTAACTTATTTATTTTTCTCATCTAGATAATTAATTACTAATTTATTATAGCATATTAAATTATATCACTATACTAAGTGTTTATTATAACCTCTAACCTAGTTTCTTAATAGGGGATTGTGATGGAGGAATGCTTTTGGAAAGGGAAATTCTGATGTTGTTAATCAAGTGGGAATTCTTGGTTCTTGTAGTACCTTGTATGATCATCCACAATGTTGTTTGAAATTGTTTCCTTGAAAAATATGATGCAATTTTGTCAAATGTAGTGCTTTTTCAACTAATAAGATGATCGATACAAGGAATGAATTTTATTGGCTCTAGTGGACTTGGTGTGTTGGTCAAATATATGAAATCAAATATTATTACTTACAAGGAGAGGGCAATAATAGTCACATATGGCTTATGTCAAAGTCATCATGTCCAAACATTTCTATTTCATCCAAGTCAATGACTACATCAAGGTAGAACTAAGATACAAGTTGCTAGTCTTCTTCTTCATAGGTAATAAATCCATCTAGGTGATCAAGAGGATGTTCATCATCAAAATGTAGTATGAAATATAGGTTATATGATCAACATGCTATGGAATGTAAGTATCTCATATTCTCTCATAATTTTCAAGAAAATATTGTTTAGTTGACCCAATGTTCGTGGTAATGGTTAGAAATGGGATATATAAGAGTAATTCAATCCAATAAGAGGATTGAAAACATAAAAATATTTGGTAGGAATGCTGATGAAATGTAGCAAGACACAAACTATTGTTGGAATGCATCTCTTGTTGTTTCAACAAGAGGTTACAATACACAACTTTAATTAAATATCCTTTCCCATTACATGGGTAAACGATTTTGCATAAATAAACTTTATACAAAATTGTTGCCATGGATGGTCATTATAATTTAGAGAAAAAGACTATTTTGGAAAGTACTTTTGCTATGTGAGATGCATGTGTATCTCTTACATACACAACTTGATTTGATTATATTTATGTGATTATAATCTTGATTATCAAAAATTCCATTATTATATATTGATTTTAAACCTATTTACAAATAATTGTAAGAAAATTAATCTTATTTGGACATATTACATTAAAATCTACCATAATATAATAACCTACAATACATTAAAATAATACATTATTATACTATAGAATGTCTTTTTAACCTTATCAATACATCCCACTTTCATAAGATCTTTGAGATGATATCTTGTATAGAATGGACTACATTAAATTCATGATAAATCCCTTTAAAAATAGAAAGAAAATGATTATATTAAATAGAATAAATTTTCACCCATGTCTATTCAAGAGTATATGAAATTATAGTTTGTCATGATGGAATGCATTGACTATGCAATAAAAAAGACATGTTAGAGCATCCAACAACCCATAGTCTCATATGATCATTTGTAATTGTTGGCGTACTGACTATATCGACAATGAGATCCCTCTCCACCACTAGTATGTGTTTTTGGTGTGACAGCAAAAATCTTCATGGTATCATAGCACAGGTCATCGGTTCAAGTCCCTCGAGCCCTCGACCCTTCATTTGTGTAAGCTCAGCTTATTGATGTGGTAGGTAGTGGGTACTAATCCCACATGGTACGTAGTTGTATCCATCTCTATCATGTGGGGGGGTGTTGGCGTAGCGACTAAATCAATGATGAGTTCCCTCTCCACCACTAGTACGTGCTTTTGGTGTGAAGGCAAAAATCTTCAGTAATATTGTTAGATTATTGTTGCACAATTGGCTAGTGCTACCTAGTTAGCTTGGTTGCATGTCATAGATCATTGGTTTTCCTATGGTGTACATCAACAATGTTCTCATTAGCAGGAGCCTATGTTCTATCCTTATGTGTGGAGATGATGCCATTGGAAATTAGGCACAATGAATTTTAGACTGAGCTTTATGATCCACTTGAATTTGTATACTTTAAGGGGGGTCCTTCATTATGCTAGGATGAAAAAGTGTTTATGATTTATCTTAACAAGGTTGATGGCCCTCAAACCTCATCAAGATAGAACTTCAACTATTTTCAAGGGCTATCCATCTTGTCAAGATAAACTATTTTCCCCCACCACACAATTATGAGTGTTGCATCTTAACTATCTACTCTTGTGGATGTTTAATTCCTAGTTCAAGGGTGTAAACTAATAATAAACCCAACCGTGAGTTCTTGATCTTAAGACTACCTACATTTGATAAACCTAGAATTTTACTTGAAAGAATCTCACAATGACTTATGAAGGGAAATTATTGTGTAACCAATCCCCATTTCCCTTGCTATAGATAAATTGACTAGGATTAAGTAGATAACAATTTTTTTGGGTTGATTTTTTGGTATCCCAAAAGGGATGTCACATTTTTCACTATAGTACTTTGTTTTTTTAGATAAATATATGGTTTCAAATCTCTTTGGTGGTGGATTTTTTAACCAAAGGGATATTTCCATACATATTAATGTTTTTTTTTTTGTGAATGATCTTGTGGCTATTGTAACCTATTTATTTTTCTCATCTAGATTGTTAATTACCAATTTATGATAGCATATTTGTTACACATATGGTTCCTAGGGTTGTCATTGACATCAACACTATCACAAGGTTGTCATTAATGTCAACACTATCTTGAATGTCTGATGGTGTTCATGGTTGGATGTCATGCCCTATCCAACAGAGAAGACATAGTTCATGGTTGGATGTCATGTGCAGAGAAGGTATAGTTAATGGTTGGATGTCATGTTGAATATAATAAGGTTACGGAAGTTCATGGGTGGATATCATGCCTTGATCAATGCAGAATTGAGTATGAAGTTATATTAAGATGGGAATTAGAAGCATTAAGAAGATACATTAATATGGGAATTAGAATCACTAAAATGATTAGATGTGTTCTTGATGTTGAGAAGATGTTACTGCTGGCTTGAAGCATATTGTATGATCTCTCCTACTATTCCTATGAATGCATGTGTTGATACAAAGAAGGTTTGGCCTCTAGAAATTGGTGACAGTTTCTGCTACATGATGACTACCTTTCAAGACTATCTGGGAGATTGCTCTACATTCCTCTAGATTAGTAGTTATGGCTATGTGGTTTTGGAACTATGTTCAGGATGTAATTTTTGGTGTAATTAAATATTTAATTACACTTTAATAAGTTTACTTAGGGCTTATTTTTAGTCTTAGGTTATTATTAAGTCATATAAGGGGGTCAGTGCAAGAAGTTGGGTCCACTTTTTGTCCAAAAAGTGGAAGTGTTTTCCCTGATTTTTAGAATTTGTCACATTTGACCTTAAAATTTGAAACACTTAGAGATGGAATCTTTAAAAAAAGTAACTAAATATAAAATGTAGTACTCGGAGTCTAGTTTCCAAATATGTAATTTTTTTCAATACCCAGATGATACAAATTAATTTTCAATAGGCATTTCTAAAAACCACTATTTAAAAGTCACTTTTTTTTAACCATACCATGCACATGTATGGACAACATAATTTGACCTAAATAAAATTATTTTTCAAAATCCTTTTGGGAAAAGATGTGTACTACAGTGAAGTTTGATGAGGATATTTTTTTATAATTTTTTTTTATTAATTTTTGATTAGGCCTAATTGCTACTTTTGAAAACCCCTCGTGTATGACCAACATAATTTGAGCAAAAAAAAATCATAAATTTTTTTTTTTTTTCATTGTGTAAAGAATGATGTGTAGATTGATGACATAATTTTTTTTTTGAAAAAATTAAAAATTAAAAGTTATTAAAAAAATACAAACACCTGTCATTTCAAGTTTTTGGACTAGTTTGCTCATAAATTAAATAATAAATAGAAGAACATGTCCAATAAAAAAAATTACATATTTGAAAACTAGACAATGTCATCTGTAATGGGTTTTTATTTTGTAAAAAAAATCAGCAAAAAAGGTCTTCAGCCATATAGGCAAACTAAGTGTTTCTTCTTGTTCTATACTTAGAAAAAAACTTGCAGGTCCAAGGCTCAAGGTTGGCCAACCATGCCTATCCCAAGCCTAAAACCCAAGCAAATGGAAGGGAAAAGGCGGTTGGTGATTTCAAATTTCAAAGAACGGGTACCCATTTCTATTATACCCATTATTTCCTATATTAGGGAAAAATGTACTATTATTGTATCCCTGCAACTTGCAAGTCTGATCAGTACGGCGTGGCAATGACAATTTCTGCATTTTTTTACTTACAAGTGTTTTGTGGAATCTCTTGACAGGTCATATTCTATTCAAATTTTGAAAGGAGTCAATCATATGAACAATTCTGAAGTGAAATCAAGTGCATGAGCTATTTTCAAGAGGAATAAAGAAAGAAGATTTTTGTTTTTACATCTACCTTTTACTTCAAAATCTATGGAACAAAGGATCTACATCTAATTCTACTTCAAAATTTCAAATAAGTACATCAATTATGAAATCGGATTATCAATTGTTATTTTATCAAGAGGGTTTGGTAATCATGGGTTCAAATCAATGTCAAAGAAAAAAACAAAGGAGGGTAATAACACCTCAAGAAATTGAAGCAAATAGAGAGAAGGAAGCAAAAAGGCAAAGAGATAAAAGAGCAAGGATTCAAGAGATGAAGAATATTGAAGCATCTAGTTCCATGAGTATTGAAGAGAAAGACATTCAAGAGACTATAAATGATGGGATGAATGTAGATGATGCAAATGTGGAAATGGTGAATTTGGAAGAAAATGTGTCTATAGAAACAAATACATGTATGTCTTCAAACCCAACTTTCAAAGATATAGAAAATGTGACTATACAAACAAATCCATGTATGTCTTCAGAGCCAGCTTTCAATGATATGGAAAACATGACTATAGAAACAAACCCAGGTGTCTTTGGAGCCAACTTTCAATGATATAAAAACACAACTATAGAAACAAATCCAGGTGTGTCTTCGGAGCCAACTTTCAATGATATGGAAAACATGACTATAGAAACAAATCCAGGTATGTCTTCAAACCCACCTATTGATGATATGAATGAGAATGATATCCCTTTTAGGAGTGAAAATGAAAATGTTTTATTTGAGATTGAAAGAAATGTCTTAGATAATCTTCCTGGTAAGATTTCTTGGAGGCAAATGAGAACTCATGCAAATAGATTATATAAAAAAAAATTTATAGAAAAAGTCTTGGATTTCAATGTCAACTTATGATGCAATTGATGAAGATGTGGAAATTGCAAAAAGTAATGAAAAAGTTAGGCATCTTTGTAAAACCTAAAAAAAAAAGATGAATCAATCAAACAAGTTTCATCTAGTGTTGCTAATGCTATTGATTCTATTGGTAAAAAGAGTCAACCTAAAGATAGCAATGTAGTATGAAGAGCTAAAATAATTGCTTTAGTCAACAAATCATCTTCTAATAAAAGAATGATAAGTAAGACAAGTGAAATTCTAAAGATAAATCCTAAAACTTTGAGAAGAGTAGCAAAGAGAAGAGAATCTATTGAAAAAGATCCAATTAAACAATGTTGGAGTTTTAGTAGTAGACTCCTAAGGTATGACGTGAAATTAAATAGTGAAATCAAATCTTTAATTAAAAAATATTGGCATGATAATACAAGGATATCATCTAATGTTAGAGATGCTTTAAAATTACGAGAGGGGTTTAAAATTTGTGATCCTCATCCAAAACATCTATTAGACATGACTCAAATTGAATTATATAAAAAATTCTTACATGATTTAGTGTTAGAACCATTTAATATTACCATAAGCCAAAGATCTTTCGAGAAATGTAAACCTTGGTATGTGAAAATTAATAAACAGTGAATCTCTTGTTGTTGTAAAACTCATGTGCAATTTCATTATTATTATGATATTTTTTTATATATATGTTCTACTTTGCATACTAACGAAATTATGCAGGAATGTGGTATTAATACGTCACCTCAAACAATTAAGGAATTTGTAGCAGGTTTGTTTTGTGAAACATCTACTGGATACTTATTTTATTCAAAAGCATGTATTTCTGGATAATGCAATAGATGTGGCAACTTTTCATTGTTAGGAGAATGTATCCATGAAAATATTTCACATGAATTTGGACAACAATTAGTGGATGTGAAATCAAGAATGTTGAATATTCTTTAAAGGATGAAAAAATTGGAAAGCGTTGTGAGTTAGTCACTGAAAAAAATTGTGTGCATGCATTCATCAAAGATTTGAAGGATAATATTGTATCCAAATATGTCAAACACTCCCAATATTCTCGGTGGCTTGATGGACAATTTTGTTCATGTAAAAACACATTTCCAATTGGAACTATCCTACCAGTGGTTGACTTTGCAGAAAACTATACTCTTGCTCCACAAGAGGAAATTCAATATTAGTATTATAATTCAGTGCAAGTGGCCATATTTGTTCATATTGTATACGGACATGCAAATGATAGTACAAAAGATAATAGAAACTTTTTGAGGGAGTATCATTTCTATTTGAGTGATAACCGGTTACACTCTTCAGAGTTTGTGCAATATTGTTTCACAAAATTTTATGAAAGTTTAAAAGAAAGAGGAATCCAGATGGCACAACATTTCATATGGTCAGATAATTGTACAGGGTAATTCAAAAATGCAAGAAAGTTTTATTGGCTATCTAGGGCTCACAAAGAAATCAATATCCAACATATGGGGAGTTTTTTTAAAGCTGGACATGGTAAAGGAGAACATGATGGAGTTGGAGCATGTGTGAAAAGAGCTCTTGCTAGAGAGCAACTAAAATTTGAGGATGCAGCCAAATTTAGAGATGCACGTGTAATTGTGGATTGGTGTAATGAAAAATTATCTATGGGATCAAGTGAGAACTCTGCAATTTGACGATTCTTTTAGTTAGTTGAAGAAGAGAATATTCCTACTCGACTTGATTGTGAGACAATAACTAGATCAACAAAATGGCATTCATTTAAGAGTTCAAATGCAAGCACATGGACTATATGGACTAGGGAGCTTGCATGTTTTTGTTAATTTTGTATTACAAGTGATTGGGGAGCATGTGAAAATACAGAACGGGTTGAAGAATGGAAACAAAGATCCTTGACACCTACAGAAACACAAGATCAACTTGAAACAACAATTGAAGATGATAATCAAATTTTGCATCAGATGACTATGATCATGTTTCAGACCTTGTACAAGAAGGTACTTTTATTTTCAATATTTTTGTATTGTCATTTTTTTGTACATCTATATATAATTAATTATATATGTATGCATGGACAAATTTATGTGATTTAGATACATGTCACACTTTATTGAATTACATAATTTTTTTGTAGGACATGTGTATGTTGTTGTTGCACCTGAGGGCAATGAAGAGGAAACCGAGTATTGGTTGGCTCGATGTGTTGAGAAAAAACAAAAGTTGTTACATCCTAGAGTAGATGATGATAACATGGAGTATCCAACAAGTTCTGTGGTTGTTGTTAGCACTTGGCTATGAAAATATCTAATAAGAAGGAATGGTTTGCCTGCATTTGAAGATTATGAAACACATAAGAAGATCATACACTACTCACATTTGGTTGTGGCAACAAATATAAAACTAGTTAGATATCAAGGTAAACCTTCTAATAAATAGTTATGGACACTTTCAATGGAAGAACATGAGTCAATTATAGATGCATTAAAAAAAATGAGGATGTAGATGGTACAATGGAATAAATTTCTAAGTATGTAAACCATGCTCTTACATCCCCTAAATCCATCCTCTTAAATGTATCCTATAATGTTATCTAGTTACATGTAATGCATCAATGTTTTGTCTTTTTGGTATATAAATTTTTTCATTCTCATTTCAGCTTCTATATTATTCCCCTTGTCTTAAATTTTGTAACGACTCATGTAAATATATAGTTAATTTACTTGTACATTTGAACATTACTTTTGCAAGTGTACCCTAGACAAGTAGTCAAATTTGCATGATTGTCAATAGAAGTTCTCACCATACAAGTATGTGAGGTCAATTTTGTAGTCTTCAACTAAAAGTGAACGCAAATTAGGTAATTACATATACTTACATTATGGCTTTCACATTCAACATGTCATCTAGAACTACATAATGCATCAATGTGTTGTGTTTTTGGTATATAAATTCTTTCATTCTTATTTCACCTTCTATATTATTCCCCTTGTCTTAAATTTTGTATCGACTCATGTAAATATATAGTTAATTTACTTGTACATTTGAACATTACATTTTGCAGGTGTACCCTAGACAAGTAGTCAAATTTGCATGATTCTCAATAAAAGTTTTCACCATACAAGTATGTGAGGTCAATTTTGTAGTCTTCAACTAAAAGTGAATGCAAATTAGGTAATTACATATATATATATACTCATATATTTCTCATCCATCCTCTAAAGACACCCACTTGTACATCCCCTTAATTCATCCTCTTAGCTCCCTTTAAGCCATCCTCTTACATCCCCTTAAGCCATCAAGTTTTATCTTATACTTTGTAAATTGAGTCGTGTACATCTCTCCAAGTAAGCTATCCTCTTTTGTATCCCCTTAAGTCATCCTCTTCTAGCTCCCCTTTTAATTAATCCTCTTATACATCCCCTAAATCCATCCTCTTATGTATCCCCTTAAGACATCCTCTTAGCTCCCCTTAAGCCATCGTCTTACATCTTCTTTTGTGTTATTTAGTTACATATTGCATTAATATTTTGTGTTTTTGGTACATATTCTTTCATTCTCATTTACATTCATTATTTCTTGTAGGTGTATCCTACAAGTAGATTTTTCCCTAATTGCCACTACAAGATTTCATCATAATGTAAATGGTAGATCAATTTTGTAGTCATGTCAAACTAATAACATGGACCTATAAGCTAATTGTATAGATATACTCATATGTTTAATAATGGACCTATTTTTTGTTTTGAGACTCTTTTTATGATCTATGTATTTAATTTTCAAGGATTGAATATTATTTTATGATTGCCATAAATGATATTAGTGTAGAGGTTCAATAAGTATATAGTTTTTATTTTTCCTATCATTTTTGTACCCACTTTAGCTATACATTTTGAGATGTGTTGATTTAGCATTTATTTTATATTATTTAAATGCACAAAAGTTGAAAAGTAGTGTCATGATAGTTAAAGGGAAATAGTCCTAGGATAGTTTGCATATTTGAAACATGGTTTAATATCACCTCTATGAATGCCATGGTCCTCCTCTATATCCTTCAATCATTGTCTTGAATAGTCTAATGCTATCACTAATAAATATGGGACTGTGCTATCATATTACCTAGGTGTAGTCATAAGTATCATGGTATGGATTGAGTCATTGGTGTTGTAGAGTTATTTACGACTGCTAAGATAATGATTAGGGTTATCATGCATAGGTAAGGTAGTAAATAGTCATTATTTCAAACTAAATGACTACCATAAAGGTTACTCATTGTCATAGAAAATAGAAGATTATTGTCATGCATGAAGATTATTGCCATATCCAATCTAGACTATCATAAATCATTGAGATGTTCTCATAAGAGAAATTCAAATCTAAAAATCACTCATAATGAGGTTATATCATCTAAAGTACATTACAAAAATCCATATGACAATAATAAAACAAAAAGGATAGTCATGAAACAAATAGGACACTCATGAAACAATAAAGTAATCATGTTAGTCAAGAGGTTCTCACAGTGATTGATGATCTTATATAATTCTAAATGGTCATATGCTAGTTAGATAGACATGTATTTATGGCAACAAGTGACCTTCATGAAATTCATAAGAGGCTACCAAACCAATTATAGGATTGTCCTAATGAAACAAGAGACGACTGTAAAATGCATAAGTGGTCATCCAAACACCTATATGATTGTCATAACAATCCCTAATAGCCACTTTTCTTCATGACCAATCAAAGATGTTATTAAGAACTTGAAGATAATCCCTAATACCCACTCAATAGAACTACTAAGAGAATGGCCAATCAAACCAAGAAAAGAATCTACATAGTAAAAGGAATCTCAAAAATGAAATAATTCCCTAGCACTAGAAACATTCTAAGTAATCATTATAAGCCCAATTAATGCACCAACATTGTCAACCAATAAGGTATAAAAGAGAAGATCTCAAGAGAATGTATAAATACAAGAAGAAATCACTTGGAGAAGGCTACTAAATCTAAACACATGAAACTGGAAGTTATGGAAAGAGCAGAAAATAGATTGTCAAAAATAGGAAAAATGAAGGGGCCTCGATAAGGTATATATACTATCTATTCGAAAATTGGAAAAAATTATCTACACATTAGATATTCACATGTACATATGAGAATCCATCAAAGCATAATTTAAAGTGGATTTTTGTAAGATGTATTAGTTGCAAGTGCTACTTCTGATCACCACAACCCTCACAAGAAATTATGTACAAAATCTCTCCTAAATAATTTCAAATTGTGATAAAAATTTTTGTAGCTTATATTGTGTGGATAAGATTTGAATTTCCTTCTAGTTTCTTCTAAAGAGTTAGTTTCTCTACAAGAATTGAATGCTTCATTTGAGTCATGTTTTGAATGTTTTTTTAAGGAATAGTTTGTTTGGACACTATCAAAGTGAGTCTAACATCCTGATCATTTTATCATATTTTGCAATTCACTTTACCATATGTAGCAAATTAGACTAGGTATGTTACCTTATGAAGAAGATTAGTCCAAATTTTGTATTTAATTTCTCACATAGTGGGTTGAGCCTTACACCATTGTATTTTGTAGGTTGTTTTAACTTTTGAAGAAAATTGTAATATAGGTGCACTTATCTTTTGAAGAAAATCACTCTAGCTATTGCATTGGATTGCACACATCTTGTTTTATTGCCAAAGTAATTGTTGTATTATAGAGTATGTATGCTTGTGTACACTAGACAGTTAGAGTGAATGACCATACTTTTTGATTATGCATGCATCTACATGAACCCCATCTTTAGTTCCAACATTGTTGTTACTATAACTACAAAGTCTACTTTAACACATACATGAAGGGAAATGCAAGGTTTATCCTAGGTAAATTACCTTGTTATAAATTGCTCTAAATTTATCTATTAGATAATTGTAACACCAAACCTATCTATTCCAGTATGTAAATTTACTTAATTTAGGTTTGTGAGGTGATGTATTAGAATTTTGAATTTTGAATATAAATATAAATGAAAACATTTAATTAATTTTGGTAGTTAATAGATTGTTCACTATTTCAAGAAGAACTATTGAACCATAATGCATAATCACTTCTTAAATTAAAAAATGTAGTAGAGAGAAATATTCTAACATGTCTCAATTAAATAATTTATAATCTAGAAGTGAACAATGAAGTATATTTAACATATTATCTTTAACATATTATCTAACATACTAAAATGTTCAAGCATATACTCAATAATATATACATGTAGATCTATCTAGATAAGTCCATGAAATACTATAAAATATAGGTAGGACCCATGAAATGTGTACTAAAACATCTACTCATCGTCAACATATAAATAAATACAAATCATAGTTCATGAAATATTGAAATATATCTAGAAGTACATGTAATAGCAAGTTCGACATATATAGTCAAAGTCCTGGCATGACATATATAAAAAATAATGCACATCGTACAGTTCAGTCTATGAAATAAAAATCTATGTCAGGTATGATCATCACTCAAGTTCAAATCTGAAAGAGGCCTCTTTCTTCCTAGTGAAATAGATGGATCTACCTCATGCTGTACACAAGAGAAAGAAACTTGCAATCCGATTTAATTTTTTTTTAAAATGATACATACATGTGCTTTTGAAATGTAAATTTCATTTTGAATTTCATTTTATTGAAGATTTAATTTAATTTATAAAATAATCATATTAAATATTTAAATCTAGACTTTAATGTATGATTAAATTACCATATGATGTTGATCATCTCCTCCCACATTCTGTTGCCCAAGTGATCGTAAAGCATCAAGTGCTAATTCCTGGATATTCAAATTTAAAACACTCAAGAATTAAGTTACCATCCAAATTTAATTTAATTTATAAAAAATATGAAATTAAATATTTAAATGTAGGCTTTAAAGTGTGCATTTAAAATACCGTGCAATCATGCTCATCTACTCCCACATTTTGTTGTGTGGGTGGTATAGTTGTTTCATCTTCTTGACCAAAAGTTTGACCTGCTAATTGCTAAAATTTCAAATAAAGCAAGTTTGAAATAAGTTAGAATTTATTTAGCATATAAAGACCTAGAAATTGCACATAGAAAATTTAGTAAAGTTTAGGACCTCAAAATGTGTGGATGGCTCATGAAATTGTCCCTGACTAGCAACCTGACCAATAGTCGCACTCCTATCATCCTGCACTTACATATATATGGGTGCATATATAAATTTATATAAACTCAACAAGAAACTTAGTACAAATTTAGGACAATTTTTTAAAACACACACCAAGGAATACTCATGCATAACAGTTGATGATGGAGGATCAGTTGAAGAAACACCTGAGCCACATGGTCGGTCAGACATGGGAACTGCCACATGACCTGAGCCTCACTGCAATAGTAGTGTTTCACATACATGTACATATAGTTATTTATTTATTTATACACTTGTTAATTGAAAATATAATATTGATATGTTTCAAGAAGAAAATTTACACTAGAATTAGATACATATGGTTTTAGGGTTAAGTTATATTGGTTTACCCCGTAAGGTGTGCCAATCTCTATAGTTGTCGATGCAAAACTCAATGTATCAAATCGTGATGTGGCCCTAGAGCGACTTGAGATCTGTACAACAAATAGTTCACAATTATATATTAATTCATTCAATTATTTATATAAATTTTGATACGTTCAAATTATGCACTTGAAATATTTAATAAAATGTGGTCAATGTACCTATGTAGGATTATCATCTAAATATAGTAGATCCAAGTATGACTCCACTTCTATTGTAGCTGCATCTAATGTGGATGTAGGAGTAGGACCATAACACGGTTGATTTCAATTTGTACACAAATGTGCCCCTAACATGCCTGAGGCTCTATGATGAGATGCATCGACTCCTCCATGATGCTCTTCACCACTGAATTCATCTGCCATGTGGGTAGCTTGTTCAGTGAGATTGTCTGAGAGTCTACTCAATACTCCTAATCTTGACAACACTGGCTAGTGCTGAAAAGGTGCAAGAATCATGGGCAAAATAGGAGAAACCATAAGAGCAGGAGGAGCGGGTCGATTGGGGTCAACTTGTGCCCCTGGTCTGTGTTGTGGCATGCCACGACCAACACCTTGAAATTCTCTCATATCAAAATAATTAGGTTTTTGACCCAATTGAAACTCCACCCATAATTTTCTCAAAAAATATAGCGGTACCCCATAATTACCATGTGGTGGGTGATCAAACGCCATCCACCACCAATCCCAAAATTTTCTTGAAATCACCTCATGCATACACCACTTAATTAATATTCTTTTTTTTGTTGCAGCTATGGTTGATTAGTTTTTGGGTGACGAAAAAATGGGGCTAATGTTTGTTTTGTTATGTGGAGATCATGGATGTCTTTATATGAAAGACCATCCACATAGAATTGTCTCCTCTCCTCCTGCCAAATGTGAAATCTATTTAGGTCTGCATCGATAGACCTAATAGAATCAATAATGGTTTGCATAAAAAATGCAAACCAAACCACATGAGGAGGCATCAAGTAAGGTTGATTATTAATCAAATTAATGTTCTCCTCAATTGCATTAATATTTTCATTAATGCTTTGCCATAATTCGGCCTCTTCAAGTGGAGGGGATGGGGGATTTTGAGGTGGATCATAGGGTGGGGGGTTTTCATATAGAATGTTATCTATTAAAAATTCATCTAGACCCTAGTCATCCATTAGATGTCTCCTGCAAATTTCCAAATATGTATCCATATAAAAAACTTACAAATGTATAATTTCACAAATATATACATATTGAAAACTTACAAACAAATATCTATAAATTTAAACTTAATCTAATAGATCTATAAATGAAAGTTTAAAATATCCATGAATTTAGAGAGCAAGTAATACTTGAAAATTAAACATGCACAAGTTTATCATATAATATGATCAAATGATGATGCCTCAACCCTAAATATATCTTGTATACCCTTATTTAAACCATTTGAGTCCATTTGTAGTGGTAACCATCTCCTACAAGTGCATCTAAACCCTTGTATTTATAGTTTACTATTTCCTAATCTGGTGCACGAATTTCTATTTCCATTGTCTTGTTTGTTTAACTATCATTGATTATTTCCTTTGATCATTTATCACATTATTTATCACATTAAATATAACTCTTTGATCATTTATTACATTATTTTCATCTATTTTTGTATGAAAATATATAAAATAGGCCTCCCTCTCCCCATTTGAACATAGAAAAATTGTGAAGTTTCCACTTGATTGCTATTTTGGAGCCATATTTCTTGAATAAGTGTAGGAATGTTAGTGTTTACTATATTTGTTGGTTTTAACTCCATTCTTCCTCTATTATACATTTTATCTTCCCTTTTCAAACCTACATTCCTTCTCCTTACCTCTTTCTAAACCATTTTCTTTCCTCAATTTCATTTTCTTCTCATTTCTACTTTATTTTTCATCAAGTATCAAGTCCATATTATTTGTTTTCTTCTCCCATATTAGTCCTCTCTATATCCATATTATTCCCCTTTACTTTTTTTCATTGAGTCTTCCTTTTCCATCTCCTATGAACCCTCTTTCTCCTTCAAACCTTGGTTTACCTAACTATAGTTTTTCATACCAATGCCTCCTTAAATTAATCCAACATTTCCCTAAAATATTATATTCTCCTTCCTACTTCATTCCTCTTTAACCATTTTTTAGAGGGTTTCTTCTATAGAATTGGTATTTATAGATAAAATATGGAATAATCAAAAAAAATCTCACAAATTACCAAGAGGAAGTTATGCAAAAAATCACAAGATAAAGCTGTCTAAATTTTTATATCATTTTCACATAGTGGACAAGGTTGCCTTCTAGTTCCTAGTCATACACCACGGTACTAGGAGAGGGCCATGTGACACCCAAGGTGTCACTCTACCTAACAACCTTGTCCTATCATCATTTTTCTCAAAATTATAATGGAAACATTTTGACACCTTATATAGTCCAAATTTAAAAGTGCACGATAGCCCATGCCAAGTGTATTCTTCCCATTTCTCTATTATCCTACTTCTAGCTTAGTTAAGCTCAATTGTGACATATTTTACTACTTTGCACCATCTTCTACTTTTTGTCTTGATTGGTTTCTAGATAGAGAAGTTATTAGTAAACTATTCTAAACACACCCAAAAAATTATTAGTTAATGTTTATTTTGAGTCCATTTGTAGTGTTACATCTCCTTCAAGTGCATCTAAACCCTTGTATTTATAGTTTACTATTTCCATTGTCTTGTTTGTTTAACTATCATTGATTATTTCCTTTGATCATTTATCACATTATTTATCACATTAAATCTAACCCTTTGATCATTTATCATGTTAAATCAAATTAAACATGCACAATTTTATCATATAATATGATCAAATGATGATGCCTCAACCCTAAATATATCTTGTATACCCTTATTTAATCTATCTTCTCAAACACATGTCTCCCATCCATAGTTTATCATTGTCATTGAAAATCAAAGGACTTCAAAAAGAAGCCAACAACTTATTAAAAGGTCATGCACCTACTGCTTGAATAAAACTACTCTACTATTAAAATAATGAGATTGATATTTCATGAGATGTAAGAGTTCTAATGCTTGGTTTAACCCTCTATCTCTTCCATTCAATCACACCACCATTTTCCTAAGTGATTGCTTTACCTTGACAATTTGAACAACCATGATAATCTTGTGAAGGAAAGATTTAGGAAGGACAAAGGTGGATTTTTCACATAAGATGGGGTATGCATGCTTGTGTACATCTTATTGTGAGGTCTTGTAGGTTTATTCATGGTTTCTAAGAACTTATTCATATTTCTTCATTTCTTTTTAATTATCCTGTTAGAGAGACCTCAAGGATCACCCTCCAAGGTTCTGCAAATCTTGAAAAAGAAGAGGGGATACCATACCCTATGACTTGGCAAAAAGTTGTTCTCTCCTTGTCAATGTTTCATATTCTCTACCTGAGATATTTTATTCCCCTTTTCTTAGTTTGAGTAATATTTCTAGAAGAGAGGGATTATATTTTTGGTAGAAAACAAAATTTAAAGATACATCAAATTTACATGCTTTTGTGGGAGAAATACATACACAAGACAACTTGAATCTCATTAAGACAAATGCCTAGACTAAAAGCCTAATCAAACAAACATGAAACCCTAGTGTATAATATTTCTAATCACTTGTCAATGTAGGGTTTACCAAAGCAATAAGGCACATAAGAAACATAAAAATTTGCACTTTGGGGCATGGGCCAACAACCTCCTAGGTCTAATCCCATGCAACTAGAGTAATATGCAAGGGCTCATCACTAAAGATTAGACTAGGCTAGTAATGACATGATAGATGGGTATGCATGCAAATGAGTTAATAACTTTTGAAGAATGTATTTCTTTTCAATGTGGCTCATGGTAAGCTAACTCTTTGGAACTCAACACTTGATGAATGAAAACATGAAAGATCCACCTACAAGCCTATATGAATCAAAAGTGGGATTTGATATTAGGAAAGTGGGATGAGAAATACAAGCATGGACAAATCATGGAATTCTACATAGCATAAGGTAATAAATACAAATAATTCTAATGATAATAGAAATGTGGATAATGAAAGTTACAAAATACAAGAATAATGTGACTAGGTCTATGAAATTTCTATAGGAAAGAAGGTGAGGGTAGACAAGAGAAAAATATACTATGAAAAATATGAGAAGATATGAGTAGAACATATGATGGAATATAAAACATGGAAATACAAGTAGGATATATATATTACCAAAAGTGATTTATCAATATCAACAAAATCTATTCCTTCTAGAATGCATAAATGAAGGGTACATCACTAGGTACATCTATATGGCCATGAGATAGAGTCGTAGCAAGGAGATGAGAATTGATAATGTAATAGAAGATGGTCACAATATACATATATCATGTGGAAATCTATGATAGTAAGATACATGCATGAGTCATAGGGGGATCAATAACACTATATAAAGAGAATTATGATAGCAATCATGACAATAAGATATGATGATAGAGATAAATAGGAGAGGAATAAATGACTTATTGTGGCATAGATGATATAAATAGTGAATGTATAATATGTATAAGAAAGATGTATATAGACAATAAGAGATGATTGAGATAAGAGATGGGGGTACAAAAAAGAGGCAAATAGAGAGGTACAATGATCTACTATAGGATACATGGGAAATGAAAACAAAGGGTTTTGGTGCCCGATGGAGTCAATCCTAATAATACATAAAATGGTACTATGAATATAGACTCATCATTGTCTAGAACAACACGACAATGGGGAAGAAAACTATAGGATAAAAACACAATATGACAAGGGCTAGAGTGGATAAATGTGTTATATTTAGGTCAACATGAAGAGGTCCCTAATGCTTTGCATCCTCCTTAAACATGGTCAAGGAAGGATAGGGATAATAGGTACAAAGAAGAATCAGGGTAGGAAACAAATAGAGGAAAGAAAAGGAGTACCAAAAAACACATCATACACTATCCCCCAAATGTTGGCATGTATAATAGCTCATCCACATAATAAGGGACAATAAACACAAACATAAGAATAAGGATGAGAGAAGATATGTACAAAAGTAGGGTAGAGAAAGAGGCATCTAAGGATCACAACCAAGTGGGACTTTATTAGCCATAAGATCATCATGCTCTAAATCAACATTTAAAGATGTTCTCAAACTAGCTATCTATGTCAACACAAGTAGTAAAGATGGATGAAAATGGTGGATTGTGGGCAAGACTATCAAGCATACTATCAGGTGGTGGTAGAACAATGTGTAGTGTGGATGATGTCTCAACAATGGTGATTGCAATGGAATTAATAGGAGGAAAAGAATGCTTAAAGCAGAGAGAATCTAAGAGATGGAGAATTGTGTAGTCAATGGGCATGGCATGGGATTCAAATGAAACTATGGGATCCTCAAAAGCAATAATAGTTGTAGAGGTCGTAAATGGAATACTAGTAAATGATGATGAAGATATATATAGTAAAGTAATTATAAGATATTTTTATTAGTAGTTTGCATTTTTAGGAGGATGGAAGAGTGGCTTGTTTGGAATTTCAAGTCAATTCAATATAAAATTTTGTTTGACCACAACAATTCAATTCATAAAGCTTCTTTTGAATGCTATTACATTCCCATTAGAAGTCATTGAAAAGTCGAATGCATTAGAATCATACTCACACAAAATTAAATCTTTATAATTTGGTTTTTTAGGGTTTATAGTTTAGGTTTTTAGGGTTTGCAGTACACATGGTTTTAGGGTTTATAATTTGATTTTTTAGGGTTTATAGTTTAGGTTTTTACGGTTTGCAGTACAACATGGTTTTAGGGTTTATAATTTGGTTTTTTAGAGTTTGTAGTTTAGGTTTTTAGGGTTTATGGTACAACATGGTTTTAGGGTTTATAATTTAACTTTTTAGGGTTTATAGTTTAGGTTTTTTAGGGTTTGCAGTAACATGGTTTTAGGGTTTGCAGTAACATAGTTTTAGGGTTTACAGTAACATACAATCACAAAAAATCATAAAACTCTAATAACAAGTGAAACCCTAATTTTCATTTTAATCCTACAATAAAAAAAACATAAAAAACAAGATAAAAACTAGCGAAGAACCAACCTAGAGGAGCTCAATAGTGACGAGGTGGCGGGAGGAGGTGATAGGGTAAAAAAACTCTGGTGTTGTGCTCATTTGGCCTTCAACAATGCGTACCCATTTTGTGCTTGTCATTGTTGCTGTAGTTGTCAGCTGGAGGTGGAAGAAAATGAGCCCGCAAGGCTATTTTTAAAAAAATATATACTTTTTAAAAATAGGTACCCATTTAGTAACATGCACCCGAAGCTAAACAGGGACTCGTTTAGGCTCAGGTACCCATTACTAAATGGGTACCCGTTACTAAATGGGTACCTGTTACTAAATTGGTACCCATTACTAAATGGGTACCTATTACTAAATGGGTATCCATTTAGGTTCGAGTGCCCGTTCCTAAACAGGTACTCGTTTCTTTAAAAATGGGTACCCATTCCTGTCAAGAATTTTTTTTCCCTACGTGACTTCCCCTACATGTGGACCGAGTTTCTTTCTTTTACCCAAGGGTTTTATTTAACTTGCAATTATAAAAGCAAGTTGTCACATGTAATTCTCAATCCATTTCATTAATTCATCCAATATTGTGCAAATTATGTCTCTTTGTTTTTTTCTCGTGGAAGGTAAATCTTAGGTTTGTAGCTGATCTTGGTGTTATGAGTTAATTATCAACTCCAACAAGGTATCAGAGTGAAAAGAGAATATGAATCCCCTCCAAGAAGAAGCTCCAGAACCAATGAAGAGATCTTGAAGACAAAATCCAATCCACTACCTACAAACAACATTTCTCCCTTTCGAAAGAAACGTATCCACTAGTGAATGTAGAATCTACTCCCACATCTTGGATGAATAGGGAATCCATATCGAAATGTGTGCCTCTAAATGTAACTCAAGTGACCTCATACTAGGAAAAAATGTCTTCTCCAAAATAGAAATTGTCTGCCCAATCAAGGAAGAAAAACCAAGAGAGGATATGATATGAACTACACCTGAAAGCATAGAAGATGAAGGTGGTGATGCAAAGACACCTAAGATAGCATCAAACAAGAGAGATAAACCCTCAAATGTGTCCTCCAAATCAATAATGTGAGACTCCACAAATAGAGATGATATGTCTACAAGAAAGGAATCCCAATGACGTGGATCTAAAAGACTAATATTGACCTACTACATAGAATCACTAGAGGCCAATGATGATACAACATTGAACTCTAAAGTAGTAGTAGGTGATGGTGGAGCAATGGTCTTATCAGGAGGAGAAACGATCGAAGTAAGCATTTCAAAAAGATGATGTGAGAAATGAGAACACGTCTCTTTCTCATGTTGATTACTTCCACAATATCTACAATTAGATTTATGCTGATGGTAGAATCCTATCTCCTTAAATGATTAGAGATCAAAACATGCAAATAGATTTATGTTGATAACAGAAGCCTATCAAAGCAAACATAACCTTTCTAGGAGGTAGCATGTCCAAGATATCCAATAGAGGCCATAAAATTGACAAACTGATTAAAATATACCTAGGGATAAATCTAAAAAAATATATAGGAGGCTATGTAGAGATCACTGATACCTTTCCAATGCCTATTCATTTTTGAAAAACAGAGATTTTGGGCGCAAGAACGAAGCTTGAAAGCTAAAAAAGATGCCGTGACTTCAAACAGAAAAAACTATCACTGAAAGAAAAATATAGATAAAATAACTACACCATTAGATTTTTCTTGGAACTAGCTTTCCAACACCTATTTATTTTCAAAATTTGGACACCGTATGCCCAAGTTATAGCCGATTTCGTACAACTGCTTTGAAAGGGCAAAAAAAATGCAAGCAAAGGCTAAAAATAGAGATGCGGATTGTGATCTATTTTCTCAAAATATGTGCCATTTCTGCAAAAAAAAAAGAGATACCCAGATAAGGTTCCTGAGTCCTCTTTCTAGAAATATCTCATTTTCAAAAAATAGAGTTCGTATGAGAAAGTTATACCTGATTTTACAAAACTGCTCCAAAAAAAGCTTAAAAAGCAAGCAGTGATAAAAATAGAGATGCAGAATGCGATCTGTTTTTCCTGAAATCCATGTCATTTCTGTAAAAATAAGAGATACCTAGATAGGATTTCTAAGTCCTCTTTCCAGAAATATCTTGTTTTCAAAAAATAGAGTTCGGATGAGAAACTTATGCCCGATTTCATGAAACTGCTCCAAAAAAGCTCTTTGGTTGGATCCCTAAAAAAAGCACTCTGGAAACCTTCATAGATCTAGCTTCCCCAGACCAAATTCAGCCAAACAAAAGACAAATACGCCTTTTCTAGCTACTTCAGATCTAATGAGAATGACGATTTTACTCAAAAAAGCACCCAACAAAAGACTCTATGCAAAATTTTTCTCGGATTTGAGGAGGCTATAGATCCACTTTGATACCATGTTGAAGTTTATGATAAACCTAAAACACCAAAATCTTCTATGAGCCAAAAGAATAACCTTCTGCAGAGAAGAAAAGCACAAGAGAGACATTTACACAATAAAATGGATGCAATTAATGAAAAGGTATTGAGGAGTTTTACGTAGCCATCTATGCACTTTTTCTAGATTCAAACCCATGTATTATTTATTCAGTTTATCAATTTTATGGCTTCTATTTGATATTCTGGACATTTTGGCACCTGGAGAAGTTCTGTTTGTTTTGTTGGGCTTCATTTATCAGCATTAATACATATTTAGATTGTTGATCTCTGATCTGATTTATTTGAGGAGATATCATGGGTTTTGCTATTCACCCTTCTGTGGTAACATTGGGTAAGGATAATTATGAGTCTTGGAAAAAGGGCATCTTGACACATCTTAGGTGGCTTAATCTTTTGCCTTATCTTTATGGACTCACACTTGAACTAGATACACCTAGGAGGAAATCTACATGGGAAAATTATATTGATCATATTATAGGATTGATTAGTTCTAGTGTTGATTATGACACTATCTATTCTATCTCACATATTGAGTGCCCAAGCACTCTTTGGACTAGCATTTGGGGGATCTATGGAGACCCACATATCTCTCCATTCCTAGATGATCTTGTTATGGATTGCCTCATTCCCCTTGATGATGCAGATTGCATACCTTTTGATGATGATACAGTTGAGGAGCTTGCATATTTGATAGGTCTTGCTAGTTTAGATGACACATAGACTTCACTTGCTTCTCCTTCTCCTCTTATCGAGATCACATTTGTTTTATCTATTGCTACATCAGATTCTTTGCAGCAGGATATTATCAGTCTTCTAGAGATAGCTCATTGGGACACATATCTACTAGATATATCATTGTTGTTTGTAGAGTCCCACCTTGCAGATTTGGAGGACCACATTGAGGACATTTATCTTCTATTTGATGTTATCTTCAATGGATTTGCATCACCATCATCCACTTCAGAGATTGTTCTTCATCCTCCTACTTAGTCACAATTTTGCAATGGATTGGTGATATTTGAGCAATTTTTAGGAGCATCATTGTTGTCTTTGGATCATGTGTAGGGTTCAAAGACATTTATCCTTCTTCGTGTATATTCCTATCCGAAATGGGAAGACATTATGCACACATCTGGAATTCTATTTCTTCCCAAGGGGAGGAATGTTGTTTGGCATTCATGGGTCTTCATGTTTATTCTATGTCAATCATCTTCCAACACTGCAGGAGTAATCTTGAGGAGCAGCTACATTGTAGGACCCCTCCTCAATACGACCGATTATGGCAGGAAGAGATTTTATATTTTGGGTTACTATAGTTTTATGATGAGAACATTATATGTTGGCTCTATTATAATTTGATAATGACTATGGTTATATACTAATCTGAGACATGAATTTGGTTAGATCATGAATTTGGTTAGATCATGATTGATATGCGCTTATATTTATACACATGTTCTTATTTGATCCATATGATATCTTTTATATTATGGGTTGTACCTTAGGATAATGGATCACATTATTTCATTTAGTTGTAGTATGTCATTCCTCGAGGTATATAGTGGGGATTAGTATATATATGGTTCATGGATTGTATCACTCTATGTTACATAGGTATCAGAGCTAGGTTTAGTGACACTGGGAGCTCTGGGAATTAGTTGGGTCTTGATTTGTGAAGTGAATTTATTGTTTGTATGCCATTGCATGTTCAGTTACTTCTATCACTTTGAAGTAAACAAGATTATTCATTAATTTCTTTGTGTCATTAGGATCATATTATAGATATATGTTCATCATACCTAATGTGTAAACCACAAGTAGAACAAATGAATTAAATTGATCATAATAAGTATTCAAATTGATTTATTTGTGTAGCAACGTACAACTATTAGTCTTTGAATTGTGTTCTCTTACATGATTTTAAGATAGCATTATAATAGGAGGGATGTGATGATAAAATTAATGCAATTGGTTAGGGAAAAACATTAGTTCAGTCAATTTTTTTTTTCTTTTCTTTAGGTAATCATGATTTTGAGAAAAGATAAATCTAGAGTTTGTATAGTATGGTTATTTCAAAGGAATAATTTAAAATCGAGGATAATTCAATTTCTGTAAAAAAAAAAATGAATAGTTGAAAATTGTGTAGATCATTATAGCTTCTTAATGTTTTATTAGTAAATGTGATAGTACTTTTTCTTGCACCTTAAGTTAAACACTTGTTATTAAATAGTGTCATCCCTTTTAGAATACGACTTATTGATCTTGTAAAAGAGCATAATCATACTTAAGAGTGCTAGAAGGGTGCTAGGTTAGAGTCATTATCCTATTTGAAAACCAAGCATCTTAAATTTAATCTTGTATGCCTCTCCGGAATCTTAAACTGGCAATTGAATATAGTCCTCATGTGACACCCCCTTAAATGTATGTTCTTTTAATGTTCTATCATATGTTTACTTAGTTGGTAAATCAAATTGATTTCAAAATCCCTAATTGTATTCTTAAGAGGCTTAAATCTATATAAATGAGGAATTGTCTAAATAGATTAGGGGTAGGAAATGTGCAATTGCATAACTTCTATGAATAAGTGAATCTTGTCCTTGTAAATTTTGAGGTTGGATAGAATATATTTATTCTTATACTTCACAGCTTTATAGTTGAGCAATGGAAATTGTTGGAAATAAGCATTTAAGAGTAGGTTTAAATATGGATACAAAAAATATAATAAAATAGAGAGTAATGAATACAACATGTTTAGTGAAATTCAATCAATATTATGTTTTAGATTCTTCCATTTACTAGCATTTAAGAATATAAACTTTTTGTGAGTGGCTACTATATGAGTTGAGGTTGATAAAGAGTTAGATCATACTTAGGTAATCATTCTCTTATGTGTATGTACTTGCATTCATGGCTATCGAAAAATTTTAGATGTGAAAAGATGGTTGTAAAATGTGCTTGATGATCTAGTCAAAGGATGTAAATGTAAGACATTCATTTGCAGCTAAAGAATCAAATACTTGCTTGTGTCATCCTTAATGATGTATCCCCTTCTAGTAATGCATATTTGTAAATGTTGTGATGTCTTAATGTCACCCCTAATTATGGGTGTTCCCTCATGGTCACTTGAGTAATTATCCTAGACAATGTTGTGATGTTGTAATGTTATGCATGTGTAATGGGGATATGTGTTGTGATGTGTAAATGATAGTTAATGTTGTAGTCATGCCTCCAATATGTCATATAGGATATGCCCTTGTGATATTTGTACATGTGGGTCGATAACCCATTTCCCCTATCCCTTTGTTCCGGGGGTTGAGGATGGACCATAATGTACCCTGAGTATATACTCAGTTCTAGCTACAGACACATGGCAGTTATATTGATGTCATCATGGCTTTTAGGTATTTGGGATGGTAGTTTGATGAAGTGACAGTTTTGTGTAATGAGATAATATTGAATGATACTATGATACAGGGACAATATAACTTTTGTTGTGGTCGTCAGTATAAGTATGAGCTGTATTGTTCTCTACTTGGAATAATGTCAGTGGACTTTGGTATGTTGGTAGATGCCTATTCATGTGGATTCGTCTTGCAGATATATGATCAAACTATTTTGGATTGTGTGAGACACATGTACTATGATATGGTAAATACTTCATTGATCATTCTATGGTTAGAGAACCACCATATGATTCTATGGTTAGAGAACCACCATACTATTTTCTGGTTAGAGAACCACCATATTATTTTGTGGATAGATAACCACCATACTATTCTGTGGTTACAGAACCACCATATTATTCTGTGGTTTGAGAACCACCATGCTATTCTGTGGTTAGAGAACCGCCATACTATTCTGTGGCCACCATACTATTATGTGGTTTGAGAACCACCATATTATTCAGTGGTAAGAGACCACCATGATATTGCATGCTATTATCTTATGTGGTTAGAGACCACTGTACGGCTCCCCTCCTCCCCTTAGGTGACCTTGTTGCAAGGTCGCATGGTGTTCGTAATGTGTAAATTTCTATGAGATTATTGGAATATTTATTTGTGTTGAATACTTCATTTGCAAGCCAGCAGTGTTTTGTTACGTTGGGTTAATTGGTCATTTATATGTTTGAGTTAGTCCTTTTGCCTCAAGGACATGTTTTTGGATAAACTTGGGTTAATGCAATGATTGTTATTTGATCTCAATTTCTTTTATGATTCATTTTATTTATTTTCTTCTACTTTATTGAGTTTTAACTTGTGAGTTTGCTTTACTTTAATTTTCTCATTTGAGGTATTTTAATGTTGCAACTGCTAGTATGTGTAGAGTGTTGTGACTATTGTATATTGTCATATCCTAGAGGGATCACTGACAGGTTGTATAGGGGAGCAGATGGCTTGAGGAATCTTGTTTATACTAAGTTATGTATGGAGGGCTCCTAGAGAGGACCCTGAGACCATTCTTCTTGAGCTACTACATGACATAATTATTCATTGGATATTTGGTACAGTGGTATTCTACATGGCATGGTTATTCATTTATTATTCGAGACTATAGTATGGCTGATATTGGGTTCCCTTGGAGGTGAGATTACATGATGTTGTATTGGACATTGGCAGAATGGTTACTATATGACATGGTTATTCACTCATTGATCATTCAGCTATATGGCACTAAAGATTTCTGAGTGGTACATTAGTGTTGTCCTCCCTGTAAAACCCCTTCCTTGTTGAGGCTTGTGGTGTGAGTTATGTGATGTCTTTGTGATGAGTATATAGGTCACTACCTATGACTATGGTCTTCGTCATGTGATTCACATAGGAAAGGTTGGTGTGATGTGAAGGAGACTCTGAATTCAGATGAAGAGTTGTGTTTTGTGTCATGTGAGTCATTGAGTGTTATTGAGAATCAAATGCTAAATTTTTTTGACTTGAAGAGAATGTGACTTGATTCTATTCCATGGATATAAATTTATTTATTTATGTTGGTAGTAATGAGTTAAGGACATGCTTAGCTATTCAAGTTAAGGTATGTGATTAATTTGCAAAGATGTAACTTAAAACAATATGGTTGCTTATTGTTAAATAACAAGGTAAAATAATTTGTTAAATTTATTGGATAGCCTCTTCCCTTGAGGACTCCCGGGAGGAAGTCCAAGCCTAGGAGGGGAGGATGTAGGACCCCTCCTCAATACGACCGATTATGGCAGGAAGAGATTTTATATTTTGGGTTACTATAGTTTTATGATGAGAACATTATATGTTGGCTCTATTATAATTTGATAATGACTATGGTTATATACTAATCTGAGACATGAATTTGGTTAGATCATGAATTTGGTTAGATCATGATTGATATGCGCTTATATTTATACACATGTTCTTATTTGATCCATATGATATCTTTTATATTATGGGTTGTACCTTAGGATAATGGATCACATTATTTCATTTAGTTGTAGTATGTCATTCCTCGAGGTATATAGTGGGGATTCGTATATATATGGTTCATGGATTGTATCACTCTATGTTACATGGTACTTCACCTATTACTTGAAAACATGTTTCTTAGTATCAATATTGTATTAATTTTCGTTATTCATGTGATAGTATTGATTTTTGTTACTCAGATGATAGAGGTATTTCTTATTATGACAAAAAGAATAAGTCATATAAATATATATGAAGTAATTAATGGTTATTATATTATTGCTTCAGCTATTGTTATTGTAATTGACAATGTGTAGATGAGTGTGTAGGTATTGTTAGCCGGTGGAAAATGGGGAAAATGTATGGGGGGGGACTATTGTGTGTAACCAGTGAGCCGACCAAGTTCTCAGGAGAGACTTTGGTCCCCTGTGTTGTGATATGTATGCATATATTGTGTTTGCTCCAGGAGAGACTTGGGTCCCCTGTGTTGTGATATGTATGGACATGTATTGTGTTTTCTCTTGTGTCGTGATATGTATCATCATATGTCGTGATTGTTGTTGCATGTAGTTGTCATGTGTTGTGTAAGTTGTTGCATGTAGTTGTCATGTGTTGTGTAATTTAAAGTTAAGTTTGTTTTTCATTTATCCTCTTATTAAAGGTACAAATAATTAAATGGGCACTTGAATCATAATATTTAACTTTAAGGACCTAGGGCTTGGGCCTAGGTACCTTTTTGGATGAAAAATAACAAAAATAATAAGTTTTGGAAATCCTTATTTTCACGTTAAAAAGAGTGACGAAAATCATTAGGGTTGTTGAGTCATCCAAAGAAAAAAAAAGGGTGATGTGTAATGGAGTTAAAAATTGGAGTGAAAAAAATGTAACAAGTGTCTTGTGAAAGGGACAAGTGTCTGCCCTCAAAAGGGAAGAGCCTAAGGTGTGTCTTTTGCTGGTTCTTTTTCCTTCTCCCTCATCACTTGCTGTAACCACTTACGATCGAATAGTCCATCACCACTTACCTTTGGATGGTCCATCAACTACTGTAAAAACAACCCTTGACTATGAATATCCAACAGCTAAAATTTTTGTATTACCTTGACTGCAAATTATATTTATCTTTTGGACTGTTGGGAAAGAGCAGGCTTTGGAAGAAAACCAGAGTATTGTCCAAGTTCCAGGTGAGTACCAATCCTTAACCCATTCAATTAAACAAAGAGATAATACAATCACATATGGAAAAAAATTGAAGTCTTTAATGTGAGTTAATGTTCAGATTTTGTGTTGGGAAATAAAGTTAATGGTGGTCTGATATGAGTATAGTGTTATGGGATGAAACCATGTATGCTGTTGTGGTGATATGTTTTCTGTTGTATTTTGTATTGTTTCTTGGTGAGTCAGGAGTTTGTTTTTCCCCCATTGATGACAACACTCTACAGACAAATGTCGTTCCTTTCCTCTTATGAAAATCCTTCTTATGGTTTAATTGTCAAACTGAAGTGATGAAATATTTAAAGTACTGGGTTATCTTGTGATTTTGTGTGTGTATCCCTGATTGGTAGTGTAAACCTGTGTGAGCACTTACCCTGTTCCCCCCCATGTGCTTTTTCCCCAGCTCGGGGGTGGGCAATTATTGCCCTAGGTTGGGAGGTGAGCCTCCACTGGCTACATAGAGAAGTTTTAACTTTGATGCAGGCTCCTATAGGATGTGGAAGATACTCTAGCTGAGTAGACAATATGATCTTGTGGAATTGATAAAAGGGATTCCTATTTCAGGAAGAGAGAGAGAGTTGTTGTAAACATAGGTGTATAAAAAAAAATGTGTATATATTATATAGGCCTATCTAGTCAACAGGTTATTTGGGGGCCATGAAGGAGTTGAATACCTGTGTAAAAAGCCTATCCTGTTATAAACAGGACATAAATACTTTAAATACTTTGTTCCCGTGTATTATATAATGGAGATAAGTTATACCTTGTTCTCTTCAAAAAAAAAAGACAAAAAAAAAAAACAAAATTTCTAGATTGAAGAAAGAAATTAGATCATAATGTTTCTATTATTGGTAGCTTCTGCAAGAATTTCTGCATTCTAACCTATTTGAGGGAAAGCTTGGAATTTTGATAAAAATGCAGTAACAAGTAAAAGTTTGATTGAGGTACTATGAAGTGCAATATGCCTATCTGACAGCTGAAAATTTTATATTCCTAGATTATTACTCAAAGACATTTTCTGAGATATCAAGATTTCATACAGCCCCTTGGCTGCTAACTCAGATATGAAGTAGAGAAAGAGATGCAGATAAATATATCTAAAGGAATATGTAGCTTTGAATGTTTAAGACCAAAACCCAGTAGCCAATCTGTAAAAAAAAAAAAAGACTACATCAATCAAGATTCCCTACAATCTAGTACACACACCAACTCAGAATAAAAATAAATAAATATGCACCATTTGACCACTACAACAGCCTTCAACAGTAGAGTGAAACTCTGGTAGGATAGGGAGAGTTATCAGTGACCTGCAGCACCAGAAAACCAAATACAGATTACAACATTAGACCCAGATACTGATTTCAATTTAAGCATACTCAGAATAAATGGTGGCAAATAAGTAAGGCAGATGGAAGCCGCTCTTGTTGAAAAATAAGGAACTTATTGCTTGTCCAAACACTCCCCTGTGCCCAACGAACAAGTCAAGAACTATTCACCTTGCAAGAAGCATTCCATAAGAGGCATATCTAGGCCTCGGCATGTATATTCCAGCCAGTGCAAAACAAACATACTTACAACTTCTATCTGTCATGTCATTATCTTTGGATTCTTCCTCCCCTAGCCATGAATCTCCTTGTAGCAGCACGACAATAAGTTAGGATTCTTAATTTGCTGCATAAGAGATCTCCTTAGCTACGAATGATGCCCCTGTTCAAGCCACCGCTGCCAGACAAAGCCCAGCCCTACAAAATGAAAATAAGAAAACAATGAAAGATATTGATAAGGAATTAGGGCATCGAATGGGTAAACTAGGAGTTGAAGCCCTAATTAGGGCGCTCCCTATTTTTTTAGAGGATCCTTAAGATGACTCAACTTTAGTCAACTAACTAGAGTGAAATATAATGCTGTTACGATTAGAGGTACTAGTTTTAAAGAAATATTATTTGTCTTCTAGTGAAAGCATGATGGTAATGCCTTTAATTTTCTCGTCACTTTGTTCTTTACCATCAATGTGGAGTTAGAGGAACCTTTTGTAAATAAAACGTGTTAATGAGTAAGGCTCACATATTATGTAATGTAAGTTAATCTTATATTTACTAAACAGAACACAATTTAAAAAAAAATATATTCTTATTATAAGATGATTTTGATGTTTTAGTTGCTAAAAAAATAATCTTATTATAAGATGATTTTGATGTTTTAGTTGCTAATAACTATGCTGGCAATAAGGCTTCATGGATTTTGGAAGATGTGGATGTGTAGCATCTAACTCTAGGGTTGGGTAGCCTATACCGCTGAGAAAAGAAATACCATTGTTTCAATACAGAGATTAAGCATACCAAAGAATGAACACACTAAAAATTGATTTAATAATTAAATAATGTAAGTTGAAATCTCTGTTCACTCATCCTTCAATTTCTATGTGTCAATTATAGCCGTAATAATTTGACTATATTTAATGCACTAACTACTATGGGCATTGTCATAAGATCTTACTAGTATATTAAGACTTAAAATTAGATCTACAGGGATATAAAGAGAGAACCAAATTTATATCTATTATACCCAGACCGAGTACCCCGAGAACTTACATAACAATTATCTACGAATACACTCCTGTCACAGGCCTACCATTTTGCCCATGCGGCACCGCCCACATATACTTTTGACATGACTGAGAAGCAAATCTTGATTTCTGAGAGAACAGATTTTTAGGTTTCTTGAACGAAGTTGGATTTTGATATGAATGAAACTGAATCAAAAAATGGAACCAGTACCATGCCAGCCTAAACGTCTAAGCATGTAGCAGAAATTACCTTTGTCACACTAGTAAGGAATTGTTGAAAATAATTTCTATACTTCAAAAGTTAGAAAGTTGAGTATAGAAAACAAGGATATAAATATTATTTGATTAGAGTTGTTTATTCATTTAAAGAGAGTCTTATTTTATTTTAGGAATGATTTTATTTACTTAACATTATCTCATTTCCCTAAGACTTATTAATTTATTTAAAGAAAGTCCTATTTTATTTTAGGAATGATTTTATTTACTTAACGTTATCTCATTTCCCTAAGAGTTATTTATTTATTTAAAGAAAGTCCTATTTTATTTTAGGAATGATTTTATTTACTTAACGTTATTTCATTTCCCTAAGAGTTATTTATTTACTTAAAGAGAGTTTTATTTTACTTTAGGAATGATTTTATTTACTTAACCGTTATTTCATTTCCCAAGAGTTATTTATTTACTTAAGAGAATTTTATTTTACTTTAGGAATGATTTTATTTATTAAGGGCTATTTCATTTATCTAAGAATTATTTTATTTATTCAAGATTAGTTGATTTTATTTACTTGAAGAATTATTTCATGTACCCTAAGAGTGATTTTATTTACTTAAGATTCATAAGATTCAATTACATGGGCATGACATTAGGTAAGAATCTACATAATAGACTATATTGAAACTCTATATATATCATATTAACTGCAACTGAATATGGTGTAATTCTTCTTGTTAGTGTTTACAAGTTGGGTTGATGTATCGATCCTTACTTTGTGCTTATGCTTACACATGAGATTTTGCTTCAGCAATATTAAAAATTATTTATTTATAGTTATGTTTCCATCCTTATAGAATCAAATCAAGATAAGGGTTTCTAGAATATTCATTAGTAGTATTAATATATCAAACAATTGGACTTGGTTATGTATGTTCTTACTCAACTAATATTTCATATTGATGACCTTATTATAGTAAAATAATTTTTTTTTAGGGCTGTTATTGTTGTCTCTTGTTACTGGGACCTTTGACCAAGTGTATGATTATATTAGATGATAAAAAAAAAAGTTTATGCATAGTTGTGTCTACGTGTGTAGTGAGGTCCTTACATACATAGTCTCTCTTCTCATCTCTATTTTGGGAGGGAGCATATCCTCGCATGAGGTTTCATTCTTCTCACTTCTGGGGGTCTTCAGACCTTCTCTCTTGTTCCTCTCTTATTAGAGGCATTCATGTTTGTACTTTTTTGGTGGATTCAGTTCTTGGGGGTCTTAGTATTAGTCCTTCTTCCATCACTTGTTCATGTACTTGTTTTTTCTCTTTTTTGGAGAGGGGTTTTTTCCCACAGGGTTTTTCTCCTTTTCTCCACCTTATGAGAGATTCTTGTTGTTCATGGGTACCTAATATGGCCTTGTAGTCAGGACACATTCTTGCATTAGTTGCATGTCTTTCATTTCTCCCTAAGTTGCACTTATGGGAGGGTGTTGGTGTAATTAAATATTTAATTACACTTTAATAAGTTTACTTAGGGTTTATTTTTAGTCTTATGATACCTCTAGACCAATGCTAGTCACAAGTTGCATAGTGCACCATAACAATTTCCTTATACCATCTGTAGTTGTTAGTAGCTAGACAACACAACCAATTTTAATCATCAATATCAACACTATAAAATTATATGCTTCTGTGCACCATGCAAATGATACTCATGCTTCCTAGCACTCCAAAGCACTCATTGCCACATGTTTACTTGCATTCAGCACATCTAAAAAACTAAACAAAAAATAAAGGGCACTTGATGGCAAGGTTTCCCTTCAAATTTAACTCCCAAACCTAACATACAATTCAACAAAATTACCCCTCAGGTTTCAGCTCTATTTATCCAATTAATTTACCCTCAAAATTATCAAGCCTAACAATCTAGCAATATGACCTCTCAAATTTCAACTCTAAAATCTATCAATTTATTGTGCAAGATAACAATTCTTTGGGTTCTCATGTCTTTATCTTTCTAATTCATCACATACTTGCATTATCATGTGATAAGATCTCTAACACAATACCATGGAAGCCTCAATGCATCTCGTATAAAGTGAAATAGTTAAAAAACAACAAAGTAAGAAACATACTGAGCAAAAACTTGATGACAAATTGGCACATTATCTTCTCATTTTTTTGTATAGTTGAGAACATTCCAAATGTTTTTAAATGTCAATTTCTTTGATACATCAAATGACTCCTCCAAATTATTACTTTTTTAAAAATAGAAAGTTCATAGTTTATAATACTAAGAAATCATCAATCTTTTTGCCATTTGTATGATCTGAAAGAAAATAACAAGCACTCAAGAAAGAATAAAAAATAACAAAGTCAATTAATATGGCAGCCTAAAATAAGCCTCAAACAATACAAGGAAACAAGGATTACAACCTAGTTTGAAGTCTTTCCCAAAATTTTGAATCAAGAGTAAACCACTAATGATAAGAAACAATAATAGGAAACATGGTTTACAACTTGGTCCCCATAAATTGTTGGCACAAAGCAACCTAAAGAAAAAAGAAACTAAAAGATGACATTTTTAAATAATCAAAGCTCTATAATTGTTTAATTATGATTAAGTACATGTACATGCTAAGCCTTCTCTAAACAACACACAGTACTGGCATGCCCAATGTGTTGATGATTACCACCACCATGAGGATGCTCAATAGGATTCATTGCCACACCATGAACCTTGGGCCAATAGTTTCTTTTGACCCAATATTTGTGATATGCATTTCCATCTTTGAGCATTAGCTTTAATGTCCTTCCACCACTAGTAACCTAACCAATCATGGCTCTGCAACTACTTGACACAATCTTCTTAGCTCAAGATGGAAAGTTCATAGTTTATAATACTAAGAAATCATCAATCTTTTTGGCATTTCTATGATCTGAAAGAAAATAACAAGCACTCAAGAAAAAAGAAACTAAAAGATGACATTTTTAAATAATCAGAGCTCTATAATTGTTTAATTATAATTAAGTACGTGTACATGCTAAGCCTTCTCTGTACAACACACAGTACTGGCATGCCCAATGTATTGATGATTACCACCACCATGAGGATGCTCAATAGGATTCATTGCCACACCACGAACCTTGGGCCAATAGTTTCTTTTGACCCTATATTTGTGATATGCATTGACAGCTTTGAGCATTGGCTTTTATGTCCTTCCACCACTAGTAACCTGACCAATCATGGCTTTGCAACTACTTGGCACAATCTTCTTAGCTCTAGATGGAAGCTTTACCCTGTAAACTGAAACCAATTTTCAAGACTCGTCAAACAAGGCTATTAAAAATTTGCAAAATAAAAAATTACACAAATCTAAGCATTAAGAGAGAACTTAGATAATTGTTCTAGAATTATTTCTACTACCTTTGGAATAATTGCATTTATTAGCTCACTGTAACCTTGGAAAAAAAATTAAGCATAGAAATATGCCATAAGTCTCCACAAGGTGTACACCTAGAACTCAAAATAGTTTAAAAATAATTTGGAAAAAGCCACCATCCATAGGACATCACAACAGATGCATCACATGTTTGTTGCTAGCCAAAAAGAAAGATAAACAAAAATGATAATGAGTCAAGGGGAACATCAAGAATCAGTACATTCAAATTAAATTTCAACCAATTGCTAAATGAGCACAACCCACTTTGACTTGTCATAAGTTCAAAATATTAGAACAAGTATATTTTTATGTCTGTAAAGGTGACAACAATCCAACAATGGATCAAACGTTTCATATTGAAATGCAATAGAAATGCATTGCAAATGACAACAATCAAATTTGAAATTACTCAACTCATAAAAGAATAGTGGAGAAAAGGTAGAAAAAGTGTTCTTTGATTTGATTGGTCCAATGAGAAATATTGTCTCAAAAATTTAACTATATCACCATGACTTGTTTTCCTCTGCTCCTTCTTACCACCATACCGCAAGCCTCACTTGAGGCCGCTGCGTGAGCACGGTATACTGTTTTCCTCTACTCCTTCTTACCGCCATACTGCAAGCCTCACTTGAGGCTGCTGTGGGGGCTCGATGTATTGTTTTCCTCTGCTCCTTACTGCCATATCAGAAGCCTCACTTGAGGCCGCCGTGGGGTGTGGTGTACTATTTTCCTTTGCTCCTTCTTGCTACCATACTGCAAGCCTCACTTGAGGTCGCCACAAGGTCATGGTGTATTGTTTTCCTTTGCTCCTTCTTACCGCCATACTGCAAGGCTCACTTGAGGCTATCGTGAGGGCGTGGTGTACTATTTTCCTCTGCTCCTTATCACATTACCATCAGTTATTCTCTTGACTACCATGAGACTGCGGTGAAGTATCATATGCCACTTAAATTTATATCGCCAGCCTACCACTTCATTTTGAAACTGTTGTAGGGTTGTGGTAATCGATGTATACATACCACAATGTTGCAAGTGCAATCTCTTCATGCTGGGGGATAGAAATAATTGCTCCCTTGTTATCCTTGGTTCCCGTAGACCTGCCAAGACCTTTTGAGTGACCTGCGGGGCTGCGGTGAGAGACAAAAAATAAATCAATGGTAAAAAATGTAAATATCTTTCACATGGACTTGGTATGGGGTGCTTATGAATGACTCCTGGAATAATTTTAAAAGAAATATGGATGCCTAAGATGGATTTATGGAAGGAAATTTGCATGAAACCAAGTGGGACTATGAGAATTTTGAATTATCCTAATGAATGACTACAAACCTTTCTATTCTTGTATTGGTTGGGCCATGTACATGCTTGTTGTGGGTTCCATAGGCTTTCTAGAAGTCTATCTATATAGACCTTACAAATGTCTCATAAACCCTTAGAAAACTTCACAGACCCTTAAAAAGCTTGTGCATACCTTTAATGACTTGATAGAGTTTTTAAAGATCATGCATAATTTCTCATGGTTTATGCAAGGTCCTCCAGTAGTAGGACCTAGTCCTACTTTAGGATCTCTTAATGGCCAGTGGACATCACCTTCACAGCCACCAGTTCCTTATCCAGTTACTGCTCTAGGTAAATCATCTCCTTGTTGATGGTGAACTTTTAATTGTATTTCACCTATTATGAAACCATACATACTTAAGTTTGTCATGCTATTCAAAGGTAAAATTTTAAATTCTAAATGAAACATTATTGGTTGATCTATAACTTATATAATTATTGAAAGATTAAAGTTAAATATTAAGCCTTAGTTGCTTTTGGTCTATGTCTTTTGGTTGAATCAGTATCCAACAAAAGCAGTGCATGCTTGCTGAAGCAATGAAGTATTTTTTGAAAATTTAGGCCATTTCTTTTGGGTTGAGTGCCTTTGTAGAGTTTGTAGCCTAGGGCCCAAGTTAAAAGATTGAGTTTGGGGAAATCAAATCAAAATCTTATGCATTTGATTATTGGGTTGGGGGTTGTATATATGTAGCTGAATCTAAGTCTTAGTGACAGTTTTTGATGTCTACAGCTGGAACTCTATGAGGTATTAGACCCTGAATGTTCTTTTATCAAATGTATGTATAGATGTGTATCACTTGTAGAACATTGTAGGATAATCACTATAGAAGATGAATTGACTCCACATGCTTCTTAACTAATCCTGTTTCATTTCATGAATACTTGAACCTTCTCAAATGGATAAGCCATCTTTCCACAAGAAATGCATTTTCTTGTTTCCAAGAAACATAGTTGAGACTCTATTGGGTGACAACTTCTAATGGATGTGACTTGATCTATCAAGCACCCATATTCAGATCTAGTAGTCTTTTTATTTTAATTTAAATCTTTATTGTAGGTTATTTTCCCTATATTATTTATTCTTGGTTTGAACTCCTTGATTTTTTAGTTTTTTGTTAAGACCCGGAGCTTTCATATGTAGGACCAGATACAAGGCACCAAAGGAGTCATTTGGATCATGACTTAGGAGCTAGTTAGTATTCATTGAGTGGTATAATGGTGTTTGAACTATCCTAGTCTATACAACTAAGAGATGTACTTGCGTGCTTTGTTGTTTGTTTGTTTAATTTTTTGATGCTTAGAAAAATATCATAAATAGATAGGATGATATTTTTTGTAATTGATTTCTTCAATCACTTGTCAAAGGTCTAGTTGGAGGTAGTAGAATTGGTGGAATGGAAGGAGTACCTTATCTACCTATTTATTCAAGCAGAAATGTTGCAAGTTCCACTTCTGATCACCCAAGCCTTCACAAAAACATCTACAGAAAATTCAATAATGAAGAATTTATGTACAAATTCTCTTTTGAATGATACACAAAGCCTCCCCGCAACACTGCACTATTGCCAAGCCTTGCATTGATGCAGGTGATTCCTGCATCACCGCAAGGCCCAACAACAAACTATGCGGTGTTGCAGTGGAGGCTTTGTGCATCATTCAAAAGAGAATTTGTGCATAAATTCTTCATTATTGAATTTTGTGCAAAAAAATTTGTGAAGGCTTTGGTGATCCAAAGTGGAACTTGCAACTACAATATCTGATAAAAATCTACTTCCAAATATGCTTTTGATGGATGTTCATATCCTCATCCAAAGCTCGAATTCACACACAGGCAGGAAGGATGCTTTCAAAGGTTGAGGAGTTGGGATTTACACATATTGGTTGCATTTTCTTAAAATTTTCTAAGGACTTTTTAGAAAAACCCATTTTAAACATATCCTTTTATCACAGCATTCCATGATATCACATTTCTTTGAGACATTTTTGAAACAGTTCGCTTGCCTTGTCTATGCTTCCACATTTTCATGTATGTCTAGCAAGGCACTTGTAACTACAACACATAACAAAAAAATCCTTGTTGTTATGCTTTGATGGATGTCCCTTCATTATTAATGGATATATGATGTAGTGCACATTATTATAGTGCAAGCCTATTTTTTAGATTGTTTCATTTAGCATCACCAATATTTTCTACAAGAACATTGTCTCTATTTAAAATGATGGAAATGGTTCACATCTCTCAAAACAATTTCTCTTGCAACAATCTTGGAGATGAATTTAGATGCAATGTGAAAATTAGAACATACTCGAAGGTTCTTAACAACTCTAAAGGTTGTACCAGGGGCCATGTTTAACAAAACAAATGAAATTGCTAACTTTTCACTATGGCAGTAGATAAATGATTTTTTTTTCTTCTATTTCATAGCATTAAGTAAAAGTCTTGAATCTAGAAATGCCCTACTGCCTTCATTTGCCAAGCCAATTTCTCCAATTTTGCATAGATCTCCCATGTTTGTGGATGTGATATGTATCCTACACAAAAAAACATGTACCATTTTATGCCCTACAATCCAACTACATGTAGGTATCTTTTTAATTCCTCTATCTTTTATCAATCTCCTTACTATTTGAACCTCACCACACCTTCCCACTTCTACACAAATGTTTAGAGAACATAAGTTGTAGCATTTTTAGGATCCAACTAAAAAAGCAGTGGTGCTGGAATACTCAGCCTACATTTAAATTCTAAATTTTGGGAAATTATATACAGTAAATAGATTGATAGTTCTTTGGATAGTGAAATTAGCTTTCTTAGAAATTAACTGAAACATATTGTTTTGAAATATCTAGAAGGATTATTTTAATTAAAGAGGATTTTGTGGTTATTTTTGTAACAATGATTTTATAGTGCAACTAGCTTGCTATTTTCATTCAAGATACAAGTCATCAAAGTCAAGCACATACCAAGAATATGGTACTCTACTTCAAACCTTCAACCTCACTTAGTTTAGTTTGCTTACATGGGGATATTAAGGAAGTTGCTAAACAATTAATATATATCATTTATTATTTATGAAGGAGAATCTTGTGAGATCTAATATTGCAATGGATCAATATTTTGTTTCTTAAGTAAAGATGATGTCACAGTTGGGAAACTTGTTGTGAAACATTAGGTTAGTAATTTTTGGATGTTAAGGCTTCCCAGTTGGATATCAAAGATTCTTTTCTCATCAACTTAATTTGGAATTTATGTATAAATGGATTCTTTCATGGTGCAGGTATTTACTAAGACAACACATGAACCAGAGTTGACATTTTTGTTGTCTAAGTCTGATGGAATTCTTGGGCTCAAGGTTTCTAAGAAATTTCTGTTGATAATGTTGTTCTAGTCTAGTTAGTTTTGATAGTCTTCATTCTATAATATGAGCGTATCACCTTTCTTAAACTTTGAACTATTAGATTTAGGGCAAACAACTGAGAGGGGGGGTGAATCAGTTGTCCAAAACTTTCTTCCAATTAGACACTTAAATCCACTTTGTAATTCAGCAGTATAATGATAAATCAATCATAAGAACATAATGTACTAAATAAAGAGCAGAAACACATTAACACACAAGACACCAAGATTTTGATGTGGAAAACCTGGTTAAGGGAAGAACCACGGGGTGATTAACCCAAGATTGTATTCCTTGTTAGAAGAATAGAAAGAACAAAGTGACACATGCCAATTAGGGCTCATTGCTTGAGCACACTGCTCACAAGAGGCCTAGTACCTAAAAGAGAGACACTATCTACAAAATAATAAGTATTACATACATGAACTAGAGAATAGCATCTTCACCATGCTTGAATCAGTTCTATTTAAGTCCAAAACTTCTGCTTTGCCTTTCGCTCTCCTCTTCGCTACAACATTCACATCTCTCCACACCCACTTGAAATGACTTTACAACTCCATATACATACAAGACATTGACTTAGGAATAATCATCTAAGTCGGTAAACATCTACAAGAACATCCACAAGATGTGTAACTCATCTAGTTGGCTAGTCTCAGGAAGAACACCATCATCCAGAAGTTATTCCTTAATTGGGAGCTTGAACTCCAATGCGGACCACCAACATGAACTGGACACGATCCAAAGACCTCCACAAGATTGCCTAAATCATCAAGAACATCCACACTTTATCTGCTTACTGAAATCCTTCTCTCCTTCATCCAGAACCTCAAGACACAGTCTATCATCACTGTCACAAAGGAATAGATGCTTGCGGACCTTCAAATCACAAACCAATCAAGTTGACACTTCACCAAGACTTCCTCAATACTTCCTCAAATCTGCAGAACATGATAATGCATTTCTATATCTCACCGGACCTATCTGTATCACTCTGTCACCTCTGAACACCTGTCGGAACCAGTTTTACTTGAGAGGCCACAACTTCTTTAGATCTTCATGCAGACCTCTGAAATCTTTACTGGATCACCTTAAGACACATATCTATAAACCCTTTAGACTGCATCCTCTGATCCTCATCTTATCTTAAACTTTTTCCTTACTAACATCACTATTCTTCACTGTTCCTAATATAACCAATCCTCATCAAATAGTTCATCCAATCCTTATCATTAATGCAATAGGAGTATGTTGACATCAATGACAACACTGGTTAGGCCCATACTTGCAACAGTCTCCCCCTTTGTCATTAATGGTAACATATGATGTGAAAATCTATTTTGACCATCAAGACAAGAACTTTAATTTACTGACACAACTCCCCTTATTGATCACATGTCTTCTCTTCCTTTACTACTCCCCCTTTTGATCAGCAACCACTTGTTTTTCACATGTCTTCTCTCCCCCTTTGACATCAATGGCAAAGGGCACATACTTGCAACTCCATCACTTTAGAATCATACCAGTTGCTCCCCCTGAGTAGCAGCTCCTCAACATCAATTCGGATCACAAGATATGACTATGATATCCACCAGACTGATGCACATCAGTGCATCTTAGTTCATCACTGGAGGGGTAATAACCCCTAACTTCTCCCTAAGATACTCAAAAGCATCCTTAGGTAGAGGTTTAGTAAAGATATCTGCAATCTAATCCTTGGAAGGCACAAACTCCAATCTGACCTCATTCTTGTTCACTTGCTCTCTCAAAAAGTGAAACTTGATGGATATATGTTTGGTCTTTGAATGCAACACCGGATTCTTTGAAATATTTATTTCACTTGAATTATCACAGAAGATTGTGATAGATTCCTCATACTCCACTCTTATGTCTATTAGCATTTGCTTCATCCACAAAATTTGAGTGCAACTACCTACTGCTGCAATATATTCTGCTTCTGTAGTGGACAAAGAGATTGCCTCTTGTTTCTTGCTTAGCCAAGAAACCAATCTTTTCCCCAAAAAGAATGCTCCACCATTGGTACTCTTCCGGTCATCCACATCTCCTACCCAATCCGCATTTGTATATGCATGAAGAGAGAAATCATGATCTCTAGGATACCACAATCCATACTCAACTGTTCCTTTTATATATCTAAAATTTCTCTTGATTGCCATGACATGAGATTCTCTAGGATCAGCTTGAAATCTAGCAAAAAGACCCACAAAATTCATAATGTCAGGTCTAGGTTGAGTGAGATACAACAGTCCTCCAATCATTGACCTATACTTTTTCTAATCAGCTTTGGGAGAGTCATCATCTTTGCCCAATTTACATCTGGTTGCCATGGGAGTATTCATTTGTTTTGAGTCTTCCATCCCAAATTTCTTTAACAATTCTTTTACATATTTGGACTGAGAAATGAAGATTCCTTTCTTTGTTTGAGTTATTTGTAGACCCAAGAAGAAATTCATTTCCCCAAGCATTGACATCTCAAATTCACTTTTCATTTGATTTGCAAAAGTTTTACACATACTATCTCTTCCTCCAAAAATGATATCATCAACAAACACTTCAACAATCAAGATATTTTCATGATCAATTTTGAAATATAAATTACTGTCAGCAGTACCTTTGTTGAAACCAATCTTCAAAAGATGCATATTCAATCTTTCATACCAGGTTCTTGGGGCTTGCTTTAGTCCATGCAGTGCCTTTTTTAACTTACAAACCATATCACCATGATCTGACAATTGAAATCCATCTAGTTGCTCAATGTATACTTCTTCTTCCAAGTCACCATTCAGGAAGGCAAACTTGACATCCATCTGATATACTTTGAAGTCCTTGAAGGCAACAAAAGCAAGAAATAATTTGGCAGCTTCAATTCTTGCCATTGGAGCAAAAGTTTTTTCAAAATCAACTCCTTCTATTTGAGAGTAACCCTTGTAGACCAATCTGGCTTTATTTCTGATTACTTCACCAACTTCATTCAGCTTGTTCTGGAAGACCCATTTTGTTCCAATCACATTCTTGTTTCTAGGTCTAGGAACAAGATCCCAAGTGTGATTTTTCTCAATTTGCATTAGCTCTTCTTCCATTGCTTTAGTCCAGTTTTCATCATTACAAGCTTCATTTACTGTCTTAGGTTCAATCTTTGAAATCAGACAATACTCATTTGAATCTTGAGCAATTCTCCTTCTTGTTTGTACACCTTTGCTTTTATCACCTATAATCTGATCTTTAGAGTGGTTCAGTCTTACATACCTGGGAACTTTGGGAGTTTCTTGCACTTCTGATTCTTGATCAAGCTCATTAAAACTCATCTCTTCTTCCTAATTTACAGGATCAGTTTGAATCCAAATTTCAGAAGGGGCTTGGGCTCCTTGAGTCAGAACACCATTCTAATCATCTTCATCATATTCATAAAACCTTGAGGGTTTTTCAATTCCTTCATCTACCTTCACATTAGTACTTTCTATAATCTTTCTCAGTCTCTTGTTATAACACCGGTATGCTTTGCTTTAAGTAGAGTAACCCAAGAATATTCCTTCATCACTTCTAGCATCAAACTTGCCTAGGTCTTCATCTCTTTTGATGTAACATTTTCTACCAAAGACTCTAAAATACCTCATAGTAGGAGTGATGCCAAACCAGAGTTCATAAGGAGTCTTACCAGTATTGCTTCTAATTTGTACTCGATTGAGAGTATAGACTGCAGTGCTGACAACTTCTCTCCAATAGATCTGAGGAACATTTGCTTCCATTATCATTGTCCTAGATGCTTCCTGGATGGTCTGATTCTTTCTCTCAACTACTCCATTCTACTGTGGAATCCTAGGAGCAGACAACTGTCTCTTTATTCCATGTTTCTCACAGAATTCTATGAACTCACCGGATGTGAATTCTCCACCTCTATCAGACCTCAGACACTTTAATTTTAATCTGGTTTTATTGTCTAACATAGCCTTGAATATTTTGAATTTCTCAAGAGCTTCTGATTTCTCTTTTAGAAAAGTTACCCATATCATCCGGGAGTAGTCATCAATTAGTAACATGAAGTACATATCACCTTGCACACTCCTAATTCTTGTTGGACCGCATAGATCAGTATGAACTAAGTCTAATAATCTGATAGAAGATTGTTCCTTGCTTTTAAATGAGATTCTACTTTGCTTTCCCAACTAACATTCTTTGCACAAACTATTTGTAGGTTTTACTAGTTTTGGAAGATCTCTTACTCCCTGAGTATTGCTTATCTTGATGATATTATCAAAATTCACATGACACATTCTCCTATGCCATAACCAACTCTAATTGATTTGCACAAACAGACAACTTTTACCAGTACCAACTAGATGGAAGATATTACCTTTTGTTTGAGTACCAGATGCAATCTCTGTTCTGGAACTTTCAAAGATCTTGCATTTTCCATTCTTGAATCGGAGATCATAGCCTTTGTCCACCAACTATCCAACACTGAGAAGATTATGCTTCAAGCCTTCAACATACAATACGTTACTAGTTTTGTTTCTTCCATCAAAAGAAAGAGTTCCTCTACCTCTAATTCTACTAGCAGAATTATCACCAAACTTTACCACTCCTCCTTCATACCTTTCCAAATCTATGAACTTATTTTTGTCACCTTTCATATGGTGAGAGCATCCACTGTCAATGATCCAATCATCCTTTTCTTCAACTTGGGCAGCTAGAGCTTTTTCTTCAACTTTATGATTGAGAGATTCAGAGGGTATTGGATCTTCTTCCTTGATGGCAATAAACACCCAATCACTTCCAGAATTGTTTCCTGTCTCTGATTCATCATCTATCACTCCTTCATTATCATCTTCTCCATGAACATAGTAACAAATCTTTTGGCACCTTGGTCTGTTAGGATTTGGCCTTCAAAGTCTTTCTGGACATCTTGAGGCAAAATGACCAATCTTATTGCAGTTGAAACACTTAAAAGGCAATTTTCCTTCATACTTACCGGATCCTCTTGGCAGTCTTCTTGCAATAAGGGCTTCAAGTTGAGTAGTTTTTGCTTCTTCTTCTTCCAGGTCTTTTCTTTCTTTTTCATACCATGATAGTTTCCTTGAAGAGTTCTCTCCTGGATCAACCCTTTGTTTACCTTCTACAGAGGCACTAGCTTTGAATGTAGATTCAATCTTGGGAGGAGCATCTCTGAACTCGGTCATTTCAAATGCAACCAATTTACCAGCTAATTGATCTCTTATGACAACTGTGTGGGCTCTGAATTCTTCAATGGCAGCAACCTTGATTTTATAAGAAGCAGGAAGGGATCTGAGAATTTTGCCAACAATTTCATCTTCATCCAAGACTCCACCAACACATCTAATTCCACAAACAAGCTCATTTACTCTTGGCATAAAAGTAGTGATATTTTCATCTTCTCTCATCTTCAAATTTTCAAATTTTCCTTTTAGACTCTGTAGCCTTGTAAATTTAACATACTTGTCTCCTTCATGTAGAAGTTCCATTTTTTCCCAAATCTCAAAAGCAGTTGGTAGGTCTACAACATTTGAGAGCTCTGAATCAGATAATGTGCTTAGAAGAGCTTCTATAGTCTGCAGATTATTTCTAGCATCTGTGATTTCATTTGGGGTTTTTAGACCACCCTATGGGGGAGTATACTTCATTGAAGCCATGGTCCAGTACTGCATTCCCATACATTGCAAGTGACATTTCATGCGACTTTTCCAAAGATTAAAATTAGTTCCATCAAACTTCAGACTATCCTTCTTGTAGGATGACATCCTGGATCTCCTCAAGCAGTTAAGCTCTTTTAGAGGAACCTAGCTCTGATACCAATTGCTAGATTTAGGGCAACCAACTGAGAGGGGGGGTGAATCAATTTTCCAAAACTTTCTTCCAATTAAACACTTAAATCCACTTTGTAATTCAACAGTATAATGATAAATCAATCATAAGAACATAATGTATTAAATCAAAAGCAGAAACAGATTAACATGCAGGACACCAAGATTTTGACATGGAAAACCCAGTTAAGGGAAAAACCACGGGGTGATTAACCCAAGATTGTATTCTCTGTTAGAAGAATAGAAAGAACAAAATGGCACATGCCAAATAGGGCTCACTACCTGAGCACACTGCTCACAAGAGGCCCACTGCCTACAAGAGACACACTGTCTACAAAATAATAAGTATTACATACATGAACTGGAGAATAGCATCTTGACCATGCTTGAATCAGTTCAATTTAAGTCCAAAACTTCTACTTTGCCTTTCGCTCTCCTCTTCACTACAACACTCACATCTCTCCACACCCACTTGAAATGACTTTACAACTCCATATATATACAAGACATTGACTTAGGAATAATCATCTAAGTCGGTAAACATCTGCAAGAACATCCACAAGATGTGTAACTCATCCGGTCAGCTAGTCTCAAGAAGAACACCATCATCCAGAAGTTATTCTTCAATTGCAAGCTCCAACTCCAATGTGGACCACCAACATGAACTGGACATGATCCAAAGTCCTCCACAAGATTGCCTGAATCATCAAGAACATCCACACTTCATCTGCTTACTAAAATCCTTCTCTCCTTTATCTGAAACCTCAAGAACATAGTCTGTCATCACTGTCACAAAGGAATAGGTGCTTGTGGACCTTCAAATCATGAACCAACTGAGTTGACACTTCACCAAGACTTCCTCAATACTTACTCAAATCCACTGAACAGAATAATGCATTTCTAGATCTCGCCGGACCTATCTGTATCACTCTGTCACCTCTGAACATTTGCCAGAATTGGTTTTACTTGAAAGGCCACAACTTCTTCAGATCTTCATGTGGACCTATAAAATCTTTACTAGATCACCTTAAGACACATATCTATAAACCCTTTAGACCGTATCCTCTGATCCTCATCTTATCTTGAACCTTTTCCTTACTGACTTCACTATTCTTCATTGTTCCTGATATGACCAATCCTCATCAAACAGTTCATCCAATCCTTATCATTAATGGAACAGGAGTATGTTGACATCAATGACAACACCAGTTAGGCCCATACTTACAACAAGGTTGTGAAATCAAGGGTTCAATATGCATATTTGAGGCCTATGTTGAACACTCTGTTTAAGGCATTTGTTGGTAAGGCTACAATTTTTTAATTGATTTATCTTTCTATTGTGTTTGGACTTACTTTTGTAAACTTGCAATAGACAATGCACTTTTATTCTTTTTGAATTAAGACTAATAGTAATTTTGTTGGTTGTATTGAGGCAGAGCTTCATTCATGGCAGAAAAGGTAGCACCCTATTGCTCATATCAGATGGCATGTTACATATAAAGGAGGAAAGATTCTAGGGTTATTGTTGGTTGCATTGAAGGAGAGAGCTTCATATATGGGACATGATCAACACTCTCCTTCTTGGATTCTACACATTACATCTTACTCTAGGAAGATTGCCCATGTTGCAGAAGTTTTAAGAGATGAAAGGGGCACGTGCTTGCATTGAAGGGCTCCAAGCATGCATTTCCACACTCGTAACAGTCTGGTAGATGACATAGAGTGCATACCTAGGTAACAATAGTAGTGATGAATTGGTTTCAAGGAATTTGGAAAGATACAGTGATGTCAAAGGTATTCAAGGCATTCAATAGAGGGGCAGTGTTCTACATTGATGGGAGATAGAGTACAAGTGAAAGCATGCTAGAATAATGAGCTAGGTAGTGGCAGTCATGGGGCATTGTTATTTTATAAAGGGAAAATGCATGACAGTAGGTTGACAAGTGATTGGACAATGTATTTCAAGAAGCTACAAGTTTGATTAGGACAATGCATAGCCTAGTCATAAGGCAATGTTGAATAATAGTCCATGACAATTGAGGCATCCTACCAAAGATGACAGCCATTAGAGGCATAATCATTAGAGATAAGGACAATTTATTGCTATAGGTAACAATTCACAGTGGCAACTTATGAACTAGAGCAAGTAGGGTGCATGAGACAGGATCTCTACAAAGATGATAGTGTGATCTTGAACTAGGACAGTGAGCTTCATGGGACAGTCATGGATTTGTGAAGAAGACATCTATGAATGTCTCTGTGCTTCTATGCTCATTGATACTCAGAAAATTAGTTTCTTGCTCATTCTTTGAGCTATGTATTGTAACCATGAAGGCTTTTTTAGCAAAAAGAAAGCATTGTAACTTATTTTCAGATTTGTATATTTTTTGTGTTGGGATAAGGTACCATTAACCTTGTAAATCCTAATATTGTATTTATTCCATTTATTATATGTAATTTGTAATTATCCATGAGGAGATGTACTAGTTTCACTGGCAGGGGTAATTTCGAAGTAGCCAGAGGTAATTATGGAGTAACCAGAGGTAATTACGGAGTGACTTTTACTATTGGCAAATGTAAAAACTCAAAGTAAATGAGGGTAGGCATACTCCCTTAAGGAATATACTATTTTTGGCATACATGACAACTGTCATAATGTTTGGTAAGTTAATCTATGATAGCTGCAAGTTGTCATAAGATTCTGAGATTCTATGACGCATATGATGGATACGTTAGTTGTATATTTACTATATTTAGTACAATGTTCCTATCTTGGAAATATACTCTTTTGTGGAATCTATGACAATTATGATGTGTCATAAGATGTTGTAAGAGGCCAGATTTAGTCTAGGGCCCCCAACCTTTGCATGGCTGTTTTTGGACAAGTGTAAGATGCTTGTAAGATGATAATTAATGTTTGCAGGTTGGAGAATCTTAGGAGAGAGAAGGTGAATGCCTAGGATGAGTTAGAAAATATTTCTATAAGTATTTTCCATGTATTTGTTTCTTCAATATAGGTTTTAGGTACTCAAGTACTGCTGGAATGCTGTCAGATTGAAGACTTGTGGAGAGAGTTGTGTAGTTAATGTATTGTACAATCTTGTTGAGACTAATACAAACTTGTGCCTCTTTCCTGGTGGAGTTTTTTTACCCACAAGGGTTTTCTCCATGTAAACACTGTGTCATTGTGTTAAGTTCTTAATGTTTGACATTTTTCTTGCAGTGGGTTTTATGTTTTGTTACAATCTCCATTGTTAATGCACACTTAAGATTGCTGAAATTTATCTTGAATCAGATTTCTATTGAAGTAGTGTTGCTTTTATTTCTAACATTTGGTATCAGAGCTTGGCTAGCTTTGACTCTTGGGTGGTAGTGTGGAAGTTGTAGCTGTAGTGGGAGATTTGGTTGTGTTTATTTTGCAGATCTTGTGTTGTTATTATGGTTGGATCCATCGTTGCATCAACCTCTCGATTAGACATTGAGAAGTTCAATGGAAAGGGGTATGAGTTGTGGAAGCTGAAAATGTAAGATTTTTTAGAAGAAAGAAACCAATGGTTGGTTGTTTAAAAAGAGAAGAAACCCGATGATGTCTCTCAAGATGAGTGGGATAGACTGGATAAGAAGGCACGGGGAACCATCCAGTTGTGTCTTTTAGACTCTGTCCTATGGAATGTCACAAAGGAGGAGACCACACACAAGTTGTGGAATTGGTTAGGTGAGATCTATCAAGCCAAAAGTATGGTAAACAAACTTTATTTAAAAAGAAAATTATTTTCCATGAAAATGCGAGAAGCTGAATCAGTTGCAGAGAATTTAAATTCTTTTAATTTGTTATTGAGTCAACTTGATTCAGTAGATGTTGAGGTTAGTGAGGAAGATAAATGTATCTTACTTCTTTTTTATTTACCTGAGTCTTGGGAGAATGTTATCCTTGCTATCACTACTAACCTTGCAGATTCGAAGTTGGATGCTCTTGTTTCATTGCTACTGTCACAGGAATTGAGGAAAAAAAGTTCAGATAGTTTAGGGGATGCTCTAAATGTCAGGGGAAGGTCTAATGAAAGGGGACCTAAAGGAGATTAGAAAGGGGCTAAGGACAAGTCCAAGGGCCGGTCTAAAACTCCTGGTTAAAAGAATAGAGTTAAGTGTTGGAACTGTGGTAAAAGGGGACATGTAGATAAGGAGTGCAGAAACCCCAAGAAACAGTGGGAGAGTGCTTCTGATAAGTCCTCGAATGTAGATGAAGATGTTTTACTTTCTACATGTAATGTTGTTTCTAATGATCACTGGTTGGTTGACTCAGTATGTTCGTTTCACATGACCCCACATAAGGAATGGTTCTCCACATATGAAGAATATGATGAAGGCAATATTTACCTTGGTGACAACTCTTCATATCCGATTGTTAGGAAAGGAAAGGTATTGTTGTGTTTCAGTGATGGGAGCATTAAAACCCTCCCTGGTATTTTACATGTTCTTGGATTAGCTAAAAATATGATTTCAGTTTCAAAGTTGAATGATTTGGGAATGCATGTGACATTTGATAAGCATGGCTGCAGATTGGTGAGAGGGAACTTGGCGGTAGTGAAAGAGAAAAGATTTGGGAACTTGTTTAAGCTTGAAGCCACTATAGTTTGGAATGCCTCTTATGTTTCTGGGGCTTTTGAAAGCATTTGTATGTTGTGGCACCGCAGATTGGGCCACACAACTAATAATGTATTAAAAACTATTAATAATAAAAATTTATTGGATGGTTTCTCCTATTCTGATGAGCACTTTGATTTATGTGAGCATTATGTGTTTCATAAACAAAATAGAAAATCATTTCCTTCAGGAATTAATAGAGAAAAAGAGAAGTTAGAAATTATTCATACGGATGTGTTTAGACCTGTGGATAATTAATCTATTGGAAAATTTTGTTATTTTGTAACCTTCATTAACGATGTATCCAGATTTATATGGATTTAATTTATGAAACATAAATCTAAAGTTTTCTCTAAGTTTAAGGAATTTAAAGTCTTAGTAAAGAACCAATCAAGTTTAAAGATAAAAATATTAAGATCTGACAATGGAGGGGAATATTTCTCTAAGGAGTTTGATGAGTTTTGCAAGCATGCATGTATAATCAGACAAAAGACAACTCTGTATACACCATCACAAAATGGTGTTGTGGAAAAGATGAATCAAATAATTATGGAAAGAGCCAGAAGTATGCTTAGTGATGTATAGTTGGATAAATGCTTTTGAGCAGAGGTTGTGTGTACTGCTTACTACTTGATAAATAGATCTCCTTGTAAGGCTCTTGATTTAACATCTTATGAAGTGTGGAGAGGTAAGAAACCTTCTATTTCACATTTAAGGGTTTTTGGCTATGAGGCTTTTGTTCATGTACCTAAGGAAAAGTGAACTAAGTTGGATCCAAAAGCTAAAAAGTGTACATTCATTGGATATGGTGATAATGTGAAAGGTTATAAGTTTTGGAATCCACTAACCCACAAGATTATCTTTTCTAGAGATGTTATTTTTAGGAAACTTAGAGCTATTTCTTAACCTGAGTAGCCAAAAGAAAAAGAAGAAAAGGTAAAGAAGGTGCACTTTGATTTAGAGCAGCAAGATGTACCTTAGGAAGAACATAATGATGGATTAGGGGGTGAAGAAGAAGAAGATTCTAGTAGTTCTGATGAATATGAGTCTATTGTTATAGAAGAAGTTGTTGCAGATGATCATGTAGAAGAACAAGTAGAGTCTCTCACTCCATCCTAGAGGAGATCCACAAGATAAAAAAATCCAATTGACAGGTATAGCCCACCAAATTTCTATTGTGTATATTCTTTATTAAATACTAATGATGAATCTAGATCCTACAGGGAAGCTATTTCTATAGATGATAGTGAGTCTTGGCAGCTAGCCATGCAGGAGGAGATGATGGCTTTAGACTCTTGTAACACCTAGGATCTTGTTCATTTGCCCAAAGAAAGAAAAGCCATAGCTTGTAAGTGGGTCTTCAAGAAGAAGTTTGGAGTAGATGGGTCATTGGAAAAGTATGAGGCTAGACTGGTAGCCAAGGGCTACTCCTAGAGAGAGGGAGTTAATTTTGGTGAGATATTCTCTCCTATTGCTAAATTAACTTCTATTAGATTTCTCTTATCCATTGCTATAGCTTATGATTGGGAGATTGAGCAAATGGATGTTAAGATTATATTTTTGAATGGAGATCTTGAAGAAGAAATTTATATGCAACAACCTATAGGTTTTGAGGTAAAAGGAAAAGAACATTGGGTTTGCAGGTTAAAGAGGTCTCTTTATGGTCTGAAGCAATCCCCCAGAATGTGGTATCAAAAGTTTGACTTATTTGTTTTGAAATTGGGTTTTGTTAGAAGCGAGGAGGATCATTGTGTTTACATTTATTGTGTTGATGATTCTATACTAGTTATTGCTTTGTATGTTGATGACATGTTTTTCAGCAATACTAAGGGTATGATCAGTGAGCTTAAAGCCCAACTTTCAGGTGCATTTGAGATGAAGGATCTTGGTGCTACAAGGTATATTTTGGTAATGGAGATTAGGAGGGACAGAGTTAACAGAAATCTTTGGTTGTCACAAAGTAAGTATGTGAATACTATTTTGTCAAGATTTAGTTTGCAGGATTATAACCTAATTAGAGTTCCTTTACCCGTTAGTACTAAGCTTTCATTAGATATGTGTCCAAAGATTGAGGATGATCTTGAGGATATGTCTAATGTGCCATATGCTAGTGCTTTAGGGAGTTTGATGTATGCAACAGTTTGCACTAGACCAGATATTACCCAAGCAATAGGAGTTTTAAGTAGATTGTTGTCTAACCCTAGTAGACAACATTAGAACTATGTGAAGAGGGTGTTTAAATATCTTGTAAGTACTCCTGAGCATTGTTTGGTTTATTATGGTACTGATAGTGCTGATAAATCTTTGGACATATAGGGTTTTGTTGATGCAGATTGGGCAAGTGACTTGGATAATCGAAGGTCCACTAGTGGCTATGTGTTTACTATGTTTAGAGGTGCAGGGAGTTGGATGAGTAAGAGGTAGTCCACAGTTGCTTTGTCCACCATAGAAGAAGAGTATGTGGCTGCTACTCATGTCTCTAAGGAGGCAGTTTGGTTGAGGAGACTGTGTACATGTATTGGTTTTGATTGTAGGATCATTCAGATTGGTTGTGATAGCCAGAGTGCTATCTATTTGGCTAAGAATCCCATGTATCATGCTCGGACTAAGCATGTTGATTTTCAGTATCACTTTGTTCCAAAGTTGGTTGCAAATGGAGAGATTGAGCTAAAGAAAATAGACACTTAGGAGAATGTTGCAGATTCATTGACCAAGCCTGTGAGCACAGAGAAGTTTGTATGGTACAGAGAGGCCATGGGCCTTGTTTCTAGTGCCTGATTATTTTTCATTTGATTTCCTATGGGTTGATTTGCAATGTATAATGTCAAGTGGGAGAATGTTGGGATAAGGTTCCATTAACCTTGTAAATCCCAATATTGTATTTATTCCATTTATTATATGTAACTTGTAATTATCCATGAGGTGATGTACTAGTTTTACTGGCAGGGGTAATTTCAGAGTAATTGGAGGTAATTATGGAGTGACTTTTACTATTGGCAAATGTAAAAACTCAAATTAAATGAGGGTAGGCATTCTCCCTTGAGGAATATACTATTTTTGGCATATATGACAACTATCATAATGTTTGGTAAGTGAATCTATGTCAGCTGCAAGTTGTCATAAGATTCTGAGATTCTATGACACATATGACAGATATGTTAGTTGTATATTTGCTATATTTACCACAAGGTTCCTATCTTGGAAAGATACTCTTTTGTGGAATCTATGATGGTTATGACATGTCATAAGATGTTGTAAGAGGCTAGATTTAGTCTTGGGCTCCCAACCTTTGCATGGCTATTTTTGGACAAGTGTAAGATGCTTGTAAGATGGTAATTAATGTTTACAAGTTGGAGAATCTTAGGAGAGAGAAGGTGAATGCCTAGGATGAGTTTGAAAATCTTTCTATAAGTATTTTACATGTATTTGTTGCTGCAATACAAATTTTAGGTTCTCAGGTGCTGTCGGATTGAAGACTTGTGGAGAGAGTTGTGTAGTTGATGCATTGTACAATCTTGTTGAGATTAATACAAACTTGTGCCTCTTTCTTGGTGGAGTTTTTTACCCACAAGGGGTTTCTCCATGTAAACATTGTGTCATTATGTTGAGTTCTTTATGTTTGACATTTTTTCTGTAGTGGGTTTTATGTTTTGTTACAATCTCCATTGTTAATGCACACTTAAGATTGCTGAAATTTATCTTGAATCAGATTTCCATTGAAGTAGTGTTGCTTTCAGTTCTAACAGTTTGTAAGCATTTTTTATCAATAAAACAAGCTTGTTTTACCTTCTCAAAGTTGTTTCATTGTGCAAGATTCAAAATATACTACTAAATATACTAATGACTAAATGCAAGCTTCAAAATGACTAAATATACTATTAATTGATGTCAATTAATAATTAAATTGACTAAATGTATTACTAATTGACAAAACTTAGTGAACAATGGATAAATATGACTAAATATATGACCAGTGTTAAATTAGTGAATAAAAATGACTGAATATACTACCAAATCGATCAAAATCATGATTAAAATTAATGATTGAATACACTACCAATGGACAAAAATCAGTGAATAAAAATGACTAAATAAGTGACTAGTTAACAACAATCAAGGACTACATTAATGACTAAATATATCAATGAATAAAAAATGACTAAATAAGTGACCCGATTACAACAATCAATGACTAAATCAACGACTAAATATACTACCAAATCGATTAGTCAAAACAACCAATAAATGACTAAAAATGGTTTAGTCATCAATTTGGTCGCATTATAAATGATTGGCAATAAACTACTAATGGTCACGTGACCATGTTTGGTCATTTATAAGCAATTTTTAGTAGTTTTTTAGTAATATATTGTTGTTTCTATACTAGTTCTCTTAGGGATGTTTGCTTTCTAAACAAATAGATCAATGGCCTTAAGCATCCATTAGGCATGGGGTCAAAAGAGACTGCAACAAGAACAGAGGAGCTAAAACAACTAGGGCTAGCTACCAAGGGAAAATAAAACAACAAGAAAGCATGTATCCTCCTAATGAGAATATAGCAGAGTGCAAGGGTACTTATTGAAAGGAAGCCTAAAATAGAAATAAAACTAAACTACACCTAATCTAACCAACCAGAATTGACCTTAAACAAAGCCATTAACTGGTTCATAAAAATAATTATCCTTTCTCAACAACTTACAATGTTTTTCATGCTCATGGGTAGTTAGCAAGAGACAGGGAAGGAGTAGACATATGAGAAATTAATGGAGCACTCCCCTAAGAATGAGGATAAACTAACCTATCCACCTAAATTGATTGTTGATGTTGCTACCAAGAGGTGAATAAATGGGCTGGTCCCACTCATTTTGATGCTCAACTTCATGCTTAGAGGCAAGCATGACAAGTGGTGATTCTTCCTGATGTGTCTCTAGTTGGGTTAGATGCCTAATAGGGCATCCCCTTGAGATGACATGAAAATCAACAGGATTGATCACATGTCTCTACTCTGATTCCTTCTCTTGATGCTACTCTAAAAGCTCTGGTTCCTGGTGCTTCACTAGAAATATGGTTGTCTCCACCTTCAAATCAAGATGGCTATGATGGTCCTCCTCAGGGAATGTTGGCTCAATGTCACATCTTGAGAAGAAAAGATCTATCTCATTTTGAAAGAGGTCTTCCAGCTCTTCAAAGCACATAGGAATGAGAAGACGCACTCTATATTTGTTAATTTCTATGTTTTCTAGAATAGTGCTACTTGCGCGCTCCTTTTCATGAGCTAGAATCCCATTGTCATGTTTGGCTTCACACTCCAGCAACCTTCCATTAGTTTCAATATCCCCACATTGCTCTGGAACTATAGTTGATACTAGCATCTACATGCCCTCATCATTTCCAATGAAATTGGACAACTTCCTTGCTTTGGCCACTTCCTCCCTCAAATCAGGATTGCCTCCAATGTTTGACTGTAGCTCCACATTATTTTGCATGAACTGCCTCTATATTTGGATTTCATTCATCTTGTTCATAGCATGGGGAAACTCTTCAAAAGAACCAAAGTTAAGAGGACTCAACCCTGCACATGAATTAGCATTAATCTCATGCTCAACACACTGCTACTCCATTAGATTTGGTTTGATTTCTGCTAGTAGCAGATTTGAGTTTTTTGTTTTAATGGTGCTGGGGAGTTCACTAACAATTGGATGTTTCACAATAGCCCCAAATATCTCCTCTTGTGGCTCATAGCACCCAATATCCTGCCAAAAGACTAGTCTATCCTCCACCTTGGGGCTAGGGCAAGAGGGCTGACATGAAGCATGGACTAAAAGGGCCTCTTGAAGAAGATTCCTCTAAGGAGGAATAGGCTGATTTTGTATAAGAGCATGCTCCTATGAGGGCTATGGGCCTCTAAAACTTGCGATTTTGAACTTGGGGATTACCTCTAAAGTAGGATAAACTAGTGTGGAAGGGAGGGGCTGCCTCAAATTGGGAATGGAGGTGGCTACCTGAGCTTCCCACCTCTCTATGTTGGTGATCATTTGCCTTAGCTACTCCTCAGATAAGGTTGTGAGATGCATTTTAATTTGCTCTAGGTGAGCCCTTTCCTTCACCTCCATCTGTTGTTGATGAATATGAGCCTGATAAGAAAGCTCCTCTTGATGTCTATTATACACCTTGACTCTCTAAATTTCATCCCATTCCCATTTGAACCTTTAGAGTATCTCCATCACATCATCCACACTTCTGATATTGAAATTAAAGGGTTCTTGTGGTAGATCATACCCCATATCTCTTTTTATGGCGTCCAAATGTTCCCTATGCTCTAGTAGCTTGAGGTAGTCTTCTTGGGGTTGATAACATGCATTATTAGGTTGACGAGAAGACTAAGCAGGGGTGGGAGGGAGGTAAGCATCATGAGGATATTGGTATTCTATTGTTTTAGAGATGCATGGCATAAAATTAGAGGAATTTTGGGCCTGATATTGCTGATATGGGGGTCAATAGCCTGCATTTTGGTTGGGTGGGGGGGGAATAACCATAGTTTCCATAAACAATTGACATCTTAGAGCATCTAAATGTTGGATAATCATACAATTGTTTGAATTAGAGAAGAACAAGTCTGCAACTAGAGGAAAACTAGATACATACCCGAGAGAGTCCCTTGGTGATTGAAGATTCTTTTGAAAGCATAATAGACCAAGAAAACCACTAAAATACTGATCCTTGAAACTTTTTCAATGCTTGGACTAGCTACACCAGTAGATTTGTTCAGTAGAGTCACCATGGTGTTTGAAGACTACCCTAAATGGCAAGATGCACTGAAGAACACACCAGATCCTTCAACAGATGATAGAGCTCATCAAGCTAGTCCCACCGGGAGTGTCAAAAATTGTTGGCACCAAGATGGGGATAATTTTCTAGGTGTTTATAAGATATCTTCATGACTATAATAGCCTAATAACAACACCAAACCTCTTAGCTTCCACTTTATGTTCCACCACCTGACATGCCATAAATTATTGTCACATAGAATTTCACCCAGCTTGGAGAGAGTCCAAGCATTTTAATGACACAATGGGAATGATCTCAAGGTGTGGGACCTTGCAAGTTGAGATTAGACCTCCAGAGAAGGCTGGTTCCTCATTTTAAGCCTAATGCTTAGAGAAAACTATCTAAACCTAGTGCTAATGTTGCAGGGGAAAAGGTTTAGGAAGAAACTAAATGAAAATAGAGGTGATGTACTAGATTTAATAAGTAGTAGTAATCTTGGAAGAGACACAACAATGATCTCAATCACAAAGGGAGGTTCACACAGACTTATAGAATTGATTGAGGTTTTGGGATGAAGGTCTAACCTATAGAGGAGTAGTTTTACTCATAGAATAGATCATAACTTCAAGTAAAACATAGAAACTAGAGCATAAGAGAGGCAAGATATTATGCATATATTGATCATGAAGGGTAGAAACTATTACAATGAAAAATAACTTATAATAGGAAAAGACACAGGACAACCAATTACATTCGTTGGTGGATTAACCAGAAGACAACATAGGCCAAGCTATGGGCATAGTGAGTCACATTCCGATAATCCTGCAATTGCACTAAGAGGTCTGACTACAAGAAATTGGCAACATAATAGCCTAGAAATTACTAACTCCTACTTCTACTAAAGATTACAATGTTTTTACATCAAATTCTTGCACAGAGATTGTTAAGGTAGGTCCACAGGACCCAAGGACACCAATGCAGTCATCAATGCAGACTCATGAACAAATGGTGATGGGAATAGAACCCATGCCTCTGGCAAACCTGCAACACTAAGAATGACTACCCACATGCAAGAGAGGACAGAGCATTGAAGAAGTTAACCCAAAAGTCATTGCCGAACATAGAAAGATCTACTACTAAGCCACCGAAGTCCCCTTGCATTGAAGAACCATGCCATCCTTCTTGAATTTTATCTATAGAGCTCACCAAGTCAAATCAATGTGAAATATTTGCCTCTACAATACTACAAGTCAGTCGCTGAGATGTCTTGTTGGCCGAGCCTATATATTCATCCTTAGTCGACAACTATCCTGATATCTAGATGTGCACATTTATATTTGGAGCATGATATTTGGATCATATTTTGAAAGTGAGAATATCCCCCTTAAAAAAGCCCGTCAAATGAAAGAGGAGGAAATTCTAAGCACTTTTTCCTTTTGGATCATGTAGAAATTCCTCAGGATGAGATAGATATCCATGGTCAAAGTTGTGGTCAACCAGCATATGGATGTCCACATGTCATCATCTCATGCCCGTGCATAGGATCTTCCCTATAAGTGAGATTCACCTATAACACTGCGCTACCCTTCGATCTTCAAAGCTACGGCCATGGGCACCTGATATACTTTACAATTGTTGTTATTTTGCAGCCATGCTATGAGGTCTAGTTAGTGCTATTTTAAACATTTTATATTATAGTTTGAGGTTTGGTTATGATTAGCTTACATACTTTGAGTATTATCATTATGTTACTATTATTATTACTAGTATTAATATTTTAATTATGGAGACTAAACATTTATGCCTTTGAACAATATTTTATTATCTAATGGTTATAGAATAATAAGTTAATGAGATAAATGCTTTTAACTTTTATATTTTTGATTTTATGTAAGAATCTTGTAAAAAAATGTTATTATTTATCATGTTGATTAATAGTAGTTAGAAATGAGCTAGTTAAATGTTGCTTTGGCTATTGTTTCTTTTTGTACTAATATTCTAATAAGTTTATGTGCAAGATGAGTGGCTCAAGTTCTTAAAGAAAGGAAACAATATTCCAGTGCTCAAAGATTTATTTATTTATCTATTTACTTATTTATTGGGAAGGGTTGTGTTAAAATGTGTATTTTCTTTTATGTTTTTTTTACTTGAGGGGGAAAGTGAAAATTCTGGAAAGAGTCTTTTAAAAGAGGGGAATGGGAATCATTTTGGACATCCATATTCTTTGAAAAGAAGAGAAGAAAATTATGAGCTGATATCTTTTGGTACTAGGCATTTTCCTGGAAAAGTGTGTATGTGGCTGGAAACAAAATTGGGGAAAATTTTGTTTTGTCTTGGGAGTAGAATGGGCAGATCCTAACTTGGATAGCCAAGGTATGGTGGAATTAGTATTTTGTCATTCAATAATTTGTTGTTTATAAAATTGTTTAAAAACATTATCTGTATTTTTTTGTGCTTGCATATGAGAGTTTGGTTTATGAATTCTTTTACGTGTGGATTGGAAATGATGGATATATCTTTGAGGTTACTATTGGTGTTTGGGGATCATGATTGGTGTTGGTGTTGGTGTTGGTGTTGGTGTTGGTGTTGGTGTTGGTGTTGGTGTTGTGGTGTTGTGGAGGTTTGTGGAATTGGTAGCTACATTTTGGGAGCTACATTGTGATTTCTGTGAGCTACATTTGGGAGCTACAAACAAGGGAGCTATAGGGACCTTAACCCCAAAGAATATCCTCATTCCATTCCCGTTAATGGAAAACTGAAATGGGTTTCCTTGTGTATTTTAAGTCTATGTATTTAATTTGTCTTTTGAATTTTCTAGTTCTTTGAGCAATGGGATGTTGTTTCTGAGCTCAGGGGTGGATTCGACTTTGTTGATCTTGTGGCTAGGTGGAGAGCAGAATTGGGCTACTCTATTTTCCTTATCGTATGCAAGTTGTGGAAATATCTTTGATCAATGTTTCTATTGAATATTCAGGTATATGGTTGCAGTATCAATAATATTGATGTTCTTGTATATATAAGCAATCATTAGTAGCCAACAAATGTATTATTTTATTTCATCCAATGCTGTGTAAAATTGTTTCATACAAAAGTTTTGTTTTGTTGAAAGATATTAATACATTGATGTCATTGAATAACACAGAAATTATCATTTTAGTAGAGCAGTAAGGAAAATTGTAATATACTTTTTTGCTGCATATTTTGTGTAACCATGTTATAAATTAAATGAAATGAGTAATACAATATATATATTTATATTGTTTACTTTTATATTGATGAATCTATTGGATTATTTCTATAGTGGCTAAATGCCCCAATTCATAATAATGATTCTTTGGTATCTATAACAAGTTATTAGATTTCTTTAAATTCTGTATTAAGCAATTGTCAGCAGTCAAGATTAATAGATTTGGTTTATCTTTTCATGAAAGATAGTTATTTTTGATTTATGGCATGAAGCTGTGGCCTTACGGCCTCCCATGACTCAGTCGTGAGAGTCGTGGGAGCCATGAATCCCTCAAAATTTTTGACAGCTGACTATGGCAGATTCTATCATAGTCTGGCTGAAATTTAGTAACTTTATTTTGGTTTTCCTTTAGTTCCTTGTAGGTATTTCTAAAATTAAGTTTTTCATTATAGATATAAGTAAATAAAGAATAGAGTATCATGTTGCAATAATACCTAACTAATATGTAATCTTTATGCCAACACTTATGTTGGGTCACCATATAAAATTGTGTCTATAGTATAAAATTGATATATCTCAAGCACATGCAGTTTTCTATCTCATTCTCTCTTTCATTGCTAAGTAATTAACACAAAAAATGGGATATAAATTGTACGGTTTGAATTAATAGAAGTTTTTGTTTGTGAAGGTATTGCAATATCAATTATAGGTATGAAATTAGAGGACTGTTCTTTTGAAGACAAAACTTTTCAAGTGAAATTATAAGTCATTTGTTCTAAATAGTTAAGTACATTTGTATTTAGTAAAGAATATTGAGGATAATCTTTTTTCTATGCCTACTAATACGTTTTGATCCTTTAGGAATCTATTCAACCTTGTCGACTAAGTTTGAAGAGCTAAGAAATCTGCATAGTTTACATTGCCAAGACAAAGTATTTATCAATAGAATAGTCTGATTGGTATTAATTTTCTTCTAAAATTACCGTATCTGAGTATTCGTTCTTCATTGATAACTTACAATCATTAATTTATGTGAATTTTCTTGAGCAGTTGCCAGCAGATTGAATTTTCTCAAAAATCATTTCCCAATTCTAATAATATCTTTGATTAGAGTAAGTGATTTTTCCTAAATTTTATTTTGAATAAAAGTTATTTTTATGTTATTACTTTAATTAATTATTATATTTATTATAATTAAGTAAAGGCATTACATAGGTATCAGAGCACCAGGTTGCAACACTTGGGAGCTTTGGGGCAAAATAGTAGTAACCTAAAACCTATTTTTCTGGTGTGTAGCATGTCTACAAATCAATCTAGTGAGCCAATCAATCATGGACCACAAATTCTTCAAGCCCTACAAAACTTGGTAAATGTGATTTAGGAGAGATTACCTATGCAAAGACAACAAAATTCAAAAGGACAACATTCTATTCCTCGTGAGCGTAGTAGAAGCCCTACCCATGAGCATGCAATAAATTTTGAAGAGGGAGAATCAAGGCATTATACACCTCCTCCCCGTAACCCTCATGGAGAGAAGGAGAATTTAATAGATGTTGATAAACTAATAAGAGATTTTCTTCATCTTCAACCACAACACTTTTCCAGTTCCACTGATGGATCAAGGTAGAATCTTGGCTAATCAGTCTTAAAAAATGCTTTGCATTGAAAACTTACGGGAGCAATCTTAAAGATAGATTGGCTATACACCTGCTCAAGGATAATGCAAATACTTGGTGGTGATAGGAGGAAAGGAAAAGACTTTTGACTCCTAAGAATATAACTTGGGAAGTATTCTTAGATATTTTCAAAAGGAGATACATTTTTTAACATTTCCAACAGCAAAAAATAGATGAGTTTCATGATCTCCAATAGAGGGGACTTATGGTAGCCCAATATGAGAATAAGTTCTTTGAATTATCCGAGTATGTTGATTATATCTAAGATGAGAAATTAATGGTAAACCATTTTATTAGAGGGCTTAATCACAACATTGCAAGTCCGATACAATTATTTGAGCCTACTACTATGAGGCAGGTAGTGGAGAAAGCACTTATCGTAGAAGAAATTCAGCTAAAACATCATGACCATCATCAGAATTCATCTTAGCATCAGAACTGTAATCAATTTTGCTCCTTTAGAAATGGGAATAGGTCAAATTCTCATCCCTTTAGATCAGCACAGTCTCAGCTTAGTTAGAAAGCTAAGTCGGCTTAGGGAGGTCTGGTTAGATCTTGGTAAGCTCCATCTCAGAGAGGGGATCAGAGAACTTAGTCACAGTCAGTTGGGTTAGTTCATCAGGTACAAGACTCTCAAGGCAGTCAGGCTAGCTCTGGTAGATCAGCTTTTTAGTTTCTGACACCACTGAAGGGTCCTTGTTTTAATTGCAGTGAAAGAGGGAATTTCACTTGAGATTGTGTTCAGAATAATGTAGCTTCAGGGGTTCAGCAGTCAGCAGCCTCAGAACCTATAGTGGGAGATGTAGGTAGATCTCATCAAGTTTTTGTAGCAACTAAAAATTGACAAGCAGACCATCAGACATCAATGATAGAGGTTCTTGGAAAGATGGTAAGGTTGCTGTCTTGATACTTTTTGATTCAGGAGCTATACATTCTTTTATTTCTCCATCCATAGTTGAGAAGTGTGGGCTGGTGGCTGCTAAGCAAAATGTAAATTGGGATGTTGATTTAGCTTTGGCTTCAAGGATGACAGTCAATTCTTTGGTCAAAAACTGTCAGTTAAATTTTGGCACTTTTTCTACTCAAGTAGATTTCAGGGTGATTCCATTAGGGTCTTATTATATGATCTTAGGTATGGACTGGATGAATATCCATGAAGCCAAATTAGACTATCGACACAAGTTTGTTGAATGTCTAGATGATTCAGGCAAAAAGGTGTTTGTCTCAGGAATTAAAAGACTAGTGTCTCTTAGGATGATTTCAGCTATGCATCTCAAGCGTTGTATGAGAAAAGGATGCCAATTCTTTGCCATTTCTATTAGTGATCATTTGGAAGACAAGCCAGATAATTCTTTAGTTGATCATCCCATTCTTCAAGAGTTTGCTAATGTTTTTCCTTCTCAACTTTTTGGAATGCCGCCACGAAGAGAGATAGATTTTCATATTGATTTGGTTCTAAGAGCTTAGCCTATTTCTAAGACCTCTTATAGAATGACTATGTAAGAACTTTAGGAGCTCAAGTTACAATTGGAAGAACATTTAGAAAAAATCCATATCTATCCCACTGTATCTCCATGGGGAGCCCCCATGATTTTTGTAAAGAAGAATGATGGAACTCTTTGACTTTGTACTGATTACAGACAACTCAATGAACTCACCATCAAGAATCATTAGCCTCTACCAAAGATAGATGATCTTTTCGACTAGATTTAGGGAGCAAAGATTTTCTCTAAGATAGATCTCAAGTCCAAATATCATCAGTTAAGAATTGTTGAAGCTGACATCCATAAGATTGCTTTTTGCACTAGATATGGTCATTATGAGTTTACAGTTGTACCTTTTGGTTTGACTAATGCCCCAACAATCTTTATGATTCTGATGAATGGTGTCTTTCAAAATTTTCTGGATCTATTCGCGGTAATCCTTCTTGATGACATCTTGATTTATTCCCACACAGTGGAAGAGCATAAGGAGCATTTGAGGTAGTTTTTGCAATGACTTAGGGAGAATCAATTGTATGCAAATATCTCTAAGTGTGAATTTTTCCAAATAGAAATACAGTATCTAGGGCATATTATCTCAGGCGATGGAATCTCCGTGCATCCTTCCAAGATTCAAGCTATTTTGGAATGGCTTGTTCCCACTAATGTAGCTGAGGTTAGGAATTTTATGGGTTTATTTGGTTACTACAAAAGGTTCATAGAAGGTTTTTCAAGAATAGCTCATCTGATTACTTCTTTTCAGTGACAAGGCAAGAAGTTTGTTTGGTCCGAACCATGTGAAAGAGCTTTTCAAATTTTAAAAGAGAAGCATACTAGTGCACCTATTTTAGCTATTCCAAATCCTATTGGTGATTTTGTTGTTTGCATGGATGCATCAATTGAAGGCATTGGAGTTGTTCTTATGCATGTGGGTTGTGTGATAGCTTTTGAGTCTTGCAAGCTGAGGAGTCATGAGCTTAATTATCCAACACATGATTTGGAACTAGCTGCATTAGTTCATGCTTTAACCAAATGGTGACATTTTCTTCTTGGGCATAGATTCAAGTTACACTCTGATCATCAGAGCTTACAATATATCTTCTCTAAGCCTAATTTGAATGCTCAAAAGTGCAAGTGGATGGAATTTCTATGTGAGTATGGCTTTGAGATCCATTATATTAAGGAAAAAGAAAATATTGTAGCTGATGCACTCAATAGACAACACCATGAGTTGTTGGCTTTGTCAGTTAAGACTGATCTTAGAGGATGTATTCTAGAGTTGTTGCTTCAGGATGCTTTATACCATGAAATCACTTAGTTTGAGAGTCCTTTGAAGGACAAGTTTGAGGGATTTTTAGTGGAGGCTGATGGTTTACTCTGACATTATGGGTATATATATGTTCCTTCTCTTGGAGACTTAGAGGTTTAATTTTAGCCAAGGCTCATAGAGCACCCTATGCGACTCATCTTGGTGTTAAGAAAATGAATGCAGAACTTTAGAAACTGTACTTCTGGGTAGGAATGTAGAAAGATATTGCAAAATTTGTTGCTTATTGTCTAGAATGTCAAAGAGTAAAAGCGGAGCACCAATATCCAGATGGTCTTTTGTACCCCCATGCTATTCTCAAATGGAAATGGGATATGATATCTATGGACTTAATTGTGGGTTTGCCTTTGATTGCACGTCAGCATGATACAATAATGGTAACTGTGGACAAGTTAACAAAGGTGGTGCACTTTTCTCCAGTGTGTTCTTCTTACAATGCTGCCTTGGTAGCCGAAGTTTTCCTTCATGATATAGTTTGACTTCATGGAATCCCAAGAAGAATAATTTCTAATAGAGATCCAGTTTTCACTTCATCTTTTTGGATTACTCTTCAGCAAGCTTTAGGTACACAACTCAATTTTAGCATAACTTATCATCCAGAGACAGACAGTCATACAAAGAGAGTGAACCAAGTGTTAAGGGATATGCTCAGAATGTATGTGATGAATCAGCAGTCTCATTGTGAAGATTATTTATACCTAGTAGAGTTTACTTATAACAATGGTCATCACAGCTCACTTGGGATGGCACCTTTTGAGGTCCTTTATGGTAGACCCTGTAGAACTCCTTTGAGTTGGGATCATGTAGAGGATCAAGTCGCTATTGGACCTGAGCTTGTTCAAGAAATGGAGCAATAGGTGATCCAGATTCGTGAATAGCTACAAATAGCTTAAGATCGTCAGAAGAAATATGCTAACAAAAGGAGAGTTGATCGTGAGTTTCAGATTGGAGAGAGAGTCTTTTTGCATGTTAAACCTCACAAGAGCTCTATCCGTTATGGAAAAGGCTCTAAGTTGTCACCCAGATTTGTTGGCCCATTTGAGATCCTAGAGAGGATAGGCCTAGTTGCATATCACTTAGCCTTGCCACCCAGCCTATCACATATTCATAATGTTTTTCATGTTTTCATGTTTAGAAAATATGTACCAGATTCTTCTCATATATTGGAGTGGGATGCTTTACAGGTGGCATAGGATGGATAGCTAACATTGGAACCAGTTCGAATCTTGGATCAATGAACACTAGCCCTGCGGGGACGACAACTGGATCAGGTCAGGGTCTAGTGGGACCCCTATGATGAGACCTCTGCTACTTGGGAGGATACAATCAAAATAAAATCATTATTTCCTTATCTTTTTGATAGCTTCTAGGAGGAAGCCTAATTCTTGAGGGGGAGAATGTGAGGTCTAGTTAGTTATATTTTAGACATTTGATATTATAGTTTGAGGTTTGGTTATGATGAGCTTACAGACTTTGAGTATTATCATTATGTTACTATTATTATTACTAGTATTAATATTTTGATAATGGAGACTAAACATTTATGCCTTTGAACAATATTTGATTATCTAATGGTTATAGAATAATAAGTTAATGAGATAAATTCTTTTAATTTTTATATTGTTGATTGTATGTAAGAATCTTGTAAAAAAATGTTATTATTTATCATGTCGATTAATAGTAGTTAGAAATGAGTTAGTTAAATGTTGCTTCGACTATTGTTTCTTTTTTTACTAATATTATAATAAGTTTATGTGCAAGATGAGTGGCCCAAGTTCTTAAAGAAAGGAAACAATATTCTAGTGCTCAAAGATTTATTTATTTATTTATTTATCTATTTACTTATTTATTGAGAAGGGTTGCATTAAAATGTGTATTTTCTTTTATGTTTTTTTTTTTACTTGAGGGGAAAAGTGAAAAGTCTGGAAAGAGTCTTTTAAAAGAGGGGAATGGGAATCATTTTGGACATCCATATTCTCTAAAAAGAAGAGAAGAAAAGTATGAGCTGAGAGTTTTTGGTAATGAGCATTTCCCTGGAAAATTGTGTATGTGGCTAGAAAAAAAATTGGGGAAAATTCTATTTTGTCTTGGGAGTATAATGGGCTGATCCTAACTTGGATAGCCAAGGTATGGTGGAATTAGTATTTTGTCTTTCAATAATTTGTTGTTTATAAAAATGTTTAAAAACATTATGTGGATATTTTTTGTGCTTGCATGTGAGAGTTTGGTTTGTGAATTCTTTTGTGTGCAGATTGGAAATGATGGATATATCTTTGAGGTTACTATTGGTGTTTGGGGATGGTGATTAGTGTTTGGTGTTGGTGATGGTGGTTGGTGATTGGTGTTTGGTGCTGGTGTTGGTGATTGGTGTTGGTGTTGTGATGGTTTGTGTAATTGGGGGCTACATTTTGGGAGCTACATTGTTATTTGTGGGAGTTACATTTGGGAGCTACAAACGAGGGAGCTACAGGGACCTTACCCTCAAAGAATATCCTCATTCCATTCCCCTTAATGGAAAATTGAAATGGGTTTCCTTGTTTATTTTAAGTCTGTGTGTTTAATTTGTCTTTTAAATTTTCTAGTTTTTTGAGCAACGGGGTGTTGTTTCCAAGCTTGGGGGTGGATTCAACTTTGTCGATCCTATGGCTGGGTGGAGAGCAGATCTGGGCTGCTCTATTTTCCTTGTCGTATGCAAGTTGTGGAAATATCTTTGGTCAATGTTTTCTATTGAAAATTTAGGTATATGGTTGCAGTATCAAGAATATTGATGTTCCTATATGATTGTAGTCTGTAATATATATATATATATATATATATATATATATATATATATATATATATATATAACTATGGAAATAAAGAAGTAGTCGTTAGTAGCCAACAAATGTATTATTTCATTTCATTTCATGTTGTGTAAAATTGTTTCATAGTAAAGTTTTGTTTTGTTGAAAGATATTAATACGTTGATGTCATTGAATAACACATAAATTATCATTTTAGTAGAGTAGTAAAGAAAATGGTAATATACTTTTTGACTGCATATTCTATGTAACCATGTTATAAATTAAATGAAATGTCATATATATATATATATATTGATGAATCTATTGGATCATTTGTATAGTGGCTAAAAGCCTCAATTCATAATAATGATTCTTTGGTATCTATAACAGGTTATTAGATTTCTTTAAATTTCGTATCAAGCAATTATTGACAATCAAGATCAATAAATTTGGTTTATTTTTTCATGAAAGTTAGTTATTTTTTATTTATGGCATGAAGCCGTGGCCTTATGGCCTCCCATGACTTAGTTGTGGGAGTTGTGGGAGCCATGGCTCCCTAAAATTCTTGATAGCTGACTGTGGTGGCTTCTGTCACAGTCTAGCTGAAATTTACTAACTTTATTTTGTTTTTCCTTTAGTTCCCTGTAGGTATTTCTAAAATTAAGTTTATATATATATATATATATATATATATATATATATATATATATATATATATATATATATATATATATATATATATATATATATATTTTGTTTACTTTTATATTGATGAATCTATTGGATCATTTGTATAGTGGCTAAAAGCCTCAATTCATAATAATGATTCTTTAGTATCTGTAACAGGTTATTAGATTTCTTTAAATTTCGTATCAAGCAATTATCGATAGTCAAGATCAATAAATTTGGTTTATTTTTTCATGAAAGTTAGTTATTTTTTATTTATTGCATGAAGCCGTGACATTACGGCCTCCCACAACTCAGTTGTGGGAGTCGTGGGAGCCATGGCTCCCTAAAATTCTTGACAGCTGACTGTGGCAGCTTCTGTCACAGTCTGGCTAAAATTTACTAATTTTATTTTGTTTTTCCTTTAGTTCCCTGTAGGCATTTCTAAAATTAAGTTTTTTGTTATAGATATAAGTAAATAAAGAATAGAGTATCATGTTGCAATAATACCTAACTAATATGTAATCTTTATGCCAGCACTTATGCTGTGTCACCATATAAAATCGTGTCTATAGTATAAAATTGATATATCTCAAGCATATGTAGTTTTTGATCTCAATCTCTCTTTCTCTGCTAAGTAATTAACATAGAAAATGGGATATAAATTGTATAGTTTAAATTAATAGAAGTTTTGTTTGTGAAGGTATTGCAATATCAAGTACAGGTATGAAATTAGATGACTGTTCTTTTGAAGACAAAACTTCTCAGGTGAAATTATAAATCATTTACTCTAAATAGTTAAGTACATTTGTATTTAATAAAGAATATTGAGGAGAGTCTTTATTCTATGCCTACTAATACATTTTGATCCTTTAGGAATCTATTCGACCTTGTCGATTGAATTTGAAGAGCTAAGAAATTTGCATAGTTTGCATTGTCAAGACAATGTATTTATCAATAGAATAGTCTAATTGGTATTAATTTTCTTCTAAAATTACCGTATTTGAGTATTTGTTCTTCATTGATAACTTACAATAATTAATTTAAGTGAATTTTCTTGAGCAGTTGCCAGCAAATTGAATTTTCTCAAAAATTATTTCCCAGTTCTAATAATATCTTTGATTAGAGTAAGTGATTTTTCCTAATTTTTATTTTGAATAAATGTTATTTTTATATTATTACTTTAATTAATTATTATATTTATTATAATTAAGTAGAGGGATTACATGTGTGGAAGGATTGTGATGTCAACTTTAGGCGGTCTGCGAGCATGCGATATCTTGATGCATCTACCAAATTTTCCTTCACATCATGGAGGGGTCGTCATCCGCATGGATGTTAGCTTGATATCCAGATATTAACTTAATATCCAGATTCTTCTTTATGCGAATATCCTGATGATGTCATCGACATGAAGAGCTTCGTTGAAGAGGAGATTTGGATGTCATCATCAGGATGCTTTATGAATGCAGGATAATATACCGGGGGCAGAATGTCCGGATGATGTCATCATCATATGCATTTCTTTGGGGAGGGGGTCCGGATGACATCATTGGGACATTTGCAAGGGGCATGGATATTATGAAAGATCTGGAATGTTAGCTAAGATCCAGATGATGTCATCAGGATATCCATGCCAAAATGACTATGTAGATGGGAAATTCCTATGAAGGAAGGCATTTGAAGATTAAGGATTTCTAGGTTTTTCTAGGGTTTTTTTAAGGATTCTCTAGACAAGATTTTAGGGATTTTTGCATGGTAGAGCATGAGGATTTGAAGGATAAAGGCTTGTAGGGCTATATCCTGGGGAATATCTAGGAGATTTTCAAGGTGAACTATTTGACTCTGGATAGAGGAAAATGGGTCAACACTAATCATATCCAAAAATTACAAAAGTGCCTAAATCCTCAATTTGTCCCTAGGGAATTAGACCTTTTAAGAATTCTATTTTCCAAGAATCTAGCACTAAGAGCAGATGTTTGCACCATGCACAGATGTTTCTATAGCCTTTGTTATTCCTACGATCATTTTTGGAAGTTATCTTTTCACTTACTCAATTCACTGAGATTTTCTATGTCCTTATCCATACCCAAACAACTCTTATCCTTGATTTTTCATCTTTGCATTCTCTATTTAAGCAAGTAGAATTGTTATTATAGAGGATCAATTCTTTTTGGTAGTGAATCTCTGCCGAAATTTCAATTGATTTGACTTTCATGATAAGGATTTGCAAAATTTGAGAACAAGTATTACTTAAACTATCTTATCAATCTTTTGCAACACCCTTGTGATCAAAGCTCGACAAACTCTAAAGAATCTTGATTAGAACTATTGTCTACTAAGTGGCTTTCATCTCCTTGTTGTGAGGTGATAGATTTTCAATAGATCTCATTTATCATGGTTTGATTATTTACAATTCTTTTAATATATACTGCATATGTTTCGTGGGTCGTTTACACTACCATTTTATCTCTTGCATGTAGAGATCATTGTGCAAGCTTGCTCTAAGTTGTTGAGTAGGTTTTATTAAATTATTGTTTATTACATCTACTACTTTGTCACTGTTCACTACAATCTAAGACACACTTAAGATTCAAAACTCACATTATTTATCTATTTATCAATCTGGCTATCATTGTGGTGAAAACATCGAAACAAGGTTTGACTAAGGCAAGCCCCTATACAACTTGACCCATTTTCTTCTGACTTTGTGTTTGTAGGTCCCATCAAGGAATATGATGATCCCAAGAATGATCAAAAAGACCACTACAAGGATAGAGAATTGGAATACAAACCGTATTGTGCCATACAGACCACAACATGGCACATGGATGTCTACGGCATGCATTGTCATCCTTGGTAGTGGGCTCCTCATTCTAGTGCCAGGTTCTCTATTGTTTTAGCTTTCCATTTCTATATTTCATTTCTAAAAATATTTTGTATATCTCTACATTTTTCCAATTTTAGTTAATCTAGTTATCTACCACTCCACTTGATTGCAATAAAGGGACATAGCCCAGACCATTTCTCCCTTCTTGAGTGGATAGAGTCAAAATACATGTCTTCATCAGCTAGTGTCCTAGTGTCCAATAGATAATTGTTTTGATTATGAGCACATTAGTTAGAGTAATTTTTCTATTAAATAGTCACTAACACTACTATGTTGAGATTTTAGATAGTTACAAGTGTCTACATAGAGACTGATTACTATATCCAAATTAATCTTGATCACACTGATATACCACATGACATGGCAACACCTAATATATGTAATGTTCTACTTGTAAGGAAGTTAAGGTAGTAGAATAACTTCCTACACTAATCTTGAGAGGAGGGATATGCAAAAAATTTCAGATCTTTACAACAATTACAAAAATCATATAGAAATAAACACAAATAGCAATCATACCACAACATAGTAATTACATGGGGAAACCCTTTTGCGAGAAAAATCCCACACTCCAAAAGCCACCCAATATACTATTTAGGAATCAAGAAGATTACAATATACTTGCAAAGCAAGATTTCACAGGAATATAACCAACCAGATATCCAAAGGCAACTCAACATCTATAAAACTCAAACACACAACCTTCATCTCAAGCTTCTGATATATAGGAGATACAATGCATTAACCATCAATAGTAATTACAAAACCATAAGCCAAAACCACCCAAAAGTGGCACTTCATCTCTAATAAAAGATTCTTTGTGATATGCCAAATCACACACCAACATGTGTAACTCTCCCCTTTATATCTCTTTTAAGTGTCCAACATGTTTTCACATTTCCCAAAATAGGAGGCCCAACTTCTAGAGGCCATAACTTTTGATCAAAGTGTCCAATTGATGAACCATTTGATGCGTTGGAAAGATCGTGAAGAGATATGTCAAGCTATAATAGACTTTGTTAGTTACAACAACTTTTTGGGCATTTAGGGACCTCTATGTGCCTAAAACTTGAGTTTGAAACTTTTTTAGGAGTTTCAAAAATGGAAACTTTAATATCTTGCAATCCAGGCATGTTCTTGAGTCAAAACTCACCCAAGATGTTTATTTAGTAGTTTAGTATCTTTTGGGAAAATTTCAAGTCCATCCATGCTCAAATGCAGACTTATTAAAAATAGTAAAGCCTGCCATTTTTAGCCCCTTTTAGAAACCTTGAATGTTCTAAACCATTCTTCAAGATAACTTGAGTATTTGAAAAGACCAAAATTGGGAAGAAGTAACCTTTTGTAGTTGCAAGGTTTAGACACCTTTCCTAACACCACTCTCTAAACAATTAGAATTTTGAACGCCCCCATGCTCCCCACCATTTTCCCACCCTCCCCCCCCTCTCTCACACACACATTTTTCATAGATAGTAAAATCAAATTTCAATTTTATTTAGTTTTACTTGAATGACCAAAGTTCCTCATTGCACATATTTTCACTATTTTGTAGGTTCCCATGAAGCATGCATACAATAAAATATAAACACATAGAGATATCCACTTGAGTGCATTACTTTAGATGGACCCCAATACCTTTTATGTCTAAGTATTTACTTTTATATGCATATTTTGTGAGTGGTTATTTTAGACTTTAAGTTATGTGTTCTTGTTAGGATTCACATCAACCTCAAAGTGAGGCCAAAATGCATTGTTGAACTTTGCATACCCATAATAATTCATTGATCCTTTACCTATCCCTATTTACACACACCACCATAAATTTGACCTTATCCGTCCTTATTTGCAATACATCCATTCTATACCTTGTGATTTTGCATTCCCTATTCCAGGTTATTATCATGGTGTGTTGGAGTGATCCGTGATGGCATGTATCTAACTCAAAACTCAAAAATTTCAATTCTAAATCTTGTCAACTCTTTGTCTATTTCACTAATTGTTATGAGCCAACATAGTACACATTTCATGTGATTGGTCGTTATGTCTTGGTATTTAAAGGCATTCAATGTGCATTATTTCATAAACAAGAGACCTAATTCATATCCAATATAATCGAATGTACTGAAGAGAAGAATCATTGTAGGAACACTTCATTTTGGAGCACTAAAAGTCGTCTAATCTGCATCACATTCATTTAGGACACTTCCATTCTTGATTGCTATCGTTTATATTCTCACTTAACCATAAACTTGGTCCAATCAAGAGGGTCAACCTAAGAGAATGTGGACCTTGCAATCCAACAATTTCCTCAAGGTATTTTTCAATAGTATGACGCCTTCTCAACGAGGAGTAGATAACACAATGAATCAGATCACAAAGGTTTTCACTCTACTAGCTAGGGACTACAAGTCAAAGATAAAATCCACAATACATAGAATTGTATATTCAACTTGTAAACAATTTGAAGACTATTTTAGTCCTAAGATGATTTCCAAATAGAAAGACCCAGTTTTCAATACTAAAAAGAGTAGAATCTATCAAGAGTGGAATCTATGTGGTAACAAGTTTTATTCTTCGTCAAAATTCCCACACATAAATGTGCTATTTTCACAATTTCATTTTCTAAAAATAAAATTATTTTATATGTTGTATTATTCCCTCCAAAATTGCCATTAATTAACTTTTCCATTAAGTTATTTTGTAACTTGTTTATATGCATTTACCTAATTAGCTGACATTAACATTAAAAATTGACTTTCCTTTATACTAATCTTACTTTATTATTTCTAATTTAGATTATATTCAATAAATTGATTTTTATTTTATTGCTATTCTCTCTTTGAATTTCTCCAACCTGTTTTTTTCCTATCTCCCACTTTTGCCTTATCCCCTTTTCATAATTTTTGCTCCTTTCTTTTCTACTTAGAGTAGTTTTTTCTTGTAATTTTCTACTATCTTTTTCTCATTATGAAGATGGATCATATAATATGATCCAAAATATGAATACAGAAAACACAGCACAGTCTAATCCAGAAATAATTCTATAAAATATAATATTCACACATTTGATACATTTGATACATGTATTTATCTGAAGAGAGGGAAATATATATAGAGAGAGAAACTTTTCCATTATATAACTAAAGAAAAGATTCAAAGCCAATCTACAGTAAATAAACATGTGAATACAATACAATGAGTGTCGCTCGGAATTAATATGTTTTATGCAATGGAAAACTGAGACCTAAAACTTCCATTACCTGAATTCAAATATAAAATTATTCCTCATTAACAATGAAAACCTAATATCAAACCCAAAACCAAAATTGGCAATCAGTAAGTATACGAATACATGACAATATGATCCATCGAAATCTGCTTTGACTCGCAGTAACATCAAATTTTGATAACAATAGAAACAAATGAAAGACAAGATGATATTGCTTAAAATAAAAAATACCCATCTTTAATCTGCAAAGATCACAGACTGTTGTTGGATGAAGAAGAGAGATGAACTTGAGCCATATTTGTTGTAACAATTCTGCCATGCTCTGTCTGTGAGCTTAACCCTTGTTCTACATCCTCAAATATATCATTCTCAATTGGAACAGTGGCTGCTTCTTCTGTTATTCTAATTTCCATTCTACATAAGGGACAACAACAATTGATAACAAACCACTTATCAATACACTCCTTGTGAAAAGCATGGTGACAATTGGGAAGAGTTCTCACCATCTCTCCATCCTCCATCTCACTCAAGCAAATTGAACACGCCATCCTTTCTTCAGCTCCTTCCTCTGATTCATACAAAGCCATTGGAAGAGTCTTCAGAACATTTTTTGGGAGCGGACAATCTCTTGGATGACTCATCACAAGTGTCATTAGATGTAATAAAACCACCAGTGTCAAAAATAGTAGTAACATTGTTTGAACCATTAATAAAATAGATTCCCATTGCTCCATAGTCGTTGGCTACTTTTACTTTCTGTAGAACTGTGAAAAACGATTTATTTAGCCTAGCAAATGGCTAAAAAATTATGAACAGTTTCTTTGTGTCAGAGACTAGAGTGCAATATGTTTATATGAAGCAGAGAGTTTTTTTTTTTTTTTAATTTTAGTTTTTTTTGGGGAGGGAATAGTTTAAACAATTTGTATGTTGGATCCAACATCCCATTTACAAACACCCAATATATTAGGGAAGGCTTAGAGTGGGTCCCAACCAGGGCCTAAATTTGACTGTCACCCTCCCTGTCAGGCAATTTTTTTTAATTGACGGTTATCCATTCAAAGGTAAACCATATATATATAATATCACAATTTTATATAAATTTTTATAGTCTATCCAAAATCTATACAATCTTTCTAAAATTTTGACTGAATTTTATGGAAAAAAAGCCAAAATACAGCCATATGGCCATCAAATTTAGGCTCTGCTCCCAACTACCATATATAAACAGCCAGCACATTAAAGGAGACTTCTTTCCAATTCACCTACTCTTTAAAAGAAATTTCTGCTAATAAGAAAATTATTTTTTATATATAGAATAATAGATGTATTAAAAATTAAATTAAATTTATAATTTCCTAATTATAAGGAGGGAATAAAATATTTGTATTATTTTATTTTATAATATTATTATATAGGTTTTTTAATAGTGGCATCAAAGATCATGTTAAAAAACATTTATTTAAAAAAAATTAAAACTATTAAATAACTCTTACTAAATAAAACTCCTAAATAAATTAAATAAAATAATTCTTGAATAATTTTGAAGTAAAATAAAATAATTATTAGATCAATTTTTTTAATAAAATAACTCTTCAATAAAAATAAAATAATTCAATAAGTAAACACATACTTTAAAATTTGATTTACACTTTTCAAAAGTTTTCTTTTGAGTAATAAATTTTAAACTTATTTTAAATCTTAAAGGGCTCAACATTCAAATAAGAGGCAAACAATTAATAATAATTTACATTTTTTTTTATGCCCCTGGTAAACTTTTTAACGTGACCGATGCTGGTGCCCTCCCGTCCACCAGAATGCTTTTGCCCTCCGCGCAAATGCTTTTGCCTTCCGGTCTGGTGAGGCCACAACACAAGGGACCTCATCCCCTAGCAAGAACATTTCCGGTCCATGCGAATGCTTTTGCCCGGAGCAATGAACCGGTGAGGCCACAACACGGGGACCTTGTTGTGGCCTCATCCCCTAGCAAGAACACTTCAAACCCGCAAGCACTACAATGGAACGACTTAACCACTGAACCACGCCCTTATTGGCAATAATAATTTACATTTCACTTACATTAAAAATATTAAATAAATAGTTTAAATAAGTGTAATATTAAGATAAGCTGGAAAATATAATTTAAACTTATTTTCAAATAAGAGGCAAACAATTAATAATAATTTACATTTCACTTATATGGAAAATAATAAATAAATAGTTTAAATAAGTGTAATATTAAGAATAGTAGAAAAATAAATTTTGAACTTATTTTAAATCTTAAAGGACTCAACATTCAAATAAGAGGCAAACAATTAATAATAATATACATTTCACTTACATTGAAAATAATAAATAAATAGTTGAAATAAGTGTAATATTAAGAATAGGGGGAAAATTACCCTCCCTCACAAGTTCAAATCCTGTAGGGTATGTATGCCTCATATTAGAAACACAGTTAGGTACCTCCTACATATTGAGAGTATGAGGTAGTCTTATATGTTACAAGCCCACTGTAGATCCAAAATTAGGTCACACGACATCATAAACTATAAAAGGATCCATCAATTCAATCATTTTACAACTATAAGAGTTTTTTCCGTTATTATAATGTCAGCCGGCTAGAAATACTAGTGAGAGACTCCCGCACTCTTGTGACATTCATATCTTCCCCCTCTGAAAATTTGTTCCAGTTTCGAATCTGATGGAAGAAACCCAATGCCCTAACTAGCATGCCTAAATTTCGGCTGGAGCTGTCTAGAGAGGATATTTGATCATTAAATCATAAGCTTGGAAGATAGAGACTATTCTTTAAAATGGTTCTTTTTTGTTATCATACAATAAGAGTCCTGAATGTAGTATTAATGAGTTCACTAATCATAATTGGTACGGGGCTAACTGTCAAGGCCCATAACAGCAATTCCTGTGAAGAGTACTTTGTAAGGTATATTCTAATTACTGGGCACGTCTGCGTATTCCTCGGTATAATGGGTGCCGCGGGATATCTTGTTAAGCAATCATGGCTGTTCGCTTTGTACCTACTTGGGCTTATGCTTTTCCTCCTCTTTGTCTGCTTCACCATCATATTTTTCTTCCGAGTGTCTACTGGAGGACACCGTGAGTATGGTGTAGTTAACTATTCCCACTGGTTGAGGAGGACTGTGGATACCGATTGGAATAATTTTAAGAGTTGCATGCACTCCTCTCAAATTTGCAAGGCAAATCTTGCACTTGACAAATTCTACAACAAAAGTTCATCTTCTATACAGGTATGTTTTTGTTACCACATGTAGATCTAAGAATACAATTTTTTTTTTTTTTTATTTTTAATATTAAAGTATCATATATGAAGCCGGCTTAATTTTTTTCTGGAATCTGTATTTCATAAACAATTGTCAAGGATGGAGAAAAGATCAGATTTTGAGTAAATTGCACCGAATTAGTATGATGCACATATATTTTCATTTTAGTGATGACAGTCAAATTGAGATGTGAAGAGATGATTTAACAATATCCAATGAAACCAGTAAAGATTTTTATTGTAGTTTTCTATGCTATTGACTGTTTTAACCTAATTTGTATGTGCAGTGGGGCTGCTGCATGCCACCTGTGAGTTGCGGCTTCGAAATGATAAATTTAACCAGCTGGAGTGGGAAGTCAGAAGGTAGTAATCTTGATTGTTCCAGATGGAGAAATGAGCAAGAGCAGTTGTGTTTTGACTGTGATTCATGCAAAGCTACTGTTCTGGCCAGCTTGAGGCACATTTTTCGCTGGTTTGCCAAGAGATTTATCATACTAGTCTTCTTTTTGATATTGCTGCTCTTCTTAGGCTGCTATTTATTGAAATTCCACATGATGTACCCAAATGACTGGCTATATTCATTCATTCACAGAAATGACTGGCTATATTCATTCATTCACAGAAATGACTCTAATAAAAGGCTGAGCAGAGCTACTGAGAATGTTTAGTAGAGCTTTATCAAAGGGATTCACTTATACTTCTTATTAGTTATTCTTAAATATCATCCATTTCAATAGTCAAAGGTCAATTTTGGCCAATAAGAGTAGGACAAATAATTACTACTTTTTATTGTTGATGAGTTGTATAGGATTAATATTCATAACAAATTTATGCTTTATGCTTTAATTAGAAAAAGCTTTGTTAATAAAATTGGAGGCAGGGTTTAAATTTGATGGTCATATTGCAGTATTTAGTCATTTTAGCTCTAAAATACAATTAAAATTGTAGGAAGACTATATCACTTGAAATGTAAGATTTCAAGTAAACTGTAAAAATTTCTATCTAATTATTCTTATATATACTTTTAGTCTATATATATCCTTTAATATTTGAAAGATAACTTTAAATAGATGACCGTCACAAAAAAAATTACTTGACAATCCAATTACTTAAATCAGAACATTGTGGCGAATTTACCCAACTCAGAGACAGGTTTAAATTTCATTATTTTTTATAATCCCCACATTGCTTCACATTTTGTTAGGACCATGGAACCAGCAGAGATGACAGGAAAAAATTTTAGGCGCATAATTGAAAAACTCGGTCCCAGCAGAGGTGTCCCTATGGCGTTCATATCAGAATTTAATAATAAGAAGTTGCTAAATTTATTTCAAAATATTCATTTAAAATTTTAGGCAAGACTGAGTTTTTAGTATGTGGACATTGCACATTTTGGATTATCCTTAATGCAATTTTTCCATTTAACCGTTTGAATTGTTTCAATGGTTCTTTAAAGAATTCGCATCATCGAACAGGTTATTTAAATAATCAGTACATAACTCTAATACACCGACCATTTACGAAATCACATTCAACTTGTCCCTTTGTCTCATGCACGCAACAATTGTTATCAATGGTGCGCTTCGTCCTGTAATCTAAGGTTAAAAAGACAAACTATAATTTCATATACTCTTGATTAGACACACATGGGTGAAAAATTATTCTATTTAATAAAATAATTTCCTTTCTGCTTTTACAGGGAGGAATTTAATGTAGTCCATTCTTTAAGGATATCATCTCTAAGAATTTATGAAATTGGGCTGTATTTACAAGGTTAAAAAGATATTCTATAGTATATTTTAATGTATAGTGGGTTATTATATTATGGTTTTTTTAATGTAATAAATTCAAATAAGATTAGTTTTCTTACAATAATTTGTAAATGGATTTAAAATCAATATAAAATAATGAAAGTTTTGATAATCTTGATGAAAGTTTTGATAATCAAGATTATAATTACATAAATATAATCAAATCAAGTAGTGTATGTAAGAGATAAACATGCATCTCACATAGTAAAAGTACTTTCCAAAATAGCATTTTTCTCTAAATTATAATAACTATCCATGCCAACAATCTTAAATAAAATTGATTTATGCAAAATCTTTTAACCATGTAAGGGGAAAGGATATGTAATTAAAGTTGCATATTATAACCTCTTGTACAAACAGCAAGAGACATGTTCCAACAATAGTTTGTGTCTTGCCACATTTCAACAGCATTCCTACCCAATATTTTGATGTTTTTCAGTCCTCCCATTGGAGTGAATTGCTCTTATATATTCCATTTCCAACCATTGCCACTATATTTGGTCAACTCAACAATATTTTGTCAAAAGTTATGAGAGAATAGGAGACACTTACATTCTATAGCATGTTGATCATATAACCTAGATTTGACACCCCATTTTAATGATGAACATCCTCTTGATCACTTAGATGGATTGATTACCTATGAATAAGAAGAGGGGCAACTCCTATCTTAGTTCTACCTTGATGTCTAGTGGTTGACTTGGATGAATTAGAAATGTTTGGACATGATGACTTTGACACAAGTTATAATTAGGGTGTGACTATTATTTGTTGGAATATTAAAGTTTACATTAATAAATCTTAGTGACTTATGTGTTGCAAGTATGGGCCTAACTGGTGTTGTCATTGATGTCAACATACTCCTGTTGCATTAATGATAAGGTTTGGATGAACCGTGAGCTAAGGATATTGAGAAAATTAGTCTCAATCAAGAACAGTGAAGAATAGTGATGACAGTAAGGCAAAAGTCCAAGATAGGATGAGGATCAGAGGATACGGATTAAAGGGTTTGTAGATATGTGTCTATAGGTGATCCAGTAGAGATTTCAGAGGTCCGAATGAAGATATGAAGAAGTTGTGACCGCTCAAGTAAAACCGGTTCTAGTAGGTGTTCAGAGGTGACAGAGTGTAACAAGAAAGGTCTGGTGAGATCCGGAAATGAAGTTTCCTATTCTATAGATTTAAGGGAGTGCTGAGAAAGTCTTTGTGGTGTATCAACTTGATTGGTTCATGGTTTGAAGGTCCGCAAGCATCTATTCCTTTGTGACAGTAATGAGAAACTGTGTTCGTGAGGTTCTGGATGACGGAGAGAAGGATTTCAGTAAGCAAAAAAAGTGTGGATGTTCTTGGTGATTCAGGCAAGCTTGTGGAGGTCTTTGGATCATGTCTAGTTCATGTTGGTGGTCCGCATTGAATTTGAAACTCGCAAGTGAAGTATAACTTCTTGATGATGGTGTTTTTCCTGAGACAGGCCAACCGGATGAGTTATGCATCTTGCGGATGATCTTATGAATGTTTGTCAACTTGATTGATCATTCCTAAGTTGATACCTTATATAAATAAGGGATTGCGAAGTCAGTTTGAAGTTGTCCTTGTGGTGATAAGAGTGTGGTAGCGAGGAGGAGAGCGAAAGGCATAGCAGAAGTATTGGGCTTAAATGGAACTGATTCAAGCATGGTGAAGATGCTATTCTCTAGTTCATGTATGTGATATTTATTTGTTTGTAGACAGTGTGCCTCTTGTAGGAAGTGAGCCTCTTGTGAGCAGTGTGCTCGAGTAGTGAGCCCTAATTGGCATGTGCCATTTTGTTCTTTCTATTCTTCTAACAGAGAATACAATCTTGGGTTAATCACCCCGTGATTTTTCCCTTAACCGGGTTTTCCATGTCAAAATCTTGGTGTCTTATGTGTTGATGTGTTTCTACTCTTGATTTGAATGTATTATGATTCATGATTTATATACTGCTAATCACTAAGAAGATTTAAGTGTTTAATAGGGGAAAGTTTTGCACAACTGATTCACCCCCCTCTTAGTTGTGTGCCCTAAGTCTAACAATTGATATCAAAGCTAAGTTCCTCTAAAAGAGCTTAACCGCTTGAGGAGATCTAGGATGTCCTCCTACAAGAAGGATAGTCCAAAGTTTGATGGAACAAATTTTAATCTATGGAAAGGTCGCATGAAGTGTCACTTATAATGCATGGGAATGGCATACTGGACCATGGTTACAATACAGTATGTACCTCCACAGGGTGGTCCAAAAGCTCCAAATGAAATCAAAGATGCTAAAAATAATCTATAGAATATAGAATCTCTTCTAAGCACATTATCTAATTCAGAGCTCTCAAATGTTATTGCCCTACCAACTGCTTTTAAGATTTAGAAAAAATTGGAACTTTTGCATGAAGGAGACCAGTATGTTAAATGTACAAGGTTACAGAGTCTGAAAGGGAAATTTGAAAACCTGAAGATGAGAGATGATGAAAATATTACTACTTTTATGCCAAGAGTAAACGAGCTTGTTTGTGGAATTAGAAATGCTTGTGGAGTCTTGGATGAAAATGAGATTGTTGGCAAAATTCTCAGATCCCTTCCTACTTCTTACAAAATCAAGGTTTCTTCCATTGATGAATTCAAAGCCCATACAACTGTCATAAGAGATCAATTGGCTGGCAAATTGGCTGCATTTGAAATGATCAAGTTTGGAAATGATCCCCCCAAGATTGAATCTGCATTCAAAGCCAGTGCCTCTGTAAAAGGTAAACAAAGGTTTGATCCAGGAGAGAACTCATCAAGGAAACTGTCATGGTATGAAAAAGTAAGAAAAGACCTAGAAGAAGAAGAAGTAGAAACTGCTCAACTTGAAGCCCTCATTGCAAAGAGACTGCCAAGAGGATTCGGTAAGTATGAAGGAAATTTACCTTTTAAGTGTTTTAACTGCAATAAGATTGGTCATTTTGCCTCAAGATGTCCAGAAAGATTTTCAAGGCCAAATCCTAACAGATCAAAGTTCCAAAAGAATTGTTACTATGTTCATGAAGAAGATGATAATGAAGGAGTAACAGATGATGAATCAGAGATAGGAAAGAAATCCAGAAGTGAATGGGTGTTTATTGCCATCAAGGAAGAAGAACCAATATCCTCTGTATTTGTCAACCATAAAGTTGTAGAAAGAGCTATGGTTGCCCAAGTTGAAGAAAATGATGATTGGGTCATTAACAGTGGTTGCTCTCACCATATGACAAGTGACAAAAATAAGTTCATAGATTTGGAAAGGTATGAAGGAGGAGTGGTGAAGTTTGGTGATAATTCTACTGGTAGAATCAGAGGAAGAGGAACTATTTCTTTTGATGGAAGGAACAAAACTGGTAATGTTCTATATGTTGAAGGCTTGAAGCACAATCTTCTCAGTGTTGGACAGTTGGTGGACAAAGGCTATAATCTCCTATTCAAGAATGGAAAATGCAAGATCTTTGAAAGCTCCGGAACGGAGATTGCATCCGGTACCCAAACTAAAGGTAATATCTTCCACTTGGTTGGCACTGATAAAAGTTTCTTATTTGTTCAAGTTGATCAGAGTTGGTTATGGCATAGGAGAATGTGTCATGTGAATTTTGATAATATCATCAAGATAAGCAATACTCAAGCTGTAAGAGATCTTCCAAAATTGGTGAAACCTACTAATAGCTTGTGCAAAGAATGTTAGTTGGGTAAGCTAAGCAGAATCACTTTCAAGAGTAAGGAACTATCTTCTGCCAGATTATTGGACTTAGTTCATACTGACCTTTGTGTCCTGGCAAGAATCAAGAGTATGCAAGGTGATAGATACTTCATGTTAGTAATTGATGACTATTCCCAGATGATGTGGGTAACTTTTCTAAAAGAGAAATCAAAAGCTTTTGAGAAATTCAAAATATTCAAGGCTATGGTAGAGAATGAAACCGGATTGAAATTGAAATGTCTGAGGTCTGATAGAGGTGGAGAATTCACATCCAGTGAGTTCATAGAGTTCTATGAGAAACATGGAATAAAGAGACAGTTGTCTGCTCCTACGACTCCATAGCAAAATGGAGTAGTGGAAAGAAAGAACCAGACCATACAAGAAGCATCTAGGACCATGATGATGGAAGAAAATGTTCCTCACATCTATTGGAGAGAAGTTGTCAGCACTGCAGTCTATACTCTCAATCGAGTTTAAATCAGAAGCAATACTAGTAAGACTCCTTATGAACTTTGGTTTGGCATCACTCCTACTGTGAGGTAATTCAAAGTTTTTGGTAGCAAATGTTACATTAAAAGAGATGAAGATCTAGGAAAGTTTGATGCTAGAAGTGATGAAGGAATATTCTTGGGTTACTCTACTCAAAGCAAAGCATACTGGTGTTATAACAAAAGACTGAGAAAGATGATAGAAAGTACAAATGTGAAGGTTGATGAGGGAATTGAGAAACCCTCAAGGTTTTATGAATATGATGAAGATGATCAGAATGGTGTTCTAACTCAATGAGCCCAAGCCTCTTTTGTTAGTCAGATTCAAGCTAATTCGGTAAACTAGGAAGAAGAAATGAGTTTCAATGAGCCTGATCAAGAATCAGAAGTGCAAAAAATTCCTAAAGTTCCCAAGTGTGTAAGATTGAACCACTCTGAAGATCAGATCATAGGTGATAAAAGCAAAGGAATACTAACAAGAAGGAGAATTGCTCAAGATTCAGAAGAGTATTGTTTGATTTCAAAGATTGAACCTAAGACAGTGAATGAAGCTTGCAATGACGAAAACTGGACTAAAGCAATGGAGGAAGAGCTCGTGCAAATAGAGAAAAATCACACTTGGGATCTTGTTCCCAAACCTAGAAACAAGAATGTGATTGGAACCAAATGGGTATTCCAGAACAAACTAAATGAAGTTGGTGAAGTAATCAGAAATAAAGCCAGATTGGTCTGCAAGGGTTACTCTCAAATAGAAGGAATTGATTTTGAAGAAACTTTTGCTTCGGTGGCAAGAATTGAAGCAGTCAGATTATTTCTTGCTTTGCTGCCTTCAAGGATTTCAAGGTATATCAGATGGATGTCAAGTCTACCTATCTAAACGGTGACTTGGAAGAAGAAGTGTATATAGAGCAACCGGATGGATTTCAATTGTCTAATCATGGTGATATGGTCTGCAAGTTGAAAAAGGCACTGTATGGATTGAAGCAAGCCCCAAGAGCCTAGTATGAAAGATTGGATAAGCATCTTTTGAAGATTGGTTTCAACAAAGGTACTGCTGACAGTAACTTATATTTCAAAATTGATCATGAAAACATGTTGATTGTTGAAGTATTTGTTGATGATATCATCTTTGGAGGAAGAGATAGTATGTGTAAAAATTTTGCAAATCAAATGAAAAGTGAGTTTGAGATGTCTATGCTTGGTGAAATGAATTTCTTATTGGGTCTGCAAATCACTCAAACAAAGAAAGGAATCTTCATTTCTCAGACCAAATATGTGAAAGAATTGTTGAAGAAATTTGGGATGGAAGATTCAAAGCCAATGAATACTCCCATGGCAACTAGATGTAAGTTGAGCAAAGATGATGACTCTCCTAAGACAGACCAAACAAAGTACAGATCAATGATAGGAGGATTGTTGTATCTCACTTAAACTAGACCAGATATTATGCAAATTTTTGGTCTTGTTGCTAGATTCCAACCTGATCCTAGAGAATCCCATGTCATGGAAATCAAGAGGATTTTTAGATATCTAAAAGGGACGATTGAGTATGGCCTGTGGTATCTTAGAGATCATGATTTCTCTCTTCATGCATATACAGACGCTGATTGGCCAGGAGATGTGGATGACCAGAAGAGTACCAGTGGTGGAGCATTCTTTTTAGGGAAGAGATTGGTTTCTTGGCTAAGCAAGAAATAAGAGGCAATATCTCTGTCTACAACTGAAGTAGAATATATTGTAGCAGTAGGTAGTTGCACTCACGTTTTGTGGATGAAGCAGATGCTAAGAGATATCAAAGTGGAGTATGAGGAACCTATCACAATCTTCTGTGATAATTCAAGTGCTATAAATATATCTAAGAATCCGGTGTTGCATTCAAAGACTAAACACATATCCATCAAGTTTCACTTTTTGAGAGAATGAGTGAACAAGAATGAAGTCATATTAGAGTTTGTGCCCTCCAAGGATTAGATTGCAGACATCTTTACTAAACCTCTACCTAAGGACTCTTTTGAGTATCTTAGGGAGAAGTTAGTAGTTATTGCCCCTTCGGTGATGAACTAAGGTGCACTGAGGTGCATCAGTCTGATGGATATCACAGTCATATCTTGTGATCCAGATTAATGGGAGCTGCTACTCAAGGGGAGCAGTAGGTATGATTCTAAAGTGTTGGAATTGCAAGTATGTGTCCTTTGCCATTAATATCAAAGGGGGAGAGAAGACATGTGAAAAACAAGTGGTTGCTAATCAAAGGGGGAGCAGTAAAGGGAAAGAAGACATGTGAATGGTTGTTGCTGATAGGGGAAGCTGTGATAGCAAGAAGAAGTTCTTGACTTGATGGTTAAAATAGTTTTTCACATCTTATGTTGCCATCAATGACAAAGGGGAAGATTGTTGCAAGTATGGGCCTAACTGGTGTTGTCATTGATGTCAACATACTCCTATTGCATTAATGATAAGGTTTGGATGAACCGTGAGCTGAGGATATTGAGAAAATTAGTCTCAATCAGGAACAATGAAGAACAGTGATGGCAGTAAGGCAAAAGTCCAAGATAGGATGAGGATCAGAGGATGTAGATTAAAGGGTTTGTAGATATGTGTCTGTAGGTGATCCAGTAGAGATTTCAGAGGTCCAAATGAAGATATGAAGAAGTTGTGACTGCTCAAGTAAAACCGGTTCCGGTAGGTGTTCAGAGGTGATAGAGTGTAACAAGAAAGGTCCTTTGAGATCTATAAATGAAGTTTCCTGTTCTGCGGATTTAACGGAGTGCTGAGGAAGTCTTTGTGGTATATCAACTTGATTGGTTCGTGGTTTGAAGGTCCACAAGCATCTTTTCCTTTGTGATAGTAATGACAGACTGTGTTTGTGAGGTTCTGGATGAAGGAGAGAAGGATTTTCATAAGCAAAAAAAGTGTGGATGTTCTTGGTGATTCAGGCAAGCTTGTGGAGGTCTTTGGATCATGTCTAGTTCATTTTGGTGGTTTGCATTGAAGTTGGAACTCACTAGTGAAGTATAACTTCTGGATGATGGCGTTCTTCCTAAGACAGTCTGACCGGATGAGTTATGCATCTTGTGGATGATCTTATGAATGTTTTCTAACTTAGATGATCATTCCTAAGTTGATGCATTGTATAAATAAGGGATTGTGAAGTCAGTTTGAAGTTGTCCTTGTGGTGATAAGAGTGTGGTAGCGAGGAGGAGAGCAAAAGGCAGAGCAAAAGTATTAGGGTTAAATGGAACTGATTCAAGCATGGTGAAGATGCTATTCTCCAGTTCATGTATGTGATATTTATTTGTTTGTAGACAGTGTGCCTCTTGTAGGCAGTGAGCCTCTTGTGAGTAGTGTGCTCAGGCAATGAGCCCTAATTGGCATGTGCCATTTTGTTCTTTCTATTCTTCTAACAGAGAATACAATCTTGGGTTAATCACCTCGTGGTTTTTCCCTTAACCAGGTTTTCCATGTCAAAATATTGGTGTCTTCTATGTTGATGTGTTTCTACTCTTGATTTGATTGCATTATGGTTCATGATTTATATACTGCTAATCACTAAGAAGATTTAAGTGTTTAATAGGGGAAAGTTTTGCACAACTGATTCACCCCCCCTCTCAGTTGTGTGCCCTAAGTCTAATATTATGTTAGTTAGTAGTTAGTTGGGAGTTATTCTTGTATGGGGTTTGAGATGTTATCTATTTGAAAGGTTGTATGAAATGCTATATTGTAATACTTTGATCACTAACTAAATAACATGGTCAATATTTGTGTTTTCTTTATTGAACAAATGTAGATGATCTTTAATTTTTCTAACATATGGTATCAGAGCAGTTGTGATCTCAGTCTTGGTGAGATGGAGCATTCATTCCATCAAAGAAAAGGGTGATAAACTGCATGATATATGCAATCTACATTCTTCTCTGCTATAGTTGTTTGCAGTGCTTTAATTTTGGCCAAGCTATCTATTATTCCTGTTAGGAGAAGTTACTGAGAAAACAAGATCGGGAAGCCACATATCATGTTGATTATATGATAATATGATTGGTGTCGGCTCTGTGAGGCACTAGTATTATGGTGGTGCACGTCCCCAAGAAGGTTCTATAGTTTTTTTATATTGAGGATATTTTTACAACTTCTTGCAGTTTGACTAAAACGCTTGGAACTTTGTTAAGGTGAGATTTGACTGTTTATTAAAGACTTGCATTTTAACATTTGATTTACGGAAAGAAACTTGCTTCTCAAAATCTTCCTTTTAGAAGTATACTAATTTTTTAATCAAGCTTGCTAAGGCACTCATTCTTGGGGACATGGAAGTGTGGAGATTTACCTAAGAAACAATTACCTTTCTGGTATTTTCAGTGTGGCAGTTACCATTCTTTCATACAATGATCTATTACCTCCTTTTGGGTTTTTTTTTTTTCTTTGGGACATAGAGGTTAAAGCACAACTGTGGAGGCACATAGAAGTAGAAATGCTTGAGTGAAATAACAATGCAGCAAACATAGTCATCAATAGGCCCGTGGATGTAGAGATTTCTAAACGAGACAATTCATAAAGAATAATTGTGCCATTTTTAAAAGTATAAGTATATTTTGATAGGGTTTGGGTATTTTTTATTACAAAGGAAATTGTTGAAAAATAAAAAGTCTTTTTATTTGTAAGCATTAGAGTAATAAGGAAAATAAGGGTGAGCTTTGTTTTTGAAGTACAATCATTCTCAAATATTGTTTTGTAATTAGAGATATAAGGTGACTAGTGTATGGGTTTTTTTTAGTCAAAATTAATATCATTATTTTTGAAATTTAAACATGGCCACACATTATGTTTGTGTTCATGATGCCATCCATGGTATCCCTGATAGAAATTTGGTAGACACATATGCTTGTGCTATTGAATAATCTAATGCAACATCAAATGCATAGGGTATAACACAGTCATAGAAATTAGTGACCAAGGGCGCACACCTTGCAACACATTTGACATTATTGTATCCCATTTCCATGGAGAGGATTTGAACCAACACTGTGGATGATCATACGAGGTACTACAAGAAAAAACAATTCCCACTTGATTAACAACATTAGACTTTCCCCTTCAAAAAGAATTCATCCACCATAATCCCCTATTAAGAAACTAGACTAGAGGTTACAATAAAACACTTAGTCTAATAATCAAATATAATTTAATATTGTTGAACACACTAGGATAATGAGAGGGGGGGTGAATCAATATCTAACATACTTTAACTTCTCTGGAGTAGATTAAAACTTAAGCATTATAGTATCAACATAAGCATGAAAGATTAACACAATGCACATCAACACATAACACCAGATATACATGGAAAACCTAAGAAGGGAAAAACCACGGTGAGGATTAACTCACAATATATGAAGCTCAAAATAACAACTTTGTTTTAGGGCTACAACTTAAGGAAGCTACTACTCCCTACTAACTTTGTTTTAGGGCTACAACCCAAGGAAACTACTACTCCCTGAAAGCTTTGTTTTAGGGTCACTCCTAAGGAAGCTACAACTCCTTGAAGACTTTGTTTTAGGGTCACTCCCAAGGAAGCAACTACTCCCTGAATTGAGAACACACTTAGAACAGATTACAGTATGACAGTCTCACTACTTCTTGAAAACTGAAAATGAAGCTCACACCTTTGATGATTGCAATTCTGCCTCTACACACTTCCTTCTGATGATCATATCAGTTAGGCACACTCTACACTTGATCACTATCACATATATATTTCAAGATGAATTAGGACATCATCTATAGGTTCTTCTCTTTCTCCTTCAGTTACACATTATAATACATTCATTCTGCTCCTAATCTTACTTGCGACCCTTATTAATCACCTTGCAATCACACCTCACCTAACTCAATTTGATTTACAATTTATATATGGTATTACATTGATTACATTGATTCTCAGCTAGAGATAATATGAAAAATACATTTACAAGTCGTCTAGACAACATACAACATAAAATGTGTAGAGGACAAGTTCTAAAAAAGACTATACTCTACACCGGCAGAAGACCCATGCCTTGTAAACATCAACACTTGCTTAACCAGGTCTAATACATCCTTCACAACATCAAACACAAAGAAAATACATCTTCACACTCTGCTCATTTGAAAATAGGACAACCTTAAGCAAAAACATGTGAAACTTGAAGCATAATGGCCACAACAACTTGAAAATCTTGTACGGTATTGGAAATAAGAAAGATCTTCATGAAACTCTTCTAGATGAGTCTAAATGACTCATACAACATCTCTAAACACTTCTTTATCTCCGTAAATCAAAGATTTTGTGTTGCACATCTTCAACCATGAACTCTGAGAGCAACAAGTCAACTAGAACACACTGCAACAACTGTCACTGAAAAACTAAGCTTGCAGACCACCAAAAAACTTGAAACTACAAGGAAGCATGTAATGCACATCCATGAACATGTCCAAAAAACTAAAAGGGAAAACATTCACATCTAAAGGAATGCAAAGCATTCCAACAGGCCTTCAATACCACCTTACTCTACCAGAACACATGTCGGTACTCTATTATGCATAACTTTCACAGCGGAAGGAAAAATGATTTGAAACTTTGGAATTATCCCCTTCACTATATCTTGAACATAGTTCCAGAACCACATAACCTTAACTACTAATGTGGAGGAATACGGAGCAATGTGCCAGACAGTCTTCAAATGTAGCCATCCTATAGTAGAAACTATCACCGACTTCTGGAGGCCAAACCTTTTTTGTATCAACACATGCATTCATAGGAATAGTAGGAGAGATCATACAATATCCTTTAGGCCACCAATAACATCTTCTCAACATCAGAAACACATTTGACTATCAGTGCTTCTAATTCCCATATTAATGTATCTTCTTAATGCTTCTAATTCCCATCTTAATATAACTTCATACTCAATTCTACATTGATCAAGGCAGGACATCCAACCATGAACTTCAGTAACCTTATTATATTCAACATGACATCCAATCATGAACTATATCTTTCCTACTAGATAAGACATGACATCCAACCATGAACTATACCTTCTCTACACATGACATCCAACCATACTATGTCTTCTCTGTTGGATAGGGCATGACATCCAACCATGAACACCATCACACATCTAAGATAGTGTTGGAATTAATGAAAACCTTGTGACAGTGTTGACATCAATGACAACCCTAGGAACCATATGTGTAACAATCCCCTTTGGCATTGATGGAAACACATACCTGCATATTCTACCCCTTTGACATCAAGGACAAATGGCAACTTCTCTCTTAGAGCATAACTTCTTGCAGAAAACAAACTCCCCCTATCATCAACAACCACTAGCTGCTCTCCCTGATAGGTAGCCACTATTAGTCCAGGAAAAGATATAACATGAATTCCCCCTGGACAGATGCACCACTATGCATCTAGCAAGAAGGAGGGGCAATTACCCCTAACCTCTATCGGAGATCCTCAAAAGTGTCCTTTGCAAGAGCCTTTGTGAAAATGTCTACAATTTGATCCTTTGTTGAAACATATTCTAACCTTACTTCCTAATCTGCAACCTTCTCTCTCAAAAAGTGATACTTGATTGCTGTATATTTGGTTCTGGAATGCATCACTGGATTCTTGAAAATATTGATAGCACTTGTATTGTCACACAAAATAGGAATAGGCTCATCATACAATACCTTGATATCATTTAGGGTTTGCTTCATCCACAACACTTGTGTACAACAAGATGTTGCTGTAATGTACTCTACCTCTATAGTTGATAAGGACACTCAATCTCGCTTCATACTTTGCCATGAAACCAATTTGCTTCCTAAAATGAAAGCACTGCCACTTGTACTCCTTCTATCATCAACACAACTAGCCTAATCAACATCAATGTAGATATTCAAATCAAATTCATTACCTTTTGGATACCATAAACCATAATCTAGAGTTCCTTTCAAATATTTGACTATTCTTTTCACTACCTTCTCACGTGTTTGCTTGAGATTGACTTGATATATGACAACCACACATACTGCATGCATAATATCAGGTCTAGAAGCAGTTAAGTACAACGATCCTCTAATCATAGATCTATAAGAAGTCTAATCCACCTCTAGAGACTCATCATCCTTGTTCAAGTGACATCTAGTGACCATGGGAGTACTCATTGGTTTTGAATCCTCCATACCAAACTTCTTCAACAACTCTTTGACATACATAGCTTGAGAAATAAAGATACCATCATCTAGCTAAGAAATTTGAAGTCCAAGGAAGAAACACATCTCACCAATCATAGACATCTCAAACTCTTTAAATTGCATCTCCTCTGCAAACCTCTTACACATATCATCATCTCCACCAAATATGATGTCATCAACATATACTGCAACTATTTTTATCATGTATCCTTTTTCGTTGATGTAAAAATTGTTATCTGTAGTACCTTTCTTGAAGCCTTGCTAAAGTAAGTACTTGTCCAACTTAGCATACCAAGCTCTTGGTGCTTGCTTGAGACCATACAAGGCCTTCTTGAGTTTGCACACCATGTCTAAATCTTTTGATATATGGAAACCATCTGGTTTCTCAATGTAGACTTCTTCCTCTAGATCAACATTCAAATGTTGACTTGTCATCCATTTGATATACCTTGAAGTTCTTATGAGCACTAAGTGCAAGGAACATTATGATTTCCTCCATCTTGGCTACCGGAGCAAAAGTTTCCTCAAAATCAATGCCTTCAACTTGTGAGTACCCTTTACACACCAATCTTGCTTTGTTCCTTACAACTTCACCTTCTTCATTCAGCTTGTTTAGGAACACCCACTTTGTTCCTAAAACATTCTTATTGGCTAGTCTGGGAACCAATTCCCATGTATAATTCTTCTCAATCTGATCCAATTCTTTTTCCATTGCCTTTATACATCCATCATCTTTTCTAGCATTAGCAAAGGTTTTAGGTTCCACCTTTGATAAAAAAAACAAAAGTTTACTTTCTCATGTGTCTTAGCAAGCCTTCTCCTTGTCTACACAGCTTCATTCTTATCTCCAATGATCCGATCTACTGAATGGTTCTTCTAAACATACTTTGCTAGAGTCTTGGGCATCTTCTCTAGTTCTTGTTCCTTTTCTTCTTTCACTTCTTCTTTGAACTGTCAATGCATGGAAAGATATCAGATCTAGAGTCCTCTAAATCTTGTGAGATTTGATAAAAGTCTTCATCTACTTTGACATTTGTGCTTTCAATCATCTTTCCCAACCTCTTGTAGCATCTATAAGCCTTGCTTCTGATTGAGTAACCAAGAAAGATTTCTTCATCACTTCTTGAATCAAACTTTCCCAAGTTTTCTTCATCTCTTCTGATATAGCATTTGCTGCCAAAGATCCTTAAGTATCTAACAGTAGGAGGTCTTCCATACCATATCTCATAAGGGGTCTTAGTTCTATTGACCCTTAGTTGCACCTTATTAATTAGATAGATAGTAGTGTGAACTGCTTCCTTCCCATACATATCAGGCATTTCTACATCTTTCAACATTGCCCTAGTCATCTCTTGTACATTTCTATTCTTCCTTTCTATTGCAAAGATGGTTTCCATTGTTGCACCAAAATATCAACCTATTAATGCCCAATACAACCACCAGAGTTAATGAATCCATGGGAGGTGGTTAAGCCTTGTTATGAATCCAAGCGATGTGCTACAAAACTCAAGGATACCAAGCATGCACACCTTGCAATAATTCCCCCAGTGCAAGTGAGGGGTTTGAACCCATGACCCAAGCTCTGATACTAATTGTTGTAAAGATGGTTGTCATTGTACCAAAAGATCGGCCTATTAATGCCTGATACAACTACCAAAGTTAATGAATCCAAAGGAGGTGGTTAAGCCTTGTCATGAACCCAAGCATTGTGCTATACAACATAAGGAGACCAAGGGCACACACCTTGCAAGAATTTCCACTACCTAATTTTGCTAAGGGGTCCTAGGAGATAACAGATGTCTCCTAATACCATGATCTTCACAAAATCTTTGAAATTCATTTGAAGTAATCTCACCTCCTCTATCAGACCTTAGACACTTGATCTTAGCCTCCACTTCATTTTCAACCATAGCTTTGAACACCTTAAATTTGTCAAGAGCATCCAATTTTTCTCTTAAGAAAGTAACCCAAGTCATTCAAGAATAATCATCAATGAGCAACATAAAATACCTCTCACCTTGTTGACTATTTATTCTTGTAGGGCCACCTAGATCAGTGTGAACTAGCTCCAATGGCTTTGAAGAAGAATGCTCCTTGCTTTTGAAACTTATCTTTGTTTGCTTTCCCATTTGACATTCCTTGCATACTATGTTTGCAGGCTTGATTACTTTGGGCATGTCTCTCACTACATGTGTAGAGTTGATCCTTACCATATTATCAAAAATTTTGTGTCCCATTCTTTTGTGCCACAACCAACACTCACTGGATTGAGCCAAAAAACATGTTCTTCGATTTACCTCCTTCAAATGATACATATCACCATATGTCTTGATACCTTCTACAACTAGCTTTCCAGACGCTACCTTCCTGATTTCACAACCTTTGGCATGAAAGGTGAGATTATAACCTTTTTGACACATCTGACTAACATTAAGAAAATTGTGATTTAACCCTTTGACATAGAAGACATCCTCGGTCCTATTCTTCCCACCAATAGTTATAGAACCTTTTTCCATAGATTTGTGCTGACTCATCACCACCAAACATGATAGCATCCCACTTCTCAAGGCTGATAAACTTCTCCTTGTCACCAGTCATATGATTTGAGCAACCACTGTCAATTACCCAAGCTTTGGTTTCTTCTCTTCCATGAAATGCAAACCGCACAACCATTGATCTATCATTGTTTTGGTCTGTTTGCAAGGCATCAGTCTTGTCAGATTTTCTAACATCATCCTTTTTGTCACCAACACTCAAGGCCATGAAAAATATTTCATCATTTGAATCATCATGATCCTCATCTTCTGAAGAATAACTGCTCTCTATGGAATACAAACTTCTTTTGAATTTGTCTTTCTTGTTACTACCCCTTGATTCTTTAAAAGGATATTTAGAAACAAAGTGACCAACCTTTCCACAATTGAAACATTTGAAGGCTAACTTACCTATGTATTTTCTAGTGCCTTTCTTTAGTCTTCTCACAAATTTTCTTCAACTTCATCAGAGCTCTCATCTTCATCAACAACTACATCCTTTGTCTCCATATTAACTTTGAAAGCAACTTATTTCTTTGGAGCATCACCTCCAAACTCTCTCATTTCAAAGGCAGTAAGGGAACCAAACAATTTATCTACAGTGTATGTATCCAAGTCCACATTCTCTTCAATAGAAGATACCTTATGACTATAAGATTTGGGAAGAGATTTCAGAACCTTCTTCACAATATCATCCTCTTCCATTTTTCCACCAAGACCTTTGATGCCATTAACCACTTCATTCACCTAGAGCATATATCCAACAATGTCTTCATCCTTTGTCATCTTTAGGGTCTCAAATTTCCTTTTGAAGATTTTCATCTTTGCTTGCTTTACTTTCTAATCTCCTTCATAAATGGTTTCAAGTTTAACCCAAACTTCTTTTGCAGAACTGTAGCTCATTACCTTTGAAATTTATTAATTAGCTAACCCACTCATGATAGAAAACTTTGCCTTGGCATTGCTATCATATTCCTTAGCTTCATTTGGATCTATAGGAGTAGTACCAAGAGTAGTGTAACCAGTCTTGATAGATTGCCAAACATCGCACCTTAGAGAATTGATATAGCCTTCCATCCTTAGCTTCTAAAAAGCATAATTTGTTCCATCAAACCTAGGTATGTTGCTTGATCCATTATGTGCCATCTTAGACCTTCCTCAAGTTGTTAAGATTCCTTGAAAGGAATTTGGCTCTTATACCAATTATTGAACACACCAGGATACTAAGAGGGGGGTGAATCAATACTCTAATCAAACTTTAACTTCTCTAGAGCAAATTAAAACTTAAGTATTACAATATCAACATAAGCATGAAAGATTAACACAATACACATCAACACATAACACTTGATATACATGAAAAACCCAAGAAGGGAAAAACCATAGTGAGGATCAACTCACAATATATGAAGCTCAAAATAACAACTTTGTTTTAGGGCTACAACCCAAGGAAGCTACTACTTCCTGCTAACTTTGTTTAAGGGCTACAACCCAAGGAAACTACTACTCCCTAAAAAATTTTCTTTAGGGTCACTCTCAAGGAAGCTACAACTCTCTAAAGACTTTGTTTTAGGTTCACTCCCAAGGAAGTAACTACTCCCTGAATTGAGAACACACTTAGAATAGATTATAGTATGACAATCTCACTACTGCTTGAAAACTGACAATGAAGCTCACACCTTTTCAATTATTGCAATTCTACCTCTTCACACTTCCTTCTAATGATTGGATCAGTTAGGCACACTCTACACTTGATCACTATCACATATATGGCTTCAAGATGAATTAGAACATCATCTACAGGTTATGCTCTTTCTCCTTCAGTCGCACATCATAATGCATTCATTCTGATCCTTATCTTACTTGTGACCCTTATCAATCACCTTGCAATCACACCTCACCTAACTCAATTTGATTTACAATTTATACATGATATTATATTGATTACATTTCTTGTCATCTAGAGACAACATATAACATGTAATGTGTAGAGGACAAGTCCTAAACAAGACTACATGCTACACCAGTAGAATACCCATGCCTTGCGGACATCAACACTTGCTTAACTAGGTCCAATACATCCTTCATAGAATCAAAAACTAAGGAAATACATATGCACACTCTGTCGTTTGAAAATAAGAGAGCCTTAAGAAAAAACATGTGAAACTTGAAGAATAACATCCACAACAACTTGAAAACCTTGTGCAATACTAGAAACAAGAAAGATCTTCGTGAAACTCTTCTAGATGAGTCTATAGGAATCATACAACATCTTGAAACACTCCTTTACCTCTGCAGATCAAATATTTTGTGTCGCATGTCTTCAACCATGAACTCTAAGAGCAACATATCAACTAAAACACATTGCAACAACTATCATTGAAAAATTAAGCTTACAGACCACCAAGAAACTTGAAACTGCAAGGAAGCATGTAATGCATATAACTTTCATAGCAGAAGGAAAAATGACTTCAAACTTTAGAATTATCACCTTCATTACTGTTGGAGTTGATAATTAACTCATAACACCAAGATCACATGCAAAACCTAAGATTTACCTTCCACAAGAGAAAAAAGAAAATAGACATAATTTGCACAATATTGGATGAATTAATGAAATGGATTGAGAATTACATATGACCACTAGCTTTTATATTTGCAAGTTAAATAAAACCCTAATATGACTTAATAATAACTTGATATTTGCAAGAAACTAAACTATCTTCAATGCTCTACAAACCAGAGTGAGGTTGTAGAAGTGGGATCCAAAAGGGAACCTTTGAAAAAGAGATGATCTAGGTCTAAAAATAGTTACCAAAGGACCTAAAAACAACCCAATATTTGCCAAAAATATCACAACCCTTGTTTGAGAAAACTCTCTATCCTTGGCAGACTTGAAGAAGAAAGAAATCCTTAAAAGGAAGAATTTAACTCTATATCCATCCATAGAGTTTTACGTCATCTAGTCTTCTTCTCATGAATTTGCCCATGAGAGGAAAATCATCATGCTAAAAGGACATTTTAGTTAGATGATCATTAGGGAGAGAAACATCTAAAAGGGTGACTTCCATATCACAAAAAAAAGGCTAGAAACCCTTGATTGATCTACAAGCTCACCACTTGGGCATTTTAAGCCAAGCTAAACCACCTAAGATGACCCCAATTAAGAAAAATCAAAACCCATTTTAACAACAGAGCATATTGATACTCTTCAGAACACACCAACACTAGTATTAATAACTGATACTTCAACACAATAATGACTATTCAAGGGACTAAACTGTGATAGGGCTGGCAGAAACTGAAATGGGTATTAAGCAATATAAGATTATTTGTTGTTTTCTTTTTAAAAAGTTTGCAAGGTTGTGGTAGTTCTTCTACAATTAGGTGAAACCCTGATCATTCACAACTGATCTTTGAACTTCATTCATCCCTAATAAGAGTGGGATATTGTTTGAGTATTAATAGTCAACATATTGAATTAGATTTTGGTGTCTTTATTTATAGCATCTGGTAAATGGGCATAACTGAAACAGAGTACCAAACACAACAAAAAATTATAGTTTAAAAAATGCATGAATACCAGACATGCTAGTAAGGTTCCTCAGTGATTGAATGTAATGCATCTGGCCATGCTCTTCTCTAGAAACTCTTCTATCACTTCCGGGAAATCCCCCTGAAATGGATCTACCCAATACAAAATTTAACCAAATACAATAAAATTAACATCTTCTATTGATTGTGTTCCAATTCATCAATGCAAAAATAAGGACATCAATGAGCCTTACCTATTTTTGAGCACAAATTCAACCCCTGTATAGTGTGTCCAATGCATGAACAATGTCTTGACCATAGAGGTGGTCAGTTATCTTTTGTTTGAATTATTTTTCATGGAAAATTTTCCCTCTTTCCAATTTGAAATATTTTTTAATTTCCCTCTCTTTCTAATTTTTATTTGTGTGACTAATTATTTAGTCATTTATAGTTGTGTTTTTTACCCACCATCAAATTAGTCATTTATTTAGTCATTTATAGCTGTGTTGCAAAAAATGACTAGAATTTAATCATTTTTAGTTGTCATGACTAAAAGTTTTAGTCACATAGTCATTTATTTGCCAAAATTCTACTAGTGGAGGTCACCAAAATGTTGACGCATTTTCCTCTGTCCAAAGTCAAATAGTTCACCTTGAAAATCTCCTAGATATTCCCTAGAATATAGCACTACAAGCCTTTATCCTTCAAATCCTCATGCTCTACCTTGCAAAAATCCCTAAAATCTCATTTGAAGAATCCTTGCAAAAAACCCAGAAAAACCCAAAAATCCTTAATCTTCAAATGCCTTCCTTCACAGGGATTTCCCATCTGCATACTTAGTCATTTTGGCATGGATATCCTGATGATGCCATTCAGATCTTAGCTAACATCCCAGATCTTTCATAATATCCATGTCCCTTGTGAATGTCCCAATGATGTCATCTAGATCCCCTCCCCAAATAAATGCATATGACGATGATGTCATTTGGACATTCCGCCCCCAGTATATTATCCTACATTCATAAAGCATCCTGATGACATCATCCAGATCTCCTCTTCAACGAAGCACTTCATGTCGATGACATCATCAGGATATTCACATAAAGAAGCATCTAGATATTAAGTTAATATCCAGATATCAAGTTAACATCCATGCAGATGACGACCCCTCCATGCTGCAAAGGAAAATTTGATGGGTGCATTAGGATATCGCATGCCCACAGACCGTCTAAAGTTGATATCACAATCCTTCCATGTGGCTCCAAAATAATGACAAGTGTAAAATATATCAGGTGCCCATGGCCACAGCTTTTAAGATCGAATGGTAGCACAATGTCGCAGGTGAATCTTTCTTACAGGGAAGATCCTATCCGCAGCCGCAAGATGATGACACGTGGACATCCATATGCTAGTTGACCACAACTTTGACCATGGATATATCCCTCATCCTGAGGAATTTCTATATGATCCAAAAGGAAAAAGTGCTAGAATTTCCTCCTCTTTCATTTTTTGGGGTTTTTTTGGGGGGGGGCTATTCTCACTTTCAAAATATGATCCAAATATCATGATCTAGATATGAATTTACACATCTAGATATTAGGGTAGTTGTCAACTGAGGATGAATATATAGGCTCAGCTAACAAGACATCTCAGTGACTAACTTGAAGTGTTGCAGAGGTAGATATTTCACATTGATTCAAGTTGGTGAGCTCTACAAATGAAATTCAAGAAGGATGGCATGATTCTTCAATGCGAGGGTACTTCGGTGGCTCGATAGCAGATCTTTCTATGGTCAGTGATGAATTTTGGGTTCTCTTCTTCAATGCTCTATCCTCTCTTGAGTGTGGGCAGCCATTCCTAGTGTTATAGGTCTACTAGAGGCATGGGTTATGTTCCCATCGCCATTTGTTTCTAACTATGCATTGATGACTGCATTGGTGTCCTTGGGTCCCATGGACCTACCTTAACTCTCTCTATGCAAGAATTTGATATAAAAAACATTTTAATCTTTAGTAGAAGTAGGAGTTAGTAATTTCTAGGTTGTTATGCTACCGAATTTCTTGTAGTCAGACCTCTTAGTACAATTACAAGATTATCAAAATGTGACTCACTGTGCCTATAGCTTGGCCTCTATTGTCTTCTAGTTAATCCACCAATGAATGTAATTGGTTGTATTATTCTTTTCCTACTATAAGTTATTTTACATTGTAATAGTTTATGGCCTTCATGATCAATATATCATGCATAACATCTTGCCTCTTTTATGCTTTGGTTTCTATGTTTTACTTGAAGTTGTGATCTATTCTGTGAGTAAAATGGTTCCTCAGTAGGTTAGACCTTCATCCCAAAACCTCAATCAATCCTATAAGTCTGTGTGAACCTCCCTTTATGATTGAGATCATTGTTGTGTCTCTTCCAGGATTACTATTGCTTATTAAATCTAGTGTATCACCTCTATTTTCATTTAGTTTCTTCCTAACCCTTTTCCCCTGCAACATTAGCACTAGGTTTGGATAGTTTTCTCTAAGCATTAGGCTTAGAATGAGGAACCAACCTTCTTTGGAGGTCTGATCTCAACTTGCAAGGTCCCACACCTTGAGATCATTCCCATTGTGTCATTAGAATGCTTGGACTCTCTCCAAACTAGGTGCAATTCTATGTGACAACAATTAGCATAAAGGGTCAAAGCAGTGAAAGGAATCCCTCGTAGGTTGAGGGTAAGGCCAAGGCTAGAAATGATCCTAAAAACACACTAGAGCATGGACACCAAAGTGAGTATTAAACATAGTGTGAAATTATTGGTAAGCACAATTTTTTATGTTACATTTAGCCCCCACTTTAGTGGGCATATGCAGTACGTGCATATGCATGCTAAAGTACAAAAATTGTTAGCTACCGTTGCATCAAAAGATTGATCTATTAATGCACAATACAACCACTTGACTTAACAAGCACGAGAGGCGGTTAAGCCCTTGTCGCAAATCACTGTAGTGCAGTGCTAAACAAGGAGACCAAGGGTCACACCTTGCAACAATCCCCCCCCAACAAACCCGTGATCTCAGCTCTGATACCAATTTTTAGCTGTTGTTGCACAAAAAGATCGACCTATTAATGCCCGATACAACCAATTGGCTTAACAAGCATGGGAGGCAGTTAAGCCCTTGTCGCAAATCACCGCAGCACAACGCTGAACAAGGAGACCAAGGGTCACACCTTGCAACAAAAATGTAGTATTGAAAGTAAATAAATAGGAAAAGGATACCAAAAAGGATACTGTAAAGGACACAACTTTTCTCCAAGTGATTGAATGGAGCCCCTAGCTTAGGAACTTGCAATACCATAGTGTTAGGGACTGCATCCTACAAAACCACTTGTTACGAAAGCAAAATCATCTTGCAGGGCAAAAAGGGTGCATTAGTCAAAAAAAATCTAATGGGAAATTAGAGGATATGGTTGATCTAGAGTGAAAAATGAGGGTAGATATGTGCCCCCTATTTTTCTTGCTAATTTGGATGTAGAAATAGGGTAGAAATCTATTGGTTCAATTTTCTAAAAAAGTGGTGAAAAAGCTTTCGGTAGGGTTATTTTTGTAAAATAACACCACGAAAAACTATGATAGAATAAAGGGTGGAATTAGGATTCTGAGGCAATGAATGATGTGAAAATCAAAGTTCATAGGCCCAAGTTATGAAGGTTTGCGTGAAGATTGCTACAAGAAAATAGTGAAATTATTTAAAAATTAACATAAATAGTAAGAGGATTTTTCACTATTACTATTCATTTGTAATTTCTAATTTGGTAGAATCTGGAATATTTAAAGCACCTTGGATCACAAACATGCCTTGATGACAAGCTTTCTGAGCATGTAGGCTAGATGCACTGAGGGAGTGCATGGAGTAGGGCATAAGCATGCAAGAGGTGAGTCAAAATTTTGAATTTAGTTGCATTTATTACCTTGTTTTGTGTCTTGAAAGACAAATCACAGCACTAGCATCTTATTAGCATGCTAGCATTTGCAAGATGTGTTGGTGTCTTTAGGATGCACCAGCATCCAAAATGGGTGCTAGGGTTCATAAAAAGCACTAGCGTCTAGGCACTTAGGTCCAAGCACTTACTAAAATTTTAGAATTTTCTAAAAAAATTATTCAATCTAATGATATAGTATTGATGATGTTTATGATGTGGTTGTAGAGGCCTTTGACAATATGAGATTAGACTAGTGGACACATCTAGATATTATTGCATAACTGTGTGAGCATGCTTACAACTGTGGAGGTCAGTCATCTTCACGATGTCGAGCTCTAGTGGGTGTATAGTACTATGCACACTAAGAGATTTCATGATAGCATGTTGATGGTGCTTGTGGAGTAGTGGGATGCTAATACCTCTAGCTTTCACCTACTAATTGGAGAGATGATAGTTACTTTGGAGGATGTTTACTAGATCCTTCAGCTACCAATGTGAAGTTGCACTATGATGATCATTGAGAAGAGGGTAATTGCCTATGTCCAAAGGGATAGACTTACTGTCTAGGCCAGACCATGCCTACCGATCTCTTAGGTCATATCCATATCAGTTGACTGGAGCAGGGCATAGTGGTCACACCACTAATTCACCACATTATGATCGCTACCGTCACCCTATGTATTACATAGGATGGGCAAGGCACTCACCTTTGTGGTGGCCTCGTCCATACTATTAGGGCAATGGAGGATCACAGGACAATATTCTCATGGGGATGCAACATGGTCACCATCTGTACCATGATTTAAGGTGATATATGCATTACAAGGCATAGAGCTTGATGACCTACACACTTCTTCAGGTGTGGGCATTCAAGCACATTATGTGCACACATGGCCTACAGGATTCCCGATAGATGTAGTTTGGTTAGCCCCATGAGCACACACCTACATCTTGAGGAGGTCATGGTACTTAGGTGGCTGTTATGTAGTAAAATGTCCCCCTAGGATTTTTACCTCCTAAGTTTAGCTCCCAGGTCCCTTAATTTTAATCATGCATCTTAGAAATGAATCCCAAAGCAAAATTCCCCAAAACCCATGACAAATAGGACTTAGGAGACATCTTGGAACTTAGTCCAGCCCTAAAATAGGTCCCTAGACAAGGGCACCCATGCCCTTGTCTTTCCCTATTTTGTCAGGGTCCCAAATTTGAATGTCGGTTGGTGACCGTTAAAAGGTTTCCATTGTTGGCATCTTAAGTTTGAATTATGAAATCTTAGTGGGAAAGCATAGATAATCATGTTTAGGACTTCATTTTACAACTAGATGGATATTACGAACTTGTGATCTTATGCTAAGGATACTCAAGGCTTTCATTGTGTTGCAGAGAAGTATTGTGTTGTGTTTGTTTATGTTTGTTGTAGATTTGTCTTCATCAATCCATCTCCTCATGGCGTGAAACATCTTCATCTCCCCGTGACAGCTTCACCTCTAAAGTGACATTTACTTTGTGTTTCAATCATTTATCATATCATTTCTTTTGCCTCTATTCTACAAGGACACACACTCTTTATCTAACGGTGTTGGAAGGCTTGAATGACATACTGAGGCTTGATTGAGGCAAGCTCCTAAACACCACAACCCCCAACCTCTCTCTTCTGATTACAGGTTACAGGTGCCAGATTATGTGGAGAGGAGTTGTAGGAGGTTAGAGTAGAGTAGGAAGAATCCATATCCAGAGAAAATGATAGAAAAGAACCCTAAAAGGACAAGGGCACCTGCTCTTTTGTCCCTAGTTTCTACATTGTCAAGAATCTCTGAAGTGGTTGTAGTCTGTAGAAGAAAATATCATGAAGCCCTAAAAAAAGTACAACATTGGACAAGGGCACCCGCTCTTTTGTCCCAACATTTCCACCTTCTGAAACCTAAAATCTGGTATGTCTCTAATCTACATTTAATGTCTTCTTGTGTGAACATTTGTTGAGTTTCATCCATTTGTTTATGATTTTTCATAATTAGGGTTTTAAGCACTCTGACTATCACAACAAATCGTAATCTATCCTACATCAACACCAATATCTGAACACAATCTCTTAAGCCAAATGGCTTCCTTGCAAGCATGAGTTTCTGCCATGTACTCAGCTTCTGTCATGGACAAAGTAACCATAGGTTGTCACTTACTCATCCAACTAATTGCACTACCAAACATTGTGAACACATATGCACTGGAGGATCTCCTGCTGTCAATGTCACCTGCCCAATCAAAATCAACAAATCCACAAATACAAACTAAATGCAAAGGTCCTGTAGAATTACCATGATAGCATATGGAATACTCAAAAGAACCCATCAAATATCTGAACACTCGCTTAATAGCATCTCAATGTACCTATCCAAGATTATCCATAAATCGACTAAGGACTCCCACTGCTTGGGCAATGTCTGGTCTTGTGTAGACCATAGCATACATCAAACTACCAACAACACTAGTATAAGGTACTCTGCTCATGTCTTCCAACTCACTAGGAGATTTTGGACAATCATTAACAAACAAATTTGTCCCCAAAGAAACAAGAACACATAATGGTCTACAATCTACCAGGCTGAACCTATCCAACACGGTCTTCACATACTTACTCTGGCTTAACTAAAGTTTTCTGTTAGCTCTGTCTCTTCTGATTTCCATTCCCAGAATGTACCTGGCTGCCCCAAGATTTTTCATCTCAAACTATGCTAACAACTGAGACTTCAAATCAAAAATCATATTCTTACCATTCCCAATTAATAGCATATCGTCAACATACAATGCAATATGGAGAATGCAATCATTGTCAAATTTGTAATACACACAATGATCTAATTTTGATCTCAGATATCCAATTGACAACACAAAGGCATCAAACTTCAAGTACCACATCCTAAGAGACTACTTTAAACTATACAAAGACTTCTTTAACTTGCAAACCAATTTTTTTACCTTTCTCTATGTAATGCTCTGGCTGTGACATGTAAATCTCTTCATCCAAATCACCATGAAGGAAAGTTGTCTTCACATCCATCTATTCTACCTCTAAGTCATAAGCAGCTACAAGAGATAATAGAAATACAATGGATGTCAGCTTTGCAACAGAAGAGAAAATTTCACCATAATCAATTCCCTCCACTTGTGAATACCCCTTTGCAACCAATCTAGTCTTGTACTTTTCAACACTGCCATCTGCACTAAATTTCTTCTTGAACACTCATTTGCATCCAACAAGTTTTCATCCTTTAGGCAAAGGCACCAAGTCCCATGTTTTATTCTTCTCCAAAGAAGCCATCTCATCTTCCATGGCCTCCTTCTAGGAACCTGCATCTTTCATGCCCATAGCCTCTTTCACAGTTCTAGGCTCATTAATGTTAGTAAGTAAAGCAAAAGCATAACTAGAATCAAGTAATGAATAACCAAACCTATCAAGTTGCTTTCTCATTCATGTAGACCTCCTCAATGGCTGAGGTTGAGGTTTTGCTTCTTCTTCTAAGCTTTCAAAGCTGCTAGAGCTCTCCTGATCACCAGGTCTCACAGGGTCTGTCGGTTCAGTCTTCTCAAGGGTAGAAGGAAACTGAACCACATCTTTCTTTTTTGTCTGTTTTAGCTATAGAACAATGAAAGAAGGTGTTAGCTCTCTGAAGATAACACTTCTTCTATACAACACTTTTTTAGCCATAGGATCCCAAAGATTGTATCATTTCACACCGACACCATAGCCAATGAAAATACACTTAACAGCCTTGTTCTCTAATTTAGATCATTTCTCCCTAGGCACATGTGCATATGCCTCACAACCAAAAACATGAAGATGCCTAATTGAAGGCTTCTTACCAGACCACACCTCCATGGGTGTCTTACCAACAAGAGCTGATGTTGGAGACCTATTTACTAGGTAGCAAGCAATGGCAACAGCTTCAGCCCAAAACTTTTGTTCAAGGTTTGCTCCACTAAGCATACTCCTAGACTTCTCCATTAATGTCTTGTTCATCCTCTCTATAACTCCATTTTACTGCGGGGTGTATGGAGTTGTCTTATGTCTTTCAATCCCTTTCTCTTTACAAAACTTATCGAACTCTATCAAACAAAACTCACTACCGTTGTCAGTTCTCAAACACTTAATCTTTTTACTAGTCTAATTTTCAGCAAAGGCTTTAAACTCTTTAAACCGACTAAAGACTTCAGTCTTTCTTCTAATAAAATAAACCCATGTCCTACTATAATCTTCTATGAAAGATACAAAATATACAGATTTGGAAATCAAAGGAACATTAACAGGACCAAACACATCAGAATAAATAAGATCCAATACACTAAAAGACTTGTGAGAACTAGAGTAAAACTGAACATGGTTTTTGCTTTCCATATACACAATGTTCATAAAAGTTAAACTTGAGATTACAATCATTTAACCCCTCAATGAGGTTTTTATTTTTTAGGGTTCTAAGACCCTTCTCACCAATGTGACCATATCTCAAATGCCATAACATAGTCTTTTCAGTAGGAATCTTAACTTCCAAAGCATGTGCACTACCATCAGAATGTGTTACAACAGATTTCTTCACTGCTTGTTTAGATGGTGGGAATGAAGTGACTACAACTCTTTTCTTCGAGTCAAAATAACTATTGCACTGTGAAGTGCATGCCTCTAACTGAAATAGAGACCTCTCCAAGTACCCTTCGCAAAAATCATAGATCCTCTAGTCATCTTGCATCCATCCTTTGAAAAGACAACCTACACACCTACATCATTCAACATACTTACAGAAAGCAGGTTTTGTGCCAAGCCTAGGATGTGGATAACCCTAGTGATCCCCTTCACTCGTCCATCAAGGAATCAGATTGAGACTCTTCCATGACCAACAATCTTTAGATGAGAGTTGTCACCCAGGTACACTCTTCCACCATCAAACTCTCCATACTTCATGAACCAGCTTCAATGTGAGGTCATGTGGAATGATGTACTAGAATCTATCAACCACACATCATCAGATGCATGGGTGGCTAGGGCTACGATGAAAGCATCACCATCATCTTGTGACTTGTCAGAATCTGAATCTGGGGTAGTCTTCTTTTTCTTTTTCCTTTCCTCTTTGCATTCCCTTCAAAAATGCCTAGATTTGCCACAATTCCAACAGAGAGCCTTGGACTTTCCAGGAGATTTGGATCTCCCATGGGATTTGGATCTACCCTTTTCACCTTTTTTGTCCTTCTTCTTCCCTTTCTCTTTGGGTCTTCCACGAACCACAATAGCCTCTTTGGCTGACTCAAATGTCTTTATCTGCATTTCTTTAGATAACAACGAAGATACCACGTCTTCTATCTTGAAGGTGGTAGTGGTGCTTTTGATGGCCATGACAAGATGATTCCACGAATCTAGCAAAGAACAATGTAGGGTCATACACCAATCCTCCTCCTCCATTTTCACACCCACAGATGTCAACTATGCAACAATCATGTTGAAAACATTCATATGGTCCGCAACAGATCCTCCATCTTACATATTTAGAGAAAACAACTTCTTTTTCAAAAAAAGCTTGTTCACCAAGGACTTGGCCTCATAAACATCACCCAGCTTCTTCCAAAGGTCTTTCATGCTCTTCTCCTCATGGACATTCAATAGGATAGAGTCAGCTAGATAGAGTCTTATGAGACCCTTAGCTTTCTGATCTTTGAGGTCCCAATCAACTTGTGACATTCTCATAGGTTTTACACCGAATACGGTTTCCCATAGGTCATGATCAACAAGTAGATCTTCCATCTTGAGTTTCCACAACTTGAAATTAGTGCCATTGAATTTGTCCACCTCTAATCTTCTAGATGTGGTTGCCATCTCCTTCCTAAATCAAGATATAGAATACTCTACACAAACTCTCACTCAACCTAAGATTAGCTCAAAAAACCCCTACCCAGCAGCTAGAACCAAAACTAGCCAGGCTCTGATACCAACTAAAAAGAAGCTAGGTGTGTAGAAATTGCTTCCTAGACTAATCTAATGAGGAGAGATGAGTGCAAATTCTTTTTAATCCTTACAATTACAGATTATGTTAACCCACTAATAGAGATATTGTAGCAAACACATACACAAGAATGTAAGACAGAAGAAGAGAGACACAAGATATACATGGGGAAAACCCTTACGGGTGAAAAACCCCACACTCTAAAACACAACTCAAATGTATTCCGTAAACAATGAAGGTTACAATACAGTCACAGAGCCAATGCTCTTGTAGGAGTTTTTGACACTTATATTTGGACATGATTCGGTAGCATAATAGTACCTGTCAATCACATAATGCATCACCTCTCCAAAGCACCTATTTATAAAGAACATACAAGGCAAAAATGGCTTCACATTGAGATGGGCATCCAACATGGCCTCATGGCCCAAAACCCATGCCTATGGACACTTGTCCAATACTGTAGGGTGTTCCTGACACTTGTCAAGTCACCCCATCCCAAAGAGGTCACCTATTTCCAAAATGGACAATGACAGATGCTCTTACAACTCTTACAACCGTCATAGAATCTGTCATAGCTGTCATAACTTACAGCTGTAAGAGAATCTATCATACATAGGCTATAAATAGCATATTCTCTTACAACATGTCATAACCCACCTTGGGACACCCAAAGATGCCTTCCTTCAGGATGCTTCTTGACACATGTCCTCACCTGTCATAGATTCTTCTATTTTTTACTCTTACATGTCATAACTTTGTCATAGGAATATGTCATGACCGTTTTGGTCAATATTCCCTTACACATTGTCCAAGATGCTGACAAATGGTAAAATATTCTTACCACTAAGTGGGATTCCTATCTCCTCATGTGAGGACAAATTTACATGTGGTCATATGCCATGTAGGATGACACATCACTGTGCCAACTCCCACAAGATGACAACATAGGATTTACATCCTAACTATACAATAGGCAATAAATAAATAAATACAATGAAATAATACAAGGAATTACCAAGGTTGAGACACCTTAATTCCCAACAAAAGGAGGATCTAATTAAACTATCAATCATATCAACAAACCCTCTTTTTCTACATAACATTTTTAGTGAACCTATGTTTCTACTGAATTTGCACCTTACTGAGTTTTTTACATCAGATTTGCATTCATAGATTTCATTCTCATCATCATACATTTGAAAAACTTACAAAAAAATAGAAAATTTTGAAAAAAACAAAAAAATTGGCATTTTTATCTTGCATAATTTGCACTTTTTTCATTGCATTTCATCTAAATTATTTAAAATTATTATATTTACATCAGATCTGAGATAAATTGCAGCATTTCATATTTTCATTGTCATTTACCTTACATTTGCATCTCTCATTTGTTAGGGTTTGCTTGAAATTTTACATTTTTCATATAACTAGTAATTTCAAAAGCTAGGGTTAGAAATTAAAACCTTGTTTCAGATTTTATTACTCATTTTCACATTCATTCAAATCTGATTTTGGACTGTAGTATTTCATCATAGTACATTTTTGCATCTACATTTCAAATTTTGCATTTACACATTGTGTAATTCAACAAAAAGAGGCATATTCATTCATCCTTCTTAAAATTTCACTTGCATTGAGCATTGTAGGATTCTTGCATCATTTTCAAATCTGATCTGAATTAATTTCACATATTAAATATGATTAGATTCCATCCATTCATCATTTTGCATACTTTCATACCCTAATTTCACTATTAGGGTTTCAAAAATTCTTGCATTTTCACTACATTTTGGTTAATCTTTCATCTAGTATTGCAAAGATTGGTGTGCTGTGACAAATTTTACTGCATTATTGGACTAATAAAAAGTTTTTAATTTTCTGCTCCTCATCATTATCCTAATTTCATCACATATTTTGTACATTTGCATTGAAAAAAGTGAAAAAAGTTGAGCATTTTTAGTGCATAAACAAGCATAGATTGGTGGTTTCATTGCATTCACCTCAAACATATTGCATTTCAGATCTTGCACTCATATTAAAACATACATCCATTGGTCATTCTAAAATTTTGCATCAATTCATAGCATTTTGAGGAAATTGGCATATTTTTAAATACACATTATATATTTCAACACTAGGTGTTTAAACAATTTATTCATGCATTTTTTTGTTCAAAAATTTTAAAATCATCAATTGGGCATTGTTGTGTTGTACTCTTTCCTCCTATCCACTTTGCTTGTTGTGGACTCTATGTGTATTCTTACCCATTTCCATTAAACACGTGTTTTAGGTGTGAAATAGTCTCTCATCTATGGCTTTTCATCGTAAAAACAATGCTATGGTACCTCCTTGCCCTGATAGGAAAAGGAAGACCCCTAAACCTAAAATAGCATTTGGACCAAACATTAGAACACAAAAAGATATTGAAGGTCCTCTCTACATCACTATTAACATTATGGGCACTCTAGAAAGGGAAGCCCTTGTTGATCCAAATTGTATTATCAACATTGCTATAGAAGAGTTCCTTTACACACACAAACTTATACAAGAAACTTATGAACCTATTGACATGATGATAAAAACATAGAATGGAACTTTCATCCCAACCATAGAGAAGATTTCTTTGATGATTAAACTACTTGATAAAGCATTAGAACAAACCTTTGACATTATTCTGATATCTGACCTCTTCCATGTAAAACTAGGTCCCTTCAACACTTCACCAATGCTTAAAATTTCCTCACCGTGGGTCCATACAAACTATTTCCCATAGTCTATGGCAACCTAAGGTGACTTGGAAAAACATCATCCTCGACTACTTTTGGTTGGAACCTATAGAAGAACCTAAGCTTAGAACAAACCTAACCTTCTTAGGATATCGACGTGACAAAGCACATTTACTTTCTAGATTGGTTGGTCCCCCTATTCAACAAACAACACCTAAAGAGAAACATATACTACATGAACCCCCTAGACCGAAAGGAAAAGGGGTATATGTTGAGGTTCCTCATTCATCATCCCTACAAGGATCAGGAAAACTCATAGAAAATAATACCATCCATCACCACAAGTTAATCACGCATGTGACTCCTTTGAGATACAAAAACCTACAGAAAAACATGAGATTTCTTTTGGAGATATAAGCAATAAAACAAAAAGAAATCAACAAGCCTTAGCTCGAAGCAATATATCACCTCAACAAGAAAACATTGAACCTAAAACTGAAAAAGACAAGGAAGAGCCTAAGGTTGACAAGGTAAAGAATAAGGAATCTGAATGGGCACTTGTCCCTTATGTTCCTCTTTCCTCCGGCATTTGAGATTGGGAGGAGGATGCTTCTCTCGATGACAACCGCTAGTTTAGTTATATGCACAGGTAAGTATTTCTAACCCTATTGGTCACCTTTGTCATATCATACCTATGTTCACTTACATGACCTTCTCTTATGTGTTGTGTTCCCCTCGTGATGTGTTATGTGTTGTTTATATCTCCTAAGATGACCCTTGATACTCTTGTAAGGTCAAGGATACTGAGAGACCACCTCTGTTGTGACCATTCTTCTATTTGTATCATCATTCTTCTATCTTGCCTCTCCTCTATTTTATTGTTGTTTGTCATGCCTTAGTGGTATAGCATTGTGATTGATGACCTGGGGGCATCCTCCTACATCATGTTCCTAAGGCACTTGTTCTCCTCTCTCATTTTATTGTTTACCTTCCTCTAGTGATTCTGCCTAGTTGGTGAATGATGAAAATAAATAAATACTAATACAGACCATGTGTCCCTTTAGCAAGAAAGAAAAAATGGGCCTAGTCAATACATGACAACGGGGTTGATACATATATATCTAATTATTGACTAGTAGAATCACTTTGTGTGATGTATCATCTTGTGGCATTTCTTGTGACTAACATTTTTACAATCCACTCAATCTTCTCTTGTACACTTTGATTGGTATCTCACCTTGTTGCTACACTCAGTTTTGAGGTACCTGCCGTATAGCTCAACGATTATACTTAGCTTTGAATCTGCAGTATAGCCGTGGTCCTTGATGTGACTATTTTCATGCATAGCTTTTATCATGTCATATGGTTGTTGTCTTATCTTAGCAAATCAAATCAATGTGTTTGTGGGAACACATGGTGATCATGAGCACATGTTGTCTTATCTTAGTAGAGTAAGATTTTCTAACCATCTTGTTATCTTATATTTGCATATCAAATCAATGTGTTTGTAGGAAAATTTGGCAATCATGAGCACATGTTGCCTTGGGGGCATGGACTTTGCGAGAGCTCTTGTTCCCTTGTGTGTTTCTGTCTACCTTAATATGCTTGATATAGGTACACGACATCAACCACATTAAGGTGGGGGCATATTTATGGTAATATGTGTAGCACATTTCACAGTTGTGTATATTGTCTTTTCATTGATGACAAAAATGATGGTCTTTCTTAGTGACATAGTCCTCATGGTAATGACACAGTGACATGGTCTTCATGGTATTGACATCAGTTCAGTGGTTCTTCATGGTATTGACATCAGTGACACATCAGTGTTAATCTTGTGTGAAGTTGTTGTTCTGTGACTTAGTCATTTCAGTGGTTCTTCATGGTATTGACATCAGTGACACATCAGTGTTGATCCTATGTGAAGTTGTTCTGACTTAGTCATTTCAGTAGATGACATTCATTGCATTTTATCAATATTGAATCAGGGGAAGGGCTTGTGTCATTTGATATAAGTTAATATGCATTATATTAACTTCATTTAACTTGGCTTCATGACAGTGGCAGATCAGTTGAAGTTTGGTTTACAATTCAGTGCTAAAAATATGTTGAGGTTTAGAATAACTTAAGTGGTAAATGTGGTTTACTTAACACTTAACAAGTCTTAAATTTTGTGCTCAACACTTATCCTTCCTAACCTTACTACCTGTCATAATACTTTGCACTTTATGTTATAACTTTGAGGTGACCGGTGACAGCAGGTTCTTTCCAAGTGTTGACCGGTTGGAGGCATCGTTAGTCGTTGTGTGGTAAGTTGCTTTAAGCCTGATCTCCTAGCAAAGTCGGTGATCATATGTTGTTTTAAAAGGCATCCAATCCAACGAACAAGATTTAAAACAGAAATGACGGGCACCGCAGATCGAAGGGTTATGTTTTAAATAGAAAGTTTATTCAAACGGTCAGTTCACTCCTTTAAACTTGACGTCCTCCATTGTTCAAAAAGGCAATAAAGGATGTTATTCCTTACATCTCTCACCGAAGATGAAGAGACACTAAAATTGGATTTATTTGGTGAAAGAAAGAGTGACATTAAGAATGTTTCTAATTGAGAAGAAGATGAAAAAGCAGAATTCTTCGAAGGGGATTCATTTTTTCTTGTTTTGTTTTTTTGATTTTGATGAGAGAATATGATTAGATTGAGAAAAAATATGATGTTGAAGTTGAACCGATTTTTGAAGATTTTGTTTTGATGGAAGTTTATTTTGTATAAAGAGAGATTTTGTATTGCAGGTGGATTATCATTGCAGATAAGGGGATGATCTTGATGAGTGTGAAAATATTTTTCAGAGCATGAGAAAATAAGTTGATTTTGAGTTGAAGAGTTTGAGAGAGAGTTTTTTTTTAGGATGAGAGAGATTTCTTGAGAAGATGAAATATTTTATTATAAGATGAATTTTTGCAGGTATGATGGTGCAATCTAGATTGAAAGGTTTTTATGATTGAAGAGCAGAGCATTAATTTTTGTTGATAGGATGATGCAATCAAGATTGAAGTTTTGAAAGATAATCATTTTCAAAGAAGGTTAACTTTTCAATTTTGCAGTCAGAGATTTTATAATATTGTGAATTGATTTTGGAATTGTGTTGCAGAGGAAACATACATTTATTTATTTTTTTTAAAAGGGAGAAATAAGGTATTGTGATTATTGAAATAGGGAAATCCCCTGATTTGTTCTTTTCATTGAATGTTGATGTTGTAATGTCAGTGAGACATGCAGAGAAGTACAATATGCCAGTGAGGCAGAATTGTAATGTCAGTGAGACAATTGTAATCAGAATTTTGTGTTAAGCTAGTGAGGCAGTTGAGTGGTTTTTATACCCCAGGAGGGTTTTCCACTCGGGAAATTTCTTGTGTCAAGTTTTGTTTTGATACTCTGCATATTTTCTTTGTTCTATCTGAAGAATTCTACAATTGTGAATTTAAATTAAGAAAAGGAGTAAAAAAAGTGTTAAAATTGTTAACAACACTGATTCACCCCCCCTCTCAGTGTTGAGTGTATTCCTACAATTGGTATCAGAGCTTGGTACCCTGTCAAAGCTTAATCAGCTTGGGTAGATCATATTTCTGGAATACTTATCATGGCAAGTCAAGAAGGTTAATCTAGTTATAAAGCACCTGTGTTTGATGGTTCTAACTATGCTTTTTGGAAATTCAGGATGGAGTCATATTTATCATCTCTGGGGTATGATGTGTATGCTGCCATTGTTACTGCATATACTGCTACAAATCCTCCTAGCATAGCTGATGAGAAAAGGGCATATGAAAATAATGCTAAGGCTAAAAATGCATTATGTTGTGGTCTTACCAATGACATACTTGTCAAAATCATGGAGTGTAAAACAGCCAAGGAAATATGGGACAAACTGTCTAATATTTATCAAGGAGATGATAAAATCAAAGAAGCAAAACTGCAATCCTACAGAGCCAAATTTGAAAGTCTTAGAATGAGTGATGATGAGAAAGTGGCAGAATATCTTCTAAGGGTCCAATAATTTGTAAATGCTATCAGAGGACTTGGTGATACACTGGAAGAGAAGATAGTTGTTACAAAAGTCTTAAGGACTTTAAATCCAAAATATGAATCCAAAGTGTCTGCAGTTGAAGAAAGAGACTTAAGCAAAGTTACCTTTGATGAACTTCATGGCACTTTCACAGCTTATGAGATGAGAATTAGTAATGACATACCTTCAAGCAAAGAAGCTGCTTTCAAATCAGTCAGAAAAGAAAAGGAGATTTCTGATTCAGAAGATTTGGATGATGATCAAGAAATATCTCTTGCAAGCAAGTTGAAGAAGGGATCTGTTGGTAAGTACAAAGGTAAGCTTCCATTCAAATTTTTTGAGTGTGGAAAGATTGGACACTATGCAGCTCAGTGTCCTTACAAAGACCTAGACAGTGATGAAGATGAAAACAAGAAGCAATTTAAAAAGAAACAGTTTGTTTCTAGAAGGAAAAATAATTTCAGAAAGAAAAGAAGTTTGTTCATAAAAAATGTTGATATGTCTGAAAGTGATTCAGATGATTTTCTTGATGAAAATGCATAGACTTTATTTATGGCTATTCTAAATGAAGTTCAAAATGAAAAATGTGAGGAACAATCAAACAGTTGTGAAGCTGTTATTGATTTTGAAGGAGAATTGATGTGTGCATTAAGTCAAGTCAAGAAACTTAAAAAGGAAATCATTGCACAAAGAAGTCAGTTTAAAAAAGAAAATGATATCATGAATAACAAGTTAACTTGTTATGAGAAACAGATTACTAATCTAATTCTTTCTCTTGAAGAAAGTAAGAAAATTATTGATGATAAAGACAAAGAGTTGAATAACAAGGACAAGGAATGTCATACACTTGAAGCTAAAATTGTTAGTCTGAGAAGAAGACTTGATATGTGCAGAAGTAGTGATAAACTTGATGATCTTCTTGATAGACAAAAAGGATTCAAAGATAAATCAGGTCTTGGATTTGAAGAGGGACAATGTTCTCAAAAGGCTAGTACAAAAGGCAAATCAATCATAACGACAACAAACTACAACAGAAGTGATACTTTCAGGTATAATGCTCACTTTACTGGATATTGTTTTTGTTGCAACAGGTTTGGACACAAAGCCAGTGAATGCAGATTTGGAGTCAGAAGAGAAATGCATTTATTTCCAAGGAATCCATTCATGTTCTTAAGAAGCTTGAAGTGTCACAATTGTAAAAATTTTGGGCATATTGCCAAATTCTGTAGACCTTCATTGCAAATGCAGCAAACAACAAGAAATACTGTTTCAGGTTTGTCTTCTTTGGGTTCTGAAAAGAAATTGCTTGTTTGGAAACCTAAGGTAATCAATAAGAGCTTTGATGTTATGATTGCACAAGCTGCTTTTCATGCCAAAAAGAAGGAACAGTGGGTGATTGACAGTGGTTGCTCTAACCACATGACAGGGGACAAAGATAAGTTTGTTAAGTTTGAAGACATTAATGAAGGTTCTGTTATGTTTGGAAATAATGATTGCATTATGATCAGAGGCAAAGGTACAATTCTTCTTGATGATGAAACACCACTACATGATGTGTATTTTGTAGAAGGACTGAAGCACAACCTGTTAAGTGTTAGTCAAATATGTGACAATGGTTTTAATGTGGTTTTTGATGCACATGGATGTGAGATTAAAAAGAAATTAGGTAAGGTTATTGCAACAGGTCTAAGGACTAGTGGTAACATCTACAATCTTCATAACTCAGAAACTAAAAGTGTTGATAGCCATATCTGTTTCATGGGTCAAATTGAGGAAAGCTGGTTGTGGCATAGAAGACTTGGTCATGTGAATTTTGACAATCTTGTGAGAATCAGCAGGACTCACAATGTCAGAAATATGCCTCATATTTCAAAACCAAGTAATACTATATGCAAAGAGTGTCAGCTGGGTAAGCAAACCAAAGTTAGTTTCAAGCCTAAGGAGTATTTTACTTCAAAACCTCTGCAGCTGGTACATTCAGATTTGTGTGGTCCTACAAGGACTAAAGCTTTGGGAGGAGAAAAATATTTTATGCTTTTCATTGATGACTTTTCAAGAATGACATGGGTAACATTTTTAAGGCATAAATCAAAGGCATTTGATAGATTCAAAATCTTCAAGAAGATGGTTGAAAAGGAATCTGATTTCAAGCTAAAATGTTTAAGGTCAGACAATGGAGGAGAGTACACTTCAAAGGAATTTGAAGAGTATTGTGAAAAACATGGGATAAGAAGGCAATTCTCCACTCCTAGAACTCCACAGCAAAATGGAGTAGCTGAAAGAAAAAATAGGACTGTAAAAGAGATGGCAAGAACCTTACTACATGATGCAAATCTGCCTAATGTCTATTGGAGAGAAGTTGTTCATACAGCTGTATATACCTTGAACAGAGTTCAATTAAGGGTAAAGTCAAATTATACTCCTTATGAACTTTGGTATGGTAAGTTAGCTAATGTTGGGTATTTTAAAATTTTTGGAAGTAAGTGTTACATCAAGAAAGATAATGATAGCTTATGTGGTTTTGAGTCTAGATGTGATGAAGGCATATTTCTTGGTTATTCTACACATAGCAAGGCATATAAGTGTTTTAACAATAGGCTCAAAAGAATAATTGAAAGTACTAATGTTAAGGTGGATGAGGATTTGCAACCCTGTATGCAGTTGATTCATGACAATGAAGTTGATCATCATTCACAAAAGGAAGAAGAAATTCAAGAAGAGGAAGAAGATCCTGAAAAATCTGTTGATGTTAAGACAAAGACTCTTTCAAAGACTTTTCAAAGAGATCATCCTCATGAGTTGATCATTGGGAATAAGGACAGTGGTGTGTTAACAAGAAGAGGAAAGCTTGATGTTGCACATAATCAAGCACATGTGTGTTTGATATCTGAAATGGAACCAAAGAATTATGTTGAGGCCAGCAAAGATGAAGCCTGGATTAAAGCCATGGAAGAGGAGTTAAGTCAAATAGAAAAGAACAAAACATGGGAACTTGTTCCAAGACCAGAAGGTAAGAATGTCATTGGATCAAAATGGGTGTTTAGGAATAAGCTTGATGATAAAGGTAAAGTTGTTAGAAACAAAGCCAGATTGGTTTGCAAAGGGTATTCACAAATTAAAGGTATTGACTTTGAAGAAACATTTTCTCCTGTTGCTAAATTAGAAGCTATAAGAATGTTTTTAGCTTTTTCAGTTTATAAGAATTTCAAAGTTTACCAAATGGATGTAAAATCAGCATTTCTAAATGGAGATCTTGAAGAAGAAGTCTACATGGAACAACCAGAAGGTTTTGTGAATAAAGATAATTCAGATCATGTTTATAGGTTGAAAAAGGCTCTATATGGTTTAAAGCAAGCTCCAAGGGCTTGGTATTATAGACTGGATAAGTTTCTGCAGGAACAGGGGTTCACAAAAGGAGGTGTGGACAGTAATTTGTACTATTTAATCAAAGGTGAGGATATTCTGGTTGTTGAAAGTTATGTTGATGATATCATTTTTGGTAGTAACAATGATGATATGAGTTATTCATTTCCTAACATTATGAAGTCAGAATTTGAAATGTCTATGTTGGGAGAATTGTCTTTCTTTCTTGGTCTTCAGGTATCTCAGCTTGAAAAAGGAATATTTATTTCACAAAATAAATATGCCAAAGAGATGTTAAAGAGATTTCAAATGGATGATTGCAAACCTTTGGGTACTCCTATGGAGACAGGGCATAAGCTAAGTAAAAATGATGAATCACCTGAAGTAGAACAGTCTCTGTATAGATCTATGATTGGGAGTCTTTTATATCTCACTGCTTCTAGGCCTGATATTATGCAGGCTGTTTGTTTGGTTGCAAGATTTTAAGCTTGTCCTAAACAATCACATTTGAATGCTGTTAAGAGAATCTTTAGATATATTAAGGGTACACTTGATTTTGGTTTATGGTATCCTAGACACAATGATTTTACACTTCTTGCCTATACAGATGCAGATTGGGCAGGGTGTCCTGATGACAGAAAAAGCACAAGTGGGGCAGCTTTCTTTCTGGGTGGTAGATTGGTTGCATGGCATACTAAGAAAAAAGATTGTGTTTCTCTATCTACAGCTGAAGCTGAGTACATTGCTACTTCTTCATGTTGTACATAGGTACTTTGGATGGTACAGTCACTTCTTGATATTAAGGTTGAGGTTAAAAAGCTTGTATCTATTCTTTGTGATAACACAAGTTCTATCAATATGTCAAAGAATCCTATAATGCATTCAAGAACTAAGCACATTGCTATCAGATATCATTTTTTAAGGGAAAAAGTGATTGAAAATGAAGTTGCTTTGGAATATGTGCATACTAGTGATCAATTGGCTGAAATCTTTACAAAGCCTTTGCCAAAGGAGACATTTGAAACTCTGAGACAGAGATTAGGAGTTCTGTCTCTTGTCTCTCTTCAATAGGTTACAGAGATATTAGATTCAGGGGGAGTTGTCTTCTAGATCATTTTGATGGCCTGAATCTCATTTGTACATAGTCTGTATATAGTTTTTGTACATAATTTTTATGGTTGATAGTATTACAGTATTGTGCTTTTGATCAGTGTGATGTAGAGTGTTGGTTTATGACAGTTTTATGTTTTTTTTCAGAGGATTGTATTTACAAGAACAGGACATTTTTTTTGCCTTTGACATTTTTATGTCAAAAAGGGGGAGAAATGAGTTATGGTTTTGCCATCAATGTCAAAGACAAAGGGGGAGTTTTGTAGCACATTTCACAGTTGTGTATATTGTCTTTTCATTGATGACAAAAATGATGGTCTTTCTCAGTGACATAGTCCTCATGGTAATGACACAGTGACATGGTCTTCATGGTATTGACATCAGTTCAGTGGTTCTTCATGGTATTGACATCAGTGACACATCAGTGTTAATCTTGTGTGAAGTTGTTGTTCTGTGACTTAGTCATTTCAGTGGTTCTTCATGGTATTGACATCAGTGACACATCAGTGTTGATCCTATGTGAAGTTGTTCTGACTTAGTCATTTCAGTAGATGACATTCATTGCATTTTATCAATATTGAATCAGGGGAAGGGCTTGTGTCATTTGATATAAGTTAATATGCATTATATTAACTTCATTTAACTTGGCTTCATGACAGTGGCAGATCAGTTGAAGTTTGGTTTACAATTTAGTGCTAAAAATATGTTGAGGTTTAGAATAACTGAAGTGGTAAATGTGGTTTACTTAACACTTAACAAGTCTTAAATTTTGTGCTCAACACTTATCCTTCCTAACCTTACTGCCTGTCATAATACTTTGCACTTTATGTTATAACTTTGAGGTGACCGGTGACGGTAGGTTCTTTCCAAGTGTTGACCGGTTGGAGGCATCGTTAGTCGTTGTGTGGTAAGTTGCTTTAAGCCCAATCTCCTAGCAAAGTCGGTGATCATATGTTGTTTTAAAAGGCATCCAATCCAATGAACAAGATTTAAAACAGAAATGGCGGGCACTGCAGATCGGAGGGTTATGTTTTAAATAGAAAGTTTATTCAAACGGTCAGTTCACTCCTTTAAACTTGACGTCCTCCATTGTTCAAAAAGGCAATAAAGGATGTTATTCCTTACATCTCTCACTGAAGATGAAGAGACACTAAAATTGGATTTATTTGGTGAAAGAAAGAGTGACATTAAGAATGTTTCTAATTGAGAAGAAGATGAAAAGGCAGAATTCTTCGAAGGGGATTCATTTTTTCTTGTTTTGTTTTTTTGATTTTGATGAGAGAATATGATTAGATTGAGAAAAAATATGATGTTGAAGTTGAACCGATTTTTGAAGATTTTGTTTTGATGGAAGTTTATTTTGTATAAAGAGAGATTTTGTATTGCAGGTGGATTATCATTGCAGATAAGGGGATGATCTTGATGAGTGTGAAAATGTTTTTCAGAGCATGAGAAAATAAGTTGATTTTGAGTTGAAGAGTTTTGAGAGAGAGTTTTTTTAGGATGAGAGAGATTTCTTGAGAAGATGAAAGATTTTATTATAAGATGAATTTTTGCAGGTATGATGGTGCAATCCAGATTGAAAGGTTTTTATGATTGAAGAGCAGAGCATTAATTTTTGTTGATAGGATGATGCAATCAAGATTGAAGTGTTACAGAGCAGATTGAAGTTTTGAAAGATAATCATTTTCAGAGAAGGTTAACTTTTCAATTTTGCAGTCAGAGAGTTTATAATATTGTGAATTGATTTTGGAATTGTGTTGCAGAGGAAAAATACATTTATTTGATTTTTTTTAAAAGGGAGAAATAAGGTATTGTGATTATTGAAATAGTGAAATCCCCTGATTTGTTCTTTTCATTGAATGTTGATGTTGTAATGTCAGTGAGACATGCAGAGAAGTACAATATGCCAGTGAGGCAGAATTGTAATGTCAGTGAGACAATTGTAATCAAAATTTTGTGTTAAGCCAGTGAGGCAGTTGAGTGGTTTTTATACCCCAGGAGGGTTTTCCACTCGGGAAATTTCTTGTGTCAAGTTTTGTTTTGATACTCTGCATATTTTCTTTGTTCTATCTGAAGAATTCTACAATTGTGAATTTAAATTAAGAAAAGGAGTAAAAAAAGTGTTAAAATTGTTAACAACACTGATTCACCCCCCCTCTCAGTGTTGAGTGTATTCCTACAATATGTATGATGATTTTGGTACTAACGAAGCATGTTTGTAAGCCCTCTGTAAAGGTAGGATGTTGTATCTCGAATGCAAGAACATATCTTTATTTATATTGCAAGAAAAAATCCCTCTCTGTGAGGTCGGAAAGCATATCCTTTTATCAAAGAAGCCCTCTATAGATGTAGGATAACATATCTCTTGAGCTAGTGCATATCCTTTTATTCAAAAGCCCTCTATGGAGGCAGGATGGTGTATCTCTTGAGCTAGTGTACATCCTTTTTATTTCAAAAGTCCTCTGTGGAGATGGTGTTGGATCTTGAGACTATCCTCCCTTAATTGTGTCTTTGGTGGTTGTTGTGGCATAAGCCTAACCGTCAAGTGTGTCTAAAACATGTTTGAGATGGTGGGACTTAGCAATAAGCTCCTTCCATCCCTTGTTTGTCATGTTTTATACATATAGTATGTTTTTGGCATGCTATATGGAGCTTGTGTTTTCCAAGTATCTCCTATGTGTTTTTCCCCGTGTGTGGTTTCAAGGGTGTAGTGATGAGCTCCTCCCACACTCGAGCTTTGTTTGGCATGTTTTTCCTTGTGTGTGGTTTCAAGGGTGTTGTGATGAGCTCATCCCACACTCAAGTTTTGTATGGCATGTCTTCCCCCATGTGTGGTTTCAAGGGTTTAGCAATGAGTTCCTCCCACACTCAGGTTTGGTATGGTGTGTTTTCCCCCTTGGTGTAGTTTCAAGGGTGTAGCGATGAGCTCCTCCTACATTCTAGGGTTTTATGTGTTGCAATTTTTATTTCCATGCATATATATATGAAAATGAAAATGTTATATCAGTGTATTCACCATGTTTTGCATGACTTCTCTCATGTCTTCATTGTGTTTTGTGCATCTTCAATACTATCTTCTGTTTGTCTTACATGCCTGTTACTATCTTCATTATGTTTTTCATGTCTGCAATGTGTCTTCTAGTGCTTACCTGATACTGTTGAGTACTAGTGACTCAGATTACAGGTTCAATGTTTCTTTGTTGGTTCAATGGTTTGGTTCAACCGGTTGGTTCAATGGTTTGTTGAACTGTTCATCGGTTCAATGGTTTGGTTCAACCGATTGGTTCAATGGTTCGTTGAACTATTCATTGGTTCAATGGTTTGGTTCAACCGATTGGTTCAATGGTTCGGTTCATTGGCGTCGCGGAGTCATTGGTCGTCGGCGTGGGTCACTCTGATGGAAGAACATCAGAGTGAGTATTGATATCGGCGTAGCTGGAAGATGTATCCCCGATACTTCATGTTATACCGATGGAGGGCTAGCTATCGGCAGGAGTTCAGTGTCTTATGCCGATCTCCAAGGTCTTACCGATGTGTGATGTCCATCAGCATGAGGGTGGTCATCGGCAGAGCCTGTGGTTGTGTCTCCGATTGCTTGGTGTTACCCCGATGGAGTGGTAAAGGTTGGTGAAGTCCATCGGCATGAGAATCACTATCGGTGAAGGATGTGGGTGTCACTCCGACAGCTATGTGTTACTCCGATGGAGTTGGACGTCGGTGAGAGGACATCTATCAGTTGAGCCTTGTGAAGTCTTCCTGATGGGAATGGTCTCACCGATGGTGGAGTCCCGTTTGATCGGCGTAAGGATCACTGTCAGCCCAGCTTTGAAATGTTACTCCGACTGCTTGTGGTCACTCCGATGGATGTCTTTGGCTTGGGTGTCGGCATGAGAACAACTGTCGGTCTAGCGAAGAGAATTTTTGCCAATGGTGTTGGTTACTCCAATGGGACTTACCTTGGAGTCGGGCGTCGGCGTGAGGATCCCTATCGGGCAAGCCTAGGGATGTCGCTCTAATGTCAACTGTCACCCCGATGGAAGTTGGCGAGGGGTTGGCATCGGCAGGAGGAACCTTATTGGCGAAGAAGGAAGAAGTCACTCCGACGGTTCATTAGTGGTTGATAGGCTAGGGTCATCGGCAGCAAAAGTGCCGACGGTAAACTTACTGTGTGTTCATGCATATATATAGTTGATGTGTCAGTCGACAGATGTATGTGGGACTAAAGGTCCTCACGAATATGCAAACAGTTTTGGTAGCTTTGTAACGGTTGAAAAAGAGCGATGCCAGTTGGAACGAACTGTGAAGTGCTTGTGTCGGTTAGATTGCTAAAAGTAATTGTGTAATCGAGTCAGAGGTGTGAGAGAATTTATGAGACGGTGAGTTCAATCTGATGGATCTCTGGTTTTTTCTCCTTCTGTGAAGTCCTTTGCTATATGTTGTATTAAACATGTGAACAGCATGTGAAGGGACTGAGAAGAGAATGAAAACAGAGTTCAGATGAAGGGAGTTCTGGCTAAGAAGGTTATACTGTCAGTTATTCTTCAGAAGGAACAAGATGTAAATCTTCATGAAAGGCTTATTGCCAGTTTTGTATTGTAACTATTTTTTCTATTGCTGAATAATACAATGGTGATCTAGGCTTTTGGAGTGTGGGGTTTTTTTTACCCGTAAGGGTTTTCCCCACGTAAATCTATGTTCTTGTTCTGTCTTTCATGTTTAATGTCTCTGCTATTGAAACTAGATATTGTTCGCTTGTGCTTTCCTCTAAGGGTCAATGTAGGAAATGTTCTATGTCTGTTTCTGCTTTAAAGGCATAGTTGTGCATGTTTTTGAAGCATTTGGAAAGAATTTAAATTTGTCAAAGACACCACTTTTCTTAGAAATAGGTTCTGAGATGCCCTCATTTCCTTACAAGTGGTATCAGAGCCTTCTTCTGGGATATGCTTTGTTGCTCACATATGTACATTTGTGTGCTGCATGTGTTTGCATGTAAGAGTTCCTGGTGTATAAGGTCTGGTATTCCTTCTATGATGATTTCTTAGTGTGACAGGCTTGAGGAAATCTGAAGGAAATGTCTGTTTGTTTGATCCTTGTTTGAGTGAAAGTCTGGCAGTTGATCTTGTGTTTCTGTTTTAGCAGTGCTTGAAGGATGGTGAAGAGACTGGAGCTGGTCATGATGTGGCCTGAGGCTCTTAATTGACAGTATTTAATCTTGTTGCATGGGGTTTGCTTTGAGGCTGTGTTGCTGCAGTAACTTTCATATTGGGTGTCTGTGTGAGAGGCTCTCTGATGATATGGAGAAGTTTGTGTTACTGCTCAGCCATGGAGTATTGTGCTTATGCTGGGTGTTCTATTCCTGGTATTGGAAGGCATAATTTTTTTGTTACCCTGACTGCATGTAGGCTATGGAGTTGATCATTGGATGGTCTGAGAGCTTTTGTAATAGCCTGATTCTCTTGGATGCATGCTCTGTGCATGGTGTGAGGAGGTGAAATGCTTGCTCTGCATGGGAGTGCTAGTATGTGATTTGTCACTCAGCATTTCTGTGGTAATGTTTCTGGTTTCTTGACAAATGGTGCTCAGGTTGTGGACATGTTGGGCGAATCAGTGAAAAGTAAGTTTTCTGATGTTTGAGTCATGTTGTCTACATTGTTATCTATTCCTTGAGATCTAAGTTTTGCAGTTTCCAATGTGATAGTGAGTTTGCATGGTACATTGGTTGGATCTATGAGTTATGTAGTTTTGTGGGCTGATCACCTATTAAGCTACAGTGAGATGACTCGGATGTGGACTGTCTTTATCCACAAGATTGTTTCAGTGTTTATGCAGATTTGTTAGCTAGCCTTGTCTTTGGTCACTTGTGCATTGGTGTGATTGTTTTAGGATGAGAGGATGGATGTTGTTGAGTATCCGAATAGTTGGTTATGGAGACTTTTAGTATGTATATCATGGTGTCATGTACAGCTTGAATACACAGGTTTGTGTAAGCTATTGACAGTGATAGTTTATTTCCTTGGTTTGGAGATCTTGGTGTCACTTGGTTTTATAGTCACATGGACATATTAATTTGTGGACCTGGAAGATTTTCAGATTATGAGATGTTTGGTCAGGATGCTTGGAAAGCTCTGTTGTTATAGTTTAGTGGGAGCTTTAGCATTGACTGTGTGTTTCATCACTTAGTGGTGAATGATCTTCTTTAGTGTTGCAGATGTTACTAGGAGGAGCTCTTTGATCCTGTTGCTGCAGAAGGGTTCTTTCACATTTGCAGGGGCACTATTTGAGGATGAGTAACATCTTGGAGTCATTGAGGATTCATGAAATTCTTGGCTAACGTGTTGGTGGTGCTTGACAGGTGATGTTGGTTTAGAATTTTGGTTTGTTTCATATCATGATTTCTGCTTTTGAATTTTGGTATGATACATTGATCTAGAGACAATGGTTATGTTCACCTGGAGCATGGAATCTCCTAAAGGAGATGGTAAGATCATGATGTCATGATAAGTTCCTAATTCAGATGATTGGAGTTTTGACAGTGGTCTAGTTACTTCTCTATGTTTGGGTACATCTATCATTTGCTTGATTACTTCATAGTGTTGTAGTGATGCAGTTGGAGTTTAGCATGAGGTGATTGTTCAAAGGTACTCATGGATACATGGAGAATAAGGTGAGACTGTATATGCTGTGTTTTCAGAGTTTACAGGTGGAAGTTCGAGGAGTCTTTACCTTGGTTGAATGTGAATTCAACAAAAAGATCTAGAGGAGACTGTTCTTGGAGAAAGTCATTGGGACTTGGGTATCTTGGAAGAACATTCTTTTTCCCCACTTTTGGTCTACTTGATAAGTTTCACTTGAGAGGTATAGTCCATTGTTTCTCTCAGGTGTTTTATGTTTTCTTTCATAGATATGGATCTTGAACTGCTCATTGATGGTTCTGGTGGATTCATTGTGAGAGATGAATAGCATGATTATCTCCTTGTGCATTTGAGTTCAGAGATTTCATTCATTGATGAGGACTGTTAGGAGATGGTTAATGGGCTGATTTCCTGAAATGGGAAATAAATTAGTTTGATCTTCTTTGGTTTGTGAGGCTTACATCCATGTTAGTTGATCTTGGAGATTGAATGTTTGTTTGGATGCTTCTTTGGGGTGTTTTGAAGGAGATCGTACTTGACACAGTTGGCTTTCAGAGGTGTATGTAAAAGGACTATCTTTAGGTATATGATGTGCAGTGTCTCTCTTGGTCTCAGTTAGTTTCTCTGATGGTGTGTTTCACATTACATTGTGGAGAACTTGGGAGAACTTTGGACTGGTGGTGAGGAGTTGTTCTTGCAGGATTATTTGCTTACAGTTTTTGCATATCATGGTGGATGTTTCCTTGGTACTACATGATTATTTACATGTTCTATGTAATACCATTGGTGGATTTTTTGTATGCCATGATCTTTTTCAGATCTGCATTACCCATGTAGTGGGAGTTCTTGAAGTGTTTGGTCTTCTTCAACTAGTTCACACTTTGAGCTTGTATTTGCAGTTGATGGGTGTATATGTAGGTGGCATGAGTCTACTAATGTTCATACCTTTAAGGTATGAGTGATTGGATGTTTTAGCACTGGTTGTGTGTGCTATTTTCAGTCATGTGGGTTTTATGTTCAGTTAGATGGGTACAGTCAGCTTATTGATTGTTGTTCTAGCTGATGGTTTATCTTGTTTCTGGAGAATGTTTCCGGCTGTGTTCTGATAGCTTTGAAGTTGATGTTATGGAGCTTCTGTAAAAAGGTTGTGAGCACAGTGGAGTGGTGGCAGTATCCGCATGGTTCTGTGACTTGGAGCATTGATGGTTTCCTGTAATTCCTTCGTCAAGTGGGAGAATGTTGAGTACTAGTGACTCAGAATATAGGTTCAATGTTTCTTTATTGGTTCAATGGTTTGGTTCAACCAGTTGGTTCAATGGTTCGTTGAACTGTTTCATTGAACTATTCATCAGTTCAATGGTTTGGTTCAACCGATTGGTTCAATGGTTCATTGAACTATTCATCAGTTCAATGGTTTGGTTCAACCGATTGGTTCAATGGTTCGGTTCATTGGCGTCACGGAGTCATTGGTCGTTGGCGTGGGTCACTTCGATGGAAGAACATTAGAGTGAGTATTGATATCAGCGTAGCTGGAAGATGTATCCCCGATACTTCATGTTATACCGATGGAGGGCTAGCTATCGGCATGAGGTTTACTATCGGCAGGAGTTTGGTGTCTTATGCCGATCTCCAAGGTCTTACCGATGTGTGATGTCCATCAGCATGAGGGTGGTCATCGGTGGAGCCTGTGGTTGTGTCTCCGATCGCTTGGTGTTACCCCGATGGAGTGGTAAAGGTTGGTGAAGTCCATCGGCATGAGAATCACTATCAGTGAAGGATGTGGGTGTCCCTCTGACAGCTATGTGTTACTCCGATGGAGTTGGACGTCGATGAGAGGACATCTATCGGTCGAGCCTTGTGAAGTCTTCCCGATGGGAATGGTCTCATCGATGGTGGAGTCCCAGTTGATTGGCGTAAGGATCACTGTCGGCCCAGCTTTGAAATGTTACTCTGACTACTTGTGGTCACTCTGATGGATGTCTTTGGCTTGGGCGTCGGTGTGAGAACAACTGTCAGTCTAGCGAAGAGAAGTTTTGCCGATGGTGTTGGTTACTCCGATGGGACTTACCTTGGAGTCAGGCGTTGGCATGAGGATCTCTATCGGGCAAGCCTAAGGATGTCGCTCCGATGTCAACTGTCACCCCGATGGAAGTTGGCGAGGGGTTGGCATCGGTAGGAGGAACCTTATCGGTGAAGAAGGAAGAAGTCACTCCGATGGTTCGTTAGTGGTTGACAGGCTAGGGTCATCGGCAGCAAAAGTGCTGATGGTAAACTTACCGTGTGTTCATGCATATATGCAGTTGATGTGTCAGTCGACGGATGTATGTGGGACTAAAGGTCCTCACGAATATGCAAACAGTTTTGGTAGTTTTGTAACAGTTGAAAAAGAGCGATGCCAATTGGAAAGAACTGTGAAGTGCTTGTGTCGATTAGATTGCTAAAAGTAATTGTGTAATCGAGTCAGAGGTGTGAGAGAATCTATGAGATGGTGAGTTCAATCTGATGGATCTCTGGTTTTTTCTCCTTCTGTGAAGTCCTTTGCTGTATGTTGTATGAAACATGTGAACAGCATGTGAAGGGACTGAGAAGAGAATGAAAACAGAGTTCAGATGAAGGGAGTTCTGGCTGAGAAGGTTATACTGTAAGTTATTCTTCAGAAGGAACAATATGTAAATCTTCATGAAAGGCTTATTGTCAGTTTTGTATTGTAACTATTTTTTCTGTTGCTGAATAATACAATGGTGATCTGGGCTTTTGGAGTGTGGGGTTTTTTTTACCCGTAAGGGTTTTCCCCACGTAAATCTGTGTTCTTGTTCTGTCTTTCATGTTTAATGTCTCTGCTGTTGAAACTAGATATTGTTCGCTTGTGCTTTCCTCTAAGGGTCAATGTAGGAAATGTTCTATGTCTGTTTCTACTTTAAAGGCATAGTTGTGCATGTTTTTGAAGCATTTGGAAAGAATTTAAATTTGTCGAAGACACCACTTTTCTTAGAAATACATTCTGAGATGCCCTCATTTCCTTACAGATACTGGGGGCTAGAAATAGTTCCTCAATCTTTGTGTATGCCTTAACTTCAAGTCGCTAGCATGTTTGATTTGTTTTCAACCATACTTTAATGCATGTATGGGTCATAAAATCATACATACATCAAAGTGGGGGCTAAATTTTATGTCATAAAATGTCCCCCTAGGACTTTTACCTCTTAAGTTTAGCTCCTGGGCCCCTTAATTTTAATCATGCATCTTAGAAATGAATCCCAGAGCAATATCCCCTAAAACTCATGACAAATGGGACTTAGGAGACATCTTGGAACTTAGTCCAGCCCTAAAATAGGTCCCTGGAAAAGGGCACCCTCACCCTTGTCCTACCCTATTTTTTCAGGGTCCCAAATTTGAATGTCAGTTGGTGAACGTTAAATGGTTTCTATTGTTGGCATCTTAAGTTTGAATTACAAAATATTAGCATGAAAGCATATATAATCATGTTTAGGACTTCATTTTACAACTAGATGGATATTGCGAACTTGTGATCTTATGCTAAGGATACTCAAGGCTTTCATTGTGTTGTAGAGTAGTATTGTGTTGTGTTTGTTCATGTTTGTTGCAGATTTGTCCTCATCAATCCATCTCCTCATGGTGTGAATGATCTTCATCTCCCTGTGAGAGCTTCACCTTCGAGATGACATTTACTTTGTGTTTCAATCATTTATCATATCATTTCTTTTAACTTTGTCCTGTAAGGACACACACTATCTATCTAACAATAGTGTTGGAAGGCTTGAATGCCATTTCGGGGCTTGACTAAGGCAAGCTCCTAAACACCACAACCTCCAACTTCTCTCTTGTGCTTGTAGGTTACAGGTGTCAGATTCTGTGAAGAGGAGTTGTAGGAGGTCAGAGTAGAGTAGGAAGAATCTAGATATGAAGAAAATTATAGAAAAGAACCCTAAAAGGATAAGGGCACCCACTCTTTTGTCCATCATTTTTGCACTATCAGGAATCTCTGAAGTGGTTGCAATCTGTAGCAGAAAATATCAAGAAGCCCTCAGAAAAAAGTACAACCTTAGACAAGGGCACCCGCTTTTTTGTCCCCAACTTTTTTGCCTTTCAAAACTTAAAATCTGGTATGTCTCTAATCTGCATTTAGTGTCTTCCTATGCGAACATTTGTCAAGTTTTGTCTGTTTGTTTATGATTTTGCATAATTAGGTTTTAAGCTTAATCGAACTAAAATCAATACATTAATCATCAAATTCCAAATTTCCTTATCATTCCAAGTGACACCAAACTTGTATTTGAGTCCTCTTGCAAAAGTTGTGATTCTACTTGTTTTAATGTCCTTGAATGTATGTAGTGAAAGGAGGATCTAATTAAACTATCAATTAAATCAACAAACCCTCTTTTTCTACATAATAGTGACCTACTACATTAGATAGTTTCCTTTGATGGATTGCATAGATGAGACATCCTCTAGAGATCCTACAAAGCCTTAAGATTCGGGATGGGGCAGCGATGACATCTAGCACAGATACAGAGGGATTGACTTTTTGTCAGGCCCCTTGATCACATTATAGTGCCATTTTATTATGATTGGGTGGCCAGACAATATGGATAGGTACAAGGTGTTACCTAAGAGGTTCCTACATATGTGCACTCTCATCATAGTGTTGTGAAGCCTAGTGATGAGGCATGGTCGACCATAGAAGACATTGCTCCAAGTGACTCTAACGATGAGGTCCAGGATGCAGTACCCATGTCTGTTGATGATGATATGGGGGATACCCTAGCATATGTAGCATGGTGGGTCGCATGCCAGGTGTCCCATTTTCCCTCCAAACCACCCAATAGGAGATCCGAGAGCATGGGCCAAGCAGGTCTACAAGAGGCTACTTCTAGAGGTGAGAAGCCATTAGAGGAGGAGGGAGATAATGAGGAGGAGGGAGATATTGAGGAGGGAAGAGAGGAGGGGGAGAGAGGAGGAGGAGGCCACACCAATGGTAGGGAGGCATAGACAGAGGGAGGAGGTAGTTGCATTGCAAAGGAGAGACCGAGGACTCGATCTCAAGTATCATGACCACTTCTGACTACAATTGGCATACCTAGCCAGACTGAGAGAGGGAATTCAAGTAGCACAGGTACTTCAGTGCTCCCACCTATCCTAGTGATGACAACAGTAGCCCCCACCAATCCTGATTGGCAGGATGGAGACCCAAGTGATACTTTGATTTTATGCTTTGTTATTTGAGTAGAACACTAGATTCTCGTAATATTTTAATTTTATACATGATATATGATGAGGGATCTGACATGATCTTTATTTTGTTTTTGTAGTTGGCACACAAGAGTGGCTTAGCATCAAAGGTCAAGTCTTGGTAGAGATGGTACCACCTATGCAGCCTCAACAACTAGTGCCGGCCAATTATAGGGTACTGTAGACTACTAGACAACACATGGACATCTTCAAGCTAATTACACAACTTTAGTCTACATGCAAGGAGATTATGGTGTAGCAGGGGCAAGTCACAACTGAGAGAGATCAGGCTGTGTCGAGAGTAGTAGGCATTGATTAAACATGTGATACTTTGTAGGTATAGTTAGGTCTTCTCATAGCAGACTCTCAAAGAGACCAGCAAGAATCAACATCTACTATTGTGGATCTTCATATACAAACATTGACTATAGAGACCATGCTATGAGCCGACGTGGCCTAGATACAATAGCATGAGGTGGATATAAGTTTGAAGGTGGTGGAGTTGAAATACACTATTAGGGGCTTGCAGACATGGAGTGGATCCAAGACCCATTCTTGGTTCTATGGCCTCATAGCAGGAGCCATATGTTACTCAGCCAATACCATGAACTAAGGGATTTGGCAATCATGGCCCTAAGAGTGATTGACATTTTGTATATGTACCTCTTTTTGATACACCACATTTTGTGATAGTGATGATTTTGTATATCATGAATCAAGACACTTGATGTATGTACGAGATTTATGTGATTTTGGTTGATATTTTTGTGTTATGTATTCATATTATGATGTGTTAATGATGATTTAATTAAATGCTTTTGTGATTTAATTTAAACAACTTAGTTAATTTTTTTAATTAAATGCTACAAAGATCTAATTAAAAGATGTAGTGAGGCATGTATAGTTAATTAAATACAATTGTGATTTAGGGTAAGTACAAGAAGATGGGGGGCCAAAAAGGGGTCTTAAGTGGCCACTTTTTTTCTAAAATCAGGAAATACTAACCTTGGATGAGAAATTGAGCATAGTTACACTCAAAATTTTAAGATGCAACAAAAACAATGTTCACAGTGCCTTAGTCTACTTTCTAAACTACTATTTAAAAAAAAAAATGGTATAGATTAAGGGGTTCAAAAAAGGGAGCCACTGAAATTGGTGTTGTTTCTATCAAAAAAACATAACATAGCATGTTTTGTGGCTCCCTCAAAAGGTTAACTTTTTTTGGGTATTTTTAAAATCACTTTAGTGAGAAATTAGCTAACAACATGTAGTTTATGCCTGATTTTTCTGATAATTTTTAAATGAATATTTGATTTTTTACTAATTTTTAAAGTGGACAAATCCTGAAAAACAAAATTTTGGTCGTGCTACCCCTATAAATTTTGAAAACTAATTGAATTTTTTTTAATGTGTGTAGAATGGAGTCTAGTTTATAAAAATGTAATTTATTTGAAATTTCAATGAACGGTTAATTTATAATGAAAAAAAGACCAAAAACTGGTTTTTACCCAAAAATGGACACACAAACAAAAGAAATTAAAGATGAAAGGCTTAGCATTGTCAAAATGTGAAAAAAATGACATTTTTAAATAGCTAAGAAAAATCCTAACATTACCCAGGTGTTTGATTTGTTCGACCTTGAAACATGTGCAAATTTGAGGGTTAGCATGAATGACATTACTTGAAATCCTGTAGAATATGCAAAAACACGTCTTTGGATGTTGGGAAGGCACTCCAAGCCTTTGGGATGGAAATCCAAAGAAAATCCCAAGCCTAAGGCTTGGGATTCCCAAAGCAAAATATAATGCGAGCGCATTATAATGCACTCGCATTATGTTTTGCATTTTTTTCTTTTTTGCCATTTTGTCTGATGTTTACCTAATTCGACATAATGAGAGCGCGTTATAACACGCTCACATTATGTCTCGCTTGGAATGATTTATGTTCAAGGTTTTCAAGTATGTTCGATGTATGTATGTTTGTGTATATATTTGTATTTATATATGTATGTATGCATGTATGAATGTATGTATGAATGCTTGTATGTATGTATTGATGTACATGTATGTATGTATGTATGTATGTATGTATGCATGCTTGTATGTATGCATGATTGTATGTATGTATGTACATGTATTCATACTTGTATGTATATATGTATACTTGTATTTATGTATTTGTGTATGCCTGTATTTACGTATGTATGTATGTAAGGGTTTTGGGTTTAGGGTATATAAGGACCTGAGCCCATTTAGTTTTTAGGGTTGAGGTTTTTGGAATTAGGGTTTAAGGTATAGGGTTGAGGGTTGAGGGATTAGGGCTTAAGTAATAGGTAGAGGGTAGAGGGTAGAGGGTAGAGGGTTGAGGGTTGAGGGTTGAGGGTTACAATTAAGGGATATTATTCAGCTTGTTGAGTGTATAAGGTTAAGTGTGTAAGGCATGGGGATTACAGTTTAGGATATTGGGTTTAGGGTTTACAATATGTATTGAGAGTATACAAGGCATAGGGTGACTTGGGTTGAGAGTGTATGGTTTAGGTTTTAAGTATAGGGTTGAGGCACAATATTTAGGGTTTAGGGTATAAGGGTGAGGTTATAAGGTATAGGGATGAGGGTTTGTGGGTGTAGGCTTTAGGTTATAAGTTATAGGGTTGAAGATTGATGGATTAGGGCTTAAGTATATGGTTGAGGGTATAGGGTAGAGGGTTGAGAGTTTATAGTTGAGGGATAATGTTCAAGGTTGAGTGTCTAATAAATAGGATTTAGGGTTTAAGTTTGAGGGTATAAGGCATATGAATGAGGGTTGAGGGTTTAGGGCATAAGTATAGGTTTGAGGGTATAGGGTATAGGGTAGAGGTTTGAAGGTTGAGGGATAATGTTCAAGGTTGAGTTTCCAAGGTTAAGTGTATAGGGTATAGGGTTTAAGGGTTTAAGGTTTAAGGGTTTAAGGGTATCTAGGGGTTGAGAGTTTAGGGTTTAAGTGTTTAAGGTTTGAGGGATTAAGGGTTTAAGGGTTGAGGGATTAGGGTTTAAGGTATAATGTTAAGGGTAGAGGGATTAGGGATAGGGTTTAGGGTTGAAGGTATAAGGATTGAGGGTTGAGGCTTTAGGGCTAAGGGTTAATGGATTAGGATTTAAGGTATAGTGTCGAGGGTAGAGGGTTTAGGGATAGGGTTTAGGGTTTAAGGTTTAAGGGTTAAGGGTTGAGGCTTTAGGGATAGGGTTTATGGTTAAGGGTTAAGGGATTAGGGTTTAAAGTATAGTGGTCAGGGTTGAGGGTTTAGGGTTTATGGATAGGGTTTAGGATTTAAGGTTTAAGGGTTGAGGGTTGAGGATTTAGGGATAAGGTATAGGGTTTAGGATTAAGTGAGAGACCTAGATGGCTAAGAATGGATGGAGAGGTAGACAAGGAGTGACTGAGAGATGTAGAGAGGGGAGAGGTAGAGAGGTGAGGGGAGAGATATAATAAAATGAGAGAGTGAATTTGAAAACTTGAGGGAAAGATGGATAAGGAGGAGGGAGAGAGGTGTAGAGGAAGGGAAATATCTAGAGATCCATGAGAGATATACAAGTGAGAGACATATAACCTAGCAAGAGAGGGGTGAGAGAGATATGGGAGATGAGGGTGAGGTAGATATGGGAAGAAGGGTGGATAAGGGTTGAGGGTTTAAGGGTTTACGGTTTAAAGGTAAATGGTTTAGGGTTTAAGGGTTGAAGGTTTAAGGGTTGAGGTATTAAGGGTTTAAGGGTTGAGGGATTAGGGTTTAGGGTTGAGGGATTAGGGTTTAAGGTATGGTTTTGAGGGGTGAGGGTTTAGGGATAGGGTTTAAGATTTAAGGCTTAAGGGTTGAGGGTTGAGGATTTAGGGATAGGGTTTAGGGTTTAGGGATAAGTGATTAGGTTTTAAGGTATAGTGTCAAGGGTTGAGGGTTTAGGTATAGGGTTTAGGATTTAAGGTTTAAGGGTTGAGGGTTGAGGATTTAGGGATAAGTGAAAGACCTAGATGGCTAAGGGTTGAGAGATAGAGGAGAAATGGGGTGGATAAGGGTTGAGGGTTTAAATCTTTAGGGTTGAGGGTTTGGGGATAGGGTTTAGGATTTAAGGTTTAAGCATTGAGGCTTTAGTGATAGGGTTTAGGAATTAGGGATTAGGTATTAGGGTTGAGGGTTGAGGGATTAGGGTTTAGGCTTGAGGTATTAGGGTTTGAGGTATAGTGTTGAGGGTTTAGGGTTTAGAGATAGGGTTTAGGATATAAAGTTTAAGGACCTTGAGGGTTGAGGCTTTAGGGATAGGGTTTAGGGTTTAGGGATAAGGGATTAGGGTTCAAGGTATAGTGTCGAGGGTTGGGGTTTTAGGCATAGGGTTTATGATTTAAGGTTTAAGGATTGAGGGTTGAGTCTTTAGGGATAGGGTTTAGGGTTTAGCGATGAGGGATTAGGGTTTAAGGTATAGTGTCGAGGGTTGAGGGTTTAGGGATAGGTTTTAGGATTTAAGGTTTAAGGGTTGAGGTTTGAGGCTTTAGGGATAGGGTTTAGGATTTAGGGATAAGGGATTAGGGTTTAGGGTTGAGGGATTAGGGTTTGAGGTATAGTATTAAGGGTTGAGGGTTTACAGATAGGGTTTAGGATTTAAGGTTTAAGAACCTTGAGGGTTGAGGCTTTAGGGATAGGGTTTAGGGTTTAGTGATAAGGGATTAGAATTTAAGGTATAGTTTTGAGGGTTGAGGGTTTAGGCATAGGGTTTATGATTTAAGGTTTAAGGGTTGAGGGTTGAGGCTTTAGGCATATAGGGTTTAGGGTTTAGGGTTTAGCAATAAGGGATTAGGTTTTGGGGTTGAGTAATTAGGGTTTAGAGTTGAGGGATTAGGGTTTGAGGTATAATGTTGAGGTTCAAGGGTTTAGGATTTAAGGTTTAAGGACCTTGAGGGTTGAGGGTCTAGGGTTTATGGATAAGGGATTAGGGTTTAAGGTATGGTGTCGAGGGTTGAGGGTTGAGGGTTAAGGCTTTATGGATATGGTTTAAGGTTTAGAGATGAGGGATTAGGCTTTAATGTATAGTGTCGAGGGTTGAGGGTTTAGGGATAGGTTTTTGGGATTTAAGGTTTAAGGGTTGAGGTTTGAGGCTTTATGAATAGGTTTTAGTGTTTAGTGACAAGGGATTAGGGTTTATGGTTGATGGATCAGGGTTTAGGGTTGAGGGATTAAGGTTTGAGGTATAGTTTTAAGGGTTGAGGGTTTAGGGATAGGGCTTAGGATTCAAGGTTTAAGGACCTTGAGGGTTGAGGCTTTAGGGATAGGGTTTAGGGTTTGGCGATGAGGGACTAGGTTTTAAGGTATAGTGTTGAGGGTTTAGGCATAAAGTTTATGATTTAAGGATTAAGGGTTGAGGGTTGAGGCTTTAGGGATAGGGTTTAGGGTTTAGGGATGAGGAATTAGGGTTTAAGGTATAGTGTCAAGGGTTGAGGGTTTAGGGATAGGTTTTAGGATTTAAAGTTTAAGGGTTGTGGGTTGAGGCTTTAGGGATAGGGTTTAGGGTTTAGGGATAAGCGATTAGGGTTTAAGGTATAGTGTCGACAATTTAGGGTTTAGGGATAGGGTTTAGGATTTTAGATTTAAGGGTTGATGGTTAAGGCTTTAGGGATAAGGGTTTAGGGTTTAGGGATAAGGGATTAGGGTTTAAGATATAGTGTCAAGGGTTGAGGGTTCAGGGATAGGGTTTAGAATTTAAGGTTTAATAGTTAGGGTTGAGGCTTTAGGGATAAGGGTTTAGGGTTTAGGGATAATGGATTAGGGTTTAAGGTATAGTTTTGAGGGTTGAGGGTTTAGGACTTAAGGTTTAAGGGTTGATGGTTGAGGCTTTAGGGATAAGGGTTTAGGGTTTAGGGATAAGGGATTATGGTTTAAGGTATAGTGTTGAGGGTTGAGGGTTTAGGGATAGGGTTTAGGATTTAAGGTTTAAGGATTGAGGGTTGAGGCTTTAGGGATAGGGTTTTGGGTTTAGGGATAATTGATTAGGTTTTAGGGTTGGGGGATTAGGGTTTATGGTTGAGGGATTAGGGTTTAAGGTAGTGTTGAGGGTTGAGGGTTTAGGTATTGGTTTTAGGGTTGAGGGATTAGGGTTTAAGGTATGGTGTCGAGGGTTGAGGGTTTAGGCATAGGTTTTAGGGTTGAGGGATTAGGGTTTAAGGTATAGTGTCGAGGGTTGAGGGTTTAGGGATAGGGTTTATGATTTAAGGTTTAAGGGTTGAGGTTTAAGGCTTTAGGGATAGGGTTTAGGGTTTAGGGATAAGGTATTAGGGTTTAGGGTTGATAGATTAGGGTTTAGGGTTGAGGGACTAGGGTGTAAGGTATAGTGTTGAGGGTTGAGGGTTGAGGATTTGGGGAAAGGATTTAGGGTTAAGTGAGAGACCTAGATGGCTAAGGACAAATGGAGAGGTAGACAAGGAGTTACTGAGAGATGTAGAGAGGGGAGACGTAGAGAGGGGAGGGGGAGAGAGAGGTGAGAGATAGAGAGGTGAGGGGAGAAATAGAAGAAATACATGATAGAGTGAAGTTGACAACTTGAGAGAAAGATGAGTTAAGGAGGAGGCTGAGAAATGAATAATATAGAGTTTTGTATAGGAAGCTAAAATGTGCTCTCGTTATAATGCAAGAACATTTTTTCTTGCTATTGAAATGATAAATAGGCTAGGATACCCATGATCTAGGCCCACATGCTCTGTTTTCTTCTAGTTATACACGTGTTCTGACAAAAAAAAGCTTTCTCATGTTGTTGGGAAGTGCACATGCACATTTTTCACATTCTACCACCTTTGCATGAACTTTCCACCACCTTTTTCTGGTTTATTGACTTAAGGAGGAGGAAATAACATAGTTTTCACATTGAATTTGATATATATCAATTCAAGTTTTGACATTGAATTTGATATATATCAATTCAAGTTTCAATTTTTGTAGTGTTGTAGTGTTAATTGTGATTGAATTGTAGGAATTTAACATTATACATTGGTTAATTATATTGTTGTTAGTAATTCTATTTGAGTGTTATTCAATTGAACTTTGAAAAGGAAGCAAGTGGTGAAAAATTAAAATTGTTGAGAAGTTTGATGCAAGAAGAACAAAAGACTACATAATTGGGTACTCTATCCATTCAAATCTCTATTTTTTAGGTATGTCAAGTCTTTACATAGTTCTAAGTTACATTTTCCTTAATTCTATTTGAATTACTTTATCATGCCTTATCATACATGTTTATATCAGTTGTATGGTTTATATATTTTGTTTTTATATCAGTTGTGTTTATATTTTGTGTTTATATCAGTTGTGTTTATATTTTGTGTTTATAGTTCATGTGCCTTGTCTATGCTTCCACGTTTTTGCATACATGTCTAATAGGGAATTTGTAGACCGAGCTCTAAATTTTTTCCCAAATAGCTATAAATTTCTATTGGCACCTAGTATCCCCAAAGGATGAGACCTCTTACACACAACATGAAGCAAAGAAATCTTCCTTATACCTACAGACCTGTACCTTCTCATGAAAGATATCATCAATCCAAAACATGAAATTATCAAAATGATCAATAGGAACATGGTATCCTAGCTGCAAAACTGAGTTCCTTTATTTTCCACAAAATCACTTCTAATATAAGCTCTAAGTCTCAATGCACTCATCATCCACATTCCTTCCTTAGATAGATTTGACAAACTTTAAGGCAGCTAGGGAGGAGCAATTAAAAACTAAAGATAATTTATTGTTTGACATTACACATTTCCTAAAAGAGTTGTGGGTTCTACCTTCATTAGACTTAAGAGACATTACACCTATCCACCTAATAATAAGCCACAAGCACCACCCCAACAACCAGTACTCAACTAACCAATTTGAAACCACCATAAAAAAAATTTAGTGCCTTAATTTTTAGAAAATATCATGGGCTTTACAATTAATGTCATTACTTGCATTACACACCCTAACTTAAATCTCAAATGAGAACATAAGTTGGCATAGGGAATATTAGTGCACTCACCATGATCAACTCTAAGAGCCCCAAAAACATCATAATGGAATTGATTTATAGAGCTTGAAAGATTAAAAAATGGTCACAATTTGACCATGAATTTGGAAGGGGAATTTATAAGGGCCTTCAAAGATGTATAAATTAATGAGGCATATATCTTATTTATGAATATCTATATTCCAACCCACGAATTGGTTTGATGGTTGTAGGGTGCTATATGGGGCTCTTTGACCACCCAAAATTTTACCATAAAATCTAATATTTAGTTGAGTATGCACCTACAATGTTAATATCTTATAGACATAAAATTAGGACCAATTTATAGGGCCTCTTATGTAAAGTACATTAACCTTGAATTCTAGCAAGAGCCCTTTAAAAGTGAATTGAATACTCTTTTTTAACTAGCTAAGAACACTTCAACAATGGTAATGGGCTGAAAAATCCTCCACCATGTGATTGAAAACTCTTCTTTGACTGCAAGGAAACTGTGGGAAGTGTTGGAAATATTGAGGGCAACAAACCTAAAATTTGGAACCATATTCATTTCTTAGGAATTAATAATTTTCTCTTTATCATGCTATAGATAAATTATCCATCATGCCGAGGAAACAATCAAGGATTAAACCAACACAAGAAGAGAAAGAAGCTAAGAATGCAAGGAAAGCAACAACTATGAGGGAACTTCGTGAGAAGAGGAAATTGGACACGATTGTCAAAGACATGCCAATTGAAGAGGAACCTCAACCATTAACAAGAGATATGGTATTGCTAGAACAAAGGTAATGAATGCAAGAACTTCATGCTATGAAAGATTTGAATACCATAGTTGAAGACACATCCTCTACTACAAGTCAAGATGGAGGGACACCATCTACCACATCTCAAGTTGAGAGTACATCATCACTCACATGTGAGGAAGGAGGTACACCATAATTCCCTCCTCAACCTCAAGGTATGTCATCTATTCCATCTCTGATCAAAGGTAGGCCATCTAGCCCATCTCATTTAAATATTGATAAAATTACTAATGTTGAGATGAATTTACCTTTCTTAACGCCACCTAGAATTTTGCATAGAAAGCCAAAGTATTTGATCGATATTGATGAGAATATTTTGCAGCCAATGGAAAGTAAGATTCCAAAACGCACTTGTAGAAGATATGCTCATAAGATTTGGGGAGTGTTCTTTGAAAAATTAAATGAGACTGCAAGATGTCAACTATTCATTGAAATGATACGAAGTATAAAGTATAGGTCCATCATGAAGATTCTTGGGTTGAGAACATTGAAGGCTTCAAGTGAAAAATCTATTTTCAAGAATCTAATGAGTGCATATGAGAGTGTGGGTAACACCTCATGCACTAAAGATAGTAATGTCACATGACATGTCATTACATCGATAATAATAAATAATCAAACAAGGAAAGATTGTCTCATTAGAAAGATAAGTCAAGCATTGAGAATTAATAGAAAAAATTTATCAAGAGCCATTGGAAGGCACCAAGAATTGAGGACACCGATGCCAATGAATTATGGGCGTTCTTAGGGAGACTACCATGAAAAGATAAACCAATTGTTAAAGCATTGAGATCACTAATTAAAGACTTTTGGAAGAATTATACAAGGGTATCTCTGAATCAAAGGGATGTGGTAAGAAGGAGAATCGGTAGTCAAAACCGTAAGCCACATCCAAAGCATTTTTTGGATATGACTTAAACATAGTTTTTTGGTAAATTTCTAGAGATGTATCCTCAAATTAAAATTTCTTAAAGATATTTTAAAATGCTAAAACCTTTCTATGTCAAAATAAATCACACACACACACTACTTGTTGTAGATTACATATTAAATTTTCTAACCATTTTGATGTTTATTGGTCTATATGTTTAGATTTGCATACTAACAATGTTTTGTAGGATTGTGGCATACATGCTCCACCAACATCTTCAAGAGACTTCATATCAACAATTTTATGTCAAAAAGAATAAGGTTAAATATTCTACAAGAAATTGGGCTTGGATGGCATATGTCAACCCACATATCGGCCCCCGATGACACTGGAACTAACATAGATGGAATCATTAGTTGACTTTGATCAAATATCAGATCTAGTTCAACTAGGTAATATATCTACTTACATGGTTTTTGAAATTCCTAATGTTATCTTACTTTGTAGTGTTTTTGTAATGTTGACTAATTTCATCTAATTTGCTACACATATCAATGTAGGGCATGTTTATGCAGTTATTGCAGATGAAGACAATGAAGGGGGAATAGATTATTATGTGTGTTATTGTGTTAAGGCCAAAAAGAAATTGGAGGCCCCAGTAACAAATGGAGAAAACATCGAATACCCTACAAGCTCGGTGGTTGTTACTGGAACATGGCTTAGAAGGTACCCACATAAGAGTGTTAATGTTTGGCTATTTCAGGACTTTGACATGCATCAGAAGATTCTTTATTACTTGAACCTTGTCATGGCATCCAATGTTCATTTGATACAATATCGGGGTAGACCTTTGAACAAGACCTGGTGGAAGGTGCGTGATAGTTAGACCTTTCATTTCTATATTTCAAGTTTACATATGTTTTGGTTCCAAGTTTACATATGTTTGTCTTTTTTTGTTTCTACATTTTTACAAATATATAGTGAATATTGGAAAGATTATATGCATATTTATGGTTTCACCATTTGACCATCTAGAGACTTCAATTTGCAAGCTTAACCTTTGCAGCCCTAGATCAAACTTGGGAGACCCTTCCTCAACCATCATTTCACCTGAAACATGATCATGAACAGGAATAACTTGTGTGACCAAACTAATAGTTCCAACACATCTAAATGGGTAGGTTTAGGCTAGGCATGGTCCTGTTTCACACCCAAACATGCCAATTAGTCCGAACTACATTGTACCGGTGATATCCCTTAAGAGACCAAAGTGCAAAAAGGTAGAAATCTTTGACGAGTTGTTACTTGGAAACTGTGTCATTTAGAAACATTTTGTCTTAGGCTATGTGATCACATAGGGTCCCTCTACAACAACCTCTCTCAGTTTTTTATATCTTTAAGGCATTTACCTGTGGTGAATGTTTTTCTGTTGCTCCAAAAATTGTCAGATGCATGCAGTGTAAAGTTGTAAAGGGGTGTAACTTTCATTCTGATCCTAATGTGTCTAAATTGATAGTTCCAACGTGTCTAGATGGGTACATTTAGGCTAGGTATGGTCCTGTTTTGCACCCAAACATGTTGAAATAGTCTGAGCTACATTATACCGGTGATATCCCTTAAGAGTCCAAAGTGCAAAAAGGTAGCAATCTTTGACGAGATGTTACTCAGAAACTGTGTCACTTAGAAACATTATGTCTAAGGTTACAAGATCACATAGGGTCCCTCTACAATAACATCTCTCAAATTTTTATATCTCTAAGGTGTTTTCTCGTGGTGAAAGATTTTCTACTGCTCCAAAAATCATCAGAAGCATGTAGTGTAAAGTTGCAAAGGGGTGTAACTTTCATCCTACTCCTGATGCGACTAAACTGATAATTCCAACACGTGGGGATAGGTATGGTTAGGCTAGTCATGGTCTTATTTTGCACCCAAACATGTGAAAATAGTCTGAGCTACATTGTACCAGTAATATCCTTTAAGAGTCCAAAGTATAAAAAGGCAGAAATCTTTGACAAATTATTACTCAAAAACTATGTCACTTAGAAACATTATGTCTAATGCTAGGTGATCACATAGAATCCCTCTATAATAACCTCTCTTAGTTTTTTATATCTCTAAGGAATTTCCCCATGGTGAAAGATTTTTTGTTGCTCCAAAAATTATCAGAAGCATGCAGTGTAAAGTTACAAGGTAGGCTACTTTTTGTATTGTTCTTCGTGGGACAAAACTGTTAGTGCCAACACGTCTAGTTGGGCACATATACACTATGCATGGTCACTGCCCTTCATTATAAAAGGGTCATAGTCTTTCCTATTCGAAGGGTCACAACTTTTCACCTTTGAAATGTCATCAATATTCGTGAGAACATCAAGATAAAACTTTATGAAATGTTCTCCATGCATTATCATCCTTTTTATTTCTCACCCCAATAAATTGGGTTGCTTTCAAAATCAACACATCAACCATTCATGTAGCACTTCACATACTAGTAAAAGACATTAGCTCTCTTAAGGGTCAAGCTCTTTCAACTTATCAAGAAAGCATTATTTCATTTGTTACATTCATATTGAGGAAATGAGCTTCATTAGACTAAGGTTGTTAGAATGAATTGATAGTAGGTTGCTTGAGGAATTCTTTAGTGGTTTATCTACTCTACTTTTTGGTGACCTAAGATAATTGTGACTTGTAAGGGACATCCCAATGTATGTTACATCATTATATGAGACAAAACTTAGGAGAAGCTTCCAAAAATTTATCTAATTCGATAGATTTTATCAACAATATGAGGATGAACCTTCCCATTTCTCAAAGTTCACAAAATCCTTACAAATGTCAAGAATATCAAGGCAAAATTGATAGATTGGGAATCCCTCATGTCATACACCAATACATGTATGTCTACAAATAAATAAGATACAATTATTTCATAAATAGATTTTCTTATATCAAATGATTTGGTTGCAATACATAGCAAATGCTAAAAATAAATGGCCACACTAGCTGTGTTGGTTCTCAAATTTTATAGTGTGCAAAACCCTAAAAGGATGCCAATCTTTATTATTAAGTTTTGCCACCAATTTGGCCAACTGATAGAATTAGCCAAAACAATTAAGATTCTCTACACTTTGGGCCATACTTTGCCTGGCTGGGTGTTACCTTTTATTTCACCAGTGAATAATTTGTCTTCAAATTTGCTGGTGACTTCAAATAAAATTAAGGAATTTTTATAATTTTGTCAATTAAATCATCCAATTCACCTTAATCCAAACTAGCATATGATTTGAATTAAGCTTTTTATTTTTATTCTATCACTACTCCTACTCCTATATAACAGAAAATTAAAATTGGAATTTTGAATATAATACAAGCAAATGATTCTAGAAAAGAATTGATCGATGCCTTCCTCAACAATTGGGTAACAAAGTCTATTTCACAGAAGATTTGTGCTTTCTATCTAGCCACAATTTGAATTACTTAGCATGAAAGTTGTTTATGCCTGGCATAAACATGCAAGGTTATTTTTACTTGGTTCTTCTTAATTATCCAAATTGAATCCACCTAATCACAGTGATTTATTCAATGGAATTTAATTCCTCCTTGAGGAAACCCAATTAGACAAACCACCCAAAGATAGCAAATGTGTTTTGAAGAACTTAACATACCCTTGATATGTTAATTCAAATAACCAAGAGAAACAAAAATGGAGACAACCAGATAAAGTATAGCATTAATTTCAACAAGTAATTGAAGAGTAGACATATGGCACCATAGAAATGTAGCTTTGCCTTTAAATTGATATAGTTTTGAAGAGTAGGCCTTACAATGTCTTTTTCCAAAATCAAAATCCCAAAGATCTTTCCCAAGGTCTTGGTTTCCTTCTTATAGGGGGGAAGGAAGCTACAAGATTTAGACCTTTCACATTCCAAAAAATGGCTTTTGATATGCCCACCCCTTAATAGACCTATTTCAATATATACTTTTTGACAAACTTCTTAATAGATCGCCAAATATATTTGAAATACATATTGGAAAGCATAAAAATAAGAAAAGATAAAAAGGAGGACATCCAAGATTTTTTGGTGCCATGTTGATGCCAGCTCAAAGCTCATTGCTCCTCTCCTGCTCATTCCTTAGCTACAATATACTTCTCCTACCATTGAAAAACAACATAATCACTAGGCCATTGAATTCTTGAATCTGGAGCAAGTTGGCCTGGTGATCCTTCCACCTTTTATCCAGTAGTATTCTAACATCCATGATGAACTTTGTGTAACTAGCATCCATGGCAATTACTCTATCCAAAATGCTATTAAAGCTGAGAACATTGATGTTTTCATCTTTATTTAGAAAATTAATGACCTAAGAAACTGTTTGGCCATATTCACCCTCCCATGCATCTAAGTCCTTGATCTTCTTTTCCTCTATCAAAATGGAAGGAATAAATTGGTGTTTGAAGGTGGAAAAAGAATCAATATTTGCCTACATTTTCTAGCTCTCCCCATTCACATACTGATACTCATCCAAAATCAACTTCACCATTTTTTTTGTTGGCTTAAGTGAAGTTGGAGCACTTGGATCTCTCTGCAAAACCTTGCACAAAGTCAGCAATGTATGGTGTGTAGGCTGCTACTTCTGGTACACTAGTTCTAAGACAGAAAGATTGAATTGCAATTGCTCAATGGCCTAAGACAAGGAGGAATAGAATTCATGCACATCTCCTAGCTTGTCAACAACCAGTTTTACCCTATATTCCAAAAAAAATTCAACCACCTCAAGAATCTTCAACCTGGCTTCATCCTTTTCCTTTTCATTTTGTTTTTTCAAAATTTCAATTTCTCTCTCCAATTTCAACTTCAATGCATTGAACTAATCCATAGGTATTGTGTTGTCACTGGTTATTTGTGGCACAGGGGCTTGATATACTATAAGTGCTTGTCCTTGAGAATCTCCACCCTTTAACTGCTGTTTCAATTTGACATTCTCTAAATAGAGCATGTTCACTTCATCATTCATTTCAACTTGGGTTTTCTCATATAATCAAGTAGTCTTTGCTCCATTTTCATCGTAGTAGCTCAGTTAAACATTGTAGTATGCATGGTAGGGATAGCTACCTCTACTAATGATGTATCTTGAAATACATTTTCACCATGGTTATCCCCCTCAACTCCTGAACTACATTTAGAAATCTTGGCTTATTGGCACTATTCTTTTGGGTTGCCCATTTTGCTAAAGTCTTTGTTTTTGGGTCAAACTCACAATGACTAACACCATCTTCAATAATCAAACTCTGAGACCATCATGGGATCATCTTGATTCCTCACTTGGTATAGCAAAAAAAATTTCTTTAGTTCAATCCCAGGAATAATCAACATATTACTTTTTAGAACCATCTGTCTAGCCTCATCAGGGATGACATTTATTTCATCAATTTTCAAGCTTTTGAAAGTTTGGGAAATAATTTGTTCATGCTGGGATTCATCAGTACCCATTTTATTGATTTCCACTTGTTCTTGAAATTCTTTCATCTTCATCTTAATCCAAAAATCTTTAAATTTAGGAGTGTTGATAAAATCATTGTCCTTCATGAATCTCATTGATGCAACTACCCTGTCATCATCCTACAGCTCAAGATCACCTTGTCCTTGTTCCTCCATTCTGGCTTCAAGCTTATGTGCATTTGTTTCTTTGCAAACTAGTGGTTGATCAACTTCCTCCTCCTCTTGTCCCATGTGCCTTAGAATAGTAGAAACCTCTTCAGTATCTCCAACTCCTTCAATCATCTCATATGGAACCAGTGGAGAAACTTCATCTGTTCTTTATCTCTTTGGAGGTGGTGAATCAGGAGCAATTGGATCTTGAAAAGACATAGCATCTAGTGTAGGGTCTTGTATTACAACTCCAGAAGGCTTCTTTACAAGGAGCTTTGTGGCCTTTGTAGGCTACTTCTTAGATTTGCCATATATTCTTTCAAAATTGTCAATCATCAAATCAATTCTTTTTAGAGGGTCTTTTTCATCACTAAAAAATCTAGAAAAGTAAGGGTTTTGCTATCTTTTGTCATCTTCAATTCTTTTCAAAATCTCCCATTTTCTCTTCCTATTGTACACTTCATCAATGTGACAAGATTTCTGATCACATCCTCATCAAAATTAATTTGATGGGATATCCCCATTTTGGTTAGTATGACTTGTCTTACAAAATTCATATGACCCTTTGGGTCACAAACTCTCTCTATCCTTGATTTCAAAGAATACTTAGCCTTCAAATAGGCTTGCAAATCCTCTCAAGTGTTAGAACCAATAGACATTCATCAAACACAGTACAATCTAGGAGAAAAGTGCCCTTCTATTTTTTCATCACATCCTTCTCCATCCACATGATCTGCCACATGAATTCAAGGAATGTAATTCCATTTGGTACAAATTTGGGCAACACATGGGGTGGCTGAGTGCACCCATGCACTCTGATTATAGTGTGATCTGGCAAGAAATACCAATCAGCATAATTATGCTTGTGACCCTATTTAGGCTTGTGAGAAAGAGGCCTCAACATTTTTCTGACCTCTTTGGTCAGTATAGGAGAAAGACTACCAAGAGAATTCATTATTTTGACTGAAAATTCATCATGAAACACAACATAGTTGCAATTTTGGCAATGAATATCCCACTTGTAGCACCAGCACTGAGTAGGCAATCTCTATCCTTTTTTATCAATCATGCTTAGATCCATTCTACTAGACCACTTCCTTCTATTTGATACAAGATCAAATGACAAAGCAAAGAATAGTACTTGAAATCAATGGGCTTCTTGTCTTCTCTTACATGCCAAAATCCTTCATGCAATTTCTTCTCAATATATGATGTAAAATTATATTCAACATTAACCTCTAGGTTTTGAATTCTCATGGCCATTATCATTAGGACAATTGACATCTTAGTCTAGGTATCAATACCTAACACCTGGCACAGAGCAAAATATGTTCTCTTGAAATAGATAGCAAAATCATCAACAAAAAAGGCTCAATTGTAGTGGATGGAATTTCAATTCTCTTGTTATTTACTCCCTTCTTCATGTACATAGGCATCTCATCATTCCTATGTGTTTTTCTCAAATTGGTGTACTCTTGTTCACTCCTTTGCAAATCTACTTGTGTGAGGGATTGCTTATTCAACATGAAACACTCAATGATTGTAGTCCTGTCTACAACCACCAATGGTGTCCCACTTGGCAGCCGAACTATTTTGGTGGCTGGATGATAATGTTGTGCCATAACCTTGATTATATCCACATCAACAAATACATTGGGTACTACCAACTTTGCCAAGTTCAAATTCCATAGATTTACCACTGGCCCCTGCCCATCTTTCTTTTCACAAAAATACCAAAACAGGCTCCACCCATAGATAGGGATTCTAGCATCCTGACACCCCTCTATGCATCTTTGAACATTTTCTTTAGTCCCTTATCAACTAAATTTGGAAAGACATCTAATAGTGATTATTGAAATGACCTTTTCTTAGGAGTGGGAGGTTCATTACTTTTACTTGCAAACTTAGACTTTTTTGGTATCATACTCTAGTGCTTTTACAAACTAGGGTTTTGAGATTTACTTGCATCACCAAACTAGTTGAAAATAAAGCACAAACTTAATATCAACTTTCTATGTAAAGGGTGATGAGACAAACTTACCTAGTTAAAAAACACCTAATGAGAGAACAAAAACCTTGAATTCACCTTCGACAATTGCCACTAAATTTGCTTAAATGAAGAAATATGAAGAAATTACAAGCTTTATTGTGCAAATGGATCCAGTCATTTCACCATTAACTCTGGTTCATGCTAAGAGATTGACAAATCTTAGCATTCAAATCCCTCAAACATACGTCGTTGATCTGGTCCAATCCAATGGCTGAGCGGACATTTCAAGATTTTGATGTCTTTTCATCTATAACTGCAATCCCACAGGCTTCATTGATGACCCTCACAAGGTGGCACTAAAGTCATTTCAACATTTATTTTCTTATCGCATCACTATAAGGCCTAGTGAGACCCATCGCGGGACTATGGGAGCTTGGACAATTATAGTCATTTTCTTTGTTTACCGTTACCCCACATGCCTTGTTGCACACCCTCGTGGGATGGTGAAATACATGTTATTCCTCATGTGGATTTACCACTCTACCACCACATTTACTTAGTTACATGCCACATAGAGATCCATAAACCAATACACAGGGACTTTTTAGGTCCAGGGGTCTAAATTACAAGTCGACACTCAAAATAATATTGGACCCACATGAGTTGGATTCTATTTTGAAACACATGCATAAACATATACAAACACAAAGTAATATCAAGGGTCATTCCATACATATATTTTTCACTTGGAAACAGAGTATGCATTATATATCAGTCAGACCCACAATATTAATATTAGAGAAGTTCCAAGTCACCTTTGTATATGCACATTAGAGACGAACCATGAAAAAGGTAATTCTAAAATTCCTTCAAAGATTGGGGTAGATTTAGAGAAGCTAACTCAACAACCTCAGAGTATAGGAGATTAGTGTTGATAGAGTGTCCTTTTCTAGCTCAGACATATATATTGAGACTTAATAATTGAAAGGTGGGTTTATAGATCCATCATGTAGTATCAGCTGCCTCAAGCTGAAACATATCAAAGAGGGAAGGTTGATCAAGTTTAGGAATACCCCATGCCTCAGAGTTATTCCCTAAATCCCTCCCCTATGGACTTGAGGTCCAAGGGCATCCTTCGCCCAAGAACTACCTACATACCCACTTCCAAATAGGATTGAAGTCACATGTAGTTCTCCTTACTTAATCTCTCAAGGGATATACACATAGGTTCCTACTCTCAGGGTTTCATCATCACCCAATTTCAACTAACAGTTACTATCATTTCAGGAATCAAAATCATACATAGAAGTTATGCACAATAATATATCCAATATAAATTAAATCCGATCCTAATAGAGAACATGGAATCAAAATGCATAACACTTAACAATGCAACAATTATGCAAGGACATACTAAAGAAGTTCCCACAAGGGTCACCACGGTCTCAATTTATACCTCACCTCTGTTATGATTCATAACTCAACATAATGTTGCTAGAACTCTTACAAGCTCATCTTATTAACATAGATTAGGGCACAAGTAATTATCAATTATCCCCTTCTAACACTAATAAGATACTAGGTTGAATATATATATATATATCAAGTCTTATTGAGTAACAGTCAAGTTCCATGTCCTATAACTACTGGTGGTAATCATGGTATCATACTATTATCGTAGTCATTAGAACTATCTTCTTCAAGATAGACACACTTTACAAACTATGGTGCCTTAATCAATTGTAAGGGGTCATTTTTATCATATTCATTACTCAAAATGACACAACCTTCAAGTCCATAGATGTCAATAGTCATAGTATTTAATGATCTGTAGAATTAAGTTGACACTCAATGATCAAGACTAGTATATGTCGATCAACCTATTAACAATTTACTATGATCTTAAGCAATATTAAGATCAGAAATAGTTTATAGATAAGGCATGACCGTATCATAGCAATACACTCCAGTGTTAAGGATGTCAAGATAGGCTATATAGTGATGTCTCATGCATAATCATTTCGGTATGCCTAATATCTTAAGATCCACCATCTAGGGTACAATGATGTTAAATTTATTGTCCCCAATTATTGTTTAATGAACTATAGCTATTCATAACATAATATTTTAGGGTGCTTAGCATGCCTATTTGCCTTTCCAACTTGAAGGTTCCAATTTTATAACTAATATTTATCACGGTTTTATATCTCTATCAATAAGTGACCTATAACATTGTGCAACACCACTAGGAAATTACTCTATGTTGAGGAAATACATAGTTCATATCACTTAATGTGGCCCATATTGCTGATTATGTTTCTCGTGCCAGGAATTCATGTTACAAAATATGATGATAAAAATATTATTCTCTTAATAATAACAAACCATTCAACAAAATCTTAAACAAGGTCTAGATTATAAAATATAATCATATTCTGAAATCCTCACAGAACACAAAATTTAATTTATCTTAAGTAGAAGACTCATCAATCCACTTATGCATCACATATTCCTCATAAGATTAAGATACTAAATGTTTAGTTTCCCAAGCATATTCTAGACTATCTCTTAATAGTCCTAAAAAGATATAGCTTCAATGAATTCCAAACTCTATTTAAAGCATATATAAATTGATAGTAAGATTCTACTACACATCTAAGGATGCATGGATTTGTATACATATATGTTTCAAATGAAGATGTTACCAAAAAAAAGCCCTGTTTTCTAGGTATTCTAATTTTGACTCAAAATAATTTATGCTTATTCATTTATATGGTTGAGTTGGCTCTCATTTGAAGTATCCGTTTCAATCATGTTGAGTACTTCAACATATTCACGAGTATATCTTTGTAATCTTCTATATAAAGAGAGAGATTCCCTTGTGAAAAAATTGACGCATTCACCGGTAAAGACAAAGATTGCTATTATAATATCCAGTACAGTTAAAGTTTGGCAATGAGTTTTACTTAATAAAAGCCACTGGTGACATTCTACAATACACAACCATAAAGAAATAATAAGATCCCTGACAACAAGATCACTGGAATATTAGACTGCACAAGTTTGTGTAAATAGTAAAGTTCAATAATAGGAAATCATGGGTGTGATAAACTATATAATTGAATGAATTAAGATGATCACTGGTATAACATTCCATACAACAAGGTACTTTAGGTCATTAATAGTCTCGGCCCGATAAAGCCCCAAGAGGATTTCATATCAATAAACATTTTACCTTGATCACCTCTGTTCAAGCTATATTATTTAATTATTTCCACGTCAGTCTTAAAGATTTAGTATCCCTGGTTAACTGGTACCATGCTCCTTTCACTGGTATCTAAGGTGACTAAATTTCAGGTTGAGTGCGGAGAGAACATCCAAATCTAGTAAGGAGAATAGTGCAACGAAAACGATAAAGACTAAACGTACCGAAGAAAATGACATCCTTTGCAAGGTTGGCCATAGTTTCCATGACAGCAACAGTATATGTGGAGAATCGTGAAACGGGTGGTCAACAAAGGTAGGGACAATATCATTTCCAACAATAAATTCCATCATTTCCAACAACAATTGGAAGCCGTCACCCCATCAACCAGCATAAAATATCTTTTAATTTTATTTATTTTTATTACTGTTTGGCCCTGCAGTCGCCTACGAGAAAGCCTCTCTCAATGGGGATGTGACAGTTTCAAACAAAGCTGGCTGCATACAAACAGGAATTAATGGTCTCTTTTAGCACAGCAAAAGAACGGGATTTGCTTTACACCTGCCCATTGCATTTGCTCAATTTTTAAATCCTCTTCAATAAATTCATTTAGTGTATAATCTACAGTCAGTGCAGTTGATGAAGCTGTATCTGTTGAAAAATCTTATTTAAATTATGCTTTGACGGCTGCCCATTCCTTCTGCGAAAAGCCCCATTTTGTTACAGGCTGCCCATGCTGGTAAATGTGAATCGATCGGGTTGGAGACATGTTTGTTGCGTTTAGTTAAGCAATGTAAATAAGTTTATTATGAAAAGCTGTGTAATTCTTGAGAATACAGGTTTGCAATAATTGAAAATATGTAGAGTAGTCTTAAGGGGTGTTAGCTGCACAAAAGTTGTCAATCTTTTCCTCCAGTTTCTTTGCTTCAATTCTTTCCACTTCACCGATTTCTCTACGGTCCCGATACCCCCAAACCATTAAAATAAGGATGTCTCCGAAGAGAATTATGAATCAATGCAATCACATAAAGTAACCCAGATGGAGGTGTATTAGTACGGACGGTTCTAAGAGTGGATAAAGCTTATTTTACAAGTAGAGGTACTCTAAACCCCTAATATCATACTAATATGAAAACAGTATTTAGAGCCATGACACTGGTTACACCCCTAATATCATATGACTATGTAAGAAAGTCACTCAGCAGAATCAGATTTGTCAAGAATGGAACTGAATTCAAAAGTCTGTATCGACAAACCATTTCCAATGATAGGGTAAAGAGCATTAATCAAATTGCTTTGAAGGAATTATTAATTACAAATGACTAGTATACATAAAACTGCTTATATAATTCAAACAAAGCTGCATACAAACCGGAATTAATGGCCTCTTTAAAGACAGCAAAAGATCTCCCAGTACTCGTTTTGCTTTTGTTTGGAGTTTTACATATCTCATAGACTTCTCAATGAAATAGAAAGTATCAAAAAAAAAAAAATTCTAAATGATATTATAAAGAACATTTATTTATGAAATTGGTTTGAAAGAATTTATAATTACATATGACTACCATACATAAAATTGCTTTCAAAGAATTTATAATTACAAATAACTATACATAACTTTTTTGTACTCAAAATGCTACATAAAAATGCATATTACAAACAATACTGTAATGTGATTATAAACTATTTCCAGATGATAGTATAAAAAACATTTATTTATCAAATTGCTTTGAAAGAATTTATAATTACACATGACTACCCTACATAAAATTGCTTTGAAGGAATTTATAATTACAAATAACCAGCATACATAACTTTTTGTACTCAAAATGCTACATAAAAAATGCATATTACAAACAATATTGTAATGTGATTATAAACTATTTCCAGATGATAGTATAAAGAACATTTATTTATCAAATTGCATTGAAAGAATTTATAATTACATATGACTACCATACATAAAATTGCTTTGAAGGAATTTATAATTACAAATAACTAGCATTCATAACATTTTGCACTCAAAATGCTACATAAAAATACATATTACAAACAATACTGTAATGTGATTATATATAAAAATGCATATTACAAACAATACTGTAATGTGATTATATATTTCTGTATACTTATAACCAAAATAACCAAAGAAAACTTAACTCCTAAATTCAATACTTCCCCTACAAACAGCCTATTGGCGGAATAGTTGTGCACCCCATGCAACTGCTAGTTGTTATTATTATTATTTTTTAACCAGAAAAAGGTGGATGAACACCCATGCTAGTTGTTATTATTTAAGCATTCATATATTCTATTCACAAATGTACGTACTATAAAAATATTTCATATACACATCAAGAGTGAAGAGATCTACCATGATTGGAAGCAAATAATCCGTCTTCATAGAAATACTAGTAAAATTTTATTTTAGTTCATGATACTGAATCCAGTCAGCCTCCTTGATAACTTCAATACATGTACCTCTTTATAACCAGCAATGTAGGAAGACTTCAATTATAAGCTGATATCAAAACTAAAATTCTGGTTTATCCCTTCCTTTAAAGTCCTAATGAAAGGTCTAATTTAGATTACTTGGATGCCCTGGACTGAATCTCCGTTCCACTGCAATCTTTGCTTGCTGAATATCAAACAAAAGCAAAGTTTAAGTGTAAATTTTATGACCTTATTCAGGTGATATGAAATATAAATAATCGAAGAATAAAGAATCAAAAAACTTTTATACACTTTCACCAAAGTATAAAGATACTAAATAGATTTCTCCATCATTTGTTTTTTAAAGTCAAAGTCCACTGTTTAGCCTGTCACCGGGCCTCATTCCTATATAGTTCTCAACATATCCAAGATACTAGCAAAAACAATTTTCAGAGTTATTGTTAGACCTGAATACTGGAATATAACTACCGGAATATAACTACTGGTGGTAATCATGCTATCATACTATTATCGTAGTCATTAGAACTATCTTCTTCAAGATAGGCACACGTTACAAACTATGGCGCCTTAATCAATTGTAAGGGGTCATTTTTATCATATTCATTACTCAGAATGACACAACCTTCAAGTCCATAGATGTCAATAGTCATAGTATTTATTGATCTCTAGAATTAAGTTGACACTCAATGATCAAGACCAGTATATGTCGATCAACCTATTAACAATTTACTAGGATCTTAAGCAATATTAAGATCAGAAATAGTTTATAGATAAGGCATGACCGTATCATAGCAATACAGTCTAGTGTTGAGGATGTCAAGATAAGCTATATAGTGATGTCTCATGCATAATCATTTCGGTATGTCTAATATCTTAATATCCACCATCTAGGGTACAATGATGTTAAATTTATTGTCCCCAAATATTGCTTAATGAACTATAGCTATTCATAACATAATATTTTAGGGTGCTTAGCATGCCTATTTGCCTTTCCAACTTGAAGGTTCCAATTTTATAACTAATATTTATCACGGTTTTATATCTCTGTCAATAAGTGACCTATAACATTGTGCAACACCACTAGGGAATTACTCTATGTTGAGGAAATACATAGTTCATATCACTTAATGTGGCCCATAATGCTGATTATGTTTCTCATGCCAGAAATTCATGTTAAAAAATATGATGATAAAAATATTATTCTCTTAATAATAACAAACCATTCAACAAAATCTTAAACAAGGTCTAGATTATAAAATATAATCATATTCGCAAATCCTCACAAAACACAAAACTTAATGTATCTTAAGTAGAAGACTCATCAATCCACTTATCCATCACATGTTCCTCATAAGATTAAGATACTAAATGTTTAGTTTCCCAAACATATTCTAGACTATCTCTTAATAGTCCTAAAAAGATATAGCTTCAATGAATTCCAAACTCTATTTAAAGCATATATAAATTGATAGTAAGATTCTACTACACATCTAAGGATGTATGGATTTGTAGACATATATGTTTCAAATCAAGATATTACCAAAAAAAAGCCTTGTTTTTTCAAGGTATTCTAATTTTGACTCAAAATAATTTATGCTTATTCATTTATATGGTTGAGTTGGCTCTCATTTGAAATATCTGTTTCAATCATGTTGAGTACTTCAACATATTCATGAGTATATCTTTGTAATCTTATATATAAAGAGAGAGATTCCCTTGTGAAAAAATTGGCGCATTCACCAGTAAAAACAAAGATTGCTATTATAATATCCAGTACAGTTAAAGTTTGGCAATGAGGTTTACTTAATAAAAGCCACTGGTGACATTCTACAATACACAACCATAAAGAAATAATAAGATCCCTGACAACAAGATCACTGGAATATTAGACTGCACAAGTTTGTGTAAATAGTAAAGTTCAATAATAGGAAATCATGGGTGTGATAAACTATATTATTGAATGAATTAAGATGATCACTGGTATAACATTCCATACAACCAGGTACTTTAGGTCATTAATAGTCTCGGCCCGATAAAGCCCCAAGAGGATTTCATATCAATAAACATTTTACCTTGATCACCTCTGTTCAAGGTATATTATTTAATTATTTCCACGTCAGTCTTAAAGATTTAGTATCCCTGGTTAACTGGTACCATGCTCCTTTCACTGGTATCTAAGGTGACTAAATTTCAGGTTGAGTGCAGAGAGAACATCCAAATCTAGTAAGGAGAATAGTGCAACGAAAAAGATAAAGACTAAACGTACCGAAGAAAATGACATCCTTTGCAAGGTTGGCCATAGTTTCCATGACAGCAACAGTATATGTGGAGAATCGTGAAATGGTTGGTCAACAAAGGTAGGGACAATATCATTTCCAACAACAACTGGAAGCCCTCACCCCATCAACCAGCATAAAATATCTTTTAATTTTATTTATTTTTATTACTGTTTGGCCCTGCAGTCGCCTACGAGAAAGCCTCTCTCAATGGGGATGTGACAGTTTCAAACAAAGCTGGCTGCATACAAACAGGAATTAATGGTTTCTTTTAGCACAGCAAAAGAACGGGATTTGCTTTACACCTTCCCATTGCATTTGCTCAATTTTTAAATCCTCTTCAATAAATTCATTTTGTGTATAACCTACAGTCAGTGCAGTTGATGAAGCTGTATCTGTTGAAAAATCTTATTTAAATTATGCTTTGACGGCTGCCCATTCCTTCTGCGAAAAGCCCCATTTTGTTACAGGCTGCCCATGCTGGTAAATGTGAATCGATCGGGTTGGAGACATGTTTGTTGCGTTTAGTTAAGCAATGTAAATAAGTTTATTATGAAAAGCTGTGTAATTCTTGAGAATACAGGTTTGCAATAATTGAAAATATGTAGAGTAGTCTTAAGGGGTGTTAGCTGCACAAAAGTTGTCAATCTTTTCCTCCAGTTTCTTTGCTTCAATTCTTTCCACTTCACCGATTTCTCTACGGTCCCGATACCCCCAAACCATTAAAATAAGGATGTCTCCGAAGAGAATTATGAATCAATGCAATCACATAAAGTAACCCAGATGGAGGTTTATAAGTACGGACGGTTCTAAGAGTGGATAAAGCTTATTTTACAAGTAGAGGTACTCTAAACCCCTAATATCATACTAATATGAAAACAGTATTTAGAGCCATGACACTGGTTACACCCCTAATATCATATGACTATGTAAGAAAGTCACTCAGCAGAATCAGATTTGACAAGTATGGAGCTGAATTCAAAAGTCTGTATCGACAAACCATTCCCAATGATAGGGTAAAGAGCATTAATCAAATTGCTTTGAAGGAATTATTAATTACAAATTACTAGTATACATAAAACTTCTTATATAATTCAAACAATGCTGCATACAAACCGGAATTAATGGCCTCTTTAAACACAGCGAAAGATTTCCCAGTACTCGTTTTGCTTTTGTTTGGAGTTTTACATATCTCATAGACTTCTCAATGAAATAGAAAGTATAAAAAAAAATCATTTCTAAATGATATTATAAAGAACATTTATTTATGAAATTGGTTTGAAAGAATTTATAATTACATATGACTACCATACATAAAATTGCTTTCAAAGAATTTATAATTACAAATAACTATACATAACTTTTTGTACTCAAAATGCTACATAAAAATGCATATTACAAACAATACTGTAATGTGATTATAAACTATTTCCAGATGATAGTATAAAAAACATTTATTTATCAAATTGCTTTGAAAGAATTTATAATTACATATGACTACCCTACATAAAATTGCTTTGAAGGAATTTATAATTACAAATAGCTAGCATACATAACTTTTTGTACTCAAAATGCTACATAAAAAATGCATATTACAAACAATACTGTAATGTGATTATAAACCATTTCCAAATGATAGTATAAAGAACATTTATTTATCAAATTGCTTTGAAAGAATTTATAATTATATGACTACCATACATAAAATTGCTTTGAAGGAATTTATAATTACAAATAACTAGCATACATAGCTTTTTGTACTCAAAATGCTACATAAAAAATGAATATTACAAACAATACTGTAATGTGATTATAAACCATTCCCAGATGATAGTATAAAGAACATTTATTTATCAAATTGCTTTGAAAGAATTTATAATTACATATGACTACCATACATAAAATTGCTTTGAAGGAATTTATAATTACAAATAACTAGCATACATAACTTTTTGTACTCAAAATGCTACATAAAAATACATATTACAAACAATACTGTAATGTGATTATATATTTTTGTATACTTATAACCAAAACAACCAAAGAAAACTTAACTCCTAAATTCAATACTTCCCCTACAAACAGCTTATTGGCAGAATAGTTGTGCATCCCGTGCAACTACTAGTTGTTGTTTTTTTTTTTTTAAACCAGAAAAAGGTGGATGAACACCCATGCTAGTTGTTATTATTTAAGTATTCATATATTCTATTCACAAATGTACGTACTATAAAAATATTTCTCTTACACATCAACAGTGAAGAGATCTACCGTGATTGGAAGCAAATAATCCGTCTTCATGGAAATACTAGTAAAATTTTATTTTAGTTCATGATACTGAATCCAGTCAGCCTCCTTGATAACTTCAATACATGTACCTCTTTATAACCAGCAATGTAGGAAGACTTCAATTATTAGCTGATATCAAAACTAAAATTCTGGTTTATCCCTTCCTTTAAAGTCCTAATGAAAGGTCTAATTTAGATTTCTTGGATGCCCTGGACTGAATTTCCGTTCCACTGCAATCTTTGCTTGCTGAATATCAAACAAAAGCAAAGTTTAAGTGTAAATTTTATGATCTTATTCAGGTGATATGGAATATAAATAATCGAAGACTAAAGAATCAAAAAACTGTTATACACTTTCACCAAAGTATAAAGATACTAAATAGATTTCTCCATCATTTGTTTTTTAAGGTAAAAGTCCACTGTTTAGCCTCTCACCGAGCCTCATTCCTATATAGTTCTCAACATATTCAAGAAACTAGCAAAAACAATTTCAGAGTTATTGTTAGACCTGAGCTAATTTTTCAAGTCACTGTGATATGTAGAAACCATAACAGACACCACAAATAAACCAAAATTGCGTCAATAGGAATTTTGAGTATTTTGTGTAGATTTGAAGCCCATCTTATCCCTTGAAATTTCTTTTACATCCAAGATTATGGAATATCAAACTGATCAAAATCATCTTCATTATATTAATTAGGGTCAGATTCATATTGTCAGGTTCTTTGAGGTGGGTAAAGAAGTTAAGATGGAGATTATTTGTGGATTAGTCAAATCACCTTAGATGTATTCATCAAGATTAGATCATTGATTAGGTTCTTTGATGCAGGAGTATATGGGCGAATTGGCGATCAGCATCAACCAAAAACAAATTTCAGGTTTGCGTTTCATATTTGGTGTGTTTGGTTTTTATTTGGCATATCTTGGCTTTTGGAATGGGTGGTATGTCAGAATTTGCAAGTTTTTAGTTTTCACCATACTTTGGTGTCAGTGCACAACATGCAGTTAAACAATTGTCTTCAAAAATTGATGAAGTTTCTTGGTAAATCCTCTTACAAGAAGATTGTTGATTCCATCCTAGATTTGGTGATGAAGGTTTTGTCGAAAAATTGATGAAGTTTCTTGGTAAATCTTCTTACAAGAAGATTGTTGATTCCATCCTAGATTTGGTGATGAAGGTTTTGTAGTCATACGCCTTCTGGTTTTGGAGAAATAATCATTTTGTGACTTATGCTGGTAGATTGATGAAAGTTTAATATCTTGAGCTTTGTCAGGTTTGGTACAAAATGGTTTGGCAGAAAGCTTTGAGATGTTGATTTCTCAATATTTGAAAGTGTTTGTGATAATCCAAGATCCTGGCGAGAAGTTATAGCCAATGTCAGTTTTCAAGTCCGAGTCTGTCATGTTGTAGTCATGGTTTCACAAGGTTGGAGACCCTCAAAGAATTTAGTTACTCTTGACAAGTGAATGATGATATGGCATGAAATTGGAAGCACAACATTTTTTTATAGGTATAGATATTTATACTTGGCACTATAATACTTTTCATGGACCAAAAACAATACCATGAGGCCAAAAATGCTCTTAGGATGCCATTTCTCATCTGAAGCAAGTAAACCCATGAACATCACGCTCTGAGAGGAAAAGCCAGCTTGTGACCATTTCAAATGCTTCATAACAAGAAGGCAGATGAAAGGTGGAGTGACGTTACAAGTTTACAGTACCTAAAGGAGAGAATTCTAACACCTCATAGAGGCAACTTTTTGTAAGTTTCAAAATATAATTTGAAGGTTAAAATGGAGATGCCAAGGATTGATAATTCCTTCAACTTCACAAGGACTTTAGTCAATGCCTTTTGAAAGGCAATAAATCAGCAATTTAAGCACCAACTTCAACATTCTATGCAGATTTAAGGGATAATAAAAAACTAGCGTTGATGTAGAATCTAAAACGCCAACTTAAGGGCTGTGTCGATGCGACTGGGAGCCATGGGTCCCATTCTCTTGGTAAAATCAAATGTTGTCTTTATGATGGAGGGAGGCATGACCTCAGATTCAAATCGATGTTTCCTTTTCATTTTAAAAAAAATTGAATTCAATATATAAGAGCAAGGGGAGCGCCAAAGTGATGCGGCCTTAGGAGAAGAGAATAGGGTCGCTACTGAAGAATAGGAAACAAGTAAAATGAAGGATGAGAATAGATAGAAGATCAAGAATTTGAAGGAAAAATGTGAAGGCTGATTTGGGTGTTAGCATAGTATTACATTGTTTAATATCTGCTTAGTTTAGACAACGGTTACCAGTTATGCTGGCAATTATGCAGTTATGTCTATTACAATTTTTTAACTGCATTTCTCCTTGTATAAATGTTTTTGTAGTTTATCGAATAAATCAATCTAGAAATCATCAATATATTATTACATGCTTTTGTTATTCCTGTGCAATGGTGTAATATGTACATGCTCACCATATTTCAATATGGTATCAAAGCAGTTATTGATCATAGAGAAGTAGCAAATTTGTTTTGGAAATGATATGGTATCAGAGCAGTTATTGATCATAGGGAAGTGCATTGTATTGCTGAGAAATATGAGATCACCAATGCTACGTGTGGATAGAACATACTAGCATGAGAAGGAGTGAAGTTGTATAAAAATTTGAAGGTATTTGAATCCACTGATTGAGCATCCAGTATAGTTTTCTTTTGCATTGAATACACTTGATGCGCAAGTCAAGCTGCTATTTCATATAATGTACAAAGGGCATGTAATGGAATGGCCACTTAATGGATACGCAGACATGACCTAGCCTAGTTCAGCTCCATGGTATTTTTTTAATATCCTTTGTGAGTAAATCCTTGGTAGAATTATTGGAAATTGAAATCTTATAAGCAGTTATACGGCTATCTGTAACAACAATCAAAATGCATCATATAGTTATAAACGTAGTGTTTCACTAAACAATTAAGTGCAAGTTTTGAGCAAACTCTTCTAAGCATCCAACGATTGGAGGAACCATGCTAATTGGTTGGTTCTTTGTGATGGAAGCCTTCCTACAAGATCTCCTCGCCATTTGAATAAAGTTTTGTCCAATGTTCATTGCTGGTGTAAGGAACAAAGATGATAAAGACGCAGTGATTTGTGTACGCTGAGTTGATGTGGGCGCCAGAATTCTAAAGGAATTTTCAAATTGACTTATTCCAGAGAAACACAATCTTGCTACGTATAGGAAAAGATTTGTAAGTAAACCTAAAATTCACTCAAGTGGATGCATATGTGACTATTCAACACACTTTGCATGTAAATGTGTGTAGTGGAGTTGGTATATGATTTTAATTTTAATACAAGCAGTCATAGGATCAAAACTATGAAAGTGGAGTTATAAGGTGTGAAAGGAGAAGTAGTTGAACTTAAATAAGTTGTTACAATTTGCATTGTAAGGGTCTATTTTGGAGGTAATTGTAATTCGATTTATTTAGAAGATGCATGTGTTTTAGTTTGGATATGAATTTTGAAAATACTGTAATTGGGAGATATAAGGTGTTTAATGTAAAAGAAGAAAATCCATTCAATATCATGCAATCTTTTTGTATCATGGATGGAAACAAATTGGTTGTTCAGTTGGAGGGTTTCGAGGATTATAGTACTTCCTCTGGTGCTATCTTTGGAGGGTAAGGACTCAGAGAGTCATATTGGAGGTAGGCGGCATCAAAGGATGGAGGAATTTTTATTATCTCAAGTTAGCTTCTCGCTTTGAGATGATGCTTTGCATGAGAAGCATTTTTGGCTTTATTTTTTTTTTCCTTGTTATTGTTGACAGATTTGAAGAGGTGTTGAGCTCAATATGGATTGTTGTCAAGCAAGCTTCAGAGTATATGATCAAGAATTATACCCTTTTGCGGTCACTAGACAATGATAGAGATCTGTCGTATCTGTTAGGGATTGTTGTCGAATAATTCAAGACTCTGTGACTTGAGAGTTCAGGACTGAGAGTTCAAGAACACAGCTCAAAGCTACACCTTTCCAAGGGTCAAGAGACAACTTGATGGAGCCCCACTTGGTTCAAGATTTGTTCTTTTAGGAGAAGATCTTCTATAAAATATGTATTCATATTATGTAATCAGCTTTGTTAAGTATATTAGCATTCAGAGGAGTCCCTTGGTACTATTGCAGGAACAATTGAATAAGGGGGAATGTTAGAATAGTATTACATTGTTTAATATCTGCTTAGTTTAGACAGTGGTTACCAATTATGCTACCAGTTATGCAGTTATGTCTGTTACAACTTCTTAACTACACTTCTCCTTGGCATTTCTCCTTGTATAAATGTTTGTATAGTTGATCAAATAAATCCATCAATAAATCATCAATATATTATTACATGCTTTTGTTATTCCTGTGCAATGGTGTAATCTGTATGTGCTCACCATATTTCAATATTGGGGAGATATTCAGTCCAAAATTCATAGAGGAAAACAGTCATAAATGTTACCAGACACTGAAGAACAATAGATGAAAGGAGAAAGAACAATGGAATGAGTGTATGGGTTCAGAGAAGGGTCAACTAGAGCAAGGAAATAGAGAAATATGAATTGAAGTTGCAGATATAAGTGAAAGAGAATAGAAATCTACATATTTGTTTTAAATTGCATTGCATAGTAAAGAATTTGTAGTTCAATTGTGTAATATGGATGTGGTTCAATTTGTGCATCTATGATTTCTATACTTATTGTGAGCATTTGAATCAAATAAAATTAAGATTTTATGGTGTTGCAATCTGAGTTTTGTTTATCTAAAAAGAGAGTCTCTATTTTGTGTGGAAGTTTTATGTTTTTGCAGAGAGGGGAGTACCCTTTTGCACCAAGTAATATCAGAGAAAGAAGATCCTAAGAGTGTAGTGGATACACTAGGATGTGTGGGTAAAAGTAATGGTTGAGAAGAGCTCGTGTGAGAATTGTTGTAGGTTGGTGAAGTCCTGAGCAGTTGAGAGCTAGTAACCGTGGAAGAGTTGTCCTTACAGGTTCCAAGGTAACAGAAAGTGAATGTAGAAGATTGAAGAAACTAGTAAGATAAAGATATATGTGTGGAAGCCCATCATGTGGGATGGTTGGAGATGGTATAAAAGGGAGGGATTCCTTAGAGAGATGACTAAAAAGATTGAGAGGATTGGCGGGTTGTTTAAGAGATGTGACCAATTGAAAGCTATGCAGCATGGAGAGGTTGTAAGGTATGAGTTTTCAGCGAAAACATGAAATGAAGAAGCATGAAAGAAAAGGATGAGGAAAACAAAGAAGTGGCAGAGGATATTAAGAATGAAGAAGAAGAGGAGATCCTTGTGCAAAAGGATCAAGAGCAAAGAGAAGAGATTGCAATCAAGGTTGTAAAAGATGATAAGAGGAGTTGCAACCCTTTGGTAGAAGAGACATGGAAGGAGAAGCATGTGCGAGCAGCCCATACATTCCAAAAAGAAAGAATATCAGAAAAGAAAGGAAGCAAGGAGAGAAAGTAATGGGAGAGGAAAGTTGTGGAACATGAAGTTGTAGTAGAAAATGATCTATGGAAAGACATGGACTATGTGGGATATTGATGTGAAGAAGAAGCATTGGAGATTGTAGCAAAGGTATGTTTTTTGAAAGACATGGATGAATAAGTTACATGTGATCTAGTAGTAGTGACAACATATCCTTTGGAGGATAGGAAGATAGAAGAGGAAGGTAACAAACTTGTAACTGAGTATGAAGACCAAAAAGTTGTAGCAGATGGAGAATCAGAGATGATGAACTTAGAAGGACATAGATTTGATGAGCAAGTGGGTGAAGAGGAGAATGATCTTCTATGGAAAGAACTTGGAGCAATGAAAGAAAATGAGGTAAAATTTGAAAACTCTGAGTCCAATTTGTTTGGGATGATGAATACAATAGAGGATATAGAGGAAGAAAAAGGTAGATACATGGAAGACATCAATTTCCGTAAGGATGCTGCAAATTTGGTTGTTGTTGAGGAGCATAATTTGGTTGAGGAAGAAAGTGAGAAGATAGAAAAGTTGTTTAGTTTGAGTGAACACTTGAAGGAGATGAATGGGGAAGATAAGAGTGAGAAGATGGATGCCGTAACAGTGAAAAATGAAGAGGTAACTTATGATTTTTCTAAATGTTCTAATGAGGAAGTTGATAGGGATTTGTTTGTTGCTGAGGTGGATAAGGAGTTGCAAGTAGATGGAAGGAATACATATAAAGATGTAGATTTGTAATCAGTTGTTACATGTTTGAATGTAGAGGTTGTAAAAGATGCTACAAGTGAAAAAATAGGTAAAATAGTTCAAGACATGAGGAGGATGATGGGAATAGATGGGGTAGATGAAAACCTCATAGCGAAGGATGAGATGATGAAATTTGCAACTGAAGATGATAAACAAAATATTGTAGTGAAGAAAGAAGAGGTGAAGTTTATTGTGTTTTGTGATAAAATTCATTTTCGTTTATTTGCAATGTTGAAGGTTGGGGCTTCTATGGAGAAGAGTAGATGGAAATTGTTACTTTCCATGAAGTTGGAGGGGCATATTTGTATTTATATGTTGTAGATTGTGATATGGATGATGTCACATTTTTGTGGAGGTGGCCAATTTGTGGTGGGTCAAAACCCATGAAAGAGGAGAAGATTAGTGAGATTGATTGGTGGTGGTGCCTAGATAATGGTGGGTTGGATCCCATGAAGGAGGAAAGGAGAAAGTATTCTTGGGAGGAGGAGGATGGTACATAATAGATGCAGGTCCACGAGAGGAGAAAAGAATGGAGTGCAGATTTGTTGGACGGGAGTGAAGCTTGTTTCGGCAAGATGCTAGAAAAGGAGGAAAAATAAATAACTTTTTGTTCACAAGTTTCAAGGATGGAGTTCGCTACAAATTTATCATAATCTCAAAAAATTGTTCTACCATTCAACTCCATGTTTATGAGTGTATGCTCACAAACTTCCTACCTAGCGTGTCTGATGCAGGAGCATTCAGAGGGACTGGCGATCAACATCAACCAAAAATAGATTTCAAGTTTGGTTTCAGTTTTGGTGTGTTTTGGTTTTCATTTAGCATCTCTTTTCTTTTGGAATGGGTGGCACATTAGAATTTGCATGTTTTTAGTTTTTGCCATACATTGATGTGGGCACAACACATGTAGTTTTCACCAAAATAATTGTTTTGGGAAATCAGTGATATTTCTTAATAAATCCTCTTAAGGAAGATTTTTGATTCCATCCTAGATTTGATGATAAAGCTTTAATAGTCATATACCTTATGGTTTTGGAGAAATAATCATTTTGTGACTTATGTTGGGAGATTGAGGAAAGCTTAACATCTAGATATCTGTGAGGTTTTGTACAGAATGGTTTGGCAAAAAGCTTCGAGATGGTGAGTTCTACACCTCTGTAGGTTTTCATGATATTCCAAGATCTTGGAAAGAAATTATGGCTAGTGTCAGTTTTTAGCTTTGAATCTGTCATGTCGCAGTCGTGGTTTCACAAGGTTGGAGACCTTCAAAGAGTTTAGTTACTCTTGATAGGTGAATGATGATATGGCATGAAATTGGAAGTACAACATTCTTATAGAGGTATAGATATTTGTATACTTTCTGGTATAATATTTTTGATGGACCAAAAACAATACCATTAGGCCAAAAATGCTCTTTGGATGCCATTTCTCATTTGAAGCAAGTAAATCCATGAACATCAAACTCTGAGAGGAAAAGCCAGCTTGTGGCCATTTCAAACACCTTGTAACAAGAAGGTAGATGAAAGGTGGAGTGATGTTACACTTGAGGTGCCTAAAGGAGGGAAATATAATGCCTCATAAAGGCAACTTTGTGTAAGTTTCAAAATGTAATTTGAAGGTTAGGCACCAAGGATTGATAAATCCTTCAACTTCACAAGGACTTTAGTCAACACCTTTTGAAAGCCAATAAACATGAATTTTAAGCACTAACTTCAACATTCTTTGTAGATTTAAGGGATAATACAAAAGCTAACGTGGATGTAGAATCTGAAATGGCAACCTAAGGGCTATGTGGGCACGACTGGGAGCCATGGGTCCCATTCTCTTGGTAAAATCAAACATTGTCTTTGAAATGGAGGTAGACGTCACCTTATATTCAAATCCATTTTTACTTTTCATTTAAAAAGTGAATAAAATATACGAGAGCAAGGGGAGTACCAAAGTGGTACGGCCTTAGGAGAAGAGAATAGGGTCATTGCCAAAGAATAGGAAACAAGTAAAAAGAAGCATGGGAATAGATTGAAGCTCAGGAATTTGAAGGATAGACATGAAGGCTGATTTGGAGAGAGATTCAATCCAAAATTTGTAGAGGAAAACAATAAAACATGCTGCCAGGCATTGAAGAACAACAGATGAATAGAGAGAGAACATTGGAATGAGAGTATGGGTTTAGAGAAGGGACAAATAGAGAAAGGAAATAGAAAAATGTGAATAGAGGTTGTAGAGATAAGTGAAAGAGAACAAAAATCTACATATTTGTTTTAAATTGCCTTGCATATTGAAGAATTTGTAGAAGTTCAATTGTGTAATTTGGTTTTGGTTCAATTTGTGCATGTGAACTATGATTTATATACTTGTGAGCATTTGAATCAAATAAAATTAAAATTTTTTGGTGTTGTATTCTGAGTTTTTTTACTTGAACAGAGAGTCTCTATTTTGTGTGGTGTGGATTGTGTGAGTTTCTGTGTAGAAGTTTTATATATTTGCAGGGAGGGGAATACCCTTTTGCACCAAATGGTTTTAGAGCAAGAAGGTCCTGAGAGTGTAGAGGATACATTAGGATGTGTGTGTAAAGGTAGCGGTAGAGAAGAGATCGTGTGAGAACTGTTGGAGGTTGGTGAAGTCCTTAGTAGTTGAGAGCTAGTAACTACAGAAGAGGTGTCCTTGCAGGTTGCAAGGTAAGAGAAAGTGATTGTAGAAAATTGCAGGAGTGAGTAGGATGAAAATATATTGTTGAATCCCATCATGTGGGATGGGTGGAGAGGTATAAAAGGAAGGGATTCCTTAGAGAGATAATTGAAAAGATTGAGAGGATTGACAAGTTGTTTGAGATATGTGACCAATTTGAATCTATACAGTGTGGAGAGGTTGCAAGGGATGAGTTTGCAGTGAAGACATGCCATGAAGAAGGCATGAAATAAAAGGATGAGGAAAATCAAGAAGTGGTAGCAGATATGAAGAATCAAGAAGAAGAGGAGATCCTTGTACAAAAGGATCAAGAGGGAAGATAAGAGATTGCAACCAAGGTTACAAAAGATTAGAAGAGGAGTTGCAACCCTTTGGTAGAAAAAGACATGGAAAGAGAAGCATGTGAGAGCAGCCCATACATTCCAAAAAGAATGAATATCAGAAAAGAATGGAAGAGGAAAGTTGTGGAACATGAAGTTGTAGCAGAAAATGATCCATGTTAAGGCATGGACTATGTGGGACAATGATGTGAAGAAGAAGCATTGAAGATTGTAGCAGAGGTATGTCTTTTGAAAGATATGAATGAAGAAGTTAGAAGTGATGTAGTAGCAGTGAAAATATATCCTTTGGAGGATAAGAAGATAGAAGAAGAAGGTAACAAAAGGTAGATACATGGAAGACTTCAATTTCCATGAGGATGTTGCAGATTTAGTTGTTGTTGAGGAGCACAATTTTGTTGAGGATGAAAGTGAAAAGATAGAAAAGTTCATTTTGAGTGAAAACTTGAAGGAGATGAATGGGTATCTAAGAGTGAGAAGATAGATGTTGTAACAGTGAAGAATGAAGAGGTAACTTCTGATTTCTCTAAATTTTGTGATGTGGAAGTTGATAGGAGTTTGTTTGTTGCAAAGGTGGATAAGTAGTTGCAAGTAGATGGAAGGAAAATAAAAAGATGCAAATTTGTATGCACCTTTTACATGTTTGAATGCAGAGGTTGTAAAAGATACTACAAGTGAAAAATTGGGTACAACAGTTGAAGACATGAGGATGATGATGGGAATAGATGGGATAAATTAAAACCTCATAGTGAAGGATGAGATGATGAAATTTGTAGCTATAGTTTCAATTTTTTGTGTTTTGGTTTCTATTTGGTATCTCTTGGCTTTTGGATCTTAGTGTAATACATCATCATTGTATTACATTGTTAGTTATGTTCAGTTTGTTCAGTTTCATATAACCAGACCAGTAGTTATTGTTTGGTTTCATATCAGACTCCCACCACATAATATATATGGATGTACCTGCATTTAATAACGATATCAATAAAAAATATTACTTTACTTCAACTGGTATCAGAGCATTTTGAGAATGGGTTGAGTGAGTCTGTCAATCTAGAAAATCAAATCTTTGCATTTGATATTGCTGGCAGTTGAGGAATGGATCTTCCTATGGAGAAAGAAGGCACAGCCATGAGTGCTGCATTATGGTGTTCTACACAATCGTCTCTGAGGTTTTCTCATTGGAAGATCACATTCCTAAACATATAGGCAATTATAATCAGCAAGGTTGGTAGAGAAGCACATTTGTAGAGGATTTGATGATCCAGAAGTTATTGGCATAGAAGAATCATCCAGATAAGATTGTTATTTTTATTTGTTCATTTAAAAAAAAATCAGACTTGCACTGGAAAGAGATAAGGGAGCGCAAGAATAAGAAACCTATTATCATGAAGATCCTGCCATCGAATGGAAGAACGAAAAGAGAAAGGTACATATTTGTTTAAGTTTAAAAGAAGATTTCCTGTCATTCGGTAATATGGTTGGTGCCATATGTGGAGAATGTTTTGGAATATGCCGAGATATCCAAAATCTTCTACAAAGATGACATATTAAAGGTATGTATTGAAGTGTGGAAGTACAAAGTTTATACGCATTTATATTTAATTTGGAGTAATAAGGTGAATTTAGTCTTATTGTTTCTTTTTTGAGTATTATTTTAAAATGGAATTTCCTCTAGACAAGTATTCTAGATTTAATTTTCATACTTGGAGAATAAAAAGTCAGATGCAACTGATGAATACAAATTTATGGGGAATAGTAAGTGGAAATGAAAAAGTACCTACAGATGCATCACATAGATTTAGATAAATCATCAAATGAAGTTTGGGATAATTTGAATAAATTGTTTGGAGCAAAAGCAATCAATGCAAAGTTCTCCCTAAAGCTTTAGTTGTTCATATTCAAGATGGAACTTGGAATTACAATGTCAAATCATATAAGTAACTTGCAGTTTCATATTAGATAGCTAGTAGAGGTTAAGACTAAGGTAGATGATGATGATGCTAAGGCCATCTTATTAAATAGCTTGCCTTGAAAATACAACAATGTTATTTTTTCACTCAGTCAAATACCTTCACAAACTCTAGAAGGTATGATTTCTGCCCTTCTAGTAGAAGAGAAGAGAACAATAGACGATTCAGAAGTTGATCCTCAGGAGAAATCATTATTCTCAAGAAACAATTACAAAAGATTAGAGAAAATCAAATGTTTTTATTGTAAGAAAAAGGGTCACACATCTTGGGATCGTAGAACTCGAGCTAGTGATGTTCTTAAAGGAAATCTTGCTTGCATTGAGGAAGAGGATTCAACAGACGATGAATGTTTTAAAGATGACTATTCTTCTGGTGTCAATAGTGCATTAGTACTATAAAGGTTCCTTCAAATTGGAGGCAGGTAGCATCGGAGGATGGAGTATTTTCCATCATCTCAAGTTAGCTTCTCGCTTTGAGATGATGCTTTGCATGAGAAGCATTTTTGGTTTTGGTTGTTTTGCTCTTCTTTGTTGATGCTGACAGATTTGAAGAATGTATGTTTTGGAGACAGGTTTGGGATTTGGTGTTGAGCTCATTATGGCCTGTTGTCCAAGGAGCTTCAGAGTATATGATCGACAATTATACCCTTTCGTGGTCACTAGACAATGATAGAGATCTGTCGTATCTCTTAGGGATTGTTGTCGAATAATTCAAGACTGTGATTTGAGAGTTCTGGACTAAAGAGCTCAAGAACATAGCTCGAAGCTATGGCTTTCTGAGGGTAGATGAGATAGCATGATGGAGCCCTGCTTGGTTTAGGATTTGTTCTTTGGGAGAAGATCTTCTATAAAATATGTATTCATATTATGTAATCAACTTTGTTGAGTATTTTACCATTCAGGGGGGTCCCTTGGTTCTTTTGAGGAACAATGTAATAATGGGTGGGGGAATGTTAGCATAATACATCATCATTGTATTACATTGTTAGTTATGTTTAGTTTGTTCAGATTCATATAACCAAACCAGTAGTTATTGTTCAGTTGCATTTAATAATGATATCAATAAAAATATTACTTTACTTCATTGGAATGGTTGGCACATCAAAATTTGCAAGTTTTAAGCTTTCACCATACTTTGGTGTTGCCGAACAACATGTAGTTTTCACTCAAACAATTATTTTGGTAAAGCAGAGAAGTTTTTATAAAATCCTCTTATAGGAAGATTCTCAATTCTATCCTAGATTTGATAATGAAGGTTTCATAGTCATATGCCTTATGGCTTTGGAGAAATAATTATTTCATGACTTATGCTATCATATTCATGAAAGTTTAATATCTTGAGTTATGTGAGGTTTGGTATATATAATGGTTTGGTAGAAAGCTTCGAGATGTTGATTTCTGAACCTTTGTATGTTTTTTGTGATATTGCAAGATCCTGGGGAGAAGTTATGGCCAAAGTCAATTTTTAGCTCTAAGTCTATCATGTCATAGTCTTGGTTTCACAAGGTTGGAGATCCTCAAAGAAATTAGTTATTCTTGACAGGTGAATGATGATATGACATGAAATTGGAAGCACAACATTCTTCTAGAGGTATATATTTGCATACTTGCTGCTATAATACAATTTGATATTTCCTTTTCATTTTAAAAAGTGAATACAATATAGAAGAGTAGGGGGGAGCACCAAAGTGGTACGGCCTTAGGAGAAGAGAATAGGGTCATAGCCAAAGAATAGGAAGCAAGTAAAAAGAAGCATGGTAATAGATAGAAGCTCAAGAATTTGAAGGACATATGTGAAGGCTTAGTTGGGGAGAGATTCAGTCCAAAATTTGTAGAGGAAACCAAGCATACATGATGACATGCGCTAAAGAACAACAGATGAATGCAGAAAGAACAATGGAATGGGGCTATGGGTTCAGATAAGGGTCAACCAAAGCAAGGAAATAGAGAAATGTGAATTGAAGTTGTAGAGATAAGTTAAAGAGAAGAGAAATCTAAATATTTGTTTTAAATTGCCTTGCATAGTGAAGAATTTGTAGAAGTTTGAATGTATAAGCTATCTTTGGTTCAATTTGTGCATCTGAACTATGATTTCTATACTAGTTGTGAGCATTTGAATCAAATAAAATCAAGATTCTATGGTGTTCCAATCTGAGTTTTGTTTATCTGAATAGAAATTCTTTGTATTGTGTGTTGTGGATAGTGTGAGTTTTTGTGTGGAAGTTTTATGTTTTTGAGGAAAGAGAAGTACCCTTTTGTACCAAGTGGTATCAGAGCGAGAAGGTCCTGAGAGTATAGAGGATACACCAAGACAGATGGGTAAAGGAAGTCTTAGAGAAGAGCTCATGTGATAATTGTTGTAGGTTGGTGAAGTTTGAGCAATTGAGATCTAGTAATTATAGAAGAGTTGTCCTTACAGATTGTAGGGTAAGAGAAAGTGAATGTATAATATTGTAGCAATGAGTAAGATGAAGATATATGTGTAGAAGCCTGTGATGTGGGATGGTTGGAGATGGTATAAAAGAAAGGGATTTCTTAGAGAAATGACTAAAAATATTTAGAGGATTGATAGGTTGTTTGAGAGATGTGACCAATAGGAAGCTATGCAGTGTGGAGAGGTTGCAAGGGATGAGTTTGCAATGAAGACATGCCATGAAGAGGCCATGAAAGAAAAGGATGATAAAAATGAAGAAGTGATAGCAAATTCAAAGAATGAAGAAGAAGAGGAGATCCTTGTGCAAAAGGATCAAGGGGGAAGAGAAGAGATTGCAACCAAGGTTGTAAAAGTTGAGAACAAGAGTTGCAGCCCTTTGATAGAAGAGGCATGGAAGTAGAAGCATGTGGGAGTAGCCCATACATTCCAGAATGAAAGAATATCAGAAAAGAATGGAAGCAATGATGTGAAGAAGAAGCATTAGAGATTGCAGTGAAGGTATGTCTTTTGAAAGACATGAATGAAGAAGTTAGAATTCATGTAGCACCAGTGACAGCATATCCTTTGTAGGATAAGAAGATAGAAGAGGAAGGTAACAAACTTGCAGCTGAGTCATAGAGCAGAAAGTTGTAGCAAATGGAAAATTAGAGATGATGAAGTCAGAGATTGCAGTAAAGGTATGTATTTTGAAAGACACGAATGAAGAAGTTAGAAGTAATGTAGCACCAATGACAACATATCTTTTGGAGGATAAGAAGATAGAAGATGAAGGTAACAAACTTGCAGCTGAGTATGAAGAGTTAAAAGTTGCAGCAAATGGAAAATTAGAGATGATGAAGATAGAAGTCCCTAGATTTCACAAGAAAGTTGGAAAAGAGGAGAATGATCTTCTATGGAAATTCAAGATGAAGAAAATAGACAAGTTTCTAAGAGGAAATTGGATAGAAGAACATGAAGAGTTGAATAGTTCAGTGAAAAATGAAGGTAAACAAGTTGGAGTAGTGAAAGAAAATGAGGTATGTCATGAAGCATTAGAGATTGCAATAAAGGCATGTCTTTTGAAAGACATGAATTAAGAAGTTAGAAGTCATGTAGAAACAGTGACAACATATTCTTTGGAGGATAAGAAGAAGAAGGTAACAAACTTGTAGCTGAGTATGAAGACCGGAAAGTTGCAGTAAATAGAAAATTAGAGATGACGAAGTTAGAAAGCCCTAAATTTCACAAGCAAGTGGGTAAAGAGGAGAATGATCTTCTATGGAAAGAGTTTGGATGATGAAAATAGATAAGTTGCTTAGAGGATATTGGATAGAAGAACATGAAGAGTTGAATAGTGCAGTAAAAAGTGAAGGTAAAGAAGTTGGAGCAGTGAAAGAAAATGAGGTAAAATTTGAGAGCCATGGGTCCCATTCTCTTGGTAAAATCAAACATTGTCTTTGAAATGGAGGAAGGTGTCATATTAGATTTAAATCAATATTTTCTTTTTATTTTAAAAAGTGAATACAATATAGAAGAGTATGGGGGAGCGCCAAAGTGATACAGTCTTAGGAGAAGAGAATAGGGTCACCGCCAAAGAATATAAATCAATTAAAAAGAGGAGTGGGAATAGATAAAAGCTCAGGAATTTGAAGGACATAAGTGAAGGCTGATTTGGGGAAGATTTAGTCCACATTTTGTAGAGAAAAATAATCATACATGATGACAGACATTGAAGAACAATAGATGAATGGAGAAAGAACAACAGAATGGGGTTATGGGTTCAGATAAGGGTCAACTAGAGCAAGGAAATAGAGAAATGTGAATTGAAGTTGTAGAGATAAGTTAAAGAGAATATAAATCTACATATTTGTTGTAAATTTCCTTACATAGTGAAGAATTTGAAGAAGTTCAAATGTGTAATCTGGCTTTGGTTCAATTTGTGCATTTGAACTATGATTTCTATACTAGTTGTGAGCATTTGAATCAAATAAAATCAAGATTCTACATTGTTCCAATCTGAGTTTTGTTCATTTGAACAAAGAGTCTTTGTATTGTGTGATGTAGATAGTGTTTTTGTGTGGAAGTTTTATGTTTTTGCAGAAAGGGAAGTACCCTTTTGTACCATGTGGTATCAGAGAGAGAAGGTCCTGAGAGTATAGAGGATACACCGAGATGTGTGGGTAAAGGTAGCCTTAGATAAGAGCTCATGTGAGAATTGTTGCAGATTCATGAAGTCGTGAGCAATTGAGATCTAGTAACTATAGAAGAGTTGTCCTTACAGTTTGTATGGTAAGAGAAAATGAATGTAGAAGATTGTACCAAAAAGTAAGATGCAGATATATGTGTGGAAGCCCATCATGTGGGATGGTTGGAGATAGTATAAAAGGAAGGGATTTCTTAGAGAGATGACTAAAAAGATTGAGAGGATTGATAGGTTGTTTGAGAGATGTGACCAATTGGAAGCTATTCAGTATGGAGAGGTTGGAAGGGATGAATTTGCAATGAAGACATGCCATGAAGAAGCCATGAAAGAAAAGGATGAGGAAAATGAAGTGGTAGCAGATATAAAGAATGAAGAAGAAGAGGAGATCCTTGTGCAAAAGGATGAAGAGGGAAGAGGAGATTACAACTGATGTTGCAAAAGTTGATAACAGGAGTTGTAGCCCTTTGGTAGAAGAGGCATGGAAGAAGAAGCATGTGGGAGAAGCCCATCCATTCTAGAAAGAAGGAATATCAGAAAACATTGGAAGCAAGGAGAGAAAAAAATAGAAGAGGAAAGCTATGGAACATGAAGTTGCAACAGAAAATGATCCATGGAAACACATGGACTGTGTGGGGCAATGATCTGAAGAAGAAGCATTAGAGATTGTAGTAAAGATATGCCTTTTGAAATACATGAATGAAGAAGTTAGAAGTCATGTAGCAGTAGTGACAACATATGCTTTAGAGGATAAGAACATAGAAGAATAAGGTAACAAACTTGCAACTAAGTATGAAGAGAGGAAAGTTGTAGAAAATATAAAATTAGAGATGGTGAAGTTAGAAGGCCCTAGATTTCACAAGAAAGTGGGTAAAGAGAAGAATGATCGAATATGGAAAGAGGAGATGAAGAAAATAGACAAGTTGCTAAGAGGAGATTGGATAGAAGAACATGAAGAGTTGAAGAGTGCAGTGAAAAATGAAGGTAAAGAAGTTGAAGAAGTGAAATAAAATGAGGTAAAATTTGAACACTTTAAGTCTAATTTGTTTCAGATGATGAATATAGTAGTGGGTATAGAGGAAGAAAAAGGTAGATACATGGAAGACTTCAATTTCCATGAGGATGTTCTAGATTTGGTTGTTGTTGAGGAGCATAATTTGGTTGAGGAAGAAAGTGAGAAGATAGAAAAGTTGCTCAATTTGAGTAAACACTTGAAGGAGATGACTGGGGCAGTTAAGAGTGAGAAAATGGATGCCGCAACAATGAAGAATGAAGAGGTAACTTATGATTTTTCTAAATTTTGTGATGAGGAAGTTGATATGGATTTGTTTGTTGCTGAGATGGATAAGGAGTTGCAAAGTAGATGGAAGGAAAAGAAATGAAGATGCAGATTTGTATGCAGTTGTTACATGTTTTAATGTAGAGGTTGTGAAAGATGCCAGAAGTCAAAAACTAGGTAAAATAGTTGAAGACATGAGGATGACGATGGGATTAGATGGAATAGATGAAAACCTCACAGCAAAGGATGAGATGATGAAACTTGCAGCTGAAGATGATGAAAAAATATTGCAATGAAGAAGGAAGAGGTAAAGTTTATTGTGTTTTGTGATGAAATTCATTTTCCTTCGTTTGCAATGTTGAAGGTTGAAGAGTATGGAGAAGAGAAGATGAAAATTTTTAATTTCCATGAAGTTGTAGGGGAAGATTTGTATGTATATGCTGTAGGTTGTGATATGGATGATGTGACATTTTAGTGGAGGTAGTCAGTATGTGGTGGGTCAAAGCCCATAGAAGAGGAGAAGAGTACTGAGAATGTTTGGTGTAGGTGGCAGGATAATGGTGGGTTCGATCTCACGAAGGAGGAGAAAAGAAAAGAGTCTTGGGAGGTGGAGGATGGTACATGGTGGATGTAGGTCCATTCTAGATGAGAGAAGAATGGAGTGTAGATTTGTTGGATGACAGTGAAGTTTTTTCTAGAGAGATGCTGGAAGAGGAGGAAAAAAATAACTTTTTATGCACATTTATCGGTGATGGAGTTCATTGTAGATTGCTTGCAATCTCACAGAATGGTTCTACCATTGAACTCCATGTTTGTGAGTGTATTCTCACAAAATTCTGACCTGGTATGTCTGATGTAGGAGCATCTAGGTGGATTAGTGATCAACGTCAACCAAAAATAGATTTTAGGTTTGGGTTTCAATTTTTTTGTGTTTTAGTTTTCATTTGCCATCTCTTAGCTTTTGGAATAAGTCGTACATCATAATTTGCAAGTTTTCAATTTTCACCATACTTTAGTGTTGGCACACAACAGGTTATTTTCATCGAAACAATTGTTTCGGGAAATTGGTGAAGTTTCATGGAAAATCCTCTAATAGGAAGATTTTTTAATTCCATTCTAGATTTGATGATGAAGGTTTTGTAGTCATATGCCTTATGGTTTTGGAGAAATAATCATTTCATGACTTATGCTGGCAAATTGGTGAAAGTTTAATATCTTGAGCTCCATGGGGTTTATTATAGAATTGTTTGGTAGAAAGCTTTGGGATATTGAGTTGTACATCTTTGTAAGTTTTTGTGAGATTATAAGATCATGGGGGGAAGTTATGGCTAAAGTTGGTTTTCTGCTCTAATTCTGTCATGTCACAATCGAAGTTTCACAAGGTTGGAGACATTCAAAGAATTTAGTTACTCTTGACAAGTGAAAGATGATATGGCATGGAATTGGAAACACAACATTCTTCTAGAGGTATGGATATTTGCATACTTTCTGGTATAATACTTTTGATGGATTAAAAATAATACCATGAGGCCAAAAATGCTCTTCAAATGCCATTTCTCATCTGAAGCAAGTAAATCCATGAACATCACACTTTGAGATGAAAAACTAGATTGTGACCATTTCAAACACATCATAACAAGAAGATAGATGAAAGGTGGAGTGATGTTAGACTTGCAGCGCCTAAAGAAGAGAATTCTAACTCCTCATAGAGAAAACATTTTGTAAGTTTCAAAATATAATTTGAAGGTTAAACTAGAGGTGCAAAGGATCTATAAATCCTTCAACTTTGCAAGGAGTTTAGTCGACGCCTTTTGAAAGGCAATATACTGGCAGTTTAAGTGCCAACTTCAACATTCTTTGCAGATTTAAAGGATAATAAAAAACTAGCGTGGATGTAGAATTTGAAATGCCAACTTAAGGGCTATGTGGGTGTGACTAGGAGCCAAGGATCCCATTCTCTTGTTAAAATAATTTTTTTCTTTGAAATCGAAGGAGGCATAGCCTCATATTCAAATCGATATTTAAATTTTCATTTAAAAAAGTCAATACAATATAGAAGAGCATGAGGGAGTGACAAAGTGGTGCAGCCTTAGGAGAAGACAATAGAGTCACTACCAAAGAACATGAAACGAGTAAACAGAAGTGTAGGAATAGATAGAAGCTTAGGAAATTGAAGGACAGACGTGAAGGCTGATTTGGGGAGAGATTTAGTCCAAAATTCGTAGAAGAAAACAATCATACATGATGCCAGGCATTGAAGAACAATAGATGAATGGAGAATGAACAATGGAATGAGTGTATGCATCGAGAGAAGGTTTGAGTAGAGAAAGGAAACAAAGAAATGCAAATTTAAGTTGTAGAGACAAGTGAAAGAGAACAAAAATCTACATATTTGTTTTAAATTGCCTTGCATAGTGAAGAATTTATAGAAGTTCAATTATGTAATTTGGCTTTGGTTCAATTTGTGCATCTAAAGTATGATTTCTATAATTTTTTTGTGAGCATTCGAATCAAATAAAATCAAGATTATTTAGTGTTACAATTTAAGTTTTATTTATCTGAACAGGGAGTCTTTGTTTTGTGTGGTGTGGATTGTGTGAGTTTGTGTGTGGAAGTTTTACATTTTTGCAGAGAGGTGAGTACCCTTCTGTACCAAGTGTTATCAAAGTGAGAATGTCCTAAGAGTGTAGAGGATACACTAAGATGTGCGGGTAAAGGCAATGATAGATAAGATCTTGTGTGAGATCTCTTACACATTGGTGAAATCTTGAGTAGTTGAGAGCTAGTAACCATGGAAGAGTTGTCCTTATAAGTTGTAGGGTAAGCGAAAGTGAATGTAGAAGATTGTAGTAGTCAGTAAGATGAAGATATAAGTGTGGAATCCTATCATATGGGATGCATGGAGACAATATAAATGGAAGGGATTCCTTAGAGAGATTAATAAAAATATTGAGAGAATTGAAAATTTGTTTGAGAGATGTGACCAATTGGGAGCTATACAATGTGGAGAGGTTGCAAGTGATAAGTTTGTAGCCATGACATGCCATGAAGAAGACATGAAAGAAAAGGATGAGGAGAATGAAGAAGTGGTAGTGGATATGAATAATGAAGAAGAGGAGATCCTTGTGCAAGAGGATCAAGATGGAAGATAAGAGATTGAAACCAAGGTTGCAAAACATGAGAAGAGGAGTTGCGGCCCTTTAGTAGAAGAGGCATAGAAGGAGAAGAATGTGGGAGCAGCCCATACATTCCAAAAAGAAAGAAAATCAGAAAAGAAATGGAGCAAGGAGAGAAAAGAATGGAAGAGGAAAGCTGTGGAACATGAGGTTGTAGAAGAAAATGATCCATGAAAAGACATGGACTATGTAGGACAATGACGTAAAGAAGAAGCATTGGAGATTGCAGCATATGTATGTCTTTTGAAAGACTTGAATGAACAAGTTAGAAGTGATGTAGCAACAGAGACAACATATCCTTTGGAGGATAAGAAGATAGAAAAAAATGTAACAATCTTGTAGATGAGTATGAAGAGAGAAAAGTTGCAACAAATTGAGAATTGGACATGCTGAAGATAGAAGGCCCTAGATTTGACAAGCAAGTGGGTGAAGACAAGAATGATAATGAGGAGATGAAGAAAATAGACAAGTTGCTAAGTGGAGATTTGATGGAAGAACATGAAGAGCTGAATGGTGCAACAAAAAATGAAGGTAAAGATGTTGGAGCAGCAAAGAAACCAAGGTAAAATTTGAACACTTTGAGCCTAATTTGTTTGGGATGATGAATACAATAGAGGATATAGATGGAAAAAAAATTGATACATGGAAGACTTCAATTTCCATGAGGATGCTGCAGATTTGGTTGTCATTGAGGAGCATAATTTGGTTGAGGAAGAAAGTGAGAAGATAGAAAAGTTGTTCAATTTGAGTGAACACTTGAAGGAAATGAATGGGGCAGATAAGAGGCAAAAGATGGATGCCACAAAAATAAAGAATGAAGAGGTAACTTATGACTTTTATGAATTTTGTGATGAGGAAGTTGATAGGCATTTGTTTGTTGCTGAGGTGGATAAGGAGTTGCAAGTAGATAGAAGAAAAACAAATAAAGATGCAGATTTGTATGTAGCTTTTACATGTTAGAATGTAGAGGTTGTAAAAGTGCTACACATGAGGATGATGATGGGAATAGAGAGGGTAGATGAGACCCTCACAACAAAGGATGAGATGATAAAAGTTGTAGCTGAAGATGATGTAGGAAATATTGTAGTGAAGAAAGAAGAGGTAAAGTTTATTGTGTTTTGTGATGAAATTCATTTTCCTTCATTTGCAATGTTGAAGGTTGAGGAGTATGGAGAAGAGTAGATGGAAATTGTTAATTCCATGAAGTTATAGGGGTAGATTTTTATATATATGCTATAGGTTGTGATATAGATGATGTGATATTTCGGTGGAGGTGCTCAGTTTGTGGTGGGTCAAAACCCACAAAAGAGGAGAACAGTGGTGAGATTGTTTGGTGGAGTGGGCCGAATAATGGTGCAAGGTTGGATCCCATGAAGGAGTAGAGGAGATAAGATTCTTGGGAGGAGGAGGATGGTACATGGTGGATGCAGGTCCATGAGATGAGGGAAGAATGGAGTGCATATTTGTTGGATGAGAGTGAAGCTTGTTATGACAAGATGCTAGAAAAGGAGGAAAAAATAATTTTTTGTCCAAATGTTTCAGCGATGGAGTTCACTATAGATTACTTGCAATATTAAAGAATGATTCTACAATTCAACTCCAAGTTTTTGAGTTTATGCTCACAAACATCCTACTTGATGTGTCTGATGCAGGAGCATTCAGGCAGACTGGCAGTCAACATCAACCAAAAATAGATTTTAGGTTTTGTTTTAGTTTGGTGTGTTTTGGTTTTCATTTGGCATCTCTTTGCTTTTGAAACTGGTGGCACATAAGAATTTACAAATTTTTAGTTTTTGCTATACTTTGGTGTCAGTGCACAACATGCAATTTTCACCAAAACAATTGTTTCAAGAAATAGGTGAAGTTTTGTGGCAAACCCTCTTATAGGAAGATTGTTGATTCCATCTTAGATTTGATGATGAAGGTTTCATAGTCATACGATTTACAGTTTTGGGGAAATAATCACTTCTCAACTTATGCTGGTAGATTGACAAAAGCTTAATATCTTGAGCTCTGTGATGTTTGGTACAGAATGGTTTGGCAGAAAGCTTCGAGATGTGCCAAACTGGTGCCGCCTTAGGAGAAGAGAATACGGTCACTTCCAAAAAATAGGAAACAAGTAAAAATAAGTGTGGGAATAGATAGAAGTTTAGGAATTTGAAGGACAGACGTGAAGGCTGATTTGTGGAGAGATTCAGTCCAAAATTCATAGAGGAAAACAATCGTACATGATGCCGGGCATTGAAGAACAACAAATGAATGGAGAAAGAACAATGGATTGAGTGTAAGGGTTTAGAGAAGGGTCGACTAGAGAAAGGAAACAAAGAAATGTGAATTGAAGTTGCAGAGATAAGCGAAAGAGAACAGAGATCTACATATTTGTTTTATGTTTTAAATTGCTTTGCATAGTGAAGAATTTGTAGAAGTTCAGTTGTGTAATCTGGCTTTGGTTCAATTTGTGTATTTGAACTATCATTTCTATACTTGTGATAATTTGAATCAAATAAAATCAAGATTCTGTGGTTTTGCAATCTGAGTTTTGTTTATTTAAACAAAGAGTCTCTGTTTGGTGTGGTGTGGATTGTGTGAGTTTGTATGTGGAAGTTTTATGCTTTTGCAGATAGGGGAGTACCCTTATGCACCATTCTTTAAGATACAAGTTACTTCTTGGACTCACACCAAGGTTCATCTCTTTATATGACACAACCACAATACCTTCCATTCTATTATAAGGTTGATATCCAATATTTTATAAAGTATGCCTGTGATGCAGGAGCATATAAGCAAACAAGTGATGACATCAACAAAAAATATTTTTTGGTTTAATTTTTAGTTTTTGTGTGAGGTGGTTGTTTATGGAATCTATTTATAGTAGGAATTCAAATATTTAATCAGATTTCTATATTTCAAGTGTTCACTTTGTAGCGGTTTTAAGGCTCCGTAACACAGTTTTCACAAAAACAAAAATTTCCAGAGATTCTGGAAGACTGGACTAAAATCCTTTGATAAGCATGATCTTGAAGGCATTTCACCAGATGTGAAAAAACAATTGAAGTCATATCTTTATTGTTTTGACATATTTTAATGCCAGAAATTTGTGCCGATAGGTTTAGAAAATTTTAAAATTTCAAAGTTCTTAAATGCTGGAGTGAAATCCTTCTAAAGAGATTCTAAGGGGATCATAATACACCTTTAGAAAAATTTTCACAAATAAACTTTCAATTTTTCACCTTTTCAGCATCTGATTCCGTATGAACTTCAATTTGATTATTTCATTCTGGATGAGCATTAAAAGAGGTATTATTCAAGAATTTGATTTCACTGTAGTACATTTAGAAAATGTCAGAAATGGTAAAGAGGTACGGTATCTTTAGTTTTAAGATACATTTTTTATATGTGACCACTCCCATTCTTGGAGGTGTTGAAAAACAAGTAATGTAAACCTTATTTAATTGCCTTCCTTTATGAGGCGTTGAAACAAAAGGAGGTGTCACTTCTATATTTGATTTTATTAATGTGGAGGAAGTCGGTGTTGAAGAAGTTGCTGCAGATTTTAAAATCTGAAATCTAAATGCCTTTGGAAGGGACACCATTGAAAGATGAAGTTAGAAAATTTTAAAAAACTGATTTGTTTTCCTTTTGGGCAGCAAGCGAGGAGTTGAGGGGAATATGGACCATTAAACACCTAAAATATATAGTGAAAAGAGATTTCAATAGAAGCAAGTCATTCCATAAAGAGAGAGGAGAGGTACCAGAGAGAGAGAGTGCCGAAGTGAGGAAGATTGCAGAGTGGAAGAGAGAGTTCTGTGGAAGAACATAGCCCATCTGAGGGGCATGTGTAGGAAAGTTACTGTGAGAAACAAAGGAGAGTTCCCTGTAATTTTGAGAGGCCGTGAGAGGCCAAATATATAAATATTTTGTTGCATATTTGCATATTTGTTGAAACCATGAAACCATTATGTAATTAGTGACTGAATTGAATAAATGATAGAAGTTTATTTGCAATTCTGTGTATTGTGTTGAATTGAGAGATTGATTTTGTTGAGTTGTGTGATTTGTGTTGTGGGTGGGAGTCCTACTTGTATACAATGGTACATTTAGAAAATGTGGGATATGGTAAAGAGGCAGACTATCTTTAGTTTTAATATACAATTTTAATATGTGACCACTCTCATTCTTCGAGGTGTTGAAAAACACGTAATGCAACCCTTATTTAACTGCCTTCCTTTAAGAGGCGTTGAAACAAAAGGAGGTGCCACTTTTATATTTGATTTTATTAATGTGGAGAAAGTCGGTGTTGAAGAAGTTGCTGCAGATTTTAAAATCTGAAATTTAAATGCCTTTGGAAGGGACACCGTTGAAAGATGAAGTTAAGAAAATTTTAAGAAACTGAATCATTTTCCTTTTGGGCAGCAAAGCCTTGAGTTGAACGGAATAATGGAGTTTTAAACACCTGAAATATATAGTGAACATAGATTGCTTTAGAAGCAGGCTGCTCCAGAAAGAGAGAGGAGAGTCGCTAGAGAGAGAGAGCGCCAAAGTGAGAGGAAGAGAGACTTCTGTGAAAGAATTTCACATAGCCCATGTGAAGGGCATGTGCAGGAAAGTTGCTGTGAGAAGCAGAGGAGAGTTTCCTGTAATTTTGAGAGACCATGATAGGCCAAATATATTTTTATTGTTGCGGATTTGCATAAATGAACAATTCTGTATATTGTATTGAGTCGAGAGATTGATTTTGTTGAGTTGTGTGATTTGTGCTGTGGGTGGGAGTCCCACTTGCGTCAGCCTGTGTAATCTATTTTATAAAGTTCACCTGCATATTCTTTCAGAATTTTGAAATGCAAAAACCCACAGTATGTAGCATACAGAACAAACCCCCAAAAGTAAAGCTTATAAACCTTTTAAATGTTAGACTAGATTTGCACTAAGCCATTTTTCCTTAACAGTTATGAAGGCATCTTATAACTTTAAATAACTCAAAATTAAAGAATAATTAACTTGTAACATACCTCCAGCCATTTGAGGAACATTTTCGAGAAGGGTGGTATTGACTGTATTTGGCAAAGGAGTAATCATGGGTGATGCACCCAAAGATGAACCGTGCCCTTTAACCGTTTCACGTGGATGTTGGGAATGATGGGGACTAGAAGTAGTATAGACAATGCTATTGCTACTTTCATCTTCACCATTATAATTAATCTTATGATAGGATGGATTAACAAAAGGGGCAACAGTAAAATAAACAGCAGCACCTGCAACAAGCCGGCAACCAGAAAGCCTGCTGCCAACAAATCCTTGTTCAACTCTGAGCTGAGAGCTACCAAGCATTACAGTCAAAGAAGAAAAGGAAGCAGAACAGTATCCAGACAGGGATATTATTTCAGTTGGGATAGAGTAGAATTGAAGCTGCCTCTAGACTGATAAATTGCCGCACTGCCCACAGTTCCAGAGGCTCCAAAAACAGCCAAATCTATGTCATGCCTCTTGCAGTACTGAGTTAAACATTCGAGCACATCAGAACCTGCTGCAACGTCCAGAACATTAATCTTCATTGGCTCCTGGTGATTGATTGTTATATTTTTTGGCTTATTTTTCGATCCACTAGGGTGGCCTGGGCAACCCTTTGGTGGCTCGGCAGCAGAGTTTTTCTCTTTGCCTTGAGTATTACTGTTAGTTACTTCCTCGGGCTCCTTCATGCTGTTACTTCCACTGCCATGGTTTCCAGAGATTCCACATGCAAATTTCTGTTCAGTTTCCATCCCAACTTTAATTACAGCCTTCAATACCTGCCAAAGTATTTTTCTTCTGCGCTCAGTTAAGAAGATATTAAAATAAAATTATATTATATTAATTTTTGGTCTAAAGGTGAGTGCTCTAGGATTTCAAACTGGAAGGCATTAGCAACAGATCATTTCGAGTTGCAACAACAGATCATTTAAAGTCTGTCAAAGGTAATACCCTTGCCCTAATTACAGGATAAAATATATAAACTTACAAGAAGTCTGAAGGCTCATATCACAATAGGTGCAAAACAAAATCATGATAAAACAAAATCCCAAACTCAATATTTATAATAATAATTATCGTTAAAAAATCTGTTAAAAATATATAAAACTTTCAATCCGTGGAAATCTACAGGAAACATACCTCGTAAGCTTGACGAAGTAACTCCGTGCTCTGTAAAACCTATCTATTATGGCAAGGACGCTAATCGTTTCAATTGTTGGATACAAGCTTGAAATAGAAAAACACCAAGGAAACGATGTGACAAGTTGATTTGAAATATAGTCACATAATTCAAAGCATGGTATTTAGAGGATTAATGCTCCAATAATAGTAAATGACATTGTCAACCAACCTAATTACACCGAATGGCGTGTGCTTTCAGCGGCTGACAGCGATCCGAGACATTCGTTTATTTTCGCCGAATTCTTTTACCGTCACCTTCGCTCACTATTTTTCGCCTCCCGGTTTCACTTTATTAAGAACAAATAGTATTTTGGACAGCCCTAAAATTTCATTTCAGGCCTATGGCTCTATATGGGAGTCTATACATGCACCCCAAGCTCTCTGGATTATATCTGCACCGTACACGTCCGGTTATTCGAGGTCCTTTAGTGATCGCTGTAGAATAACTTGGGCAGGGAACCCAAGATTATTTTATACCAATACATTGATATTTACAGCCACAAATGGGTTGGAATTAAAACAATAATTTACCACATGTTTTAACTGTAGTTGAGAAAAACTTCCCACAAATTAGTGGGATTCATTCATGGTATTACTAGACTCGGGCCCATCTCTTTTAAATGGGGACTGTCAACTAACCCACGTATCTGAATTGATTGGAATGGAGACCTATGCCCAAACTACCACACATGTTTTGTAAATCGGTCACTTCATAGGCAATAGGGCTAATCTAAACCCTTACTATTCAATCTTCCCTCTCTGTCATGCGGGTAGTTTTACCTAAATCCATTGGTCTTGCATTTATTTAACTTATCAAGCTTCAATTGCACTCCTGCACCAAAGATCCCACTTTTCATGGGTTCTATCGATCACACTTTTAGCATATAGAAGTGTGGTCTTTTGGACATTTTAAGTGTGTTAATTATTTTTTATTATAATGGAAGTGTATTTAAAAGGATTTATTAAATTTTAGATAAGTTGTGTTGGAAGGAAAGCAAAATTGTTAAGTAAAGAATATGACTAATTGTTAATAAAATAGAATTTTCCTATTCAATAGTTAAAGTTATATTGTTTGACTAGAATTATATATTTTTTTAGAAAGTTTCTAATAAGGATGCAAGGCAGTTGAAATCAATGGATCAGATTTGAGCAAAATACATGCAAGACAATCTAATGCATCACTACCTTACATTTTTTTACCTTGATCTAGCTCATCTATTTTTTAACCTTTTGTCAATTGATAGAATGATGATGGTTTAGATTCTTACATACATTGATAACATTTAAATTGACTTATGGCTCGCAATTTTTTTTTATAGAATTGAGGGTGCAAAGTTTATTTACATCGTTTAGGTATACCATTCAATTATGTTGTATCTACAAAAAAATTGTAAAGAAAACAAGCTTATGCTCAAAAGTCGGGTGGAAAAAACACATCAAAATAGTAAATTGATTGATGTGAAAGATGTGCAGAATTTGACAAAAGAAGGACTTGATGAAATAATAAATTCAATTGAAGGTTTTGATCTAATAATAGGTGGAAGCATTCCTCTATTTTCTATGAACTTCAATGGATTGTGAATTATCTAAGGCATGTGATGTATTAAGTGTAACACTATACAATAATGAAACCTTCATTTTATACTCATGTGGACTTCAATGAATTATGAATTCCTTATTTTTCATAGCCAAGTTCCTCCCTACCAAAACCAATTATTAAAAATTATGGGCACTATTATTTATTATTTTGATTCTATGAAACATATTTGTTTGCATAATCAACATGCTATTGAAAGCGTAGTGAGACCTTACAATAGCACATTTGAAAGTGTAGTGAGACCTTATAGGAGTGCATTTTAAATTTCCCTATTTGAAAATGAATTGACATGGCATGGAGATAGACGATGCAAGGTTTTTGAGAATAGTGCAAGACGATTGAAATCATCTTGCCGTCATCAGAAAAATGATTTATCAAGATAGGTCACCTCCGCCACTCACCCATTTGATGACAAATTAAATTCCATGGAATCAATGTACACTTGTACAAGGAAAGACGAACCAAGAGGGGTTAAGTCTTTACAGGTAAGAAAAAACCACTTCATAAAGAACTAAAGGAACATTTTAAAATAACTGCCATGTAGTGGCCAGTACCTACCTTGTAGTGTTGTTATTATAGTATGTGTTTAGTTGTAAATTTTTTTGTTGATCAGCTATTGGTTCTATATATTATTTGTTTAGTTGTAATTTCTTTGTTGATTAGGTATTGGTTGTATAGACAAATTGCATTCCAATAATTGAAAAATTAATTTTTGAAGACTGTTGAAATGCCTTGGGTACATAAAATTGAAATCTCAAAAATAATCTAATATGGTAAAAATAAAATAGGACTAAAATATTTCCTTAACTATAAAATTAAACTTTACAAAGCCTATGAAATAACACAAATATTTTCTTAAAATGTAATAATACTAATACTTTTAAGTTTGAAGAATAAAATAAAAAATTGTAATAACATATGGCAAAATATTTTTGTGATACTGTAGATTTTTAACTTTTGACTAAATAAAATTGAAATACTAGATTTTTAACTCTTGAGTAAATAAAATTGAAATCCCAAAAATAATCTAATTTCATAAAATAAAATGTGTAGAACCTAACCCTAGTTGGGTGTGGAGAGATTTAAATGTCTGCCTAAGGTATTAAAATGTAATAATATTGAATACTATTACAGTTTAAAATGCATTAAAATATTGTAAGTTTGAAGAATAATTACACAATAAAAAGCATTTGAGGAGAAGTAGGGTGCTGACCTAGAACACATGAATCTTTTCTTTTGTGAGGGCAAGGAGCCTATGAAACTCCATGGAGGGTTCGAGAGGAAGAAGCTACTGGAGCCATGGGGACACATGTGTCTGATGATAATCAAATTCTTCACGTTGAAGGGAGGATTTTAGGTATACTACCATTACCACTTTGCTCTTCTCGATCATTTTAGGAATAAAATTGAGATTAACATTCCTTTTTCTCAATCCTGTTAGAGCGCTGAGGGCCAAGAACCACTTATCCCCATCCATCAAGATCTCATTCTGAGACTTTATCATTTTCACCTTGCTCTGTGCCCACTACAAAAAATCAAAGTCAAAATGCTTAAGGACCTATAGTTGAGCACATCCCCCGAAGATAAAGACAAAGTGAAGGTTAGTGTGGGGACTCCTAAGAACCCCTTTAAAGGTGATCCCTGTGCAATGGAAGATAACCCTGCTAGGACCCCTGCTACTTCTAAGAACAAAAAGCAGAAGCATACCCCTAAGGAGGGTAAAGGTGTTGCTTGTATGGAAGTTCCTGTGAAGATCGTTGAGCTGGATACTAGGCTTGATCCTAAGGGTAGTAGTGAAGGTGGAGTGGCTATCAATCTGAGGATTCGTTGGTCTAAACAGATCACTGGTAAGCTGCTAGTGAACCCCCAGGGGGTGGAATTTTCTAATGATTCTAAGTTTGTGGAGGAGACAATGGAGTAAGGCAGGGATGAAACCCCCATAGAATCTATCCATGAAGTCAGGGGCACTAGTCATTTTGCCTCTATCAATGAATCTAGTTTTGAAGGTTTGGGCGACACCGTGAGGGTTGCTATTGGTTAAGATAGAAAGGGGAGTTGTACCTTGTGTGACAAGAATCCATCTTCGTTGCGGTTAAATATTTGGATGAAAAAGTCAAGTAGGTGGGGATTGACAACTTAGGAGATTATAAGGAGATGGTTGATTTCCTTGCTAAGTTTGGGGTGACTGGTAGCCCATAGTTCCTTGTCCTTATTTTTTGGTCTGCTTTTCTAGTGTTGTTTAACTGTTGTATTTTATCTCAGTCAATTAATTTTTTGTTTAATTAATAATAGTAAGTACTTTTAGAGAACATAATTTTAATTAATCTAATATTGTGACCTTTAGTAATATTTTTTTCTAAAGATAAAAGAATTGTTTATCATTTCAAATTTATAACTATTATATTTCTAGAACTAAATTTATAAGGAAAATTTTATGTGAACTTGTTTTGAAACGTCTTGGTAAATAAAATTGAAATCTCAAAAATAATTTAATTTGGTAAAAATAAAATAGCACGAAAATATTTACTTAGCTATAAAACTATACTTTACAAAGCCCATTAAATAACACAAATATTTTCTTAACTCTAAAACTCAACTTTACAAAGCCTACAGAGCTTGAGTGTATAGAGATTTGAAATGTATACTTAAGATATTAAAATGTAATAATATTAATACTATGATAATTTAAAATGCATTAAAATATTGTGTTAGAAGAATAAAACAAAAAATATAATAATATGGAGAAATATTTTTGATGATATTGTAGATTTTTAAGTTTTTAGTAAATAAAATTGAAATACTAGTTTTTTAACTCTTGAGTAAACAAGTGCCACATAGTGGCCTTGTAGTGTTGTAATTATAGTATGTGTTTAGTTGTAATTTTCTTGTTAGATTAAATATTTGTTGTATAAACAAATATTTTTTTTAAGGCCTATATAAATATAATAACAAAATTGTAATATTTATAGTATATTTATTTTTGATTAAATATATATAGTTTTTAAATTTGATAATTTAAATATTAATAAAATTGTATAATTAATATATGAACTACATTTAATAATAAATAAATATTAACTTCTTGGGATTTTTCACTATTGTTTTATAAAAAAATTATTAGGGTTTAAATTTGACACTAATGACCCTCTCCACACCTAATACCCAACAATATATTTATTTATTTTTCGATAACAAATACCCCATTATGGACTAACATGCTATGATATTTCCTATTTAGTGTTGTCATTGGATGGATATTACATAGTGAAATCTTGATAAATCATTATAAGATTTGATATGTAACTATGAAAATATTATTTTGACTCAACTGATCTATACTAGTCATTGTCTTGTTGTACATGACATATATATTTTGGTTGCACTTTAGGAAAATATAGAGAAAACAAATTATTGGTTGGTGTGTTGTGTTGAGGAAAGACATGATTTTTTAGAACACACAATCTAGATAGTGATAATTTTGATAATCTAATAGTTTATATGGTTATTCAATGGTATTTGGATACACAAGTATTTTATAAGGAATAATGGTTTTCCTAAATTCAAATATTAGATTATCAAAGTATAAAGATACTAAGAAATTAGCAACACCGTATGGCTACACAGACTTATTAGCACTTTCTCCAAATGCATAAAGTTAATGCAGTTAGTGATATCGATGCCTACATGTCTGTATTTTCTTTTCTTTCTATCTTTTCTCCCTTTGAAAATTTACTCTGTTATAAACATCTTTGGATAAGAAATCGCTGTAATACATAGTGTCCTATATTCATGTATTCAAACAATTACTATTGGAAAAACAAAGAATGTACTATTAATTACTAGCAGAAGAAATCTAGCCAAAAAAAAGCATGGAATCACTTGTTGCAAATAAGTTATATTAGGACTGATGATAAATTGGCCACAAAGGGATCAGTAGTTCAATTGATGGAACACTCCAGTAGCAAACTGAAGGTATTAGATTCGAATTCTACCTGGTCTATATATAAACTGTAGCTCTACACTACTAAGGATACACTTATTTACAAAGGCAGAAGATCAAGATATATATAGTCAGAGTGTTTTGTGCAGAAAAAAATTGAAATGACCAAACTTGAACTAAAATTGCTGGATAACATCAAGAAGTATGTGGCTATTTCCTAAACTCCTATCGAAGTTATATGGATCTGTGGTGCATATAGAGTTCAATTGCACAAGTTTTAAAATTTAAAAAAAAAACATTCTAAATAGATTTCTCTATCATTTGTTTTTTAAGGTAAAAGTCCACTTTTTAGCCTCTCACCGGGCCTCATTCCTATATAGTTCTCAACATATTCAAGATACTAGCAACAACAATTTCAGAGTCATTGTTAGACCTGAGCTAATTTTTCAAGTCACCGTGATATGTAGAAACTATAACAGACACCACAAATAAACCAAAATTGCGTCAATAGGCATTTTGAGTATTTTGTGTAGATTTGAAGCCCATCTTATCCCTTGAAATTTCTTTTACATCCAAGATTATGGAATATCAAACTGATCAAAATCATCTTCATTATATTCATTAATGTCAGATTCATATTGTCTGGTTCTTTGAGGTGGGTAAAGAAGTTAAGATGGAGATTATTTGTGGATTAGTCAAATCACCTTAGATGTATTCATCAAGATTAGATCATTGATTAGGTTCTTTGATGCAGGAGTATATGGGCGGATTGGCGATCAGCGTCAACCAAAAACAAATTTCAGGTTTGTATTTAATATTTGGTGTGTTTGGTTTTGATTTGGCATCTCTTGGCTTTTGGAATGGGTGGTATGTCAGAATTTGCAAGTTTTTAGTTTTCACCATACTTTGGTGTCGGTGCACAACATGCAGTTAAACAATTGTCTCGAAAAATTGATGAAGTTTCTTGGTAAATCCTCTTACAAGAAGATTGTTGATTCCATCCTAGATTTGGTGATGAAGGTTTTGTAGTCATACGCCTTCTAGTTTTGGAGAAATAATCATTTTGTGACTTATGCTGGTAGATTGATGAAAGTTTAATATCTTGAGCTTTGTGAGGTTTGGTACAAAATGGTTTGGCAGAAAGCTTTGAGATGTTGATTTCTCAATATTTGAAAGTGTTTGTGATAATCCAAGATCCTGGCGAGAAGTTATAGCCAATGTCAGTTTTCAACTCCGAGACTATCATGTCGTAGTCATGGTTTCACAAGGTTGGAGACCCTCAAAGAATTTAGTTACTCTTGTCAAGTGAATGATGATATGGCATGAAATTGGAAGCACAACATTCTTTTATAGGTATAGATATTTGTATACTTGGTGCTATAATACTTTTCATGGACCAAAAACAATACCATGAGGCCAAAATTCTCTTCGGATGCCATTTCTCGTCTGAAGCAAGTAAACCCATGAACATCACGCTCTAAGAGGAAAAGCCAACTTGTGACCATTTCAAATGCTTCATAACAAGAAGGCAGATGAAAGGTGGAGTGACGTTACAAGTTTACAGCACCTAAAGGAGAGAATTCTAACACCTCATAGAGGCAACTTTTTGTAAGTTTCAAAATATAATTTGAAGGTTAAAATGGAGATGCCAAGGATTGATAATTCCTTCAACTTCACAAAGACTTTAGTCAATGCCTTTTGAAAGGCAATAAATCGGCAGTTTAAGCACCAACTTCAACATTCTATGCAGATTTAAGGGATAATCAAAAACTAACGTTGATGTAGAATCTAAAACGCCAACTTAAGGGCTGTGTCGATGCGACTGGGAGCCATGGGTCCCATTCTCTTGGTAAAATCAAATGTTGTCTTTATGATGGAGGGAGGCATCACCTCAGATTCAAATCGATGTTTCCTTTTCATTTAAAAAAAACTGAATTCAATATATAAGAGCAAGAGGAGCACCAAAGTGATGCGACCTTAGGAGAAGAGAATAGGGTCGCTACTGAAGAATAGGAAACAAGTAAAATGAAGGATGAGAATAGATAGAAGATCAAGAATTTGAAGGAAAAATGTGAAGGCTGATTTGGGTGTTAGCATAGTATTACATTGTTTAATATCTGCTTAGTTTAGACAACGGTTACCAGTTATGCTGCCAATTATAATATTTTAACTGCATTTCTCCTTGTATAAATGTTTTTTAGTTTATCGAATAAATCAATCAAGAAATCATCAATATATTATTACATGCTTTTGTTATTCCTGTGCAATGGTGTAATCTGTACATCCTCACCGTATTTCAATATGGTATTAGAGCAGTTATTGATCATGGAGAAGTAGCAAATTTGTTTTGGAAATGATATGTGAAGATTTTCTAGAGTAGTTGTTGGTCACTGAATACAAGTGCATTGTATTGCTAAGCAATATGAGATCACCAGTACTGCGTGTGGATAGAACATACCAGCATGAGAAGGCATGAAGTTGTATAAAAAATTGAAGGTATTTGAATCCATTGATTGAGCATCTAGTATAGTTTTCTTTTGCATTTAATACACTTGATGCGCAAGTCAAGCTTCTATTTGATATAATGTACAAAGGGCATGTAATGGAATGGCCACTTAATGGATATGCAGACATGACCTAGCCTAGTTCAGCTCCATGGTATTTTTTTTAATATCCTTTCTGAGTAAATCCTTGGTAGAACTGTTGGAAATTGAAATCTTATAAGCAGTTATACGGCTATCTGTAACAACAATCAGAATGCATCATATAGTTATAAACGTAGTGTTTCACTAAACAATTAAGTGCAAGATTTGAGCAAACTGCTCTAAGCATCCAACGATTGGAGGAACCGTGCTAACTGGTTGGTTCTTTGTGATGGAAGCCTGCCTACAAGATCTCCTCACCATTTGAATAAAGTTTTGTCCAATGTTCATTGCTGGTGTAAGGAACAAAGATGATAAAGACGCAGTGATTTGTGTATGCTGAGTTGATGTGGGCGCCAGAATTCTAAAGGAATTTTCAAATTGACTTATTCCAGAGAAACACAATCTTGCTGCGTATAGGAAGAGATTCGTAAGTAAACCTAAAATTCACTCAAGTGGATGCATATGTGACTATTCAACATGCCTTGCATGTAAATGTGTGCAGTGCAGTTGGTATATGATTTTAATTTTAATACAAGCAGTCATAGGATCAAAACTATGAAAGTGGAGTTATAAGGTGTGAAAGGAGAAGTAGTTGAACTTAAATAAGTTGTTACAATTTTCATTGTAAGGGTCTATGGACAAACCAAAGGGTGTATGGACAAACCATATTCTTATTTTTGTATGATGTTGAACTAAAATTTGTGGATTCGATGTACCTTTCAATTTCAAATAGAAAACATAGCTACATGCATAACCTTCCTATGAATATTTTTTTCAAGTTTTAGCTTTACCACCCATGACAATTGAAGAGACATTTCCTAAAACACAAAATCATTACAAAACTAAGATTAATTGCAAAAACATACTGGCAAAAAGTGTTCTACTATGTAATAGACTTGGGGCTATAATCAAGCATTCTAATGGATAACCCTACATTAAAGATCAAGGTATGGTAATTTTTGAATGTAAAAAATAGAGCTTGATATGGGTTTGTCCATATTAACTAGCTCCACTAGAGCCTCATGAAATGGTACTTCTGATGCCAATGATAAATAAAAAAGAGAGTGAACTTCAATTGGTCATTCCATGCCAATGATCCAAAGATGACATGAGATTTACTAGAGTGATGTAAGATGATTCAAATAATCATGCCCACTCATGTTATCATGTACCTTCATTTGTACAAGTGGAAAGAATGGAGAACTTTAAATTGACATTTTCCAACTATTGGTTCCTTAGAATGAATAGCACCTACATGGTTGAAAGAATTCACTGCCTACATGTATCAAATGAAATGCCAGGATTGAGTAGTAGAAGTCCACATTTTTTGTTAGATGACAAAGGTTGGTTACTTATGTTGTATGTAGGTGATGACACCCATGGCAAAGGTTAGGGTTGTGGATCCATTGGACAATAGAGATGATCGTAGAAAAATGTATATTCAAGTGGTGACTATGGACGATCACGAGTTATGCTTCATGGGATTTATTAAATACCACAAATCTCTCAGTAACTAAGATACTCTCTTCTAATGCTACATAATAACATGGGCCATAGGGACAAAAGACAATCATCATTCAAGTAAAGACCTGGAAATTAAACTTCCACAACTCTTCAACGTACCCATTGCACACCAAGGTGTGATTGCTAGTTATATTATGCTAGCACAATGGGTGTGTTATTACTAGCACCTCATTATATATTATTTTTATAATTTTTGCCTTCTACTTGAATGGGTTGTAGACATCTTGGACCAAGGTAAATCTAAGCAATAGGAAATTTTATTTATTTATTTATCTTATTCTATATTATTTTCATTGTTTACCCCCTCTACTTTCTACTTGAATGGCCCATAGACATGGTGAACTAAGGTAAATCTAAGAAAGTAATACAAAAATATATTTATTTATTTATCTTATTCTTTTACCCTTATGGTTCAAATGTATTCTAAATGTAGTAGACAAAATAAAAATTCTTCAATAAAAACAAAACAAATTATTTACTTCATATGATTAGGTATTTTTTACATAAGAATTTATTAATTTAAACTAAACTAATTTGTGAAGACCTATTTTTTAACAAAGAAAATACTATCATTTTTCTCACAACCATCTTAAATTAGTTTCCTACTTTTCTCACCCTTAGTCTATATTCTTTTCATCCTTTATAAAATATATATTTAATAAAATAACCAAACTAATAAATTAATAAATTTTACAATATATAAATATAATTATTATTATTTAGTGAAGGTACTATTGTAATGAGTTTTTTGGAAAATATTGAGGGACTAAATTCTTACAGTGCATTTGATTATTAAACAAATAATATTTTTTTCAAGTATATGAAAATATTATAACAACATTTATATTATTTAAATATTAATATAATATGTGGGTCTGAAGCAGTTGATTTTTAAATTATATTATTTAAAAATTGATTGATTTAGACCCACATATGGGGAGCACAAATTATGAATGAGGTACTAAGGACACTAAAAGAAAGCTTAAAATAACCAACTGTACCTTGAAGTTTAAAAGAACCTAAAGATAGAATTGCTACCGAAAACAACCTAGACAAAACCCTTAACCTGAGGGCCCATCTCAGGTGGTCTTTTTGGCCTTCCCCTTCCTCATGCTCTTGGTGAGGAGGGCATTCATTGTCCATTGTGTACCCTCATCCACAACATCTCTTCCTTTAATACGAAGCTTCTCAGCTTCAAATTTGCGCGCATTTTTGTTTTTGATAGAAATGTTTGATTTGGATAAGGCACTCACAGTTTGGGTGAGAGAGCGATATTTAATAGGAATAACCACATCCTCATCCAAGTCATCTAAGAAGGGGTAATAACCCTCTGAATCAGAAACATTCTCAACTACCACAATTGGAAGGAGGCTTAAGCGTTGGGCCGAGGGGGCGGTGCCTCATAGGACTCTCCAATGGGAGAAGAGGAAGGAGGCACTGATCCACCAGAGGCCACGATTAGGGCTTCAAGAGAGGGTGAGGGATCCAAATGATCAAAAAAAATTCCATGATTTCACTAGATGAAATCAAAATCTAGATCACCCACCTTCCTCACCCACCTCTTGAGTCTAAAATTTTGATATGTCGCAGTTCTGTGGGAAGTGCAACCAAAAATTTTGTGACCCAACTTGTTGCAACAAAAACATTGGAAGGGGAGTCCTTCATAATTTAGGAATTGATTCTAGGTCCCGAATGCTGAGTGGATAAAAATAGAGTGGTGTACCGGTTTGGAGATGTTGATGATGGCACAGATCCTGGTGAATCGGCAATGGGATGTGCTAGCATCCAACTTAACAAAGGTTCCAATCTCCTTGACCATATCCTTGATGAGCTTAGGCACATGCATAATTAGAGGAAGGTTGTACAACCTTATCCAAATGGGAACCATGGTGATATTAGCTGCAGTAGGATCAAAGAAAGGAGACCAATCTACCACAAAAGGCCACACTGGCCAAAAAACCAAGGGTCGTGCTATTTGACAAAGTTACAATCCTCCATAGAGGCCAAGCGAAGCAAGAAAAAACCAAAATCCAAAATGTCAAAATCTGGAAGGGTCAATTTATTCAAAGTAGTCTTCATCCATTCGATGAATTGGCCAATCTCAGGCCTCTTGCATAAACAACAAACAAACAATGATCTATTCTCCAAATCTTCCAAAAATTCTCTAATGTGCGCACCAAGTAGGTGAAACTCAATAGGGACATCTGTCAAGCTAACCACCATGTCTCCCAGAGAGCAGATTTTAGGGGTTGGATCTGTCGATGAAGGCTTAACAGTGCATTATAGAGGGCAACCTTGAATAATCTGAGTTTTATAGAACTTAGAGAAAACATGAAAGCGGTTCCACCTATTCCTACAGCTGTCAATGAGGAGGGGAGCTGTTGTCCCAGGAGAGATGGGAGGCTCATCTATTGTAGCCTTGGACAAGATATCCACACACATCTTTCCCTCCTTACTCACAAAATGCACCTTTCCCTTCTGGGTGAGCTTCATGCCTGCACCCAACCCCTTTCACCGACTTCCATTCATAGCTTCTTCCGCACTCGCCTCAACTCCTTCGCACATCGCACTTCATGACTTTTTGATATATTAATATAATATTCATATTAATGTGATTATTTAATTTTGATTATTTAATCTAGGAATGTAAGATCATAGTTTGGATGGAGGGTCCTCTTGGTTGGACTGCTTGGGTTGATACCCATTATGGTGTCTTACACTAGCAGTTCTTTAGCTTCTTCTTTCTTCTGTTATGTCTGTATACATGATACTCTAAGTTTGTGGTGAGGCTGGGCCTCTTTTTTGATACTCTCGGTGGTTTTTTTTTTTTTGTATTTGACCTACCTATATTTAATATAAAAATATTAATATAATCTAAATATTATTTTATTTTATTGTGTAATATTCATATTAATATAATATTGAGCCTTATGAAAATTATTTAATTTTTCTTCATTATATATAATAAAATTCATATTAAATTGTTGATTACACAAATTTATAATGTATTTATATTTATGTTTTTGATTAAAGGGGTAAAACAAGTTTTGACGGGACTATAAAACCTAAATTAGGTTCTGAAGGGACATGAAACCCTTTACAACTAGACACTGTCAAATGTTAAAATCATAGCTAAATGACACTAAACAGAAATCTCTTAGGACACCGACAACAACAAGTTTAGATGGGACCCTCAAGCCTACAAACCATCAACAAACCTAATGAAGAGCCACCTAGAAATAGTAGCAATGAGCTGCAACCAAGAACAAAGGTAATGAGAGGACTCACTACCACCAACCACACAACAGGTTTTGAAGGGACCTGAAATCCTATACAAACAAATGTTATGTGAACCACTACTCATGAAATATGGGTCATGTGTTTGACTCAAAAACTACGCAGTTAAAACCCTGAAATAAAATATCATAATTTGACATGCTGCGAAAACTAGCTCCTACTTATCAATTGATGAGCTAAAGGGGCTCTATAATGAATGGTTCATAAGGAACAACACTTGCTGAAGGTTTTGCAAATGGGGTAGAAAGCTAAGTGGGCTTGATCTTGGGGGAAATTCCATGGTTAAGCATGCATGAGTCAAAGTAGTACTGGGATGGGTGACCTCCCGGCAAGTCTCGATGCTTCACCCCTGTGTGCACCACCTAGATGTAATGAGTACTAAGTGGACCATTCATTAACATGAGAGATGGGTTCATGTGAACCAATACTCATGAAATATGGGTCATTTGTTTGACTCAAAAACTACGCAGTTAAAACCCTAAAATAAAATATCATAATTTGACATGCTACGAAAAATAGCTCCTACTTATCAATTGATGAGCTAAAGGGGCTCTATAATGAATGGTTCATAAGGCACAACACTTGCTGAAGGTTTTGCAAATGGGGTAGAAAGCTAAGTGGGCTTGATCTTGGGGGAAATTCCATGGTTAAGTATGCTTGAGTCAGAGTAGTACTGGGATGGGTGACCTCCCGGGAAGTCTCGATGCTTCACCCCTGTGTGCATCACCTAGATGCAATGAGTGCTAAGTGGACCATTCATTAACACGAGAGATGGGTTCATGTGAACCACTACTCATGAAATATGGGTCATGTGTTTGACTGAAAAACTACGCAGTTAAAACCCTAAAATAAAATATCATAATTTTACATGCTGCGAAAAATAGCTCCTACTTATCAATAAATAGAATGCCAACAACGACCACACAGCCATAGGTTTTGAAAGGACCTTTGAACCTTACACAAATAGCCAAACAATAGCATACTCGATACTAACCCACAATGAAATAGCAACCATGCTACACCTAGGAACAAAGCTAAAGGGGCAGCCACTAAAGTCTTCTCCATTATTGTCAAAATGAGCTTATAGAAAAATTGAAGTTGGCCCACAATGAAACAGCCTCACAAACACCCACTTCAAAAGTCATCTCCTTCTTTGTCAAATTGATCTATATGTCAAAACTTGGCCTCCATATTACTGCAATTCCTCTCTTGCCAAAAGTCCATAGTCCCCACTCTCTCCAGGGAATGAAGAGTCCCTTGGTCATTGCAAAGCATCTTAGGAGAACCAAGAAACTAACCCAACTAGGCATTCTCCCACCTTAAGAACACTCAAACAAAATAGACTTGAGGCCATGAAAAAACTTTGTTACCCAAGCCTTAGCAGAGTTGGGCACACACCCATCATGCCTACCAATGGAAGCATCCTCCATGTTACCTCTCTACTGCTCCTCACACAACATATATTCACAAGACTTCCATTTTCTTCTAGCCCCAAAATCTAAAAACCTCAATATTGGGTTTGAAACCCATAACCTTCCCAAACTGGGAAAAACTCCTCCTAGATAGCCTTCTCAATAGGAGAAAAAGGGATCTGAATCCTCCCACCTAAAGTTTCCCTAAGAAAGAGGGTGAAGAATGACCTAGCCAAGTTTGAATAATAGACATTTTGGCATTGGAGTGCTACACAAATACCTAGCCCCAAAACCCCACCACAATAGCCAATGTATTCAATAGCATAGGTGAGAGAGGAAATCTATCCCAAAACTTGTGACACTATTTCAGACACAACCAACCCTAAGGAAGCCCTCCCTTTGGTCGACATATTGAAGCAGGTCACTATACAATTTGTTGTATAGAGGAAACTTCTACACAATCCCAGTCTCAAGAAACCATAGAGCTTCTTGAACAAAGGGGAACCATTCTCCAAGGGGATCATGACTTACCTCTTTCTCGATGGAGGACCCATAAATAGAGAGAAACCAAAACCACCCTAGTAGGCCTCTGCCCTAACAAAGACCAGAATGACCATAGCAACGAATGGGTGATGTCGATACTGAGAGCACCACTAGGCACCCTCTTCCCCATCATCATCCTTGTCTCCCTCTCCTTTCTTCTCTACACATGAACAACCAACACTCATGCTCCTGCCCATTTCTCATGATGTATTTATATTTATGTTATATTATAATAAAATTAAATATTGTTGATAAAAGATTTGCACTAGAAAATGAGATCTATGAAACACATAATACATTTCTTTGGTATTGTTATATTTGATTAAATTATTCATTATAGAATTTTATAATGTATTTATATCTATGTTATATTATAGTAAAACAAATACTATTAAAAACATATTTGCACTAGAAAATGAGTGTAGGAACCAGGAATATTGAGTGAATGTGAGTATGGATTCAAGCCACACTCAATCTGCAAGAAAACAAGTATTGCAAAGTAATGGACACAATATGAATACAAAATATGGGATTGATTAATTATCTTACAAGATGTAGTACATATAAGGCATAATCAACAAAGAATAGTCGAGCTAATAATAGGAAAAACTCACTAAAAATAGTGGTGCTCCAAGAATAGGAAAAGCAACCACTTAACTTAGACAAAACTAATATAAGCATACCAAGTATAGCTCAAGGCTGAACACTTCAAAATATGCACTCCTAAGATAGCTTAATATAAACCAGCATCGCTCCTTAAACATAGCTTAGGTGGGTGAAATGAAGATGGGTCTTAGAAACTAGGCCTTATTAGGTACCCATGTACAATGTAATCTCTCATAAAAATAGAGAAACGGAGAAAAACTACGCGGGAAAAAAACTCCCCTCCAAAAAGAGAAAAAAATATAAAAGAAGAGGATTAGGAAGCCTCCTCGAAGATTATAACTTTACACTAAGCCTAAAACCATGTTGCTCTGACTATAATGATGCAGGAAACTACCCCCATAGAAGAGAGAAAGAGACTATGTATCCCCCACAATGAAGTAACCCTTATGCCAAAAGAGAATGCTCGTGTATGAATGTTGACAATGATACATTTGTGGGAAATGACATTTCTCCCCTTAGGAAGAAACAATTCCAATGGTGAATGCTAAAGTAACTCCAACTCAAAGAAGCAAGGTGAGGTGGTAAGTCTCATGATGTATCTTGTCTTAGAACACTGTTCAAATGTCTACATATTGATTTTGAAACAAGTCACAAACAAGTCAGGAGTCGTAGGCCTAACCAAGATAAGTGACTTCTCAAAATCATGTGAAAGCTAATGAAGAGAAAGATCCAAAGAACTAATGTATGGATGTGGAATGTGAATGCATGCCATATGGCTATGAAGCAAATCCCATGAGATGTCATTTGAAGAATCAATGGAATCCCTTGATGAAGTCTCTCTGAACTCTATAGTAGTAGCAGGTGCAATATAATTATCATCAAAGAGAAAGACAATATCCTCCAAAGTGTCATCAAGATCCGAAATGTGGGACTTGAAAAACAAGGAAGAGATGTCTGGTAGAAGTGTGTCCCAATTGGATCTAAGACCCTACTATAAAAAATTACCGGAAGCTCCCAGAGAAGAAACTCTAAACTCTAAAGCAAAGGCATAGAAAACATGTGCCCTATAATGTGATGATGTATATGTCATCCATCAATTGGATATTGTACCCAAGTACCTACACTTTGAAGTGTCTATGTAGCCCAAAGAGAGTTGAATGTGGGTGAGTCAAGTGCTGAATCCTCATCCTCCAAAATAAATCTAGAGATGGATGGAGATGACACTCTGCCTCATGAATCTTCTATGGATAGTAGAAAGGAGAAATATCAAGGGCAAAGTGTGAGAAGTTGTATAACCTACCATTGTGATCTGCCCTTCCCAAAGCCACTAAGTTATTCCTATGCAACTCTCTAATCTCAACTGAATCTAGAGTAAACTCAACTTGCATGCCCTTCCCTATGTGAGCAATCTAATACATTGATATGAGATTAGTTGAAAGTGAAGGTACACTTAAAACATTTATGAATGTTCCACCTTCAACCTCAACAGAACCTCTCCCTGTAACTATTTCCGGTGTGTCATTACCCAAGGTGATGCTAGACATGTTATAAGGCTCTATGGAAAAAAACTCAACCTATGAAGAAGCCATATGGTGTGAAGCATCAAAGTCAATAATCCAAGATGGAGTTGATGAAGATGCTACAGTAACTAGTACCTTGCCTTTAAATTTCACTTTTCCTTTTTCCTTTGTCTTAGAAGTTTCTTGGGTTGATGAGGACTCTTTGATAGATTTAGGAACCCCTTTGTTATGCTTCTTAAGAAGATGAGTGATGTGTTCTATCTATTTCTTCATACATATGTGCTCATCATGCCCAAGTTTCTTACAATAGCCACACTTGACTTTCTCTTTCCTAGGTTTCCCTTGATTTGAAGAAGATTTTGTATTGATTTCAGATTTTTGTTCCTTCTTGATCTCCTTGTCTTTTTTATTTTTCTCCCCTTTGTTATTTGAATCATTATGTTCCCCATTTCTAGCAAAGAGAGCTTGAGGTGTTGATGTCTTCAGGGTACCCATGTGTATAACTTATCTTTCTCCCTAATGAAGTTTGGAATCAAGTCATCTAAGGATGGCATTGTCCATGTGGCTCTAAAATCGCTTTTAGAAAAGTAGAAAGTAGATACAAATATAGAATACTCAAGTCCTAACTTGGTGATAATTGAAAGCACAAGTTGATAATCTTTTTTCTCAATTCCACATCCTTTCAACTTCAAAATTAATGATTTCAACTTAGTGAAGAAATCCTCTAGAGTGTCAAATGAACTTGTACTCAAGCTTATGAGTTAGTTCTATAAATCATGACCTTTTGTTTCATCAACCTTCCCAAAGAGTTTTCCTAATGCTAGCCAAACTTCACTGGGTGTCTCCAAGGCTTCTACATGAAACAATAGTTCAGGAGCTATATTTAAACACAAAAAACTATAGACTTGATCACACTTGTTAAACCATTTATCCTTCTTTGTATCAATAGTGGGTTCTTTTTCAGTCCCCATTGTCACCTTGTGTATCCCTTTATTCTTTAACACAACTTGGATTGCAAATTTCCACTTAGGATAAATAAACAGGGTTAGTGGCTTGATTGCCTGTTGTGAATCCATGATGTTGAAGTAGTTTTACATAAATTAAGTGCAAAAGGGAAAATTATGGAGAAGATTTGAAATTGCACAAGGCACGACAACTTTACACCCCCCTTGATTCAAAATTGGATTCATCCCTGAATTTGGCACTTTATCATGCAGTGTGTTAGGTCTAAGTGGGTTGATTAAAATTGTACCCTACTACTTTACATTTTTACAAACTCTCTTCAATTTTGGTACTCCAAAGTAACCTTTTTTTAAGTATTTTTTGAGATAAATAATCTATTAAATATTAAATATTTTATATTTATTAACATTAATTAAAAATCTAAAATAAATAAAATAAACTTTTTAATTAATTTAAAATTACAAACAATAATCATTAATTAAACAATTTTGATTACAGTAGTATGTTACTAGATGATAGGTTTAATTATGATAGTATGCTACTAGATGATAGTTTTAATTATGATAGTATGTTACATGTACTCCATAATTGTACTACCATTTAGTAGATTAAAAAGCCAATTCTCTCAAGTTTTGGCCAGATCATTTTAGAAGTTATTTTTTTTTAGAAAAGCAGCAATGGCAAGATATGGGGGAGATCCTCCACTATGTTTACTTTAACGAGACATTTTTAAAGGTTTTATGTATATTTAAATATAAAATGTTTCATACTTCTATTTAGAAGTTGACAAATAATTTTATCTTATTCTCATTCATCTCCACACACTCCAAGATTTAAAAGTCACTTGCTAAATTTATCACTTTCCATCTTGTTTCAACTAGAGAACATGGCTACATGCATAACCTTCATATGAATTTTTTTTTCCAAATTTTACCTTTACCACCCATGATAATTGAAGAGACATTACCTAAAACACAAAATCATTACAAAACTAAGCTTAATTGCAAAAACAGAGTGACAAAAGTGTTCTATAATGTAATAGACTTGGGGCTGTAGCCAAGCATTCTAATGGAAAACCCTACATTAAAGATAAGGAATTGGTGTAGTCACAGTAGGAGGGTTCACAAAATGAACTGTCCAGACCGTGCAGCAAGAGTAAACACAACGGAAACAACTCAAGGAAATAGAACAAATGCAGATTCAATCATTCAATATATCTTAGAATTCAAATACAATCTGGTCGGCAACATACTGGCTTACAATACGGGCTCAAAGGCCTGATTTCATACATGCGCAAAATAAAGCTTTGAAGCTTCTCCGCACAAATCTAAAACTATTATATCTTTCTTATATGAATAGATACTTTCCTAAGGATCTATTACATAAATATATTTCATTTTCAAACTAATAGATTCCTCCGCATCAGCCAAGGAAGATCACAGACTCTAATGAAGAGCTATTACATGTGCACAAATAGGTCAGACTTAAATGCATAGAACACTTCCTCAAATGAATTGGATAATGTGTGGACCTCTGGGGAAGGTCGGCCATGAACCAAGGATCATTGAATGATGTGTCAGTAGGATCCACAAGTCAAGGAATGATCCAGAAGCCTTGTCCTTTAGCTGATTATTAGGAACTATTAGAATGCTCTGCTCTGGGAAAACAAATGATCTTCTGATAGTGATAACTTTCTCGTAACTAATCCAAATGCTTTGAATTATTTATATGATGTAGATGAATCAATGAAGATGCTAAGTCCAGATCTGTAAGATGTGAAATGCCAAAACTAGACCACAAGCTAAAACTGCTTCTGACTGAACTGGGGAATGAAAGAACTAAAATGCAAACAAATTGAGATGCAAATGTTTTTGGTTGATGCAAGATTTCTCTTGATCCAGGGATGCTCTTGCATCTGACATCCGGGGTTATTGAAAAAGTGAGTCCCTCACTTTGTCTGGGCTAGGGGAGAACCAAGATGTTCCACCTTAGCCTGAGAAATCCATAATGAATCTTCTTCTGGTCTGCCTTTCCACTTCACAAGATATTCTTTGTATTGTTTGCCTCTAGTGCTGCATCCAACTCTCTCGTGCAAAATGTCTTGTATCTGCTTCGGTGCTTGTTGTGGTAACTGCTTCTTCAAGTCCTTGTCCATGTTGTCATTAAACTCTACTTCATGATACTGATGTAGGTCTGTAGTGTTGAAAATTGGTGATATACCCAATGTCTCTGGTAACTCCACTTCATATACATTTCCTGAATCAAATTTTTTGAGTATCTTACAAGGTCCAAATTCTTCATCTTCAACTTGTTATATGTCCCAACTAGAAATCTTTCTTCTCTCAAATGTACCATTACTTCATCTCCTTCTTTAAATTCTTTGTGTTTTCTATTTTCACCTGCCCTTTCCTTATACTTATTGTTCATGTCTTCCAAATGCTTCTTCACCTGATTATGCACTATCCTCATATGATCTGCAAATTCTTCTACTTCTACACTTCTCTTTTCTTTTGTACTGATGTCTCTCAATTCTGTAACTCCTCTGGGATTCACTCCAGTAATAATCTCAAAAGGTATTCTTCTAGTACTCTTGTTTACTAAATTATTGTATGCAAACTCTGCTTGTGAAAGAATCAAGTCCCAACTTCCTGCTTTCTCTCCAACCAAACATCTCAACAAGTTTCCCAAACTCCTATTCACTACCTCTATCTATCCATCTGTCTATGGATGAAAAGTTGAACTGAACTTCAAATCTGTCTTCATCTTCTTCCAAAGTGTCTTCCAAAAGTATCTAGCAAATTTTGTGTCTCTGTCTGAAACTATACTCCTAGGTAATCCATGCAATCTCATAATCTCCTTGAAAAATAAGTTAGTTACATGTACTGCATCAGTTGTCTTCTTGTAGGGTATGAAATGAGCCATTTTTGAAAATCTGTCAACCACTACAAATATTTAATCATGTCCTCTCCGTGTCTTAGGTAATCCCATTACAAAATCCATGCTTATGTCTTCCCAAGGTCTCTCTGGTACCATCAAAGGTTTATACAATCCAGTGTTCTGACTACTCCCTTTTGCAACTTGACAAATACTACAACTCTGCACAAATCTCTAAACATCCTTATGTATCTGAGGCAAAAAATAATTTCACTCACCAAAGCCATTGTCTTATCAATGCCAAAGTGTCCTGCCAATACACCACTATGCTTCTCCTTGATCAAATTATCTCTCATTGAACTTCTAGGTATGCATAACTGACTTCCTTTGAACAACATATCTTCCTGAATGAAGTAGTCTAACCACTTACTCCTATCTATCACAACAGGTTCCTTACATGCTTTCCAAGGTTCTGTAAAATTAGTGTCTCCCTCATTCATGTTCTTCAATTCATCAAAACCCAACACTTCAACTCTCATCTTTGTCAATAATTTTCTTCTTCTACTCAAGGCATTAGCAACTTTGTTTGATTTTCCACTCCTATGCTTCAACACAAAAGTATAACTCTATATGAACTCTACCCATCTCATATGTCTCTGATTTAACTTACCTTGACTGTTCAAATACTACAAAGCTTGATGATCCGTAAACAACACAAACTCCTTAGGCAACAAGTAATGTCTCTACTTCTTCAAGGCTTGAATTATGGCATAGAACTCTTGATCATAAACTAAATATCTTCTCCTTGCATCATTCAACTTCTCACTGAAATATGCTACAGGTCTACCTTCTTGACTTAATACTACTCTAATTGCATCACAATCAACTTGAAATACCTTATTGAAATTTGGTAATGCCAAAATAGGTTGCTCTGTCACTTTTTGCTTCAACAACAAAATTTTTTTTATCTACTCCAGATGTCCATTTAAAATATTTTCTGTCACCTCTGATTGTCTCCGTCATAGTGTTACAAACTGAACTAAAATTTCTGATGAACTTCTGGTAGAAACTAACCAATCCATGAAATGATCTAACTTCTCCAATGCTTTCTAGTGTAGGCCACTCAACAATTGCTCTTACTTTCTGAGGGTCCATCTTCAATCCTTTTGTAGAAATCACAAATCCCAAATATACCAACTCTTCTTTCATGAAACTACATTTCTTGATGTTTATCAGCAATTTCTCTTCTCTCAGTCTCTGCAAAACTTGTCTAAGATGCCACAAATGTTCTTCTATTGTCTTACTAAAAATCAGAATGTCATGCAAGTATACAATCACAAACTTACCCAAGAATTTCTTCAAGACCTCATTCATCAATCTCATGAAAGTACTCAGTGCATTTGTCAATCCAAAATGCATCACTAACCACTCATACAATCCTTCATTTGTCTTAAAAGCAGTCTTCCATTCATTTCCTTCTTTGATTCTAATCTGATGGTATCCACTCTTCAAATCTATCTTTGTGAAATATCTTGCTCCACTCAAACAATCCATGATATCATCCATCCTAAGTAAAGGAATTCTATACTTAACTGTGATCTTGTTTATTGCTCTGGAATCAGTACACATTCTCCATTCTCCATCCCTCTTCGGTGCTAGCACTGCAGGTACTGCACAAGGCCTCAAGATTTCTCTGATCAAACCTTTCCTCAACAATACTTGTATCTGTCTATTCAATTCTTCATTCTCTGTCGGTGTCATCTGGTGTGCTGCTTTGTTAGGCAAACTTGCTCCCTGTATAAGATCCATGTGATGACTAATATTCCTTATAGGTGGTAATCCTTTAGGTAGAGTATCTGATATGATGTCTTCATACTCTATCAGCAACTTCTTTATCTCTTCCAGTTGTGATTCTTCAACTTCTTTCTTTAATGCTTTAGGCTTCTTAGGAATCAAGGCATATCACATATTCTCATGTCTCAAACCATCCAGAAATCTTCTTCCATCTACCAAACAGATTCTAGCATTTTCGTATACTTCACTCTTCGGATCATCCTCCAAAGGAATCAAAGTAATTCTCCTTCCATTTGCTGTTATGATATATGTATTCTTTCTTCCATCATGTATAGCTTTTCTATCATAATGCCAAGGTCAAGTCTCAACATGATATCATAACCTATATCATAACCTAGATGGCTCCAAGTATTTGTCACCTCTGTGTTACTGGAGACAACTGGCTCATTCTAAGATATCCTGGCTGTCACCTGCATGGTACTGGTGATAGTCGGCTATCCGTACCTGTATCAGACTCAATTATGATATGTGGGTCATCTTATAGCTAGGTAAACACACAATAATGATATCACAAGGATTCACCAACACTGATCACCTTTACTTGGTTACATGCCACATAGAGATCCATAAACCAATACACAGGGACTTTTTAGGTCCAGGGGTCTAAATTACAAGTCGACACTCAAAATAATATTGGACCCACATGAGTTGGATTCTATTTCGAAACACATGCATAAACATATACAAAGACAAAGTAATATCAAGGGTCATTCCATACATTTATTTTTCACTTGGAAATAGAGTATGCATTATATATCAGTCAAACCCACAATATTAATATTAGAGAAGTTCCAAGTCACCTTTGTATATGCACATTAGAGACGAACCATGAAAAAGGTAATTATAAAATTCCTTCAAAGATTGGGGTAGATTTAGAGAAGCTAACTCAACAACCTCAGAGTATAGGAGATTAGTGTTGATAGAGTGTCCTTTTCTAGATCAGACATATATTTTGAGACTTACTAATTGAAAGGTGGGTTCATAGATCCATCATGTAGTATCAGCTGCCTCAAGCTGAAACATATCAAAGAGGGAAGGTTGATCAAGTTTAGGAATACCCCATGCCTCAGAGTTATTCCCTAAATCCCTCCCCTATGGACTTGAGGTCCAAGGGCATCCTTCGCCCAAGAACTACCTACATACCCACTTCCAAATAGGATTGAAGTCACATGTAGTTCTCCTCACTTAATCTCTCAAGGGATATACACATAGGTTCCTACTCTCAGGGTTTCATCATCACCCAATTTCAACTAACAGTTACTATCATTTCAGGAATCAAAATCGTACATAGAAGTTATGCACAATAATATATCCAATATAAATTAAATCCAATCCTAATAGAGAACATGGAATCAAAATGCATAACACTTAACAATGCAACAATTATGCAAGGACGTACTAAAGAAGTTCCCACAAGGGTCACCACGGTCTCAATTTATACCTCACCTCTGTTATGATTCATAACTCAACATAATGTTGCTAGAACTCTTACAAGCTCATCTTATTAACATAGATTAGGGCACAAGTAATTATCAATTATCCCCTTCTAACACTAATAAGATACGAGGTTGAATATATATATATATATCAAGTCTTATTGAGTAACAGTCAAGTTCCATGTCCTATAACTACTGGTGGTAATCATGGTATCATACTATTATCGTTGTCATTAGAACTATCTTCTTTAAGATAGACACACTTTACAAACTATGGCACCTTAATCAATTGTAAGGGGTCATTTTTATCATATTCGTTACTCAAAATGACACAACCTTCAAGTCCATAGATGTCAATAGTCATAGTATTTAATGATCTATAGAATTAAGTTGACACTCAATGATCAAGACTAGTATATGTCGATCAACCTATTAACAATTTACTATGATCTTAAGCAATATTAAGATCAGAAATAGTTTATAGATAAGGCATGATTGTATCATAGCAATACACTCCAGTGTTAAGGATGTCAAGATAGGCTATATAGTGATGTCTCATGCATCATCATTTCGGTATGCCTAATATCTTAATATCCACCATCTAGGGTACAATGATGTTAAATTTATTGTCCCCAATTATTGCTTAATGAACTATAGCTATTCATAACATAATATTTTAGGGTGCTTACAATGCCTATTTGCCTTTCCAACTTAAAGGTTCCAATTTTATATCTCTATCAATAAGTGACCTATAACATTGTGCAACACCACTAGGAAATTACTCTATGTTGAGGAAATACATAGTTCATATCACTTAATGTGGCCCATAATGCTGATTATGTTTCTCATGCCAGGAATTCATGTTACAAAATAAGATGATAAAAATATTATTCTCTTAATAATAACAAACCATTCAACAAAATCTTAAACAAGGTCTAGATTATAAAATATAATCATATTCTCAAATCTTCACAAAACACAAAATTTAATGTATCTTAAGTAGAAGACTCATCAATCCACTTATGCATCACATATTCCTCATAAGATTAAGATACTAAATGTTTAGTTTTCCAAGCATATTCTAGACTATCTCTTAATAGTCCTAAAAAGATATAGCTTCAATGAATTCCAAACTCTATTTAAAGCATATATAAATTGATAGTAAGATTCTACTACACATGTAAGGATGCATGGATTTGTACACATATATGTTTCAAATGAAGATGTTACCAAAAAAAAGCCCTGTTTTCTCAAGGTATTCTAATTTTGACTCAAAATAATTTATGCTTATTCATTTATATGGTTGAGTTGGCTCTCATTTGAAGTATCTGTTTCAATCATGTTGAGTACTTCAACATATTCACAAGTATATCTTTGTAATCTTCTATATAAAGAGAGAGATTCCCTTGTGAAAAAATTGACGCATTCACCAGTAAAGACAAAGATTGCTATTATAATATCCAGTACAGTTAAAGTTTGACAATGAGGTTTACTTAATAAAAGCCACTGGTGACATTCTACAATACACAATCATAAAGAAATAATAAGATCCCTGACAACAAGATCACTGGAATATTAGACTGCACAAGTTTGTGTAAATAGTAAAGTTCAATAATAGGAAATCATGGGTGTGATAAACTATATAATTGAATGAATTAAGATGATCACTGGTATAACATTCCATACAACCAGGTACTTTAGGTCATTAATAGTCTCGCCCCAAGAGGATTTCATATCAATAAACATTTTACCTTGATCACCTCTGTTCAAGGTATATTATTTAATTATTTCCACGTCAGTCTTAAAGATTTAGTATCCCTGGTTAACTGGTACCATGCTCCTTTCACTGGTATCTAAGGTGACTAAATTTCAGGTTGAGTGCGGAGAGAACATCCAAATCTAGTAAGGAGAATAGTGCAACGAAAACGATAAAGACTAAACGTACCGAAGAAAATGACATCCTTTGCAAGGTTGGCCATAGTTTCCATGACAGCAACAGTATATGTGGAGAATCGTGAAATGGGTGGTAAACAAAGGTAGGGACAATATCATTTCCAACAATAAATTCCATCATTTCCAACAACAATTGGAAGCCGTCACCCCATCAACCAGCATAAAATATCTTTTAATTTTATTTATTTTTATTACTGTTTGGCCCTGCAGTCGCCTACGAGAAAGCCTCTCTCAATGGGGATGTGACAGTTTCAAACAAAGCTGGCTGCATACAAACAGGAATTAATGGTCTCTTTTAGCACAGCAAAAGAACGGGATTTGCTTTACACCTGCCCATTGCATTTGCTCAATTTTTAAATCCTCTTCAATAAATTCATTTAGTGTATAATCTACAGTCAGTGCAGTTGATGAAGCTGTATCTGTTGAAAAATCTTATTTAAATTATGCTTTGATGGCTGCCCATTCCTTCTGCGAAAAGCCCCATTTTGTTACAGGCTGGCCATGCTGGTAAATGTGAATCGATCGGGTTGGAGACATGTTTGTTGCGTTTAGTTAAGCAATGTAAATAAGTTTATTATGAAAAGCTGTGTAATTCTTGAGAATACAGGTTTGCAATACTTGAAAATATGTAGAGTAGTCTTAAGGGCTGTTAGCTGCACAAAAGTTGTCAATCTTTTCCTCCAGTTTCTTTGCTTCAATTCTTTCCACTTCACCGATTTCTCTACGGTCCCGATACCCCAAACCATTAAAATAAGGATGTCTCCGAAGAGAATTATGAATCAATGCAATCACATAAAGTAACCCAGATGGAGGTGTATAAGTACGGACGGTTCTAAGAGTGGATAAAGCTTATTTTACAAGTAGAGGTACTCTAAACCCCTAATATCATATGACTATGTAAGAAAGTCACTCAGCAGAATCAGATTTGTCAAGAATGGAACTGAATTCAAAAGTCTGTATCGACAAACCATTTCCAATGATAGGGTAAAGAGCATTAATCAAATTGCTTTGAAGGAATTATTAATTACAAATGACTAAAATGACTAGTATACATAAAACTGCTTATATAATTCAAACAAAGCTGCATACAAACTGGAATTAATGGCCTCTTTAAAGACAGCAAAAGATCTCCCAGTACTCGTTTTGCTTTTGTTTGGAGTTTTACATATCTTATAGACTTCTCAATGAAATTGAAAGTATCAAAAAAAAAAATTTCTAAATGATATTATAAAGAACATTTATTTATGAAATTGGTTTGAAAGAATTTATAATTACATATGACTACCATACATAAAATTGCTTTCAAAGAATTTATAATTACAAATAACTATACATAACTTTTTTGTACTCAAAATGCTACACAAAAATGCATATTACAAACAATACTGTAATGTGATTATATATTTCTGTAAACTTATAACCAAAATAACCAAAGAAAACTTAACTCCTAAATTCAATACTTCCCCTACAAACAGCCTATTGGCAGAATAGTTGTGCACCCCGTGCAACTGCTAGTTGTTATTATTATTTTTTTTTAACCAGAAAAAGGTGGATGAACACCCATACTAGTTCTTATTATTTAAGCATTCATATATTCTATTCACAAATGTACGTACTATAAAAATATTTCATATACACATCAAGAGTGAAGAGATCTACCATGATTGGAAGCAAATAATCCGTCTTCATAGAAATACTAGTAAAATTTTATTTTATTTCATGATACTGAATCCAGTCAGCCTCCTTGATAACTTCAATACATGTACCTCTTTATAACCAGCAATGTAGGAAGACTTCAATTATAAGCTGATATCAAAACTAAAATTCTGGTTTATCCCTTCCTTTAAAGTCCTAATGAAAGGTCTAATTTAGATTACTTGGATGCCCTGGACTGAATCTCCGTTCCACTGCAATCTTTGCTTGCTGAATATCAAACAAAAGCAAAGTTTAATTGTAAATTTTATGACCTTATTCAGGTGATATGAAATATAAATAATCGAAGACTAAAGAATCAAAAAACTTTTATACACTTTCACCAAAGTATAAAGATACTAAATAGATTTCTCCATCATTTGTTTTTTAAGGTAAAAGTCCACTGTTTACCCTGTCACCGGGCCTCATTCCTATATGGTTCTCAACATATTCAAGATACTAGCAAAAACAATTTCAGAGTTATTGTTAGACCTGAATACTGGAATATAACTAATCATGCTATCATACTATTATGATAGTCATTAGAACTATCTTCTTCAAGATAGGCACACGTTACAAACTATGGCGCCTTAATCAATTGTAAGGGGTCATTTTTATCATATTCATTACTCAGAATGACACAACCTTCAAGTCCATAGATGTCAATAGTCATAGTATTTAATGATCTCTAGAATTAAGTTGACACTCAATGATCAAGACTAGTATATGTCGATCAACCTATTAACAATTTACTAGGATCTTAAGCAATATTAAGATCAGAAATAGTTTATAGATAAGAAATAGTTTATAGATAAGGCATGACCGTATCATAGCAATACAGTCTAGTGTTAAGGATGTCAAGATAGGCTATATAGTGATGTCTCATGCATAATCATTTCGGTATGCCTAATATCTTAATATCCACCATCTAGGGTACAATGATGTTAAATTTATTGTCCCCAAATATTGCTTAATGAACTATAGCTATTCATAACATAATATTTTAGGGTGCTTAGCATGCCTATTTGCCTTTCCAATTTGAAGGTTCCAATTTTATAACTAATATTTATCACAGTTTTATATTTCTGTCAATAAGTGACCTATAACATTGTGCAACACCACTAGGGAATTACTCTATGTTGAGGAAATACATAGTTCATATCACTTAATGTGGCCCATAATGCTGATTATGTTTCTCATGCCAGAAATTCATGTTACAAAATATGATGATAAAAATATTATTCTCTTAATAATAACAAACCATTCAACAAAATCTTAAACAAGGTCTAGATTATAAAAGATAATCATATTCGCAAATCCTCACAAAACACAAAACTTAATGTATCTTAAGTCGAAGACTCATCAATCCACTTATGCATCACATGTTCCTCATAAGATTAAGATACTAAATGTTTAGTTTCCCAAACATATTCTAGACTATCTCTTAATAGTCCTAAAAAGATATAGCTTCAATGAATTCCAAACTCTATTTAAAGCATATATAAATTGATAGTAAGATTCTACTACACATCTAAGGATGTATGGATTTGTATACATATATGTTTCAAATCAAGATATTACCAAAAAAAAAGCCTTGTTTTCTCAAGGTATTCTAATTTTGACTCAAAATAATTTATGCTTATTCATTTATATGGTTGAGTTGGCTCTCATTTGAAATATCTCTTTCAATCATGTTGAGTACTTCAACATATTCATGAATATATCTTTGTAATCTTATATATAAAGAGAGAGATTCCCTTGTGAAAAAATTGACGCATTCACCAGTAAAAACAAAGATTGCTATTATAATATCGAGTACAGTTAAAGTTTGGCAATGAGGTTTACTTAATAAAAGCCACTGGTGACATTCTACAATACACAACCATAAAGAAATAATAAGATCCCTGACAACAAGATCACTGGAATATTAGACTGCACAAGTTTGTGTAAATAGTAAAGTTCAATAATAGGAAATCATGGGTGTGATAAACTATATAATTGAATGAATTAAGATGATCACTGGTATAACATTCCATACAACCAGGTACTTTAGGTCATTAATAGTCTCGGCCCTATAAAGCCCCAAGAGGATTTCATATCAATAAACATTTTACCTTGATCACCTCTGTTCAAGGTATATTATTTAATTATTTCCACGTCAGTCTTAAAGATTTAGTATCCCTGGTTAACTGGTACCATGCTCCTTTCACTGGTATCTAAGGTGACTAAATTTCAGGTTGAGTGCAGAGAGAACATCCAAATCTAGTAAGGAGAATAGTGCAACGAAAAAGATAAAGACTAAACGTACCGAAGAAAATGACATCCTTTGCAAGGTTGGCCATAGTTTCCATGACAGCAACAGTATATGTGGAGAATCGTGAAATGGGTGGTCAACAAAGGTGGGGACAATATCATTTCCAACAATAAATTCCATCATTTCCAACAACAACTGGAAGCCGTCACCCCATCAACCAGCATAAAATATCTTTTAATTTTATTTATTTTTATTACTGTTTGGCCCTGCAGTCGCCTACGAGAAAGCCTCTCTGGGATGTGACAGTTTCAAACAAGCTGGCTGCATACAAACAGGAATTAATGGTCTCTTTTAGCACAGCAAAAGAACGGGATTTGCTTTACACCTGCCCGTTGCATTTGCTCAATTTTTAAATCCTCTTCAATAAATTCATTTAGTGTATAACCTACAGTCAGTGCAGTTGATGAAGCTGTATCTGTTGAAAAATCTTATTTAAATTATGCTTTGATGGCTGCCCATTCCTTCTGCGAAAAGCCCCATTTTGTTACAGGCTGCCCATGCTGGTAAATGTGAATCTATCGGGTTGGAGACATGTTTGTTGCGTTTAGTTAAGCAATGTAAATAAGTTCATTATGAAAAGCTGTGTAATTCTTGAGAATACAGGTTTGCAATAATTGAAAATATGTAGAGTAGTCTTAAGGGCTGTTAGCTGCACAAAAGTAGTCAATCTTTTGCTCCAGTTTCTTTGCTTCAATTCTTTCCACTTCACCGATTTCTCTACGGTCCCGATACCCCCAAACCATTAAAATAAGGATGTCTCTGAAGAGAATTATGAATCAATGCAATCACATAAAGTAACCCAGATGGAGGTTTATAAGTACGGATGGTTCTAAGAGTGGATAAAGCTTATTTTACAAGTAGAAGTACTCTAAACCCTTAATATCATACTAATATGAAAACAGTATTTAGAGCCATGACACTGGTTACACCCCTAATATCATATGACTATGTAAGAAAGTCACTCAGCAGAATCAGATTTGACAAGTATGGAACTGAATTCAAAAGTCTGTATCGACAAACCATTCCCAATGATAGGGTAAAGAGCATTAATCAAATTGCTTTGAAGGAATTATTAATTACAAATTACTAGTATACATAAAACTGCTTATATAATTCAAACAATGCTGCATACAAACCGGAATTAATGGCCTCTTTAAACACAGCGAAAGAGTACTCGTTTTGCTTTTGTTTGGAGTTTTACATATCTCATAGACTTCTCAATGAAATAGAAAGTATCAAAAAAATCATTTCTAAATGATATTATAAAGAACATTTATTTATGAAATTGGTTTGAAAGAATTTATAATTACATATGACTACCATACATAAAATTGCTTTCAAAGAATTTATAATTACAAATAACTATACATAACTTTTTGTACTCAAAATGCTACATAAAAATGCATATTACAAACAATACTGTAATGTGATTATAAACTATTTCCACATGATAGTATAAAAAACATTTATTTATCAAATTGCTTTGAAAGAATTTATAATTACATATGACTACCCTACATAAAATTGCTTTGAAGGAATTTATAATTACAAATAGCTAGCATACATAACTTTTTGTACTCAAAATGCTACATAAAAAATGCATATTACAAACAATACTATAATGTGATTATAAACCATTTCCAGATGATAGTATAAAGAATATTTATTTATCAAATTGCTTTGAAAGAATTTATAATTATATGACTACCATACATAAAATTGCTTCGAAGGAATTTATAATTACAAATAACTAGCATACATAGCTTTTTGTACTCAAAATGCTACATAAAAAATGCATATTACAAACAATACTGTAATGTGATTATAAACCATTCCCAGATGATAATATAAAGAACATTTATTTATCAAATTGCTTTGAAAGAATTTATAATTACATATGACTACCATACATAAAATTGCTTTGAAGGAATTTATAAATACAAATAACTGGCATACATAACTTTTTGTACTCAAAATGCTACATAAAAATGCATATTACAAACAATACTGTAATGTGATTATATATTTCTGTATACTTATAACCAAAATAACCAAAGAAAACTTAACTCTTAAATTCAATACTTCCCCTACAAACAGCATATTGGCGGACTAGTTGTGCACCCCGTGCAACTACTAGTTGTTATTTTTTTTTTTTTTAACCAGAAAAAGGTGGATGAACACCCATGCTAGTTGTTATTATTTAAGTATTCATATATTCTATTCACAAATGTACGTACTATAAAAATATTTCTCTTACACATCAACAGTGAAGAGATCTACCATGATTGGAAGCAAATAATCCGTCTTCATGGAAATACTAGTAAAATTTTATTTTAGTTCATGATACTGAATCCAGTCAGCCTCCTTGATAACTTCGATACATGTACCTCTTTATAACCAGCAATGTAGGAAGACTTCAATTATTAGCTGATATCAAAACTAAAATTCTGGTTTATCCCTTCCTTTAAAGTCCTAATGAAAGGTCTAATTTAGATTTCTTGGATGCCCTGGACTGAATCTCAGTTCCACTGCAATCTTTGCTTGCTGAATATCAAACAAAAGCAAAGTTTAAGTGTAAATAATCGAAGACTAAAGAATCAAAAAACTGTTATACACTTTCACCAAAGTATAAAGATACTAAATAGATTTCTCCATCATTTGTTTTTTAAGGTAAAAGTCCACTGTTTAGCCTCTCACCGAGCCTCATTCCTATATAGTTCTCAACATATTCAAGAAACTAGCAAAAACAATTTCAGAGTTATTGTTAGACCTGAGCTAATTTTTCAAGTCACCGTGATATGTAGAAACCATAACAGACACCACAAATAAACCAAAATTGCGTCAATAGGAATTTTGAGTATTTTGTGTAGATTTGAAGCCCATCTTATCCCTTGAAATTTCTTTTACATCCAAGACTATGGAATATCAAACTGATCAAAATCATCTTCATTATATTCATTAAGGTCAGATTCATATTGTCAGGTTCTTTGAGGTGGGTAAAGAAGTTAAGATGGAGATTATTTGTGGATTAGTCAAATCACCTTAGATGTATTCATCAAGATTAGATCATTGATTAGGTTCTTTGATGCAGGGGTATATGGGCGGATTGGCGATCAGCATCAACCAAAAACAAATTTCAGGTTTGCGTTTCATATTTGGTGTGTTTGGTTTTTATTTGGCATATCTTGGCTTTTGGAATGGGTGGTATGTCAGAATTTGCAAGTTTTTAGTTTTCACCATACTTTGGTGTCGGTGCACAACATGCAGTTAAACAATTGTCTCGAAAAATTGATGAAGTTTCTTGGTAAATCCTCTTACAAGAAGATTGTTGATTCCATCCTAGATTTGGTGATGAAGGTTTTGTCAAAAAATTGATGAAGTTTCTTAGTAAATCCTCTTACAAGAAGATTGTTGATTCCATCCTAGATTTGGTGATGAAGGTTTTGTAGTCATACACCTTCTGGTTTTGGAGAAATAATCATTTTGTGACTTATGCTAGTAGATTGATGAAAGTTTAATATCTTGAGCTTTGTGAGGTTTAGTACAAAATGGTTTAGCAGAAAGCTTTGAGATGTTGATTTCTCAATATTTGAAAGTGTTTGTGATAATCCAAGATCCTGGCGAGAAGTTATAGCCAATGTCAGTTTTCAACTTCGAGTCTGTCATGTTGTAGTCATGGTTTCACAAGGTTGGAGACCCTCAAAGAATTTAGTTACTCTTGACAAGTGAATGATGATATGGCATGAAATTGGAAGCACAACATTCTTTTATAGGTATAGATATTTGCATACTTGGTGCTATAATACTTTTCATGGACCAAAAACAATACCATGAGGCCAAAAATGCTCTTCGGATGCCATTTCTCATCTGAAGCAAGTAAACCCATGAACATCACACTCTGAGAGGAAAAGCCAGCTTGTGACCATTTCAAATGATTCATAACAAGAAGGCAGATGAAAGGTGGAGTGACGTTACAAGTTTACAGTACCTAAAGGAGAGAATTCTAACACCTCATAGAGGCAACTTTTTGTAAGTTTCAAAATATAATTTGAAGGTTAAAATGGAGATGCCAAGGATTTATAATTCCTTCAACTTCACAAGGACTTTAGTCAATGCCTTTTGAAAGGCAATAAATCGGCAATTTAAGCGCCAACTTCAACATTCTATGCAGATTTAAGGGATAATAAAAAAAACTAGTGTTGATGTAGAATCTAAAACGCCAACTTAAGGGCTGTGTCGATGCGACTGGGAGCCATGGGTCCCATTCTCTTGGTAAAATCAAATGTTGTCTTTATCATGGAGGGAGGCATCACCTCAGATTCAAATCGATGTTTCCTTTTCATTTTAAAAAAATTGAATTCAATATATAAGAGCAAGGGGAGCGCCAAAGTGATGCGGCCTTAGGAGAAGAGATTAGGGTCGCTACTGAAGAACAGGAAACAAGTAAAATGAAGGATGAGAATAGATAGAAGATCAAGAATTTGAAGGAAAAATGTGAAGGCTGATTTGGGTGTTAGCATAGTATTACATTGTTTAATATCTGCTTAGTTTAGACAACGGTTACCAGTTATGCTGGCAATTATGCAGTTATGTCTATTACAATTTTTTAACTACATTTCTCCTTGTATAAATGTTTTTGTAGTTTATCGAATAAATCAATCAAGAAATCATCAATATATTATTACATGCTTTTGTTATTCCTGTGCAATGGTGTAATATGTACATGCTCACCATATTTCAATATGGTATCAGAGCAGTTATTGGTCATAGAGAAGTAGCAAATTTGTTTTGGAAACGATATGGTATCAGAGCAGTTATTGATCATAGAGAAGTAGCAAATTTGTTTTGGAAACGATATGGTATCAGAGTAGTTATTGATCATAGGGAAGTGCATTATATTGCTGAGCAATATGAGATCACCAGTGCTACGTGTGGATAGAACATACTAGCATGAGAAGGAGTGAAGTTGTATAAAATTTTGAAGGTATTTGAATCCATTGATTGAGCATCCAGTATAGTTTTCTTTTGCATTGAATACACTTGATGCGCAAGTCAAGCTGCTATTTGATATAATGTACAAAGGGCATGTAATGGAATGGCCACTTAATGGATACGCAGACATGACCTAGCCTAGTTCAGCTCCATGGTATTTTTTTTAATATCCTTTGTGAGTAGATCCTTGGTAGAATTATTGGAAATTGAAATCTTATAAGCAGTTATACGGCTATCTGTAACAACAATCAAAATGCATCATATAGTTATAAACGTAGTGTTTCACTAAACAATTAAGTGCAAGTTTTGAGAAAACTCTTCTAAGCATCCAACGATTGGAGGAACCATGCTAATTGGTTGGTTCTTTGTGATGGAAGCCTTCCTACAAGATCTCCTCGCCACTTGAATAAAGTTTTGTCTAATGTTCATTACTGGTGTAAGGAACAAAGATGATAAAGACGCAGTGATTTGTGTATGCTGAGTTGATGTGGGCGCCAGAATTCTAAAGGACTTTTCAAATTGACTTATTCCAGAGAAACACAATCTTGCTGCGAATAGGAAGAGATTTGTTAGTAAACCTAAAATTCACTCAAGTGGATGCATATGTGACTATTCAACACGCTTTGCATGTAAATGGGTGTACTGGAGTTGGTATATGATTTTAATTTTAATACAAGCAGTCATAGGATCAAAACTATGAAAGTGGAGTTATAAGGTGTGAAAGGAGAAGTAGTTGAACTTAAATAAGTTGTTACAATTTGTATTGTAAGGGTCTATTTTTGAGGTAATTCTAATTTGATTTATTTAGAAGATGCATGTGTTTTAGTTTGGATATGAATTTTGAAAATACTGTAATTGGGAGATATAAGGTGTTTAATGTAAAGGAAGAAAATCTATTCAATATCATGCAATCTTTTTGTACCATGGATGGAAACAAATTGGTTGTTCAGTTGGAGGGTTTCGAGGATTATAGTACTTCCTCTGGTGCTATCTTTGGAGGGTAAGGACTCAGAGAGTCATATCGGAGGTAGGCAGCATTAGAGGATGGAGGAATTTTTATTATCTCAAGTTAGCTTCTCGCTTTGAGATGATGCTTTGCATGAGAAGCATTTTTGGCTTTATTTTTTTTTTCCTTGTTGTTGTTGACAGATTTGAAGAGGTGTTGAGCTCAATATGGATTGTTGTCAAGCAAGCTTCAGAGTATATGATCGAGAATTATACCCTTTTGCGGTCACTAGACAATGATAGAGATCTGTCGTATCTGTTAGGGATTGTTGTTGAATAATTCAAGACTCTGTGACTTGAGAGTTTAGGATTGAGAGCTCAAGAACACAGCTCAAAGCTACACCTTTCCAAGGGTCAAGAGACAACTTGATGGAGCCCCACTTGGTTCAAGATTTGTTCTTTTAGGAGAAGATCTTCTATAAAATATGTATTCATATTATGTAACCAGCTTTGTTAAGTATAGTAGCATTCAGGGGGGTCCCTTGGTACTATTGCAGGAACAATTGAATAAGGGGGAATGTTAGAATAGTATTACATTGTTTAATATCTGCTTAGTTTAGACAGTGGTTACCAATTATGCTACTGGTTATGCAGTTATGTCTATTACAACTTCTTAACTACACTTCTCCTTGGCATTTCTCCTTGTATAAATGTTTATATAGTTGATCAAATAAATCCATCAATAAATCATCAATATATTATTACATGGTTTTGTTATTCCTATGCAATGGTGTAATCTGTATGTGCTCACCATATTTCAATATTGGGGAGATATTCAGTCCAAAATTCATAGAGGAAAACAGTCATAAATGTTACCAGACACTGAAGAACAATAGATGAAAGGAGAAAGAACAATGGAATGAGCGTATGGGTTTAGAGAAGGGTCAACTAGAGCAAGGAAATAGAGAAATATGAATTGAAGTTGCAGACATAAGTGAAAGAGAATAGAAATCTACATATTTGTTTTAAATTGCCTTGCATAGTGAAGAATTTGTAGTTCAATTGTGTAATATGGATTTGGTTCAATTTGTGCATCTGAACTATGATTTCTATACTTATTGTGAGCATTTGAATCAAATAAAATTAAGATTTTATGGTGTTGCAATCTAAGTTTTGTTTATCTAAAAAGAGAGTCTCTATTTTGTGTGGTGTGGATTGTGTGACTTTCTATGTGGAAGTTTTATGTTTTTACAGAGAGGGGAGTACCCTTTTGCACCAAGTAGTATCAAAGAAAGAAGATCCTAAGAGTGTAGTGGATACACTAGGATGTGTGGGTAAAAGTAATGGTTGAGAAGAGCTCATGTGAGAATTATTGCAGGTTGGTGAAGTCCCGAGCAGTTGAGAGCTAGTAACAATAGAAGAGTTGACCTTGTAGGTTCCAAGGTAAGAGAAAGTGAATGTAGAAGATTGAAAAAACTAGTAAGATAAAGATATATGTGTGGAAGCCCATCATGTGGGATGGTTGGAGATGGTATAAAAGGGAGGGATTCCTTAGAGAGATGACCAAAAAGATTGAGAGGATTGGCAGGTTGTTTAAGAGATGTGACCAATTGAAAGCTATGCAACATGGAGAGGTTGTAAGGTATGAGTTTTTAGAGAAGACATGAAATGAAGAAGGCATGAAAGAAAAGGATGAGGAAAATGAAGAAGTGGCAGCGGATATTAAGAATGAAGAAGAAGAGGAGATCCTTGTGCAAAAGGATCAAGAGCGAAGAGAAGAGATTGCAATCAAGGTTGTAAAAGATGATAAGAGGAGTTGCAACCCTTTGGTAGAAGAGGCATGGAAGGAGAAGCATGTGCAAGCAGCCCATACATTCCAAAAAGAAAGAATATCAGAAAAGAAAGGAAGCAAGGAGAGAAAATAATGGGAGAGGAAAGTTGTGGAACATGAAGTTGTAGTAGAAATTGATTTGTGGAAAGACATGGACTATGTGGGATATTGATGTGAAGAAGAAGCATTGGAGATTGTAGCAAAGGTATGTTTTTTGAAAGACATGAATGAATAAGTTACATGTGATCTAGTAATAGCAACAACATATCCTTTGGAGGATAGGAAGATAGAAGAGGAAGGTAACAAACTTGTGGCTGAGTATGAAGACCAGAAAGTTGTAGCAGATGGATAATCAGAGATGATAAACTTAGAAGGACATAGATTTGATGAGCAAGTGGGTGAAGAGGAGAATGATCTTCTATGGAAAGAGGAGATGAAGAAAATAGACAATTTAAAAAGAGGAGATTGGATAGAAGAACATGAAGAGATTAATGGTGCAGTGAAAAATGAAGGTAAAGAACTTGGAGCAATGAAAGAAAATGAGGTAAAATTTGAAAACTCTGAGTCCAATTTGTTCGGGATGATGAATACAATAGAGGATATAGAGGAAGAAAAAGGTAGATACATGGAAGACATCAATTTCCATAAGGATGCTGCAAATTTGGTTGTTGTTGAGGAGCATAATTTAGTTGAGGAAGAAAGTGAGAAGATAAAAAAGTTGTTCAGTTTGAGTGAACACTTGAAGGAGATGAATGGGGAAGATAAGAGTGAGAAGATGGATGCCGTAACAGTGAAAAATGAAGAGGTAACTTATGATTTTTCTAAATGTTCTGATGAGGAAGTTGATAGGGATTTGTTTGTTGCTGAGGTGGATAAGGAGTTGCAAGTAGATGGAAGGAAAACATATAAAGATGCAGATTTGTAATCATTTGTTACATGTTTGAATGTAGAGGTTGTAAAAGATGCTACAAGTGAAAAAATATGTAAAATAGTTCAAGACATGAGGAGGATGATGGGAATAGATGGGGTAGATGAAAACCTCATAGCGAAGGATGAGATGATGAAATTTACAACTGAAGATGACAAATGAAATATTGCAGTGAAGAAACAAGAGGTGAAGTTTATTGTGTTTTGTGATAAAATTCATTTTCGTTCATTTGCAATGTTGAAGGTTGAGGCTTCTATGGAGAAGAGTAGATGGAAATTGTTAATTTCCATGAAGTTGTAGGGGCATATTTGTATTTATGTGTTGCAGATTGTGATATGGATGATGTCACATTTTTGTGGTGGGTCAAAACCCATGAAAGAGGAGAAGATTAGTGAGATTGATTGGTGGTGGTGGCTAGATAATGGTGGGTTGGATCCCATTAAGGAGGAAAGGAGAAAATATTCTTGGGAGGAGGAGGATGGTACATAATAGATGTAGGTCCACGAGAGGAGAGAAGAATGGAGTGCAGATTTGTTGGATGGGAGTGAAGCTTGTTTTGGCAAGATGCTAGAAAAGGAGGAAAAAGAAATAACTTTTTGTTCACATGTTTCAACGATGGAGTTCACTACAAATTTATCATAATCTCAAAGAATTGTTCTACCATTCAACTCCATGTTTATGAGTGTATGCACAACATGTTTTTAGTTTTCACCATACATTGATGTGGGCACAACACATGTAGTTTTCACCGAAATAATTGTTTTGGGAAATCAGTGATATTTCTTAATAAATCCTCTTAAAGGAAGATTGTTGATTCCATCCTAGATTTGATGATGAAGCTTTAATAGTCATATACCTTATGGTTTTGGAGAAATAATCATTTCATCACTTCTGTTGGGAGATTGAGGGAAGCTTAACATCTAGATATCTGTGAGGTTTTGTACAGAATGGTTTGGCAAAAAGCTTAGAGATGGTGAGTTCTACATCTCTGTAGGTTTTCATGTTATTCCAAGATATTGGCAAGAAATTATGGCCAGTGTCAGTTTTTAGCTTTGAATCTATCATGTCGCAGTCATGGTTTCACAAGGTTGGAGACCTTCAAAGAATTTAGTTACTCTTGATAGGTGAATGATGATATGGCATGAAATTGGAAGCACAACATTCTTATAGAGGTATATATATTTGCATGATATGGCATGAAATTGGAAGCACAACATTCTTATAGAGGTATATATATTTGTATACTTTCTGGTATAATATTTTTGATGGACCAAAAATAATACCATTAGGTCAAAAATGCTCTTTGGATGCCATTTTTCATTTGAAGCAAGTAAATCCATGAGCATCAAACTCTGAGAGGAAAAGCCAGCTTGTGACCATTTCAAACACCTTATAACAAGAAGGTAGATGAAAGGTGGAGTGATTTTACACTTGAGGTACCTGAAGGAGAGAAATATAATGGGTCATAAAGGCAACTTTGTGTAAGTTTCAAAATGTAATTTAAAGGTTAGGCACCAAGGATTGATAAATCCTTCAACTTCACAAGGACTTTAGTCAACACCTTTTGAGAGGCAATAAACATGAATTTTAAGCGCTAACTTCAACATTCTTTGTAGATTTAAGGGATAATACAAAAGCCAATGTGGATGTAGAATCTAAAACGCCAACTTAAGGGCTATGTGGGCACGACTGGGAGCCGTGGGTCTCATTCTCTTGGTAAAATCAAACATTGTCTTTGAAATGGAGGTAGACGTCACCTTATATTCAAATCCATTTTTCCTTTTCATTTAAAAAGTGAATAAAATATACGAGAGGAAGGGGAGTACCAAAGTGGTGTGGCCTTAGAAGAAGAGAATAGGGTCATTACCAAAGAATAGGAAACAAGTAAAAAGAAGCATGGGAATAGATTGAAGCTCAAGAATTTGAAGGATAGACATGAAGGTTGATTTGGAGAGAGATTCAGTCCAAAATTCTTAGAGGAAAACAATAAAACATGCTGCCAGGCATTGAAGAACAACAGATGAGTGGAGAGAGAACATTGGAATGAGAGTATGGGTTTAGAGAAGGGACAAATAGAGGAAGGAAATAGAAAAATGTGAATTGAGGTTGTAGAGATAAGTGAAAGAGAACAAAAATCTACATATTTGTTTTAAATTGCCTTGCATAGTGAAGAATTTGTAGAAGTTCAATTGTGTAACTAGTTTTGGTTCAATTTGTGCATCTAAACTATGATTTATATACTTGTTGTGAGCATTTGAATCAAATAAAATTAAGATTTTTTGGTGTTGTATTCTGAGTTTTTTTACCTAAACAGAGAGTCTCTGTTTTATGTGGTGTGGATTGTGTGAGTTTCTATGTAGAAGTTTTATATATTTGCAGGGAGGGGAATACCCTTTTGCACCAAATGGTTTTAGAGTGAGAAGGTCCTGAGAGTGTAGATCATACATCAGGATGTGTGGGTAAAGGTAGCGGTAGAGAAGAGATCGTGTGAGAACTGTTGGAGGTTGGTGAAGTCCTTAGTAGTTGAGAGCTAGTAACTAGGGAAGAGGTGTCCATGCAGGTTGCAAGGTAAGAGAAAGTGATTGTAGAAGATTGCAGGAGTTAGTAGGATGAAAATATATGTGTTGAATCCAATCATGTGGGATGGCTGGAGATGGTATAAAAGGAAGGGATTCCTTAGAGAGATAATTGAAAAGATTGAGAGGATTGACAAGTTGTTTGAGATATGTGACCAATTTGAATCTATGCAGTGTGGAGAGGTTGCAACGGATGAGTTTGCAGTGAAGACATGCCATTAAGAAGGCATGAAATAAAAGGATGAGGAAAATCAAGAAGTGGTAGGAGATATGAAGAATGAAGAAGAAGAGGAGATCCTTGTACAAAAGGATCAAGAGGGAAGATAAGAGATTGAAACTGAGGTTGCAAAAGATTAGAAGAGGAGTTGCAACCCTTTGGTAGAAAAACACATGGAAGGAGAAGCATGTGAGATCAGCCCATACATTCCAAAAAGAATGAATATCAGAAAAGAAAGGAAACATGGAGAGAAAAGAATGGAAGAGGAAAGTTGGGGAACATGAAGTTGTAGCAGAAAATGATCCATGTTAAGGCATGGACTATGTGGGACAATGATGTGAAGAAGAAGCATTGAAGATTGTAGCAGAGGTATGTCTTTTAAAAGATATGAATGAAGAAGTTAGAAGTGATGTAGTAGCGGTGACAACATATCCTTTGGAGCATAAGAAGATAGAAGAAGAAGGTAACAAGAGGTAGATACATGTAAGACTTCAATTTCCATGAGGATGTTGCAGATTTAGTTGTTGTTGAGGAGCACAATTTTTTTGAGGATGAAAGTGAAAAGATAGAAAAGTTCATTTTGAGTGAAAACTTGAAGGAGATGAATGGGTATCTAAGAGTGATAAGATGGATGTTGCAATAGTGAAGAATGAAGAGGTAACTTCTGATTTCTCTAAATTTTGTGATGCGGAAGTTGATAGGGATTTGTTTGTTGCAGAGGTGGATAAGTAGTTGCAAGTATATGGAAGGAAAACATAAAGATGCAAATTTGTATGCACCTTTTACATGTTTGAATGTAAAGGTTGTAAAAGATGCTACAAGTGAAAAATTGGGTACAACAGTTGAAGACATGAGGATGATGATGGGAATAGATGGGGTAAATGAAAACCTCATAGTGAAGGATGAGATGATGAAATTTGTAGCTATAGTTTCAATTTTTTGTGTTTTGGTCTCCATTTGGTATCTCTTGGCTTTTGGATCTTAGCGTAATACATCATCATTGTATTACATTGTTAGTTATGTTTAATTTGTTCAGTTTCATATAACTAGACCAGTAGTTATTGTTCGGTTTCATATCGGACTCCCACCACATAATATATATGGATGTACCTACATTTAATAACGATATCAATAAAAATATTACTTTACTTCAAATGGTGTCAGAGCATTTTGAGAATGGGTTGAGTGAGTCTGTCAATCTAGAAAATCAAATCTTTGCATTTGATATTGCTGCCAGTTAGGGAATAGATCTTCCTATGGAGAAAGAAGGCACAGCCATGAGTGCTGCATTATGGTGTTCTATAGAATCATCTATGAGGTTTTCTCATTGGAAGATCACATTCCTAAACATATAGGCAATTATAATCAGCAAGGTTGGTAGAGAAGCACATTTGTAGAGAATTTGATGATCCATAAGTTATTGGCATAGAAGAATCATCCAAATAAAATTGTTATTTTTATTTGTTCATTTAAAAAAAAATCAGACTTGCACTGGAAAGAGAGAAGGGAGCACAGGAATAAGAAACTGTTATCATGAAGATCCTACCATCGAATGGAAGAACGAAAAGAGAAAGGTACATATTTGTTTAAGTTTGAATGAAGATTTCCTATCATTCGGTAATATGGTTGGTGTCGAATGTGGAGGATGTTTTGGAATATGTCGTGATATCCAGAATCTTCTACAAAGATGACATATTAAGGGTATGTATTGAAGTGTGGAAGTACAAAGTTTATATGCATATATATTTAATTTGGAGTAATAAGGTGAATTTAGTCTTATTGTTTCTTTTTGGAGTATTATTTTAAAATGGAGTTTGCTCTAGACAAGTATTCTAGATTTAATTTTCATACTTGGAGAATAAAAATTCAGATGCAACTGATGAATAAAAATTTATGGGGAATAGTAAGTGGAAATGAAAAAGTACCTATAGATGCAAATATGTTATTAGATTGGAATAGTAGAGATGATAAAGCCAAGGCTATAATAGGTTTTGCTCCTTCTGACATTGAATTGCATCACATAGATTTAGATAAATCATCAAATGAAATTTGGGATAATTTAAATAAATTGTTTGGAGCAAAAGTAGTCAATGCAAAGTTCTCCCTAAAGCTTCAGTTGTTCAGATTCAAGATGGAACTTGGAATTATAATGTCAAATCATATAAGTAACTTGCAGTTTTTTATTAGATAGCTAGTAGAGGTTAAGATTAAGGTAGATGATGATGATGCTAAGGCCATCTTATTAAACAACTTGCCTTCAAAATACAACAATGTTATTTTTTCACTCAGTCAAATACCTTCACAAACTCTAGAAGGTATGATTTCTGCCCTTCTAGTAGAAGAGAAGACAACAATAGAAGATTCAAAAGATGATCCTCAGGAGAAATCATTATTCTCAAGAAACAATTACAAAAGATCAGAGAAAATCAAATGTTTTTATTGTAAGAAAAAGGGTCACACATCTTGGGATCATAGAACTCAAGCTAGTGATGTTCTTAAAGGAAATCTTGCTTGCATTGAGGATGAGGATTGAACAAACGATGAATGTTTTAAAGATGACTATTCCCCTGGTGTCAATAGTGCATTAGTACTATAAAGGTTCCTTCAAATTGGAGGTAGGCGGCATCAGAGGATGGAGTATTTTCCATCATCTCAAGTTAGCTTCTCGCTTTGAGATGATGCTTTGCATGAGAAGCAGTTTTGGTTTTGGTTGTTTTGCTCTTCTTTGTTGATGCTGACAGATTTGAAGAATGTATGTTTTGGAGACAGGTTTGGGATTTGGCGTTGAACTCATTATGGACTATTGTCCAGGGAGCTTCAGAGTATATGATTGACAATTATACCCTTTCGTGGTCACTAGACAATGATAGAGATCTGTCATATCTCTTAGGGATTGTTGTCAAATAATTCAAGACTCTGTGATTTGAGAGTTCAGGACTAAAGAGCTCAAGAACATAGCTCGAAGCTATGCCTTTCTAAGGGTAGACGAGATAGCATGATGGAGCCCTGCTCGGTTCAGGATTTGTTCTTTGGGAGAAGATCTTCTATAAAATATGTATTCATATTATGTAATCAGCTTTGTTGAGTATTTTACCATTCAAGGGGGTCCCTTGGTTCTTTTGAGGAACAATGTAATAAGGGGGGGGAATGTTAGCGTAATACATCATCATTGTATTACATTGTTAGTTATGTTCAGTTTGTTCGGTTTCATATAACCGAATCGGTAGTTATTGTTTGGTTTCATATTAGACTCCCACCACACAATATATATGGATGTACCTGCATTTAATAATGATATCAATAAAAATATTACTTTACTTTTCACCGAAACAATTGTTTCGGTGAAGCGGAGAAGTTTTAATAAAATCCTCTTTTAGGAAGATTCTTGATTCTATCCTAGAGTTGATAATGAAGGTTTTGTAGTCATATGCCTTATGCTTTTGGAGAAATAATTATTTCATGACTTATGCTATCATATTCATGAAAGTATAATATCTTGAGTTATGTGAGGTTTGGTATATAATGGTTTGGTAGAAAGCTTCGAGATGTTGATTTCTAAACCTTTGTATGTTTTTTGTGATATTCCAAGATCCTGGGGAGAAGTTATGGCCAAAGTCAGTTTTTAGTTCTGAGTCTATCATGCCATAGTCTTGGTTTCACAAGGTTGGAGATCCTCAAAGAAATTAGTTATTCTTGACAGGTGAGAGATTTAGTCCAAAATTTGTAGACGAAACAATCATACATGATGACATGCACTGAAGAACAACAGATGAATGGAGAAAGAACAATGGAATGGGGGTATGGGTTTAGATAAGGGTCAACCAAAGCAAGGAAATAGAGAAATGTGAATTGAAGTTGTAGAGATAAGTTAAAGAGAAAAGAAATCTAAATATTTGTTTTAAATTGCCTTGCATAGTGAAGAATTTGTAGAAGTTCAAATGTATAATCTGTCTTTGGTTCAATTTGTGCATCTAAACTATAATTTCTATACTAGTTGTGAGCATTTGAATCAAATAAAATCAAGATTCTATGGTGTTCCAATCTGAGTTTTGTTTATCTGAATAGAAATTGTTTGTATTGTGTGTTGTGGATAGTGTGAGTTTTTGGGTGGAAGTTTTATGTTTTTGAGGAAAGAGAAGCACCCTTTTGTACCAAGTGGTATCAAAGCGAGAAGGTCCTGAGAGTATAGAGGATGCACCAAGACACGTGCGTAAAGGAAGTCCTAGAGAAGAGCTCATGTGATAATTGTTGTAGGTTGGTGAAGTCTAAGCAATTGAGATCTAGTAACTGTGGAAGAGTTGTCCTTACAGATTGTAGGGTAAGAGAAAGTGAATGTAGAATAATGTAGCAATGAGTAAGATGAAGAAATATGTGTGGAAGCTTGTCATGTGGGATGGTTGGAGATGGTATAAAAGAAAGGGATTTCTTAGAGAAATGACTAAAAAGATTTAGAGGATTGATAGGTTGTTTGAGAGATGTGACCAACAGGAAGCTATGCAGTGTGGAGAGGTTGGAAGGGATGAGTTTGCAATGAAGACATGCCATGAAGAGGCCATGAAAGAAAAGGATGATAAAAATGAAGAAGTGATAGCAAATACAAAGAATGAAGAAGAAGAGGAGATCCTTGTGCAAAAGGATCAAGAGGGAAGAGAAGAGATAGCAACCAAGTTTGTAAAAGTTGAGAACAAGAGTTGTAGCCCTTTGATAGAAGAGGCATGGAAGGAGAAGCATGTGGGAGTATCCCATACATTCTAGAATGAAAGAATATCAGAAAAAAATGGAAGCAATGATGTGAAGAAGAAGCATTAGAGATTGCAATGAAGGTATGTCTTTTGAAAGACATGAATGAAGAAGTTAGAATTCATGTAGCACCAGTGATAGCATATCCTTTGGAGGATAAGAAGATAGAAGAGGAAGGTAACAAACTTGTAGCTGAGTCATAGAGCAGAAAGTTGTAGCAAATGGAAAATTAGAGATGATGAAGTCAGAGATTGCAGTAAAGGTATGTATTTTGAAAGACACGAATGAAGAAGTTAGAAGTAATGTAGCACCAATGACAACATATCTTTTGGAGGATAAGAAGATGGAAGATGAAGGTAACAAACTTGCAGCTGAGTATGAAGAGTTAAAAGTTGCAGCAAATGGAAAATTAGAGATGATGAAGATAGAAGGCCCTAGATTTCACAAGAAAGTTGGAAAAGACGAGAATGATCTTCTATGGAAATTCAAGATGAAGAAAATAGACAAGTTTCTAAGAGGAAATTGGATAGAAGAACATGAAGAGTTGAATAGTTCAGTGAAAAATGAAGGTAAACAAGTTGGAGTAGTGAAAGAAAATGAGGTATGTCATGAAGCATTAGAGATTGCAATAAAGGTATGTCTTTTGAAAGACATGAATTAAGAAGTTAGAAGTCATGTAGAAGCAGTGACAACATATTCTTTGGAGGATAAGAAGAAGAAGGTAACAAACTTGTAGCTGAGTATGAAGACCGAAAAGTTGCAGTAAATGGAAAATTAGAGATGATGAAGTTAGAAAGCCCTAAATTTCACAAGCAAGTGGGTAAAGAAGAGAATGGTCTTCTATGGAAAGAGTTTAGATGATGAAAATAGATAAGTTGCTTAGAGTATATTGGATAGAAGAACATGAAGAGTTGAATAGTGCAGTAAAAAGTGAAGGTAAAGAAGTTGGAGCAGTGAAAGAAAATGAAGTAAAATTTGAGAGCCATCGGTCCCATTCTCTTGGTAAAATCAAATGTTGTCTTTGAAATGGAGGAAGGTGTGATATTAGATTTAAATCAATATTTTCTTTTTATTTTAAAAAGTGAATACAATATAGAAGAGTAGGGGGGAGCACCAAAGTGGTACGGTCTTAGGAGAAGAGAATAGTGTCACTACCAAAGAATAGAAAAAAAGTAAAAAGAGGAGTGGGAATAGATAAAAGCTCAAGAATTTGAAGGACATACGTGAAGGCTGATTTGGGGAGAGATTTAGTCCAAATTTTGTAGAGCAAAATAATCATACATGATGACAGACGTTGAAAAACAACAGATGAATGGAGAAAGAACAATAGAATGGGGTTATGGGTTCAGATAAGGGTCAAATAGAGAAAGGAAATAGAGAAATGTGAATTGAAGTTGCAGAGATAAGTTAAAGAGAATATAAATCTACATATTTGTTTTAAATTTCCTTGCACAGTGAAGAATTTGAAGAAGTTCAAATGTGTAATCTGGCTTTGGTTCAATTTGTGCATCTGAACTATGATTTCTATACTAGTTGTGAGCATTTGAATCAAATAAAATCAAGATTCTATGTTGTTCCAATCTGAGTTTTTTTTATTTGAACAAAGAGTCTTTGTATTGTGTGATGTGGATAGTGTTTCTGTGTGGAAGTTTTATGCTTTTGCAGAAAGGGAAGTACCCTTTTGTACCAAGTGGTATCAGAGAGAGAAGGTCCTGAGAGTATAGAGGATACACCGAGACATGTGGGTAAAGATAGCCTTAGAGAAGAGCTCATGTGAGAATTGTTGCAGATTCATGAAGTCGTGAGCAATTGAGATCTAGTAAATTAGTGGGATTCATTCATGGTATTACCAGACTCGGGCCCATCTCTTTTAAATGGGGACTGTCAACTAACCCATGTATCTGAATTGATTGGAATGGAGACCTATGCCCAAACTACCACACATGTTTTGTAAATCGGTCACTTTATAGGCAATAGGGCTAATCTAAACCCTTACTATTCAATCTTCCCTCTCTGTCATGCGGGTAGTTTTACCTAAATCCATTGGTCTTGCATTTTTTTAACTTATCAAGCTTCAATTGCACTCCTGCACCAAAGATCCCACTTTTCATGGGTTCTATCGAGCACACTTTTAGCATATAGAAGTGTGGTCTTTTGTACATTTTAAGTGTGTTAATTTTTTTTTATTATAATGGAAGTGTATTTAAAAGGATTTATTAAATTTTAGATGAGTAAGTTGTTTTGGAAGGAAAGCAAAATTGTTAAGTTAAGCATATGACTAATTGTTAATAAAATAGAATTTTTCTATTTAATAGTTGAAGTTATATTGTTTGACTAGAATTATATTTTTTTTAGGAAAGTTTCTAACAAGGATGCAAGGCAGTTGAAATCAATGGATCAGATTTGAGCAAAATACATGCAAGACAATCTAATGCATCACTACCTTACATTTTTTTACCTTGATCTAGCTCATCTATTTTTTAACCTTTTGTCAATTGATAGAATGATGATGGTTTAGATTCTTACATACATTGATAAGATTTAAATTGACTTATGGCTCATTATTTTGCCTTCGATAAGCTTTTATGCATAGAAAATAACATGGTGAGTGAAAGTAGATGACCAAAACTTGACGCAATTTTTTTTTATAGAATTGAGGGTGCAAAGTTTATTTACATCGTTTAGGTATACCATTTAATTATGCTGTATCTACAAAAAAATTGTAAAGAAAACAAGCTTATTCTCAAAAGTCGGGTGGAAAAAAGACATCAAAATAGTAAATTGATTGACATGAAAGATATGCAGAATTTGACAAAAGAAGGACTTGATGAAATGATAAATTCAATTGAAGGTTTTGATCTAATAATAGGTGGAAGCATTCCTCTATTTTCTATGAACTTCAATGGATTGTGAATTATCTAAGGCATGTGATGTATTCAAGTGTAACACTATACAATAATGAAACCTTCATTTTATACTCATGTGGACTTTTTTTTTTTTTTTTAAAATGTGCCTGGTAAACTTTTTAACGGCAACGCTGGTGCGACACACCCTCTGGCTCCACGCGAATGCTTTTGCCTGGAGCAATGAACCGGTGAGGCCACAACACGGGGGACCTCATCCCCCAGCAAGAACACTTCAAACCTACAAGCTCGTTGGCCCAGTGAGGGTTTGAACTCTGGTGGCTGCAACTACAACCTATACTCATGTGGACTTCAATAAATTATGAATTCTTTATTTTTAATAGCCAAGTTCCTCCCTACCAAAACTAATTATTCAAAATTATGGACACTATTATTTATTATTTTGATTCTATGAAACAAATTTGTTTGCATAATCAACATGCTATTGAAAGTGTAGTGAGACCTTACAATAGCACATTTGAAAGTGTAGTGAGACCTTATAGGAGTGCATTTTAAATTTCCCTATTTGAAAATGAATGGACATGGCATGGAGATAGACGGTGCAAGGTTTTTGAGGTGCAAGAGGATTGAAATATCTTGCCGTCATCAGAAAAATGATTTATCAAGATAGGTCACCTCCCCCACTCACCCATTTGATGACAAATTAAATTCCATGGAATCGATGTACACTTGTACAAGGAAAGACAAACCAAGAGGGGTTAAGTCTTTATAGGTAAGAAAAAACCACTTCATAGAGAACTAAAGGAACATTTTAAAACAACTACCATGTAGTGGCCAGTACCTGCCTTATAGTGTTGTTATTATAGTATGTGTTTAGTTGTGAATTTTTTTGTTGATCAGCTATTGGTTCTATATATTATTTGTTTAGTTGTAATTTCTTTGTTGATTAGGTATTGGTTGTATAGACAAATTGCATTCCAATAGGACTAAAATATTTCCTTAACTATAAAATTAAATTCTAATATAACAATAAATTTCAATAAGACTGTTGAAATGTCTTGGGTACATAAAATTGAAATCTCCAAAATAATCTAATATGGTAAAAATAAAATAGGACTAAAATATTTCCTTAACTATAAAATTAAACTTTACAAAGCCTATTAAATAACACAAATATTTCCTTAAAATGTAATAATACTAATACTTTTATAATGTAAGTTTGAAGAATAAAATTAAAAAATTGTAATAACATATGGCAAAATATTTTTGTGATACTGTAGATTTTTAACTTTTGACTAAATAAAATTGAAATCCTATATTTTTAACTCTTGAGTAAATAAAATTGAAATCCCAAAAATAATCTAATTTCATAAAATAAAATGTGTAGAACCTAACCCTAGTTGGGTGTGGAGAGATTTAAATGTCTGCCTAAGGTATTTAAATGTAATAATATTGAATACTATTACAATTTAAAATGCATTAAAATATTGTAAGTTTGAAGAATAATTACACAATAAAAAGCATTCAAGGAGAAGTAGGGTGCTGACCTAGAACACATGAATCTTTTCTTTCGTGATGGCAAGGAGCCTGTGAAACTCCATGGAGGGTTCAAGAGGAAGAAGCTGCTGGAGCCATGGGGACACATGTGTCTGATGATAATCAAATTCTTCGTGTTGAAGGGAGGATTTTAGGTATACTACCATTACCACTTTGCTCTTCTCGATCATTTTAGGAATAAAATTGAGATTAACATTCCTTTTTCTCAATTTTGTTAGAGAGCTCAACGTCAACAATGTTGCTCACCCGCTTATCCCCATCCATCAAGATCTCATTATGAGACTTTATCATTTTCACCTTGCTCTGTGCCCACTAGAACAAATCAAAGTCAAAATGCTTGAGGACCTGTAGTCAAGCACATCCCCCAGGGATAAACACAAAGTGAAGGTTAGTGTGGGGAATCCTAAGAACCCATTTAAAGGTGAACCCTGTGCAATGGAAGATAACCCTACTGGGACCCCTGCTACTTCTAAGAACAAAAAGCAAAAGCATACCACCCCAGCGCCTGAAAAGAAGACTGCCAAAAGAGATAGGATGGAGTTGGAGGAAATTGAGACTATCCTAAAGAAAAAACCTAAGGAGGGTAAAGGTGTTGCTTCTATGGAAGTTTCTATGAAGATTGTTGAGCTGGATACTGGGCTTGATCCTAAGGGTAGTAGTGAAGGTGGAGTGGCTATCAATCTGACGATTCGTCAGTCTAAACGGATTGCTGGTAAGCCACTAGTGAACCCGCAAGGGGTGGAATTTTCTAATGATTCTAAGTTTGTGGAGGAGACAATGGAGCAAGGCAGGGATGAAACCCCCATAGAATCTATCAATGAAGTTGGGGGCACTAGTCATTTTGCCTCTATCAATGAATCTAGTTTTGAAGGTTTGGGCGACACCGTGAGGGCTTCTATTGGTTCAGATAGAAAGGGAAGTTGTGCCTTGTGTGACAAGAATGCAGAGGATTTTTAGCACCTCCAGAGGAGAATGGAAACCCTATAGAAGAATTGGAAAGTTATGGCAGAGTTTGTAGCCAAAGCTCTGCACCGGACTACTTCCATCTTCGTTGCGGTTAAATATTTAGTTGGAAAAGTCAAGTAGGTGGGGATTGACAACTTAGGAGATTATAAGAAGATGGTTGATTTCCTTGCTAAGTTTGGGGTGACTGGTAACCCATAGTTCCTTGTCCTTGTTTTTTGGTCTGCTCAGTCAATTAATTTTTTCTTTAAGTAATAATAGTAAGTACTTTTAGAGAACATAATTTTAATTATTTTAATTAATCTAATATTGTGGTTTAGTAATATTTTTTTCTAAAGATAAAAGAATTGTTTATCATTTTCAAATTTATAACTATTATATTTCTAGAACTAAATTTATAAGGGAAATTTTATGTGAACTTGTTTTGAAACGTCTTGGTAAATAAAATTGAAATCTCAAAAATAATTTAATTTGTTAAAAATAAAATAGCACTAAAATATTTAATTAGCTATAAAAATATACTTTACAAAACCTATTAAATAACACAAATATTTTCTTAACTATAAAACTCAACTTTACAAAGCCTACATATTTGTATTATGTGGAGAGCTTAAGTGTATAGAGATTTGAAATGTCTACTTAAGATATTAAAATGTAATATTTTTGATGATATTGTAGATTTTTAAGTTTTTAGTAAATAAAATTGAAATACTAGTTTTTTAACTCTTGAGTCAACAAGTGCCATGTAGTGGCGAGTATCTGCTTTAATTTTCTTCTTAGATTAAATATTTGTTGTATAAACAAATATTTTTTTAAGGCCTATATAAATATAATAACAAAATTGTAATATTTATAGTATATTTATTTTTGATTAAATATATATAGTTTTTAAATTTGATAATTTAAATATTAATGAAATTGTATAATTAATATATGAACTACATTTAATAATAAATAAATATTAATTTCTTGGGATTTTTCACTATTGTTTTATAAAAAAATTATTAGGGTTTAAATTTGACACTAATATAATGACCCTCTCCACACCTAATACCCAACAATATATTTATTAATTTTTCGATAACAAATACCCCATTATGGACTAACATGCTATGATATTTCCTATTCAGTGTTGTCATTGGATGGATATTACATAGTGGAATCTTGATAAATCATTATAAGATTTGATATATAACTATGAAAATATTATTTTGACTCAACTGATCTATATTAGTCATTGTCTTGTTGTACATGACATATATATTTTGGTTGCACTTTAGGAAAATATAGAGCAAACAAATTATTGGTTGGTGTGTTGTGTTGAGGAAAGACATAATTTTTTAGAACACACAACCTAGATAGTGATAATTTTGATAATCTAATAGTTTATATGGTTATTCAATGGTGTTTGGATACACAAGTATTTTATAAGGAATAATGGTTTTCCTAAATTCAAATATTATGAGATGTGTATAAGAGGATTTTACACTACACATTTGATTTTAACAACAAATGGATAAGGTGATATGCCAAGGGAAGCTTTTGTTGAAAGAGTTTTGGACATTTTTTAGTACAACTAAATTATAAATATATTATGAAACAAAGAGGAAAATTATAGTTGAATTCTTAATCTTTATTTTTTGAGTACTATTTTCATTTATTTTATTTACCTACTCAACTAATGCATGCCATTGTAGGTAGGCATTAGATGGGGTTTAAGGTATTAATATAAATATATATTTTACTTAAAAATTCATATAATGTGAGGTCAAATGGTCTTCAAACTTAACATGGCTGACCATAATAAGAGGTAAATAAAAATTTTCTAAACAACAAGCAAACAATTAAATACAAAGTAACAAAATAGTCTTTAAACTCTTGTCACTATTGTTTTATAAAAAAATTATTAGGGTGTATATTTAATATAATAGGAAGTTGTTTCCTATGTATTAAATATTCAATGTTCATATTTTCACTTAAAATTTAAATATAAATTTTTAAAATTAAATATTAAATATTTAAATAAGATAAT